>CM038144.1:8615044-9215044 GCA_021437245.1 Aegilops speltoides
AAGAAAGTGCCTATTAGTTTGCGTAGGAATGCCCGTTTTAGTTTACGGAAGAGTGCAGCTTTGTTTGGTTAGGTGTGCAAAAGGAGAACCACTGCGATTGTGCTTCCAACTCGTATGGTTAAGCACCTCGGTGGAGAAAGCCGAAAACTGACTGTCACAATAAAGCATAAACCGGTCAGTGATCCGATGACTATGTTAAATGAAGAGTCGTTCATAATATTGGCCTAAGTGTTTACGGCTTGACCTCGGCTGTAGCCGAACACTAAGCGGGGGGCTACTTGCTGGCCTCCCAACTTTAAGCACCTATGACTAAGTGAAAGTTATAAAGCCCGTATATCTGATTGCCTTGTTTCCGCCAACACAACCGCCTTCGGGCACTGAGACGTCGGCTAAGGGTTGTTTTATTATTTCAGAAACACCCTGCATTGCATCTACAAGGGGGTAGAAGCCGACGATGGGCCACTTTAAGAATATAAATGATCACAACGGAAGTGAAAATTTGGATTCATCTAGACCATAGAGTTTGGAAGCTTTTCGTGAACTAAAATCCTCAGTATTTTCCTCCCACATTGATCGGAGCTGAGGTTTCATGATCATGCTTAGCATGACAACCCAAAGAAAGGAACCGATAGTGGGACTATTTTCTTTGGATGATGTTCCTTATGTTAAACAATAATATAACATGTCTCTCTGCGTACCTTTGTTTATAAAACCGTATGGCCGGATTGCCTTGTTTGCCACAAATCTTTTTCCTCATAAAGCTTTATAAAGTGGGACAAACACTCCCTGGCTACTGACCGAGGAGGTTGAAGCCGATGGCCGGTCAACAAAGTTTTGTACAATGCGGATCCGAGCATTGATGATGTAAAGTACTTGGATACATAGAATCCTTACACATAAATTGTGATTTTACTTTGGTTATCGATCCTTAATTCGGCCACCCGTGCCCACATTAAGGCTCGGGGGCTACTGGGCTTTGTGCTTATTATTTACAAATATTAAAGGGGTACATCGATCCCCTGATCTGATGTTGCCACCCGACCAGTGTCTCAGGGGCTACTGCATTGATAGTCCAATGCAGAAAATTTAAAGTGCAGTATAGTTTTCGAGGAGATTATTATCCTCAGGATGGTCGGCCGCACCCAACCTGAGTCTCGAAGACTTTGCACACCGCGTTTCTATTCCTATGTATGCTGCCGAGCTAGGAATTGATCCTCAGGCCGATTTCGCGCATCGACCTGAGTCTCAGGGGCAACTAGGATTACCGGTTTCATGTTTTCCTTCAGGTGCATCTCGGGTTTTAGACCGACGCACATACCTTGAGGGCTACTGGCTATATATCTCAGCATAGAATAAAATGCACCAATCAAAAAATCAGCCCGCAGTCAGGGGTGGTGCACCACCTCGGAAGCAGTCCGGCATTAAGCTCGGGCGCCAGGGGCTGGCTCCATAGAGGGCATTTCCGGCATTAAGCTCGGCTAAACTCCTTCAACTTTCTAAACCCAGATGATCTATGACATCTTGGATATAGTCCAGCGTTGAAGCCTGGATACAGTCCGGCATTAGAGCTTGGACACAGCCCGGCGTTGGAGCTTGGACACAGTCCGGTGTTGGAGCTTGTACACAGTCCGGCGTTAGAGCTTGGATACATTGCGGCGTTGGAGCTCGGAAGCAGTCCAGCGTTGGTGCTTGGCTGCAAAAGATACCTCGAATGCAATTCGGCGTTGGAGCTCGGACGCAAGAGGACACTGCCGCCCGGGAATGACTTCAAACCTGAGGTGTGGCATAATAATAACAAGGCATTGATAAAAGGCCGGAAACTTAAAGGGGCTCCTCAGATACCCGACATGTAAACTCTTCGGATTTACTTTGCGATCCTCAAGATCGAAGATGAGAAGATTTGTTGAACCAGTTTTCACGACCGACGACCGAGGAAGAAGAACAGCTCGGAAGAATCGAGTAGCGTCCCCAACTTGAAGACCGATTCAGGGGGCTACTGACGGTGTCCTAGACTAGGGGGTACTCACCACGTCGTCTCCCGATCAGTTAGATTGGGCCGAGGACCCCCATGGCCGTATATTCATGGGCCAGTTCGGATAGTTGCCGCATACAAGGAAGATTCTACAAGACTTGGTGATCAAGACAAGGACTCCTCCCCCACCGGCGTATTTGGCTAGGACTCTTGTTATCCTAGGCCTCTGGTACATTATATAAACCGAGGCTAGGCTAGTCGATAGAGCATGATTATTATGACATTACTCATCATACCTCTAGGGTTTAGACCACAACATATGATCTCAAGGTAGATCAACTCTTGTAACCCCTATATTCATTATAGTCAATCAAGCAGCATGTAGGGTATTATCTCATCAAGAGAGCCCGAAGCTGGGTAAAATCCCATGTTCATGTTACCATTGATCCTAAGACGCACAGCTTGGGACCCCCTACCCGAGATCCGCCGGTTTTGACACCTACAATCCCCATTCCATAATCCATCAAATCTTTACACAGAAACTTGAAAACTTCACAACACAAAACTCAACAGAAAATCTCATGAGCTCTGTTAGTGCAATAAAACAAACCACCACTTTAATGTATTGGAATGAAATCATTATTTATTTAATTGGTATTAAACCTACTGTATTCCAACTTCTCTATGGTTCATACCCCCCGATACTAGCCATAGATTCATCAAAATAAGCAAACAACACAAGAAAAACAGAATCTGTCAAAAACAGAACAGTCTGTAGCAATATGTAACTATCGAATACTTATGGAACCCCAAAAATTCTACCAAATTAGGAAGTCCTGGGTAATTTGTTTATTAATCTTCTTCAAAAAGAATCAACTGAAAAGCACGTTTCTGTGATTTATTAAAATTATTCTCGTGCGCGCAAAAGTTTCTGTTTTTCAGCAAGATCAAATTAACTATCACTGTAGGTTATCCTAAAGGTTTTACTTGGCACAAATACTAATTAAAACACAAAACCACATCTAACCAGAGGCTAGATGAATTATTTATTACTAAACAGGAACAAAAAGCAAAGAACAGAAATAAAATTGGGTTGCCTCCCAACAAGCGCTATCGTTTAACGCCCCTAGCTAGGCATAAAAGCGGGAATAGATCTAAGTATTGCCATCTTTGGTATTCAATTCCTCATTAGAACACTTATAACCCTTAGGAGTTTCCTTCTTTTTATTAATGATTAAACTCCTAGGCAAGAAATCAAGAAATTCGTTTGTAGCAAAAGGTTCCTTAATGATAGCGAAAAAGCTGGGGTGAACACTTATTGATTTGAGATCCGCATTTTCCTTACTAGAAGATTCACCCTTTTTAGGAACATACATTGATTTAGCAATTTTGGTAGTAGGAGGATTTGGAGTATTTTTCATGGATGAAAAGGCAGACCCTAAGTTGGCAATAATATCCTCAAGTTTACCGATTCCTGTGGAATCTTGATCTATTCTTTCGTTAACTATAGGTTCCTTTTCTCTAAAAAAATCAGAGTAACTCCAACCTTAGATCCATATTGAGTAATTTGGTTGTGGATCTTTTTATCCAAATTTTCAATTAACTCTACAATGGCAACTTTATTTTCAATAATTTCAAGCCTTTGCATCACATGTTCCAAGGTTAAAACAGTTCCATTAACCAAAAGAGGTGGTGGACCAAACAAATCTATCATAGCATTATAAGAATCAAAAGTATGGCTACCTAAGAAATTCCCTCCGGTAATGGTAAGAATATATCTGTTTCAAGGAGTAATGCCTACATAAAAATTGCGAAGAAGAACGGAAGTAGATTGCTTCCTAGTAGATCTATTCTGAGCATTGCAAATTCTATGCCAAGCATCTTTTAAAGACTCAACAAGTAAATAACAAAAAATTCCGGGATCATCTTCATCGAAATTATTCAAACTCTCATTGATAACCCCGGTAGGTCTTTCCATAGCATCACTATTTATGAGCTTAGAGAGGACAAAGGGACTATCCAAAGTACTAAAACCCAGGAGAGAACCCTTAGCCCTTTTCGATTCATCCATGGCAAAGGAAAGGCAAATGGTAAAGAGGCGAAGAAAAGGCAAAGGTGAAGTGGGGGAGAGGAAAACGAGAGGCAAATGGCAAATAATGTAATGTGAGGGATAAGAGTTTGTGATGGGTACTTGGTATGTCTACACTTGTGCGTAGGCTCCCCGGCAATGGCGCCAGAAATCCTTCTTGCTACCTCTTGAGCATGTGTTGGTTTTCCTTTGAAGAGGAAAGGGTGATGCAGCAAAGTAGCGTAAGTATTTCCCTCAGTTTTTGAGAACCAAGGTATCAATCCAGTAGGAGGCTACACTCAAATCCCTAGTACCTTCACAAACAAATAAGAACCTTGCAAACAAATAAGAACCTTCCATTTTTTGTAGTTTTCTTTTATAGACTAAACTAGTGATAAAACAAGAAACAAAAAGATTCGATTGCAAGATCTAAAGATATACCTTCAAGCACTCACCTCCCCGGCAACAGCGCCTTGAAAAGAGCTTGATGTCTACTACACAACCTTCTTCTTGTAGGCGTTGTTGGGCCTCCAAGTGCTGAGAGGTTTGTAGGACGAGAGCAAATTTCCTCAAGTGGATGACCTAAGGTTTATCAATCCGTGGGAGGCGTAGGATGAAGATGGTCTCTCTCAAACAATCCTGCAACCAAATAACAAAGAGTCTCTTGTGTCCCCAACAAACCCAATCCAATGGTAAATTGTATAGGTGCACTAGTTCGGCGAAGAGATGGTGATACAAGTGCAATATGGATAGTAGATATGGGTATTTGTAATCTGAAAATATAAAAACAGCAAGGTAGCAAGCGATAAAAGTGAGCGTAAACGGTATTGCAATGCGTTGAAACAAGGCCTAAGGTTCATACTTTCACTAGTGCGAGTTCTCTCAACAATAATAACATAACTGGATCATATAACTACCCCTCAACATGCAACAAAGAGTCACTCCAAAGTCACTAATAGCAGAGAACAAATGAAGAGATTATGGTAGGGTATGAAACCACCTCAAAGTTATCCTTTCTGATCTATCTATTCAAGAGTCTGTAGTAAATAACATGAAGCTATTCTTTCCGTTCGATCTATCATAGAGTTCGTACTAGAATAACACCTTAAGACACAAATCAACCAAAACCCTAATGTCACCTAGATACTCCATTGTCACCTCAAGTATCCGTGGGCATGATTATACGATATGCATCACACAATCTCAGATTCATCTATTCAACCAACACAAACTACTTCAAAGAGTGCCCCAAAGTTTCTACCGGACAGTCAAGACGAAAACGTGTGCCAACCCCTATGCATAGATGTTGGGGAACGTAGTAATTTCAAAAAATTTCCTACGCACACACAAGATCATGGTGATGTATAGCAACGAGAGGGAGAGTGTTGTCTACGTACCCTCGTAGACCGAAGCGAAGCGATCTGGCGTAGAGGAAGTAGTCGACGTTCTCCTCGCGATCCGACCGATCCGGCGCCGTTACTCGGCGCCCCGAGTTCTTGACACACGACAGCTCGATGGCGTCCCTCGTACTCGATCCAGCCGAGTGTCGAGGGAGAGTTTCGTCAAGACGATGGCGTGGTGGCGATCTTGATGTTTCACCGCGCGAGGGCTTCGCCTAAGCTTCATGACGGTATGACCGAGGTGGAATATGGTGGAGGGGCACCGACACGGCTAAGGAACGATCCGTAGATCAAACTTGTGTGTTCTAGGGTGCCCCCTGCCCCCGTATATAAAGGAGGGAGGGGAGGCCGGCCGGCCCCTATAGGCGGCGCCAAGAGGGAGGAGTCCTCCTCCTAGTTGAGTAGGACTCCTTTCCTAGTCCAACTAGGAAGGAGAAGGGGAAGGAAGAGAGGGAGAGGGAGAGGAAGGGGCCGCCCCCTCCTTGTCCTATTCGGACTCCCTTGGGGGGGCGCCACCTCCTGGTGCTGCCCTCTCTCTCCCTCTTGGCCCACTAAGGCCCATATTCCCGGGGTTCCGTAACCCTCCGGCACTCCGGTTTTCTCCGAAACTTCCGGAACCTTTCCGGTGTCCGAATATAGCCGTCAATATATCAATCTTTATGTCTCGACCATTTCGAGACTCCTCGTCATGTCCGTGATCACATCCGGGACTCGAACTTCTTGGTACATCAAAATACATAAACTCATAATAAGCATCATCGAAACCTTAAGCGTGCGGACCCTACGGTTCGAGAACAATGTAGACATGACCTAGAACTATTCTCGGTCAATAACCAATAGCGGGACCTGGATGCCCATATTGGTTCCTACATATTCTCTGAAGATCTTTATCGGTCAGACCGCATAACAACATCGTTGTTCCTTTGTCATCGGTATGTTACTTGCCCGAGATTCGATCGTCGGTATCCAATACCTAGTTCAATCTCGTTATCGCAAGTCTCTTTACTCGTTCCGTAATACATCATCTCACAACTATCTCATTAGTTGTAATGCTTGCAAGGCTTGATGATGTGCATTACCGAGAGGGCCAGAGATACCTCTCCGACAATCGGAGTGACAAAACCTAATCTCGAAATCGCCAACCCAACATCTGCCTTTGGAGACACTGTAGTACTCCTTTATAATCACCCGATTCGTTGTGACGTTTGGTAGCACCAAAGTGTTCCTCCGTAAACGGAGTTGCATAATCTCATAGTTACGAGGAACATGTATAAGTCATGGATAAAAGCAGTAGCAACATACTAAACGATCGAGTGCTAAGCTAATGGAATGGGTCATGTCAATCAGATCATTCTACTAATGATGTGACCTTGTTAATCAAATAACAACTCATTTGTTCATGGTCAGGAAACATAACCATCTTTGATTAACAAGCTAGTCTAGTAGAGGCATACTAGTGACATGTTGTTTTGTCTATGCATTCACACATGTATCATGTTTCCGGTTAATACAATTCTAGCATGAATGAAAGACATTTATCATGAAATAAGGAAATAAATAATAACTTTATTATTGCCTCTAGGGCATATTTCCTTGATCTCCCACTTGCACTAGAGTCAATAATCTAGATTACATAGTAATGATTCTAACACCCATGGAGTCTTGGTGCTGATCATGTTTTGCTCGTGGAAGAGGCTTAGTCAATGGGTGCGCAACATTCAGATCCGTATGTATCTTGCAAATCTCTATGTCTCCCACGGACTAAGTCCCGGATGGAATTGAAGCGTCTCTTGATGTGCTTGGTCCTCTTGTGAAATCTGGATTCCTTCGCTAAGGCAATTGCTCGAGATTGTCACGAAGATTTTCATTGGACCCGATGCACTAGGTATGACACCTAGATCGGATATGAACTCCTTCATCGAGACTCCTTCATTAGCTGCTTCCGAAGCTGCTATGTATTCCGCTTCACATGTAGATCCTTCACGACGCTTTGTTTAGAAGCGCACCAACCGACAGCTCCTCCGTTTAGTGTAAATACGTATCCGGTCTGCGATTTAGAATCGTCCGGATCGGTGTCAAAGCTTGCATCAACGTAACCGCCACGATGAGCTCTTTGTCACCTCCATATCGAGAAACATATCCTTAGTCCTTTTCGGTATTTGGGATGTTCTTGACCGCTGTCGATGATCCACTCTGGATTACTTTGGTACCTCCTGCTAGGCTTATAGCAAGGCACACATCAGGTCTGGTACACAGCATTGCATACATGATAGAGCCTATGGCTGAAGCATAGGAACATCTTTCATTTCTCTCTATCTTCTGCGGTGGTCGGGCATTGAGTCTTACTCAACTTCACACCTTGTAACACGGCAAGAACCCTTTCTTTGCTTGATCCATTTTGAACTTCTTCAAAATTTTGTCAAGGTATGTGCTTTGTGAAAGTCAATTAAGCGTCTTGATCTATCTCTATAGATCTTAATGCCCAATATGTAAGCAGCTTCACCGAGGTCTTTCATTGAAAAACTTTTATTCAAGTATCCTTTTATGCTATCCGAAATTCTATATCATTCCCAATCAGCAATATGTCATCTACATATAATATCGAAATGCTCTGAGCTCCCACTCACTTTCTTGTAAATCTGAGCTTCTCCAAAAGTGCAGATAAACCCAAATGCTTTGATCACACTATCAAAGCGTTTATTCCAACTCGAGATGCTTGCACCAGTCCATAAATGGATCGCTGGAGCTTGCACACTTTGTTAGCTCCTTTGGATCGATAAAACCTTCGGTTGCATCATATACAACTCTTCTTCCGTAAATCCATTCAGAATGCAGTCTTTACATCCATTTGCCAAATTTCATAATCATAAAATGCGCAATCGCTAACATGATTCGGACAGACTTAAGCATCGCCACGGGTGAGAAGGTCTCATCGTAGTCAATCCCTTGAACTTGTCGAAAACCCTTTGCGACAAGTCGAGCTTTGTAGACGAGAATATTACCGTCGGCGTCGGTCTTCTTCTTGAAGATCCACTTGTTTTCTATTGCTTGCCGACCCTCGGGCAAGTCAACCAAAGTCCATACTTTGTTTTCATACATGGATCCCATCTCGATTTCATGGCCTCAAGCCATTTTATGGAATCTGGGCTCACCATCGCTTCTTCATAGTTCGTAGGTTCATCATGATCTAGTAGCATGACTTCGAACAGGATTACCGTACCACTCAGTGCGGATCTTACTCTGGTTGATCTACGAGGTTCGTAGTAACTTGATCGAAGTTTCATGATCAACATCATCAACTTCCTCACTACTTGGTGTAGGTGTCTCGTAAACCGGTTTCGCGACGAACTACTTTCAAGTAAGGGAGAAGGTACAATTACCTCATCAAGTTCTACTTTCCTCCCACTCACTTCTTTCGAGAGAAACTCCTTCTCTAGAAAGGATCCATTCTTAGCAACGAATGTCTTGCCTTCGGATCTGTGATAGAAGGTGTACCCAACTGTCTCCTTTGGGTATCCTATGAAGACACATTTCTCCGATTTGGGTTCGAGCTTATCAGGTTGAAGCTTTTTCACATAAGCATCGCATCCCCAAACTTTAAGAAACGACAACTTTGGTTTCTTGCTAAACCACAGTTCATAAGGTGTCGTCTCAACGGATTTCGACGGTGTTCTATTTAGTGTGAATGCGGCTGTCTCTAGAGCATAACCCCAAAACGATAGCGGTAAATCTGTAAGAGACATCATAGATCGTACCATATCTAGTAAAGTACGATTACGACGTTCGGACACCGCTGTGGTGTTCCGGGTGGCGTGAGTTGCGAAACTATTCCGCATTGTTTCAAATGTAGACCAAACTCGTAACTCAAATATTCACCTCCACGATCAGATCGCAGAAACTTAATTTTCTTGTTACGATGATTTTCAACTTCACTCTGAAATTCTTTGAACTTTTCAAATGTTTCAGACTTATGTTTCATTAAGTAGATATACCCATATCTGCTTAAGTCATCTGTGAAGGTGAGAAAATAACGACATCCGCCACGAGCCTCAACATTCATCGGACCACATACATCTGTATGTATGATTTCCAATAAATCTGTTGCTCTCTCCATAGTACCGGAGAACGGTGTTCTAGTCATCTTGCCCATGAGGCACGGTTCTTAAGTGCCAAGTGATTCATAATCAAGTGACTCCAAAAGTCCATCAAGATGGAGTTTCTTCATGCGCTTTACACCGATATGACCTAAGCGGCGATTGCCACAAATAAGTTGCACTATCATTATCAACTCTGCATCTTTTGGTCTCAACATTATGAATATGTGTATCACTACTATCGAGATTCATCAAAATAGACCACTCATCAAGGGTGCATGACCATAAAAGATATTACTCATATAAATAGAACAACCATTATTCTCGATTTAAATGAATAACCGTCTCGCATCAAACAAGATCCAGATATAATGTTCATGCTCAACGCAGCACCAAATAACAATTATTTAGGTCTAAAACTAATCCCGAAGGTAGATGTAGAGGTAGCGTGCCGACTGCGATCACATCGACTTTGGAACCATTTCCCACGCGATCGTCACCTCGTCCTTTGCCGAGTTAAGCAATCCGTAGTCCCTGTTTGAGTTGCAAATATTAGCAAGAACCAGTATCAAATACCAGTGCTCTGCGAGCTCTAGTAAGGTACACATCAATAACATGTATATCACATATACCTTTGTTCACCTTGCCATCCTTCTTATCCGCCAAATACTTGGGGCAGTTCCGCTTCAAATGACGATACCGCTTGCGGTAGAAGCACTCGATTTCAGGCTTAGGTCCAGACTTGGGTTTCTTCTCTGAGCAGACAACTTGCTTGCTGTTCTTTTTGAAGTTCCTTCTTCTTCCCTTTGCCTTTCTTCTTGAAACTAGTGGTCTTATTGACCATCAACACTTGATGCTCCTTCTTGATTTCTACCTCGCAGCCTTTAGCATTGCGAAGAGCTCGGTATAGTCTTTACTAACCCTTGCATATTATAGTTCATCACGAAGCCTTTGTAGCTTGGTGGCGGTGATTGAAGAATTCATCAATGACACAATCATCCGGAAGATTAACTCCCAATTGTGTCAAGTGATTGTAGTACCCGGACATTACGAGTATGTGCTCACTAATGAACTATTCTCCTCCATCTTGCAGCTATAGAACTTATTGGAGACTTCATATCTCTCAATCCGGGCATTACTTTGGAATATTAACTTCAACTCTGGAACATCTCATATGCTCCATGACGTTCAAAACGTCGTTGAAGTCCCGGTTCTAAGCCGTAAAGCATGGCACCTTGAACTATAGAGTAGTCATCAGCTTTGCTCGCCAGACGTTCACAACATCCGGTGTTGCTCAAAGAAGAGGCACGGCACCTAGCGGTGCATCCGGGGCGTAACTCTTCTGCTGCAGCAATGAGGATGATCCTCGTTACGGACCCATCCGTGTAATTGCTACCATCATCTTTCAACTTTGCTTTCTCAAGGAACACATTAAAATTCAACGGAACAACAAAGACGAGCCATCTATCTACAATCAAACATAAACAAGCAAGATACTATCGGTACTAAGTTCATGATAAATTTAAGTTCAATTAATCATATTACTTAAGAACTCCCACTTAGAAAGACATCTCTCTAGTCATCCAAGTGATCACGTGATCCAAATCAACTAAACCATAACCGATCATCACGTGAAATGGAGTAGTTTTCAATGGTGAACATCTTATGTTGATCATATCTACTATATGATTCACGCTCGACCTTTCGGTCTCCGTGTTCGAGGCCATATCTGCATATGCTAGGCTCGTCAAGTATAACCCGAGTATTCTGCGTGTGCAAAACTGGCTTGCACCCGTTGTAGATGGACGAGAGCTTATCACACCGATCATCACGTGGTGTGCGGGCACGACGAACTTTGGCAACGGTGCATACTCGGGAGAACACTTCTTGATAATTTAGTGAGAGATCATCTTATAATGCTACCGTCAATCAAAGCAAGATAAGATGCATAAAAGGATAAACATCACATGCAAATCAATATAAGTGATATGATATGGTCATCATCATCTTGTGCTTCATGATCTCCATCTTGCGGCACCACCATGATCACCATCGTCACCGCGCGACACCTTGATCTCCATCGTAGCATCGTTGTCGTCTCGCCAAACTTATGCTTCTCGACTATCGCTACCGCTTAGTGATAAAGTAAAGCATTACAGGAAGCGATTGCATTGCATACAATAAGCGACAACCATATGGCTCCAGCCAGTTGCCGATAACCGGTTACAAAACATGATCATCTCATACAATAAAATATAGCATCACGTCTTGACCATATCACATCACAACATGCCTGCAAAAACAAGTTAGACGTCCTCTACTTTGTTGTTGCAAATTTTACGTGGCTGCTACGGGCTTTAGCAAGAACCGTTCTTACCTACGCATCAAAACCACAACGATAGTTTGTCAAATAGACTCGTTTAACCTTCTCAAGGACCGGCGTAGCCACACTCAGTTCAACTAAAGTGAGAGAGACAGCACCCACCGGTCACCTTTAAGCAACGAGTGCTCAGAACGGTGAAACCAGTCTCGCGTAAGCGTCACGCGTAATGTCGGTCGGGGCGCTTCATCTCACAATACCGCTGAACCAAAGTATGACATGCTGGTAGGTAGTATGACTTGTATCGCCCACAACTCACTTGTGTTCTACTCGTGCAAAACATCAAACCATAAAAACCTAGGCTCGGATGCCCTTTGTTGGGGAACGTAGTAATTTCAAAAATTTCCTACGCACACACAAGATCATGGTGATGTATAGCAACGAGAGGGGAGAGTGTTGTCTACGCCCTCGTGAGACCCGGCGAAGCGATCACAATGTAGAGGAAGTAGTCGACGTTCTCCTCGCGATCCGACCGATCCCGGCGCCGTTACTCGGCGCCCGAGTTCTTGACACACGACAGCTCGATGGCGTCCCTCGTACTCCGATCCAGCCGAGTGTTGAGGGAGAGTTTCACGTCGACGACGGCGTGGTGACGATCTTGATGTTTCACCGGCGCAGGGTTCGCCTAAGCTTGCGACGGTATGACCGAGGTGGAATATGGTGGAGGGGGCACCGCACACGGCTAAGGAACGATCCGTAGATCAAACTTGTGTGTTCTAGGGTGCCCCCTGCCCCGTGATATAAAGGAGGGAGGGGAGGCCGGCCGCCCCTATAGGCGCGCGCCAGGAGGGGGAGTCCTCCTCCTAGTTGGAGTAGGACTCCCTTTCCTAGTTCAACTAGGAAGAGAGAAGGGGAAGGAAGAGAGGAGAGGAGAGGGAAGGGGCGCGCCCCTCCTCCTTGTCCTATTCGGACTCCTTTGGGGGGCGCGCCACCTCTGGTGCGGCCCTCTCTCTCCCTCTTGGCCCACTAAGGCCCATATTCCCCGGGGTTCCGTAACCCTCCCGGCACTCCGGTTTTCTCCGAAACTTCCGGAACCTTTCCGGTGTCCGAATATAGCCGTCCAATATATCAATCTTTATGTCTCGACCATTTCGAGACTCCTCGTCATGTCCGTGATCACATCCGGGACTCGAACTTCTTGGTACATCAAAATACATAAACTCATAATAAGCGCCATCGAAACCTTAAGCGTGCGGACCCTACGGTTCGAGAACAATGTAGACATGACCTAGAACTATTCTCGGTCAATAACCAATAGCGGGACCTGGATGCCCATATTGGTTCCTACATATTCTCGAAGATCTTTATCGGTCGGACCGAATAACAACATACGTTGTTCCTTTGTCATCGGTATGTTACTTGCCCGAGATTCGATCGTCGGTATCCAATACCTAGTTCAATCTCGTTCTTCGCAAGTCTATTTACTCGTTCCGTAATACATCATCTCACAACTATCTCATTAGTTGTAATGCTTGCAAGGCTTGATGATGTGCATTAACGAGAGGGCCAGAGATACCTCTCCGACAATCGGAGTGACAAAACCTAATCTCAAATACGCCAACCCAACATCTGCCTTTGGAGACACTGTAGTACTCCTTTATAATCACCCGATTACGTTGTGACGTTTGGTAGCACCAAAGTGTTCCTCCGTAAACGGAGTTGCATAATCTCATAGTTACGGGAACATGTATAAGTCATGGATAAAAGCAGTAGCAACATACTAAACGATCGAGTGCTAAGCTAATGGAATGGGTCATGTCAATCAGATCATTCTACTAATGATGTGACCTTGTTAATCAAATAACAACTCATTTGTTCATGGTCAGGAAACATAACCATCTTTGATTAACAAGCTAGTCTAGTAGAGGCATACTAGTGACATGTTGTTTTGTCTATGCATTCACACATGTATCATGTTTCCGGTTAATACAATTCTAGCATGAATGAAAGACATTTATCATGAAATAAGGAAATAAATAATAACTTTATTATTGCCTCTAGGGCATATTTCCTTCAATAGATTTATTGAACCCGCAAGTTGATCACCAAAACATACATCAAGTAGATCACGTGAATATCCCATTGTCACCACAAATAAGCACGACAAGACATACATCAAGTGTTCTCAAATCCTTAAAGACTCAATCTGATAAGATAACTTCAAAGGGAAAACTCAATCCATTACAAGAGAGTAGAGGGGGAGAAACATCATAAGATCCAACTATAATAGTAAAGCTCGCGATACATCAAGATCATGCCAAATCAAGAACACGAGAGAGAGAGAGATCAAACATATAGCTACTGGTACATACCCTCAGCCCCGAGGGTGAACTACTCCCTCCTCGTCATGGAGATCGCCGGGATGATGAAGATGGCCACCGGTGAGGGATCCCCCCTCCGTCAGGGTGCCGGAACAGGGTCCCGATTGGTTTTTGGTGGCTACAGAGGCTTGCGGTGGCGAAACTCCCAATCTATTGTTCTCCTCGGTGTTTTTAGGGTATATGGAGATATGTAGGCAAAAGAAGTCGGTCAGGGGAGCCATGAGGGGCCCACGAGGGTGGGGGCGCGCCCAGGGGAGGTGGGTGCGCCTCCCTACCTTGTGGCCACCTCAAAGCTTCCCTTACGTGCACTCCAAGTCCCCTGGATTGCTTCTATTCCAAAATTAACTTTCCTGAAGGTTTCATTCCGTTTGGACTCCGTTTGATTTGATATTCCTTTTCTTTGAAACACTGAAATAGGCAAGAAAACAACAATATGGGCTGGGCCTCCGGTTAATAGGTTAGTCCCAAACATAACATAAAAGTGCTTAGTAAATCCCATTAAACATCTAAAATAGATAATATAATAGCATGAATACTTCATAAATTATAGATACGTTGGAGACGTATCAACATCCCCAAGCTTAATTCCAACTCGTCCTCGAGTAGGTAAATGATAAAAGAAAGAATTTATGAAGTGTGAATGCTAGCAGGTGCACAAGTTTGATCAATGATAATTTCAGTCACCTTTTCTAGCATCATTTATATAGTAACTCATCTCATAAAACTTTCATGATCAAGTAACAAGCTATTCACATGTTAAAGCATAGACCATAAACTTTCTTGAAAACTAGCAAACTTCATTCGCAGTCATCCAACAATTAAAATTCATCTTATTTTCAGGAAGGGTCTGTGTCAGAGCTTTGATTTAGCAAACTCCACATACTCAACTATCATATAGTCTTCCATGATTGCTACCACTCAAAGCATATTCTTAGAATAAATAGCATCCATCTAACACAGAGAAAGATAGGGGCTTAGTGTTTCGCCTCCCAACTCAATTATCATATAGATAATTGTCAACAATAATAATTCATGATCAAATATATTTGCATGGCCATATATGCTTAGATCTTTCCCCAACACACGATGCTTGCCAACTAAAGAGTAGGTAGGAATGATAAGGAATACTACTAACACTTGCATAAAAGTAAAAGATAGGCCCTTCGCAGAGGGAAGCAGGGATTTGCAGAGGTGCCAGAGCTCGATTTTGAAATAGAGATAAATAATTTTGAGAGGTATGATCTCATTGTCAACATAACAACCAAGAGTTCCCAATATCTTCCATACTACATACATTATAGGCGGTTCCCAAACAAAATGGTAAAGTTTTTACTCCCCCTCCACCAACAATCATCAATCTATGGCTTGCCCAAAACATCGGGAGCCTCCAACTAACATCAATCTTAGGGGAGTTTTTGTTTGCAATTATTTTGATCTGATTTTGATCTTTTGATCATGGGACTGGGCATCCCAATTATCAGCCATTTTTCTCGTGAATGATGAGCGGAGTCCACTCATCGTGACAATAACCCACCTAGCATGGAAGATACTGACAGCCCCTAGTCGCTACATGAGTGATTCGGGCATACAAGACAGATTATTATTTGAAGGTTTAGAGTTTGGCACATGCAAATTTACTTGGAACGACAGGTAAATACCACATATAGGTAGATATGGTGGACACTCATGGAAGAAACTTGGTTCAAGGAATTTGGATGCACAAGCAGTATTCCCGCTTAGTACAGAAATTTTGGATAGCAAAGGATTCTCAATAGCAAGCACCACATGTTGGAGGATCTATAACAATATAACTTCTATACAAATATACCCAAGCATAACTCATTATGTTGTCTTCCTTGTCCAATTTCAACTAATTTGCTCAGGTTTGAAAATAATTAATGGGGCTCACAATAATAGAAGATGTCTAAGATAGTATATTTATATGTGAAATCTCTCTTCCTTCAATATTATTTCATGAATTGTTAAAGTACATATATAATTTCAAATTTATGACATTCAACTCATTCAACCATTTATTCATAGGATATAAGTGAAGCACACGAGTAAATGACAAACTACTCCAAAAAGATATAAGTGAAGATCAATGAGTAGTTAAATAATTATGCAATTATGTGAAGACTCTCTCTCATTTAAGAATTTCATATCTTGGTATTTTATTCAAACAGCAAGCAAAACAAAATAAAATGGCATTGCAAGGATAGCAGAACTCATGTGAAGAAGCAAAAACCACTACTAGGAAAAGGGCTATAGATGGAATTGACACTAATGGCGCACCAGACATGTGGTGCGCCATTAGTATATACTAATGGCGCACCACCTTCCGATGCGCCATTAGTGTGAAATACTAATGCGCACCACCTCGCCCACAGTGCGCCATTAGTACCAATTTTTTTTGAACTAGTGCGCCTGTCCAAGCAGACTAATGGCGCATCCGCTGGTGGTGCGCCATTACTAGTTGTAACTAGTAATGGCGCACTGCCAGAGGGTGCGCCACTAAAGTTATTTTTTATTATTGTTTTTATTCCTTTTTTTGCAAAAGTACTAATGGCGCACTCACACGCAGTGCGCCATTACTAGTTCAAACTAGTAATGGCGCACCGTGGCGAAATCGCCATTATATGTTTTTTTTGCAAAACTACTAATGGCACACCAGCAACAAATGCGCCATTAGTAACCTGGATTACTAATGGCGCATTTGTTGCTGGTGCGCCATTAGTAAGTGGGCAGCAACAAGATATTTTGGACAGCCTCTCCTCCCACACTCACTTTCTCCCCACTTCATTCTCTCCACCGCCTCCTCCTTGTCTCGGGTGCCTCCTCTTTTTCACCTCATTTCCACCATAGATTCATTCAAATTAAGTGGTTAAGTTACCTTGTTTTGCTAGGTAAGTAAGGGGAAGCTATATTTATGTTGTTCTCCCTAGAACAATGTGCACATGCACTTTTATGGCCTAGCTAGATCTATGTATGTTCGTGGTGTTGCATATGTTTGTGGTGTTGCATATGTGTTTGTGTTTGGAGGTGTACCGGTATTTGAAATGCGATAGTTGCCAATATTTTGCGGAATGTTGATTCATTTCCGTTTAGCGAGAATTTTGGCATTAAGCATTCTTTTGGTCCTATTTTTAGGAAAGTCATGCCAAATTTTTCTTGGTTCTAAAATATCGTTTTGCTCTACCCATGAGCGACCATAGTCCGCACGATGACCGAAGGCATCGTGAATAGGTTTTTGAGGTCATGAAGGCGAGATGCTTCAAAAGAACGAGGCGGAGATAAGATGTCCGTGTCGAAGATGCAAGCTGAATAGCCTTATTGCGGACCCGGATTCCGGGCAGGTGCAGGACCACCTGCTCTTGCGTGGTTTCATGGATGGCTATCGGTGGCAAGGTGATGAAGATGACTACGAAGTCATCCATGGGGGCCGGGCAAGAAATGAGGAAGGGCAGCAAGACAACCACCGCGGCTCGGGGGGGGCGAGAAGACGAAGAATCCCCAGGAGATGATCACAACGGTGATGCAGTACACAGTCATCATGTAGAAGATGCAGGACATGATGATGATGCCGGCGGAGCAGACGACGCTGGACCATCGATGGGCTGGGTGCAGGACCCTCATATTCAAGAGCTGCTTCTCAAGCGAGACGGATAACGCAATAAAGCTGCCGCCGAGAGAAAGCCAAGATGGATCAACTTGAGTTAGGCGGTTACTCCATTGTATGAAGGATGCAGGCCGAGGATACGCGCTGAAAGTAACGCTCATGGCTCACGGAGATGAAGGTAAAACACAAAATGACCGGCGATGCTTCGGCGAGAACATGTCATTACGCACGAACGTCTTCCCTAGGGGAACAAGTGCCCGACCAGTTTGGAGGAGGCGAAGAAAATCGTGTGTCCTCTAGATTTACCGCACGTGAAATACCATGTGTGCATGAACAATTGCATCATTTATCGGGACGAGCACGCGGAGTCTACCATATGTCCGGTGTGCGGTGTCACTCGATACAAGAAGAGGAAGAAAGCTCCTCGAAAAGTGGTGTGGTACTTTCCGATCACTCCTCGTCTGCAGTGGTATTTCGCGGACCCTAAGGTAGCAAAGCTCTTGCGTTGGCACGCGGATAGGGAGGAGAAGAAGCGAGAAGATGACGCAAATGACCCAGAGATAAATAAAAAAGACAAGATGCTGAGTCACCCTAAGGATGCGAGCGGTGGCAAGCGTTGAACTTCGAATACCCGAATTTGGGAGCGATCCAAGGAACATCGTCTTTGGCGCGAGTACCGATGGAGTCAATCCGTTTGGCAGCAGAGAAGCACACATAACACCGGCTGTGTTTGTGTGGATGTACAACCTTCCCCCGGTTGTGCATGAAGAGGAAGTACATTCACATGAGTATGCTAATTGAAGGGCGAAACAACTAGGGAACGACATCAATCAGATCTGGGGCTGCTGAAGAGGAGCTTGACACGCTGTGGAAAATGCCAGCCAATCGTGGGGCGCCGCAGAGAAAGAATATTTCCCTATGAGAGCCGCACTGCTCACGACGGTGCACGACTATCTCGGTTATGGATATCTTGCGGGGCAGGTAGTCCACGGATTTTACGGATGCGTAAGGTGCATGGATGACACAATCGCCAGCTAGATAGAGATCCCGGGTCTTCGAAAACCGTGTTCATGGGACATCGAAGGTGGCTTCGCGACGATGACCCGTGGAGGAAACGCAAGGATCTGTTCGATGGTGAAACCGAACCCCGAAAACACCCGTGTACGAGGAGCGGCGAGGAAATAGACAAGCTGTTGAAAAATTGGAAAGACTGCCCACTGCCGAGAAAGAAGCAAAAGGCGCGAGAGCCGAAAGAAGCGAAAGGCGCCAGAGCAGCTTGAAGGTATGGAAAACGAGGTCTATTTTACGGGACTTGCCGTCTTGGAAGATCCACCGTGTGCCTCACAGCCTTGATGTCATGCATATCACGAAGAAGCGTGTGCGAGAGTCGCTTGGTACCCTGCTCAACATGCCGAGAGGACCAAAGATGGGCGAAAGCAAGGGCGACTTGAAATCAATGGGCATCGTGCAAGAGCTTCACGCTATATATGATGATGATGATGATGATGATGATGATGATGATGATGATGATGATGATGATGATGATGATGAGGTGAAGCAGGACACAGAAAGTCGTCGCAAAGGCAAAAAGGCCAAGAAGACCGAAATGACTACCCTCCCGCGTGCTTCACTCTAAGTCAGGAGGAGATCGAGCAGTTTTCACTTGCCTCCTAGGAGTAAAACTTCCTTACTGTTTCGCTGGGAAGATAAGCAGATACCTAGACCCAGTGAAGCGAAGTTCAGCGGGATGAAGTCTCACGGTATCACGTCCGATGACGCAGATACTTCGATTGCAATCCGTGGGATCATGGGCGCACGTCCGTGAAACGCTATTTGGCCTATGCAACTTCTTGACATCATCTCTCGGAAGTCGATTGGCGTGAGGCAACTCGAAGGCTACGAAGAGATCGTGGTGATACTATGCGAGCTTGAGATGTACTTCCGCCCGCATTCTTGACGTTATGGTGCATCTGCTGGTCCATATAGTGGAGGATATCATCCAACTCGGGCCGATGTTCCCGCACAAAGATGATGTCGTTCGAAAGGATGAATGGTGTCATCAAAGGATACGTTCGCAACATGTCACGCCCGAAGGAAGCATAGCGGGGCTTTTCGATCAAGAGTGCATCTCCTCTCGCACGAATTATCTAGGCATCGAGAACCCGTTGGTGCGCGTCAGCAACAGCACCTCGGCAGGCTCGCTGGATGGGGTCACCATGAGGGTTGCCGCGAAATGCATGTCGACTTCGAGGGTCGACTCGCCGACTTTGAAAGAGCAAACCTAGTCGCGCTACAACACATAGACGTGGTAGATCCTTGGGTGGTAGAGCACAAAACCTTTATTAAGAAGACGTACAATGACCGAGGCCAACAGAGGACGGACGGAGATATACTCAAAGAGCACAACTCATGTTTCACGCGTTGGTTCAAGCAGAAGCTTCTGTCGTACCCTTTACATGAGGATTCTTCCGCGGAAGAACAACTCATATTCGCCTTGTCAAGGACCTGATGACCTATGAGGCGTACGATATCAACGGCTACACATTCTACACCGAGGCCAAGGACATGAAGAGCGATGGTTATCAGAACTCCGGGGTAACAATGGAATCCTACACCGGTAACGACAAGGACAGATACTACGGAAGGATCGAGGAGATCTGGGAGCTGAGCTCTGTTGGAGAAGGTCCCGATGTTCCGTGTCGATGGGCCAAGAACGTCATAAAGAAGACCGGTATTTCACCACCATGGTTATACCGAAGCCAAATCCAAGACCATGGCAAAGCGTCACCTTGAAAAATGAGCCATGGGTACTGGCTTCCCAAGTGGACCAATGCTTCTTCATTACCGACCCGCCAAAGCCCGGTCGTGTTGTCATGAGGAGAGGCAAAGGAAGATCATCGGAATGGATGGAGTAGCCAATGAGCAAGACTTCGACAAGCACGGCGACCGAGGATCGAACATGACGGCGATGATGAAGTAGCAGCATACACCACAAGAAGAAGCAGGACCACCCTACCTAAAGGGCGTCCGTTCCATAGAAGAACTCCATTTGCGTAAAAAGAAGGGCAAGAAGATTGTGAGCAGATAGCTAGCTAAGATCGATTGTATTTAAATCGTAGACTTCATTTCTCGATTGTATTTCATGGGCACTTTTGAACTATCATGAATATATTTTAATTTCATGGACACTCGATCTCGATCCCCTCCATCTCGATCGCTATCCCACCTCGCCAGATCCGGTCCACGCCGCCGCCACGAACCCCCGCACCCTCCCTACTCAACCGCCGCCACGACCCCGCACCTCCCTAGTCAACGCCGCCACGACCCCGCACCCCTCCCTACTCAAGCTGCCGCCACCGACCCCGCAGCCCTCCCCTACTCACTCAACCGCCGACCCCCGCACCTCCCCGCTCCACCGGCATTACTGTTTGATGATATTTTTAAAAAATTATTACTGTCTTATAAAAAATATTCTGTTATGATTTAAACAAGTTTGAACATATTTAAACACAAATAAGTATCAAACAGCATTTTAAATGCATAAAAAAATTGTGGAGCCTGGGAATCGAACCCAGGACCTCTTGGTGTGAGAACTAGCTGCTGACCAGTTGAGCTAGTAGAGAAGACTTGACATGTATCAGGTCAGGTGGTAGATAACTGTTGGCTCGAGCCGAAAAAAAAAATACTAATGCGCACCAGGATGAGGTGCGCCATTAGCATGTATGTACTTATGGCGCACCCAGGGGTGGTGCGCCATTAGTATTGTGCGCCTGCCTGCCGTCGCGATCCTCTCTCCTCTCGCCCGCCCGCGATCCCCTTCCCCGATCTCCTCTCCCGACGCCGCCCCAGCCCCGGCCCGACACCACCGTCGCCCCGCCGCCCTCGACGCCACCGTCGCCCGCCTGACACCACCGTCGCCCGCCGCCCTTAGCCGCCACCGTTGCCCGCCACCCAGTGCCGCCCGACACCACCATCGCCCGCCGCCCTCGACGCCGCCCACGCCACCGTCGCCCGCCGCCAGCGCCGCCCGACACCACCGTCGCCCGCCGCCCTCGCGCCGCCCGACACCACTCGCCCCGCCGCCCGACACCACCACCCCCGCCCCACCCAGCCTTCTCCTCGCTGCGCTACCGTTCGCTCGACCCCAGCTCATCCCGTCCATGAAGGAGACAAAAGCAGCGGCGGCCGAATGGAGGAGGAGGATCCTCTCGATGAGCTTCTCCCTCTCAAATGTGATGCCCGTGTCTCTGGTCTTCATTTGTTCTGCGATTATTTTGGTAGTACTATATGAACTCTAGCACGGGGAATGGATCTGGGATGAGGGATTTACCTGTCACAGGAGATGGGTGATGCCTTTGTGCAGTACTAATAACCGAATGGATCTGGGATAGAGGGATTTTGGAATCGACAAATGTTCCTGGGTGTCAAAGCCTCAAAGGAGGTTCCCAGAACCAACCGTACTGCAGAGCTTCACCATCTCTGCAACACCAAGACAAAGTTGCCTACCTTGTTAACATCTAGAAAGATGATGGACTATCGCCCGAATTTGGAGGCAGCTCAGCAACAATTTCATGCATTTGTTATAACTCCAAGTAGTCGAACAAATTTTTTGTGAACTACGATAGATCATGAAGCTGCTGAACTTATAGCAATTGGCTTCATCTTGTTGCGATAAACCGACAAATGGATAGTAAGGAAAAATACCATAAGAATATAAGCTGAAGAAATATATACTCCCTCCACCTAGAATAAGTGTCGTGGTTTTAGATCGAGATAGCATTTTAGCGAAGATTTATTGTACTTTCTACTAACGGTATAACTTTTGTGATATGTATTGTTATGTTGGTAAAATAGACAACCTAGATTTACACGCAGGATCTCTAATCCAGAGAGGAGGGAGTATAAGATAGCAAATTTACTTGCAATAAAACAGGGGATGTTAATTGTAGTTTTGTTTTGGTCTGCAATTGCGTATACGGACATTTATTTAATTACCACAAGATTTAAACCAGGATAAGAGCAAAGAGTAATCAGATCTGAACTGAAACTAGCTAGGAGCAGAGCATATTTGTGTAGAAGCAGAGTGCATGAAATATGGGGCTTTTCTGGATATGTTTTCAGTGTTCAGTGTTCTTCTTCGGTGTTCTTCTTCTTCGGTGTTCAGTGTTCTTGCGCCGACAGATTAGTACTAGCTAGCCATGGTAGTTTAGTGTTCTTCTTCGGTGTAATGGAACGGCCGCATCTCGCTGCTGTCTGTTGTTTTGGCGTACTGTTACTAGCATGGAATGGAAATCTCAGCATTTTATCCCTGAATTCGTCTGCAATCTCTTGCTCTATTGTTAAATCTTACCAGTGCGCTTTGTTAAATCTTACAGTTTGTTAATTCGATCGTGTGGTGTCAGTATGCTGTTGATTCGAACCATACCTGCATTTCTATGTCAGCTGTGAAATGCCCAACCATAAGCTAATTCAAAACTTAGATGGAACTTTTCCCAATTCCATGGCTGTTATCACTTCATCTTGTGCTCAGCCAATTGAACCAAGTTTGAAATATGAGGATGTGGTGCCCTTCTGAGAAAATAGTTGTCTGACCTGGACTTTTGAATGTTCAGTGCTCTGCAATTGAACTATATGTATAACTTGTTTCATGCATAGTTGTCTGACCTGAAGTTGTCCTATATGCATAGTTGTCTGACCTGAAGTTTGAAGCATAACTTGAGGGATAGCATAACTGAATATGTTTTCATAGCATAACACAGTGCACTCTGTTATGAACTATACGTATGCTGCACTTTCTTCGTCCGAGTGCATCGATGTAGACGTTTTCCTGCTTGTTGTTGGGAGTGAAAATAAGAACCTGTTCTCCATGGTTAGCAGTAAATACTGCATGGGCAATGCCTGCTGTTTTCTCTTCTGAAATTTATGAATGTCAGTCGATCAACATCTATGTGCCATAAATTGCATTTTCCCTTTTTGCTTGTTGAGGAAACATGTTTTCCATTTACTTGTTTGGCTCATGCTGTTCTTGCTAGGATAACAAAATGGTACCATGTAGGCTCCTGATTGCTGGTATCTAAAAACTGAATTTGTAGCAGTCAAAACTCAGTTTCCAATGTGTTGAAGCAGAGCACATTTGTGTTGAAGCAGAGCACATTTGTTAGCAGAGCTCCTGGGATAATGATTTTGCAGGTACCCCGAGAGGCCCTTGAGTTTGCCGGAATGTCGATTAACTTCCGTTCCGGCAAATTCGGTACTCCATATGTCCTATTTTCAGCAAAGGTCATGCTGAAATTTTCCGTGAATTTTAGCATGACTTTGCTAAAAATAGGACATATGGGGTACTTGTGACTAATGCATGGGCCGGGGTATCGTAGTAGTTAATTAAGTAGGATCAAGTGCCCCGGCGTACTTGTGACTAATGCATGGCTCTTAGGGTGCCTCGGTGTCGATAAAAACCGAAATGATGAAAGCTTAGGCTTTTAGGGTGCCTCGGTGTCGAAAAACCCTCAATGATAAAATCTTAGAGTTTAGGATGCCTCGGTGTCAACAAAACCTAAATGATGAGACCATGATCTTGTTCCTTGACAATAACCAACTTTTTGACCAAACTTTGTTTCTATTTAGAGAGAAACATGGCCCACAACGATGAGGCCGGGGGTTCGGGCGGCAAGGCATTCTGGGAGCTGTCCCAGGAGATGGAGGAACAACCTCACTTGTATGAGGCCGCCGCCTTCCACACCGATCCTGAGACCACTGATGGTGCCGCCGAGGATGACCACACTGATGCCACCACTAATGGTGCCGCCGAGGATGCCACCACTGATGATGGCAGCGCCCGCACAGATGGCAGCCAACCGAAGAGGCAATGGAAGGACCGACGCTCGATCGTGCTCCTCACCCTCAAGGAGGAAGTTACTGAAGTGGACTCCAACGGGTATCCAACGGCGCCCGAACGAATAGTCAAGGGGTACTCGCTTCAGCTCGGGTGCATTGTTCGGAGCACCGTCTCGATCAACACCGAGAACCTTAGGCATCCTGACCGAGGGAATTTGCGCCACCTCCTCTTCACGAAGCTGCACGAACGATACAAGTTCCCCGCTGAATTTGCAAACACAAGCCTCAAAGGGAATAAAGTGAACAATGCTGCCCTCACGAAGATGAGCAAGGCCCTGTCTACTTGGAAAAGCAATGTGAAGAAAATGATCGATAAAGGTGAGAGTTATAAGAAGATCAAGGAGAAAAATCCTTCGATCACCGAAGATGACTACAATGACTTCAAGATCAATTGCTCGAGCACCGCAAGCTCCCAATCAAGTGAGTGGGGAAAACAAATGCGGGAGCTGAACATAGGGGAACACACACTCGGTCCCGGCGGTTACAGAGTGGCGGAGCCTATATGGGACAAAGAGGAGGCGGACCGTGCGAGCAAGGCCTACCGCCCTCTTCGAGAAATGCAGCGGTAACAAGCGGACCAGGAACTTTGTCGGGGCCGGTACAAGAAGGACCCGAAAACAAAGGAGCTTACCACGGATCCGATGACCAGGCAGCTTGAGCTTGTTCTGGTAAGGAATACACCCCCGCGTAATTAGCTCCATATGGTTGCATTCTAATTAATGAAGCCAAATTTCTAAATGGTTCACATTCCTTCAGGCGACTGAAAGCAGTAGCGCGGGGTCGACTAAGAGCAACCCTTGGGACACCACTCTAAATAGGGCGTTGAATGTAATGAAGAAGAAGGATAAGCTCAGTAAGCCGACGTCAGCTGGTCGTGTGGCCGGCAAAGGCTTGTCGACAAAATGGGGGTCATACTATACCGCTGGTGTGCGGAAGGAGAAAAAGACCAGCTTGGAAAGCCAGGCGCGAGAGGTTCAAGAACTCAAGGAACAGGTGGCGCGGATTCCGGAGATTGTCCAAGAGCAAGTGGAACAACGACTCGGAGCGACGATCACCGCCATTGTGCCTACCTTGATCTCGGGGTTGAGTGTGTGGATTGCAAGTGGCCAACAGGGGCCGCCCCCGATTCCTAGCTTCACGGCCAGCAACTCGCATAATGCGATGGCGGGGCCAGTGGTGCCTCTGGCGGAGGCGGCATTGGTGTCTCTGACGCCAGCACGGGAGCTTAATGCACCCGGGTGTACGCCGGCCGGCACCTCTGCAGCAAGCGGCCCCTCCGTCAACTGCACGCTCGCCGTTGGCGGTGCGTCGACATTAGCCGAGCTCGACGCCATCATCACGGTAACTAGTTAAGCCTCTCTCGGCCGAGGACTTCATCTCCTTGCCTTTGGTCGGGCATCCTCGATGCCCTACATGTTCGCGAGGCGCCGCCGACGTTCCGTGCACTCTCCTCCACTTCATGAACAACGAGTTGGTCGATGTCGCCAAGGAAAAATCGTTCAACCGGCAACCCTTGTTCCACGGTACCCAGATGCCACCCAACTTGTTTAGGGTTCAACTGGTTGGTGCTGCCAGCTGCGACGACTTGTTACCTCCGATTCGACCCGTCGGGCCGACGATGAAGACGTGATGACCCTCGGCGCTGCTGAGCTGGCCCTTGGTTTGGCGAAGAGCCAGATTCGTTTGGGGCGGAGACACCACCCAAAGACAACACCGCCCGATCGTGCGGCGCCAAGTCGGCCCCATGGCAAGACCGCCGTAACGGTGCCGGACATCCCTATGCCACTGGATCCAAACATGCATATGGCACAGGATCAGAATGACGACGACGACGACGATGATACATTTGGCAACGTCGATCAATACTTTGCCGATCATGGGTACGATGGCGACTTCATGGGGCCTCCTTCTCAAGAACCAAACCCAACAAAAGACGTGTGCGATCTAGCTGGTACCGCGGAGAAGCCAAGTTGCAACAGGCGCCGTCTGGCGTTCAGCTCTCGAGACGCCTCACTGCAGACTTCACCGAGCCTCGGATAGGCGAGGTCGTAAATATTATCAGCCCCAACACACTCAAGAAGGCGGTCTGTGAGCGAACTCGGTCCCATTACGGGAGAAGAAGAAGGCACGCAAAAGAAAGACTAAGAAGGGTGCGAGCCAGCCGGCACCGAGTACGATCCGTGCTCGGGGCGGGCCACCTTCACCGCAGGATATCTCGAGGAGGGTGCATGTGGTGGGTAGGGCGATGCTACCGACAAATATGCTCAATGCCGCAACCGGTGCTATCGGAGTCTGCATGATGTTGTTCTTGCTTTGGAGAAGCGGCGTCTCAGAGAGAAGGATGTGGCATACCCGGTTTTCGCGGCCAAGGTGCCAGAGGGCAAGGGCTTTGTGGATAACTCCATCGGGCGTACGATCGTCCTGCGTTTTGATGACATCCATGCTATGTTGAACCTTCATCCGCTGCACTACACCTTCGTTCAGCTATTTTCGCTGAGTATGGAGATGCGGATCATTCACGACAAGACCCCGGACATCGTGATAGTCGACCCCTTCTACATGTGTGCCAAGATCTTGGGCAGCGCTGGGGACCGGCAAGTCACGAGTTCTTACCTTGAAGGCGTCATTCTGGCAAACCAAGATAAGGATAACTTCCTCGTGCCTTACTTTCCCGAGTAAGTCCTCCCCTCAACCGGCCCGTAACATATGAATACTTACATTTCGATTGTTTTTCTTTTAACATTCCGTGTTTTCTGCAGTGACACACGTTTGCACGCTCATCCTCCTAAGCCCCAAATATTCCATGGCCACGTATTTCGACCCGGACCGTCAGTCGAACGTAGACTACACAAATGTCAAGAAGGTTCTTGATGATGTTCTCCCCTGCTACGCCAAATCTGGAGGCACCTTCACCAGGCCTAATCGTAAGTACGGCAAGCATGTGTTCTCCCACAATACGATGTTCTGCTGCGTCAAGCAGCCCGCGGGTGGTCGAAGGGTGCCTACTACGCCATCCATCACATGCGGGCGATCGTACGGGACCATGATCAACTTCTGCTACCGAGTAAACTCAAAGATTGGGCAAAGAGCATGTCGGCAATCCAGGACGTGGACCTCCGACAAGAATTCTTTCACATCCAGTCGGAGTTTGCGGAAATCATCCATCAAGATGTCCTTCGTACCTCGGGGCTGTTCTACCTTAACAATCAACCGTCCAACAGTGACATCGACACAATGCTACAAATGCAGGCTGACAACGACCGTTATTTCATGACTCCCATGATAGACGGCGGCTTCATCCACGCTCCGATCCCTTGAGTCGATTCGAAAGCAGTGATGCTGTGTCTAGTTCTGAAACATCGATTGGTCATGTTGTAATTAAACTTTAATGAACTTGTAGTATGTCTCTTTGGTTTCGAGAGGCGTTCAACTTAGATGTAATTGGTGCTATTAATGTCTTGCTTTTCTCTTCCGATCGTTCTGTTGCATACTTATATATTGCTTATGTATTGTCTGTGAATTGGTACTAACGTTTCGTTTGGCTAGTGCATAGCGATGCCGACGTATGTCGTGTACAAGGGTAAGGTTCCTGGAGTCTACGATGACTGGGAGGAGTGTCGGAGATAGGTTCACCGATTCAACGGTAACAGTTACAAAGGGTACACCACTAGGGCCGAGGCCAAATCTAGATACGCCCGCTATCTAGCGGGAGAGGGGGGAGCGTTGGAGGAACCGGATGAAGACGAGTTTCATCGTGATGATGCTCATCGTGATGACCGCAGCTCTCTTCTATGTGATGGTAGTTCAGATGATCGATATCGACTTGTAATGTGAAGACAAACTCGCTACTCGCGGTCTCGAGACTTGTAATATAATTTTCTATCTTTGTTCGGTCTTTTCAATTCGGAGACTAATATGATGAATTGTATTCAAAGACTAATCTTCTATTGTATTCGATGAATCTGTTGTTGATGTGTGCTGTCTATATTTTGTCAAATTATACATTTTGTAACCTGTGCAAAAAACAGAAAAAAAACCTAATATTCATACTAATGGCGCATCACATGATAAAGGCGCCATTAGTATGACAAGGCATACTAATGGCGATCATTGGCGAGGCGCCATTAGTATGCATGATTACTAATGGCGCATCCGGTGGTGGTGCGCCATTAGTATGCCAAAGCACTGGTATACATGGCCTGGGAGGCATACTAATGGCGCACTGGCCTATACTAATGGCGCACAGTGATGCGCCATTAGTATATCAGATACTAATGGCGCACCGGTGGTGCGCCATTAGTAAAAGTTACTAATGGCGTGCTATCAATGGCGCACCACAGATGCGCCATTAATGGCCATTTTAGGTGCGCCATTAGTAGGGGTTTTTCTAGTAGTGAACTTAGGTTCAACCGATACTAACCGATAATTGTTGAAGAAGAAAGGTGGGATGCCTACTGGGGCATCCCCAAGCTTGGATGCTTGAGACTTCTTGAAATATTATCTTGGGGTGCCTTGAGCATCCCCAAGCTTGAGCTTTTGTGTCTCCTTAATTCCTTTTATATCACGGTTTCCCTAAATCTCAAAAACTTCATCCACACAAAACTCAACAAGAACTCATGAGATAAGTTAGTAAAAAACAATGCAATAACCTTGTCATTTTCTACTGTAACAAATTACTAACATTATTATTCAACATTTCATACTAAATTTCTATGCATATTTAATACTCCTATCCTCAAATACAATCATTAAACAGGCAAGCATATGCAAACAATACAAACATAACAGCAATCTGCCTAAACAGTATAGTCTGTAAAGAATGCAAGATTAATCATACTTCCCTAACTCCAAAAATTATAAGAAAAATACTACACTGTAGAAGATTTATCAGGGATCATTATTCAGAAATATTCAACATTATATCATTTTCTGAGTTTTCTAGGGAATTTTTGCAACAGCGGTAAACTTTCTGTTTTGAAACAGCAACATGTATACTTGCAAAATAAGCATGGTAAAGGCTATCATTGACATTTTTATTGAAAATATAGATGAAAAACATTATTATAAATAACATAAAGCAAATACTAACAAAATAAAATGACACTCCAAGCAAAACACATATCATGTGGTAAATAAAAATATAGCTCCAAGTAAAGTTACCAATGAACGAAGACGAAAGAGGCGATGCCTTCCGGGGCATCCCCAAGCTTAGCCTCTTGGTTGTTCTTGAATATTACCTTGGGATGCCTTGGGAATCCCCAAGCTCAGGCTCTTACCACTCCTTATTCCATAGTCCATCGAATCTTTACCCAAAACTTGAAAACTTCACAACACGAAACTCAAAACAAAACTCGTAAGCTCCGTTAGTATAAGAGAATAAATCACCACTTAGGTACTGTTGTGAACTCATTCTAAATACATATTGGTGTAATATCTACTGTATTCCAACTTCTCTATGGTTCATACCCTCCAATACTACTCATAGATTCATCAAAATAAGCAAACAACACAATGAAAACAGAATCTGTCAAAAACAGAACAGTCTGTAGTAATCTGTATTAAACGTATACTTCTGTAACTCCACAAATTCTGAAATAAATTGTTGGACCTGAGGAATTTGTCTATTAATCATCTTCAAAAATAATCAACCTAAAATCACTCTCCAGTAAAAAATGGCAGCTAATCTTGTGAGCGCAAAGTTTCTGTTTTTTACAGCAAGATCATATAGACTTCACCCAAGTCTTCCCAAAGGCTCTACTTGGCACAAACACTAATTAAAACATAAAACCACATCTAACCAGAGGCTAGATGAATTATTTATTACTAAACAGGAGCAAAAAGTAAAGAACAAAAATAAAGTTGGGTTGCCTCCCAACAAGCCCTATCGTCTAACGCCCCTAGCTAGGCATGATGATTTCAATGATGCTCACATAAAAGATAAGAGTTGAAACATAAATGGAGCATCATGAAGAATATGACTAGCACATTTAAGTCTAACCCACTTCCTATGCATAGAGATTTTGTGAGCAAACAACTTATGGGAACAATAATCAACTAGCATAGGAAGGCAAAACAAGCACAACTTCATAATTTTAAGCACATAGAGAGGAAACTTGATATTATTGCAATTCCTACAAGCATATATTCCTCCCTCATAATAATTTTCAGTAGCATCATGAATTAATTTAACAATATAATCAGCACATAAAGCATTCTTTTCATAATTTACTTGCATAGAAAATTTACTACTCTCCACATAAACAAATTTCTTCGCATCCATAGTAGTGGGAGCAAACTCAACAAAATAACTATCATGTGAGGCATAATCCAATTGAAAATTAAAATCATGATGACAAGTCTCATGGTTAACATTATTATTTATAGCATATGTATCATCACAATAATCATCATAAATAGGAGGCATGCTTTCATCATAATAAATTTGCTCATCAAAACTTGGGGGACAAAAAATATCATATTCATCAAACATAGCACCCCCAAGCTTGTGGCTTTGCATATCATTAGCATCATGGGTATTAAAAGAATTCATACTAACAACATTGCAATCATGCTCTTCATTCAAAGATTTGGTGCCAAACATTTTATAGGCTTCTTCTTCTAGCACTTGAGCACAATTTTCCTTACCATCATTCTCACGAAAGATATTAAAAATATGAAGCGTATGAGACAAACTCAATTCCATTTTTTGTAGTTTTCTTTTATAGACTAAACTAGTGATAAGACAAGAAACAAAAAGATTCGATTGCATGATCTAAAGATATACCTTCAAGCACTCACCTCCCCGGCAACGACGCCAGAAAAGAGCTTGATGTCTACTACACAACCTTCTTCTTGTAGACGTTGTTGGGCCTCCAAGTGCAGAGGTTTGTAGGATAGTAGCAAATTTCCCTCAAGTGGATGACCTAAGGTTTATCAATCCGTGGGAGGCATAGGAAGAAGATGGTCTCTCTCAAACAACCCTGCAACCAAATAACAAAGAGTCTCTTGTGTCCCCAACACACCCAATCCAATGGTCAATTGTATAGGTGCACTAGTTTGGCGAAGAGATGGTGATACAAGTGCAATATGGATAGTAGATATGGGTATTTGTAATCTGAAAATATAAAAACAGCAAGGTAGCAAGCGATAAAAGTGAGCGTAAACGGTATTGCAATGCGTTGAAACAAGGCCTAAGGTTCATACTTTCACTAGTGCAAGTTCTCTCAACAATAATAACATAACTGGATCATATAACTATCCCTCAACATGCAACAAAGAGTCACTCGAAAGTCACTAATAGCGGAGAACAAACGAAGAGATTATGGTAGGGTATGAAACCACCTCAAGGTTATCCTTTCTGATATATCTATTCAAGAGTCTGTAGTAAAATAACATGAAGCTATTCTTTCCGTTTGATCTATCATAGAGTTCGTACTAGAATAACACCTTAAGACACAAATCAACCAAAACACTAATGTCACCTAGATACTCCATTATCACCTCAAGTATCCGTGGGCATGATTATACGATATGCATCACACAATCTCAGATTCATCTATTCAACCAACACAAACTACTTCAAAGAGTGCCCCAAAGTTTCTACCGGAGAGTCAAGACGGAAACGTGTGCCAACCCCTATGCATAGATTCATTGAATCCGCAAGTTGATCACCAAAACATGTTGGGAAACATAGAAGAAATTCAAAATTTTCTACGCATCACCAAGATCAATCTATGGAGATACTAGCAACAAGAGAGAGGGGAGTGCATCTTCATACCCTTGAAGATCGCGATGCGGAAGCGTTACAAGAACGCGGTCGGTGGAGTCGTTCATGAAGTGATTCAGATCGCGGCCGAATCCGATCTAAGCACCAAAGAACGGTGCCTCCGCATTCAACACACGTGCAGCCCGGTGACGTCTCTCGTGCCTTGATCCAACAAGGAGAGAGGGAGAGGTTGGTGATGGAGGAGCGTGGCACTGCAGCAGGGCTTCACCAAGCGCTACGAGAGACGAGGAGGGAGAGGGGTAGGGCTGCGCCAGGAGAGATGGAAACTCATGTGTATGGCAGCCCCAAAACCCCCACTATTTATAGGAGGTGGGGAGGAGGGTGCGCCTCCTCTAGGGTTCCCACCGCTGGGGGGCGGCAGCCCTAGATGGGATAGAGGGGGGCGGCCAAGAGGGGGAGAGAGGGGGTGCGCCCTAGGGTGGGCCTTTAGGCCCATCTGCGCCTAGGGTTTCCCCTCTCCTCTCATAGCTGCGCCTTGGGCCTTAGTGGGAGGCACACCAGGCCACTCTGGGGCTGGTCCCTTTCGACTCTAGGCCCATGCAAGCCTCCGGGGCTGGTGGCCCCTCCCGGTGGACCCCCGGAACCCTTCCGATGGTCCCGGTACACTACCGGTGAACCCCGAAATACTTCCGGTGGCCAAAACCTCACTTCCTATATATTATTCTTTACCTCCGGACCATTCCGGAACTCCTCGTGACGTCCGGGATCTCATCCAGGATTCTGAACAACATTCGGTAACCACATACAAACTTCCCTTATAACCCTAACATTGTCGAACCTTAAGTATGTAGACCCTACGGGCTCGGGAATCATGCAGACATGACCGAGACAGCTCTCTGGCCAATAACCAACAGCGGGATCTGGATACCCATGTTGGCTCCCACATGTTCCACGATGATCTCATTGGATGAACCACGATGTCAAGGATTCAAGCAATCCCGTATGCAATTCCCTTTGTCAATAGGTACGTTACTTGCCCGAGATTCGATCGTCGGTATCCCAATACCTCGTTCAATCTCGTTACCGGCAAGTCACTTTACTTGTTCCGTAATGCATGATCCCGTGACTAACTACTTAGTCACATTGAGCTCATTATGATGATGCATTACCGAGTGGGCCCAGAGATACCTCTCCGTCATACGGAGTGACAAATCCCAGTCTCGATTCGTGCCAACCCAACAAACACTTTTGGAGAAACTTGTAGTGCACCTTTATAGTCACCCAGTTACGTTGTGACGTTTGGTACACCCAAAGCACCCCTACGGTATCAAGGAGTTACACAATCTCATGGTCTAAGGAAATGATACCTGACATTAGAAAAGCTTTCGCAAACAAACTACACGATCTTGTGCTATGCTTAGGATTGGGTCTTGTCCATCACATCATTCTCCTAATGATGTGATCCCGTTATCAATGACATCCAATGTCCATGGTCAGGAAACCATGACCATCTGTTGATCAACGAGCTAGTCAACTAGAGGCTCACTAGGGACATGTTGTGGTCTATGTATTCACACATGTATTGCAGTTTTCGGTCAATACAATTATAGCATGAATAATAGACAATTATCATGAGCAAGGAAATACAATAATAACCATTTTATTATTGCCTCTAGGGCATATTTCCAAGAGTATCCCACTTGCACTAGAGTCAATAATCTAGTTCACATCACTATGTGATTGTAATGAATCAACACCCATGGGGTTTGATCATATCTCGCTTGTGAGAGAGGTTATTAGTCAACGGATCTGAACCTTTCAGATCCATTTGTGCTTTGCAAATCTCTATGTCATCTCCTAGATGCAGCTACCACGCTCTATTTGGAGCTATTCCAAATAACTGTTCTACTATACGAATCCGGTTTACTACTCAGAATAATCCGGATTAGTGTCAAATTTTGCATCGGCGTAACCCTTTACGATGAACTCTTTTACCACCTCCATAATCGAGAAAATTCCTTAGTCCACTACTTACTAAGGATAAGTTTGACCGCTGTCCTGTGATCCATTCCTGGATCACTCTTGTAACCCTTGACTGACTCATGGCAAGGCACACTTCAAGTGCGGTACACAGCATAGCATACTATATAGCCTACGTCTGAAGCATAGGGGACGACCTTCGTCCTTTATCTCTCTTCTGTTGTGGTCATGTCTTGAGTCTTACTCAATATTCACACCTTATAACACAGCCAAGAACTCCTTCTTTGCCGATCTATTTTGAACTCCTTCAAAATCTTGTCACGGTATGTATTTATTTGAAAGTACTATTAAGCGTTTTTGATCTATCCTTATAGATCTTGATGCTCAATGTTCAAGTAGCTTAATCCAGGTTTTCCATTGAAAAACACTTTTCAAATAACCCTATATGTTGTCCAGAAACTGTACATCATTTATGATCAACAATATGTTAATAACATATACTCATCAGAAATTGTATAGTGCTCCCACTCACTTCTTTGGAAATACAAGTTTCTCATAAACTTTGTATAAACCCAAAATATTTGATTATCTCATCAAAGCGTATATTCCAACTCCGAGATGCTTACTCCAGTCCTTAGAAGGATTGCTGGAGCTTTGCATACTTGTTAGCCTCTTTTAGGATTGACAAAACCTTTTGGTTGTATCACATACAACCTTTCCTCAAGAATATCATTGAGGAAACAATCTTTTGACATCCTATCTGCAAGATTTCATAAATCATGTAGTAACTGCTAATATAATTCCAACAGACTCTTTAGCATCACCACGAGTGAGAAAGTCTCATCGCAGTCAACTCCTTGAACTTGTCGGAAAACATCTTAACGACAAGTCAAGCTTTCTTAATGGTGACACTTACCATCATTGTCCGTCTTCGTTTTAAAATCCATTTGTACCCAACAGCCTTATGACCATTAAGTAGTTCTACCAAAGTCTACACTTTGTTTTCATACATGGATCCTCTCTCGGATTTTATGGCCTCGAGCCATTCATCGGAATCCGGGCCCACCATCACTTCTCCATAGCCCATAGTTTCATTGTTGTCTAGCAACATGACCTCCAAGACAGGATTACCGTACCACTCCCAAGCAGTACGCGTCCTTGTCGACCTACGAGGTTCAGTAGTTACTTGATCCGAAGTTTCATGATCACTATCATCACCTTCCACATCAATTGGTGTAGGTGCCACAGGAACAACTTCTTGTGCCCTGATACACACTGGTTGAAGTGATGGTTCAATAACCTCATCAAGTCTCCACCATCCTCCCACTCAATTCTTTCGAGAGAAACTTTTCCTCGAGAAAGGACCCGCTTCTAGAAACAATCACTTTTGGTTCCGGGTATGAATTAGGAGGTATACCCAACTGTTCTAGGTGTCCTATGAAGATGTATTTATCCGCTTTGGGTTTGAGCTTATCAGGATGAAACTTTTTCACATAAGCGTCGCAGCCCCAAACTTTCAAGAAACGACAGTTTAGGTTTCTCTAAACCATAGTTCATACGGTGTCATCTCGACGGAATTACGTGGTGCCCTATTTAAAGTGAATGCGGTTTTCTCTAATGCCTAACCCATGAACGATAGTGGTAATTCGATAAGAGATATCATGGTATGCCCCATATCCAATAGGGTGCATCTATGATGTTCGGACACACCATCACACTATGGTGTTCCAGGCGGTGTTAGTTTTGAAACAATTTCCACAATGTCTCAATTGTGTACCAAACTCGCAACTCAGATATTTATCTCTATGATCATATCATAGACATTTTATCCTCTTGTCACAAAGATCTTCAACTTCACTCTTAAATTACTTGAACCTTTCAGTAATTCAGACTTGTGTTTCATCAAGTAAATATGCTCAACATCTACTCAAATCATCTGTGAAGTAAGAACATAACGATATCCACTGCATGCCTCAGCACTCATTGGACTGCACACATCAAAATGTGTTACTTCCAACAAGTTGCTTTCTTGTTCCATCTTACTGAAACGAGGCTTTCCAGTCATCTTGCCCATGTGGTATGATATGCATGTCTCAAGTGATTCAAAATCAAGTGAGTCCAAACGATCCATCTGCATGGAGTTTCTTCATGCATACATACCAATAGACATGGTTCGCATGTCTCAAACTTTTCAAAAAACGAGTGAGTCCAAAGATCCATCAACATGGAGCTTCTTCATGCGTTTTATACCAATATGACTTACATGGCAGTGCCACAAGTAGGTGGTACTATCATTACTATCTTATATCTTTTTGGCATGAACATGTGTATCACTACGATTGAGATTCAATAAACCATTCATTTTAGGTGCAAGACCATTGAAGGTATTATTCAAATAAACAGAGTAACCATTATTCTCCTTAAATGAATAACCGTATTGCGATAGACATAATCCAATCATGTCTATGCTCGACACAAACACCAAATAACAATTATTTAGGTTTAACACCGATCCCGATGGTAGAGGGAGCATGTGATGTTTGATCACATCAACCTTGGAAATACTTCCAACACATATCGTCACCTCGCCTTTAGCTAGTCTCTGTCTATTCCGTAGCCTTTTATTTCGAGTTACTAACACTTAGCAACCGAACTGGTATCTATTACCATGGTGCTACTAGGAGCACTAGTAAAGTACACATCAATATAACGTACATCCAATATACTTCTATCGACCTTGCCAGCCTTCTCATCTACCAAGTATCTAGGATAGCTCTGCTTCAGTGACCATTCCTCTCATTACAGAAGCACTTAGTCTTAGGTTTGGGTTCAACCTTGGGTTTCTTCACTAGAGCAGCAGCTGATTTGCCGTTTCATGAAGTATCCCTTCTTGCCCTTGCCTTCTTTGAAACTACTGGTTTCACTAACCATCAACAATTGATGCTTCTTCTTGATTTCTACTTTCGCAGTGTCAAAATCGCGAATAGCTCAAGGATCATCATATCTATCCCAGATATGTTATAGTTCATCACGAAGCTCTACTAGCTTGGTGGAAATGACTTTGGAGAAACGTCACTATCTCATCTGGAAGATTAACTCCCACTCGATTCAAGTGATTGACAATCTGAGCACATGCTCAACGATTGAGCTTTTCTCCCTTAGTTTGTAGGCTAAGAAACTCGTCGGAGATCTTATACCTCTTGACGTGGGCACGATCCTGAAATCCCAATTTTAGCCCTTGGAACATCTCATATGTTCCGCGCCGTTTCAGAAACATCTTCAGCGCCCCAATCTAAACCGTTTAACATTACTGAACTATCATGTAGTCATCAAAACGTGTATGTCAGATGTTCGCAACATCCACAGATGATGTTCGAGGTTCAGCACACCGAGCGGTGCATTAAGGACATAAGTCTTCTGCGAAGCAATGAGGACAATCCTCAGTTTAGGGACCCAGTCTGCATAATTGCTACTATCAACTTTCAACTATATTTTCTCTAGGAACATATCTAAATAGTAGAACTAAAGCGCGAGCTTGCGACATAATTTGTAAAGACCTTTTTGACTATGTTCATGATAATTAAGTTCATCTAATCACATTATTTGACGAACTCCCACTCAGATAGACATCCCTCTAGTCATCTAAGTGATACATGATCCGATTCAACTAGGCTGTGTCCGATCATCACGTGAGACGGACTAGTCATCATCGCTGAACATCTTCATGTTGATCGTATCTACTATACGACTCATGTTCGACCTTTCGGTCTCTTGTGTTCTGAGGCCATGTCTATACATGCTAGGCTCGTCAAGTCAACCTAAGTGTTTCGCGTGTGTAAATCTGGCTTACACCCGTTGTATGTGAACGTTAGAATCTATCACACCCGATCATCACGTGGTGCTTGAAGCAAGGATCTTTCGCAACGGTGCACGTTAGGGGAACACTTTCTTGAAATTATTATGAGGATCATCTTATTTACTACCGTCGTTCTAAGCAAATAAGATGCATAAACATGATAAACATCACATGCAATCAAATAGTGACATGATATGGCCAATATCATTTTGCTCCTTTTGATCTCCATCTTCGGGGCTCCATGATCATCATCGTCACGGGCATGACACCATGATCTCCATCATCATGTCTCCATGAAGTTGTCTCGCCAACTATTACTTCTACTACTATGGCTAATGGTTTAGCAATGAAGTAAAGTAATTACATGGCGTTATTCAGTGACACGCAGGTCATACAATAAATAAAGACAACTCCTATGGCTCCTGCCGGTTGTCATACTCATCGACATGCAAGTTGTGATTCCTATTACAAGAATATGATCAATCTCATGCATCACATACATTTCATTCATCACATCCTTTTTTGGCCATATCACATCACACGGCATATGCTGCAAAAACAAGTTAGACGTCCTCTAATTTGTTGTTGCAAGTTTTTACGTGGTTTCTAGCAAAAACGTTTCTTACCTACGCCAAAACCACAACGTGATATGCCAATTGCTATTTACCCTTCATAAGGACCCTTTTCATCGAATCCGATCCGACTAAAGTGGGAGAGACTGGCACCCGCTATCCAACTTATGCAACAAGTGCATGTCAGTCGGTGGAACCTGTCTCACGTAAGTGTACGTGTAAGGTCGGTCCGGGCCGCTTCATCCCACAATACCGTCAAAACAAGACAGGACTAGTAACGGTAAGCATATTGAACAAAATCAACGTCCACAACAACTTGTGTTCTACTTGTGCATAGAATCTATGCAATAAACCTGGCTCATGATGCCACTGTTGGGGAATGTAGCAGAAATTCAAAATTTTGTATGCATCACCAAGATCAATCTATGGAGATACAAGCAACAAGAGAGAGGAGAGTGCATCTTCATACCCTTGAAGATCGCGATGCAGAACCGTTACAAGAACGCGGTCGGTGGAGTCGTTCATGAAGCGATTAAGATCGCGGCCGAATCCGATCTAAGTACCAAAGAACGGTGCCTCCGCGTTCAACACACATGCAGCCCGGTGACGTCTCCCGTACCTTGATCCAGCAAAGAGAGAGGGAGAGGTTGGGGAAGACTCCGTCCAGCAGCAGCACAACGGCGTGGTGGTGATGGAGGAGCGTGGCACTCCAACAGGGCTTCGCCAAGCGCTATGAGAGACGAGGAGGGAGAGGGGTAGGGCTGCGCCAGGAGAGATGGAAACTCATGTGTATGGCAGCCCCAAAACCCCCACTATTTATAGGAGGGGAGGAGGGTGCGCCCCCTCTAGGGTTCCCACCCCTAGGGGGGCGGCAGCCCTAGATGGGATAGAGGGGGTGGCCAAGAGGGGGAGAGAGGGGGTGCGTCCTAGGGTGGGCCTTTAGGCCCATCTGCGCCTAGGGTTTCCCCTCTCCCCTCATAGCTGCGCCCTGGGCCTTGGTGGGAGGCGGACCAGCCCACTCTAGGGCTGGTTCCTTTCCACTCTAGGCCCATGCAAGCCTCCGGGGCTAGTGGACCCTCCCGGTGGTCCCGGTACACTACCGGTGAACCCCGAAATACTTCCGGTGGCCAAAACCTCAGTTCCTATATATTATTCTTTACCTCCGGACCATTCCGGAACTCCTCGTGACGTCCGAGATCTCATCCGGGACACTGAAAAACATTCGGTAACCACATATAAACTTCCCTTATAACCCTAGCATCATCGAACCTTAAGTGTGTAGACCCTACGGGTTCGGGAATCATGCAGACATGACCGAGACAGCTCTCTGGCCAATAACCAACAGCGGGATCTGGATATCCATGTTGGCTCCCACATGTTCCATGATGATCACATCGGATGAACCACGATGTCAAGGATTCAAGCAATCCCGTACGCAATTCCCTTTGTCAATCGGTACGTTACTTGCCCGAGATTCGATCGTCGGTATCCCAATACCTCGTTCAATCTCGTTACCGGCAAGTCACTTTACTCATTTCGTAATGCATGATCCCGTGACTAACTACTTAGTCACATTGAGCTCGTTATGATGATGCATTACCGAGTGGGCCCAGAGATACCTCTCCGTCATATGGAGTGACAAATCCCAGTCTCGATTCGTGCCAACCCAACAAACACTTTCAGAGATACCTGTAGTGCACCTTTATAGTCACCCAGTTACGTTGTTACGTTTGGTACACCCAAAGAACTCCTACGGTATCAGGGAGTTACGCAATCTCATGGTCTAAGGAAATGATACTTGACATTAGAAAAGCTTTCACAAATGAACTACATGATCTTGTGCTATGCTTAGGATTGGGTCTTGTCCATCACATCATTCTCCTAATGATGTGATCCCGTTATCTATGACATCCAATGTCCATGATCAGGAAACCATGACCATCTGTTGATCAACGAGCTAGTCAACTAGAGGCTCACTAGGGACATGTTGTGGTCTATGTATTCACACATGTATTGCACTTTCCGGTCAATACAATTATAGCATGAATAATAGACAATTATCATGAACAAGGAAATACAATAATAACCATTTTATTATTGCCTCTAGGGCATATTTCCAACAAAACATACATCAAGTAGACCACGTGAATATCCCATTGTCACCACAGATAAGCACGACAAGACATACATCAAGTGTTCTCAAATCCTTAAAGACTCAATCCGATAAGATACCTTCAAAGGGAAAACTCAATCCATTACAACAGAGTAGAGGGGGAGAAACATCATAAGATCCAACTATAATAGCAAAGCTCGCGATACATCAAGATCGTGCCAAATCAAGAACACGAGAGATCAAACACATAGCTACTGGTACATACCCTCATCCCCGAGGGTGAACTACTCCTTCCTCGTCATGGAGATCGTTGGGATGATGAAGATGGCCACCAGTGAGGGATCCCCCTCCGGTAGGGTGCCGGAACAGGGTCCCGATTGGTTTTTGGTGGTACAGAGGCTTGCGGCGGCGGAACTCCCGATCTATTGTTCTCCTCGGTGTTTTTAGGGTATATGGAGATATATAGGTGAAAGAAGTCGGTCAGGGGAGCCACGAGGGGCCCACGAGGGTGGGGGGTGCCAGGGGAGGTGGGCGCGCCTCCCTGCCTCGTGGTCACCTCGAAGTTTCCCTTATGTGCACTCCAAGTCCCCTGGATTGCTTCCGTTCCAAAAATAACTTTCCCGAAGGTTTCATTCCGTTTGGACTCCGTTTGATATTCCTTTTCTTCAAAACACTGAAATAAGCAAGAAAACAACAATATGGGCTGGGCCTCCGGTTGATAGGTAAGTCCCAAAAATAATATAAAAGTGCTTAGTAAAGCCCATTAAACATCTAAAACAGATAATATAATAGCATGAATACTTGATAAATTATAGATGCGTTGGAGACGTATCAATAGGCATCACGTCCGCGACAAGTAGATCGAAACGATTATGCATCTACTACTATTACTCCACACATCGACCGCTATCCAGCATGCATCTAGAGTATTAAGTTCATAAGAACAGAGTAACGCATTAGGCAAGATGACATGATGTAGAGGGATAAACTCAAGCAATATGATATAAACCCCCATCTTTTTATCCTCGATGGCAACAATACAATACGTGCTTTGCTGCCCCTGCTATCATTGGGAAAGGACACCACAAGATTGAACCCAAATCTAAGCACTTCTCCATTGCAAGAAAGATCAATCTAGTAGGCCAAACCAAACTAATAATACGAAGAGACTTGCAAAGATAACAAATCATACATAAAAGAATTCAAAGGAGATTCAAATATTGTTCATAGATAATCTTGATCATAAACCCACAATTCATCGGATCTCAACAAACACACTGCAAAAAGTATTACATCGAATAGATCTCCAATAAGATCGAGGAGAACTTTGTATTGAGATCCAAAGAGAGATAAGAAGCCATCTAGCTAATAACTATGGACCCGAAGATCTGAGGTAAACTACTCACACTTCATCAGAGAGGCTATGGTGTTGATGTAGAAGCCCTCCGTGATCGATTCCCCCTCCGGCGGAGCGTCGGAAAAGGCCCCAAGATGGGATCTCACGGGTACAGAAGGTTGCGGCAGTGGAAATAGGGTTTCGTCATGTTCTCGAATGTTTTCAGGGTATATGAGTATATATAGGCGAAAGAAGTCGGTCAGGGGAGCCACGAGGGGCCCATGATGGTGGGAGGCGCACCTACCCCCTTGGGCGCACCTCCCTGCCTCGTGTCCGCCTCGTTGCTTCCTTGACGTCCACTCCAAGTCTGCTGGATTGCGTTTGTTCCAAAAAACGATTCTCCCGAAGGTTTCATTCCGTTTCGACTCTGTTTCATATTCCTTTTCTGTGAAACACTGAAATAGGAAAAAAAAACAGCAATTTGCACTGGGCCTCTGGTTAATAGTCCCAAAAATAATATAAAAGTGTATAATAAAGCCCATTAAACTGAAGGAAATATGCCCTAGAGGCAATAATAAAGTTATTATATATTTCCTCATATCATGATAAATGTTTATTATTCATGCTAGAATTGTATTAACCGGAAACATAATACATGTGTGAATATATAGACAAACAGAGTGTCACTAGTATGCCTCTACTTGACTAGCTTGTTAATCAAAGATGGTTATGTTTCCTAACCATGGACAAGGAGTTGTTATTTGATTAACAAGGTCACATCATTAGTTGAATGATCTGATTGACATGACCCATTCTGTTAGCTTAGCACACGATCATTTAGTATGTTGCTATTGCTTCCTTCATGACTTATACATGTTCCTATGACTATGAGATTATGCAACTCCGTTTGCGGAGGAACACTTTGGTACTACCAAGCGTCACAACGAATCGGGTGATTATAAAGGAGTACTACATGTGTCTCCAAAGGCGATGTTGGGTTGGCGTATTTCGAGATTAGGATTTGTCACTCCGATTGTCGGAGAGGTATCTCTGGGCCCTCTCGGTAATACACATCACTTAAGCCTTGCAAGCATACAACTAATGAGTTAGCTGTGAGATGATGTATTACAGAACGAGTAAAGAGACTTGCCGGTAACGAGATTGAACTAGGTATTGGATACCGACGATCGAATCTCGGGCAAGTAACATACCGATGACAAAGGGAACAACGTATGTTGTTATGCGGTCTGACCGATAAAGATCTTCGTAGAATATGTAGGAGCCAATATGGGCATCCAGGTCCCGCTATTGGTTATTTACCGGAGACGTGTCTCGGTCATGTCTACATTGTTCTCGAACCATAGGGTCCGCACGCTTAAGGTTTCGATGACGGTTATATTATGAGTTTGTGTATTTTGATGTACCAAGAAGTTCGAGTCCGAATGTGATCACGGACATGACGAGGAGTCTCGAAATGGTCGAGACATAAAGATTGATATATTGGAAGCCTATATTTGGAGTTGAGAATGGTTCGGGTGAAATCAGGATTTTAGGAACACCGGGGTTACGGAACCCTCCCGGGGTTATTGGGCCTTAGTGGGCCATGAGGGAGAAGAGGAAGGGCGGCCAGGGCAGGCAGGCGCCCCTCCCCTAGTCCGAAAAGGACAAGGAGAGGCGGCGCCCCCTTCCCTCTTTCCCTTCCCCCAATCCTATTCCAACTAGGGGGGGAGTCCTACTCCCGGTGGGAGTAGGACTCCTCCGGCGCGCCTCCTCCAAGGGCCGGCCGCACCCCCTTGCTCCTTTATATACGGGGGCAGGGGGGCACCCTAGAACACACAAGTTGATCTACGGATCGTTCCTTAGCCGTGTGCGGTGCCCCCCTCCACCATATTCCACCTCGGTCATATCGTCGCAAAGCTTAGGCGAAGCCCTGCGCTGGTAGAACATCAAGATCGTCACCACGCCGTCGTGCTGACGGAACTCTCCCTCCCCGAAGCTCTACTAGATTGGAGCCCGAGGAACGTCATCCAGCTGTACGTGTGTCAAGAACTCGGGGCGCCGAGTGTGGCGCTAGGATCGGTTGGATCGCGAGGAGATCGTGACGACTACTTCCTCTACGTTGTGATCGCTTCGCTTCGGTCTCACGAGGTGCACGAGACAACACTCTCCCTCTCGTTGCTATGCATCACCATGATCTTGCGTGTGCGAGGGAAATTTTTTGAAATTACTACGTTCCCCAACAAAGTGGCATCCGAGCCTAGGTTTTTATGGTTTGATGTTTTGCACGAGTAGAACACAAGTGAGTTGTGGGCGATACAAGTCATACTACCTACCAGCATGTCATACTTTGGTTCAGCGGTATTGTGAGATGAAGCGGCCCGGACCGACATTACGCCAGACGCTTACGCGAGACTGGTTTCACCGCCACGAGCACTCGTTGCTTAAAGGTGTTGGCGGGTGTCTGTCTCTCTCACTTTAGTTGAACCGAGTATGGCTACGCCCGGTCCTTGAGAAGGTTAAACGGAGTCTATTTGTGAAATATCGTTGTGGTTTTGATGCGAGGTGAGATTGGTTCTTGCTTAAGCCCGTAGCAGCCATGTAAAATTTGCAACAACAAAGTAGAGGACGTCTAACTTGTTTTTGCAGGGCATGTTGTGATGTGATATGGTCAAGACGTGATGTTATATTGTATGAGATGATCATGTTTTGTAACCGGTTATCGGCAATCGGCAGGAGCCATATGGTTGTCGCTTATTGTATGAAATGCAAACGCCCTGTAATTGCTTTATTTTATCACTAAGCGGTAGCGATAGTCGTAGAAGCAATAGGTGGCGAGACGACAACGATGCTACGATGGAGATCAAGGTGTCGCTACCGGTGACAATGGTGATCACGACGGTGCTTGGAGATGGAGATCACAAGCACAAGATGATGATGGCCATATCATATCACTTATATTGATTGCATGTGATGTTTATCCTTTATGCATCTTATCTTGCTTTGATTGACGGTAGCATTTTAAGATGATCTCTCACTAAAAATTATCAAGTAGTGTTCTCCCGAGTATGCACCGTTGCCAAAGTTCGTCGTGCCGAGACACCACGTGATGATCGGGTGTGATAAGCTCTCGTCCATCTACAGCGGGTGCAAGCCAGTTTTGCACACGCAGAATACTCAGGTTATACTTGACGAGCCTAGCATATGCAGATATGGCCTCGAACACGGAGACCGAAAGGTCGGCGTGAATCATATAGTAGATATGATCAACATAAGATGTTCACCATTGAAAACTACTCCATCTCACGTGATGATCGGTTATGGTTTAGTTGATTTGGGTCACGTGATCACTTAGATGACTAGAGATGTCTATCTAAGTGGGAGTTCTTAAGTAATATGATTAATTGAACTTAAATTTATCATGAACTTAGTCCTGGTAGTATTCGCAAATTATGTTGTAAGATCAATAGCTTGCGTTGTTGCTTTCATATGTTTATTTTGATATGTTCCTAGAGAAAATTGTGTTGAAAAATGTTAGTAGCAATGATGCGGATTTGATCCGTGATCGAGGTTTATCCTCATTGCTGCACGTAAGAATTATGTCCTTAATGCACCGCTAGGTGCGGACCTATTGCAGGGAGCGGATCTGAGGGCGTTATGAGCGTTTGGCTAGCTCAATATGATGACTACTTGATAGTTTTGTGCACCATGCTTTATGGCTTAGAATCGGGACTTCAAAGATGTTTTGAACATCATGGACCATATGAGATGTTCCAGAATTGAAGTTAATATTTCAAGCAAATACCGAGTTGAGAGATATGAAATCTTCAACAAGTTCTATAGCTAAAAGATGGAGGAGAATCGCTCAACTAGTGAGCATGTGCTCAGATTGTGCAGGTACTTCAATCGCTTGAATCAAGTGGGAGTTAATCTTCCGGATAAGATAGTGATTGATGAATTCTCTAGTCACCATCACCAAGTTAGTAGAACTTCATGATGAACTATAGTATGCAAGGGATGGCGAAAATGATTCCCGAGCTCTTCGTGATGTTGAAATCGACGAAGGTAGAAATCAAGAAAGAGCATCAAGTGTTGATGGTTGACAAGATCACTAGTTTCAAGAAAAGGGCAAAGGGAAAGAAAGGAACTTCAAGTAGATTGACAAGCAAGTTGTCACTCCCACGAAGAAGCCCAAAGCTGAACCAAAGCCTGAAACCGAGTGCTTACAATCGCAAAGGAAATGGTCCTTTGGAAGCGGAACTGCCCTAAATATTTGGTGGATAAGAAGGATGGCAAAGTGAAAAGGATATATTTGATATACAGGTGTTTGATGTGTGCTTTACTAGTGTTTATAGCAACCCCTCGGTATTTAGTACTGGTTCGGTTGCTAAGAGTAGTAACTCAAAGCGGAGTTGCGAATAAATGTAAACTAGTTAAGGGTGAAGTGATGATGTGTGTTGAAAATAGTTTCAAGATTGATATGATCATCATCGCACACTCCCTATACTTTCGGGATTAGTGTTGAACCTAAATAAATGTTATTTGGTGTTTGCGTTGAGCATGAATATGATTTGATCGTGTTTATTGCAAAACGGTTATTCATTTAAGTAAGAGAATAAACTGTTGTTCTGTTTACATGAATGAAACCTTATATGGTTACACGCCCAATGAAAATGGTTCATTGGATCTCGATCGTAGTGATACACATATTCATAATATTGAAACCAAAAGATGCAAAGTTAATAATGATAGTGCAACTTATTTGTGGCACTGCCGTTTAGGTCATATTGGTGTAAAGTGCATGAAGAAACTCCATACTAATGGGATTTTGGAATCACTTGATTATGAATCACTTGATGCTTGCGAATCATGCCTCTTGGGCAAGATGACTAAAATGCCGTTCTCCGGAACATTGGAGCGAGCAACAGATTTGTTGGAAATCATACATACTGATGTATGTGGTCCGATGAATATTAAGGCTCCCGACAAGTATCATTATTTTCTGACCTTCACAGATGATTTGAGCAGATATGGGTATATCTACTTGATGAAACATAAGTCTGAAATAGTTGAAAGGATTCAAAGAATTTTAGAGTGAAGTGGAAAAATCATCGTGACAAGAAAATAAGGTTTCTACGATTTGATCGCAGGGACAAATATTTAAGTTACGAGTTTGGTCTTCAATTAAAAAATGTGGAATAGTTTCACAAATTCATGCCACCTGGAACACCAGATCATAATGGTGTGTCCGAACGTCATAACCGTACTTTATTGGATATAGTACAATCTATGATGTTTCTTACCGATTTACCAATGTCGTTTTGGGATCATGCATTAGAGACAACTGCATTCACGTTAAATAGGGCACCATCTAAATCCGTTGAGACGACACTATATGAACTGTGGTTTAGCAAGAAACCAAAGTTGTCGTTTCTTAAAGTTTGGGGCTGCGATGCTTATGTGAAAAAGTTTCATCCTGATAAGCTCAAACCCAAATCGGAGAAGTGCGTCTTCATAGAATACCCAAAGGAAATTGTTGGGTACACCTTCTATCACAGATCCGAAGGCAAGATATTCGTTGCTTAAGATGGATCCTTTCTAGAGAAGGAGTTTCTCTCAAAAGAAGTGAGTGGGAGGAAAGTAGAAACTTGATGAGGTAACAGTACTAGCTCCCTTATTGGAAAGTAGTTCATCACGAAATTGGTTCTGTGACACCTACACCAATTAGTGAGGAAGTTAATGATGATGATCATAAAACTTGAGATCAAGTTACTACCGAACCTCATAGGTAAAACAGAGTGAGATCCGCACTGAGTGGTACGGTAATCCTATTTCAGAGGTCATGTTACTTGACCATGACAAACCTACGAACTATGAGGAAGCGATGATGAGCCCAGATTCCGCAAAATGGTTTGAGGCCATGAAATCTGAGATATGATCCATGTATGAGAACAAAGTATGGACTTTGATGGATTTGCCCGATGATCAGCTAACCATAGAAAATAAATGGATCTTCAAGAGGAAGACGGACGTTGATAGTAGTGTTACTATCTACAAAACTCGACTTGTTGCAAAAAGGTTTTCGACAAAGTTCAAGATGTTGACTACAATGAGATTTTCTCAGCTGTAGTGATGCTTAAGTCTGTCCGAATCATGTTAGCAATTGCCACAATTTATGAAATTTGGCAAATGGATGTAAAAACTGCATTCCTAAATGGTTTTCTGGAGGAAGAGTTGTATATGATGCAACCGAAGGTTTTTTCGATCCAAAGGAGCTAACAAAGTGTGCAAGCTCCAATGATCCATCTATGGACTGGTGCAAGCATCTCGAGTTGGAATATACTCTTTGATGAGTTGATCAAAGCATATAGTTTTATCTGAGACTTAGGGTGAAGCCTGTATTTACAAGAAAGTGAGTGGGAGCACTACAAGACATTTCGATAAGTATATGTGAATGACATATTGTAGATCGGAAATAATGTAGAATTATTCGCAAAGCATAAAGGAGTGTTTTAAAGGAGTTTTTCAAAGAAAGACCTCGGTGAAGCTGCTTACATATTGAGCATCAAAATCTGTAGAGATAGATCAAGATGCTTGATAAGTTTTTCAATGAGTACATACCTTGACAAGATTTTGAAGTAGTTCAAAATGGAGCAATCAAAGAAAGAGTTCTTGCCTGTGTTACAAGGTGTGAAATTGAGTAAGACTCAAAACCCGACCACGGCAGAAGATAGAAAGAGAATGAAAGTCATTCCCTATGCCTTGGCCATAGGTTCTATAAAGTATGCCATGCTGTGTACCAGATCTATTGTATACCCCGACCGAGTTTGGCAAGGAGTACAATAGTGATCTAGGAGTAGATCATCTTTGGACAGCGGTCAAAATTATCCTTAGTGGAATAAGGATATGTTTCTCGATTATGGAAGTGACAAAAGGTTCGTCGTAAAGGGTTACGTCGATGCAAGTTTTGACACTGATCTGGATGACTCTAAGTCTCGATCTAGATACATATTGAAAGTGGGAGCAATTAGCTAGAATAGCTTCGTGCAGAGCATTGTAGACATAGAAAAATTGCAAAATACATAACGGATCTGAATGTGAAAGACCCGTTGACTAAGACTCTCTCACAAGCAAAACATGATCACACCTTAGTACTCTTTGGGTGTTAATCACATAGCTATGTGAACTAGATTACTGAATCTAGTAAACCCTTTGGGTGTTGGTCACATGGCGATGTGAACTATGGGTGTTAATCACATGATGATGTGAACTATCGATGTTAATCACATGGTGATGTGATCTAGATTATTGACTCTAGTGCAAGTGGGAGACTGAAGGAAATATGCCCTAGAGGCAATAATAAAGTTATTATATATTTCCTCATATCATGATAAATGTTTATTATTCATGCTAGAATTGTATTAGCTGGAAACATAATACATGTGTGAATATATAGACAAGCAGTGTCACTAGTATGCCTCTACTTGACTAGCTTGTTAATCAAAGATGGTTATGTTTCCTAACCATGGACAAGGAGTTGTTATTTGATTAACAAGGTCACATCATTAGTTGAATGATCGATTGACATGACCCATTCCGTTAGCTTAGCACACGATCGTTTAGTATGTTGCTATTGCTTACTTCATGACTTATACATGTTCCTATGACTATGAGATTATGCAACTCCGTTTGCGGACGAACACTTTGGGTACTACCAAACGCCACAACGTGAATCGGGTGATTATAAAGGAGTACTACATGTGTCTCCAAAGGCGATGTTGGGTTGGCGTTTCGAGATTAGGATTTGTCACTCCGATTGTCGGAGAGGTATCTCTGGGCCCTCTCGGTAATACACATCACTTAAGCCTTGCAAGCATTACAACTAATGAGTTAGCTGTGAGATGATGTATTACGAGCGAGTAAAGAGACTTGCAGAACGAGATTGAACTAGGTATTGGATACCGACGATCGAATCTCGGGCAAGTAACATACCGATGACAAAGGAACAACGTATGTTGTTATGCGGATCGACCGATAAAGATCTTCGTAGAATATGTAGGAGCCAATATGGGCATCCAGGTCCGCTATTGGTTATTGACCGAGACGTGTCTCGGTCATGTCTACATTGTTCTCGAACCGTAGGGTCCGCGCGCTTAAGGTTTCGATGGCGGTTATATTATGAGTTTGTGTATTTTGATGTACCGAAGAAGTTCGAGTCCGGATGTGATCACGGACATGATGAGGAGTCTCGAAATGGTCGAGACATAAAGATTGATATATTGGAAGCCTATATTTGGAGTTCGGAATGGTTCCGGGTGAAATCAGGATTTTACCGGAACACCGGGGGGTTACCGGAACCCTCCCGGGGGTTATTGGGCCTTAGTGGGCCATGAGGGAGAAGAGGAAGAGCCGGCCGGGGCAGGCCGCGCCTCCCCTAGTCCGAATAGGACAAGGAGAGGGGGCGGCGCCCCCCCTTCCCTCTTTCCCTTCCCCCAATCCTATTCCAACTAGGAAGGGGAGTCCTACTCCCGGTGGGAGTAGGACTCCTCAGGCGCGCCTCCTCCAAGGGCCGGCCGCACCCCTTGCTCCTTTATATACGGGGCAGGGGCACCCTAGAACACACAAGTTGATCTACGGATCGTTCCTTAGCCGTGTCGGTGCCCCCTCCACCATATTCCACCTCGGTCATATCGTCACAAAGCTTAGGCGAAGCCTGCGCCGATAGAACATCAAGATCGTCACCACGCCGTCGTCTTGTGAAACTCTCCTCCCCAAGCTCTCTTGGATTGGAGCCCGAGGGCGTCATCGAGCTGTACGTGTGTCAAGAACTCGGGCGCCGAGTAACTGGCGCTAGGATCGGTTGGATCGCGAGGAGATCGACGACTACTTCTCATGCGTTGTGATCACTTCGCGCCGGTCTCACGAGGGTATGTAGACAACACTCTCCCCTCTCGTTGCTATGCATCACCATGATCTTGCGTGTGCGTAGGAATTTTTTTTGAAATTACTACGTTCCCCAACATAAACATCCAAAACAGATAATATAATAGCATGGAACAATCAAAAATTATAGATACGTTGGAGACGTATCACAGCCCCAGTTCTGGATTAGAAGGAGAGTTTTTGGTGGACAGGAATGAAGAAGGATATTGCAGAGTATGTAGAAGTATGCGATGTATGTCAGAGAGTTAAGGCAGAACATCAGAAACCAGCAGGGTTACTACAGCCTTTGCCAATACCCAAATGGAAGTGGGATAAACTTGGCATGGATTTTATCACTGGATTACCCAGGACCCGTTCAGGCTATGATTCTATTTGGGTTATAGTTGATCGCTTGACGAAGGTAGCCCATTTCATCCCTATTATGACAACTTATACGAGTGCTAAGTTTGCGAAGATATACATGACCAGGATCGTTTGTCTGCATGGAGTTCTGAGGACCATCGTATCAGATAGAGGAACGTAGTTTACTTCAAAGTTTTGGTACCAGTTGCATGAAACTTTGGGTACCAGGCTAGAGTTCAGTACAACCTTTCATCCGCAGACAGATGGACAGACCGAGAGAGTCAATCTGATTCTGGAGGACATGTTGAGAGCTTGTGTGCTAGATTACGGATCTAGTTGGGATGATAATTTGCCCTATGCAGAGTTCTCCTATAACAACAGTTATCAAGCCAGTTTGAAGATGGCCCCTTTCGAAGCTTTGTGCGGAAGGAGGTGTAAGACACCATTATCGTCGGATGAAGTTGGAGATAGACAGTTGTTTGGGCCAGATTTAATCATAGATTCTGAGGAGAAGGTTAAGTTGATTCGAGACAAACTCAAGATAGCTCAGTCTAGGCAGAAGAGCTATGTGGATACTAAACGCAAGGAGGTAGCCTACAAAGTCGGAGACCGAGCATATCTTCGTGTATCCCCACTTCGATGAGTTAAAGGGAAGCTAGCACCACGATTTGTAGGAACCTACAGAGTTTTGGAACACACAGGAGAAGTTGCCTACAAATTGGAATTGCCCGAAGGATTGTCAGGAGTTCATGATGTGTTTCATGTTTCCCAGTTGAAGAAGTGCCACGCGAAGATGGCCATCATTCCTCTGGGAAATACAGTGCCATTGGAAGCAATTCAGTTGGATAGTAATCTGACTTATGAAGAGAAGCCAGTCAAGATTCTCGAGTTTTCCAGCCGAGTTACTCGCAGCAAAGTCATCAAGTTCTGCAAAGTTCAGTGGAGCCACCATACCGAGGAGAGGCCACCTGGGAGCGAGAAAAAGATCTCCGCAAGGACCACGCACACCTTTTTGTTGGCCAACCCGTATCTCGAGGGCGTGATTCCTCTTAAGGGGGGTAGGTTTGTAACATCCCAATTTTTAATTTGGATGTTATACATAGGTCATTCATATGCATTCATTATTTGTTGTGATCCAAGAAATTTTAAGCAACTCAAGGACCCAATGAGAGAGTTGGAAGTTTCATAAATTTTCATTTTTGAATTAATTTTCAAATTTGAAAAGTGGATCAATTTGATTTCAACAAATTCTTTCCCATTATTTCAAAACAATAAAAATAAAGAGAGGAGATAAAATTACTTCTTCAAAATAGAGGAGAAACATTGGAAAATAAATTTAGAAGTCAAATTATTTTTATTTGAATTCTGTTTGCAATTTTATTCATTTGAATTAGAGAAAAACATGCATTTTTAAAAATTGCATTTAGTCGAGAAAAACGTTCATCTTGTTCCAAATATTAGGTAGGGATGGTGAAAATTGCTTCTGCAATTTTTAGGACTTTTATTTTATTTGTTAGGATTTTTTCGTCGCGGCATTGTTTTAAAGAAAAACTTGCGCGCGCCGACTTGGCCGGCCCAGCTGAGCCAGGCCGAAGCCCACTCGCGCCGAACCGCCTCGCCGTCGTAACCCCGCCGGACCCCGGTGGAGTCCGGATCGGAGCCGCGCCCCGCCGCCTCCCTCTCCAAGTCGAGATCCCCCCAAGGCCTTTATAAGCCGCCCCGGCGCCTCCCTCTCCTAACCAACTTGCCAAGCCACCGCCGCCCTCGCCTACAGGCTGCTGCATGCCAGCCCTGCCGCTAGCCGCCGCCGTCTTCTGCTGCCGCCGTCGTCGTCGCCTCGCCCCGCCGGAGTCGCGCCCGTGCCGCCGACCGCCCGCCGTGGACCGTTCTGGTATAAAACCGCCTGGTTCGCCGGTTTATTCTTAGTATTTTTATTAGTTCGGTTTTAGTTAAGATCGACCGGTTTATTTTTATTAGATTGGTTAAATAGCGAGCGTTCACCCATTAGAATCTGTTAACGAATGAATTCGTTCGTTGGTCTCTTTTAGCAGACGTTCGTCCGATAAAATTTTCTTTTTCTGTTTATTTTTGCCTAGGGACCTATCCGCAAATACTTTTATGACGATTTAGCCCCTGATTTTCAAACTAGCGTAACTTTTAGCTCGTTTATCCAAATTAGATGAAACCAACGTCTAAATCTTCGTAACGAACCCCTATTTCCAGTATACCAACTTGAACATGATTTTGACAATTTAAAAATTGAGTTTAGTTCAGATTAGTATTCAATCTTGTTTCGTTTGTATTTTGAGTTTCGTAGCTCCGTTTGAGTTGATTCTTTTTGCAAATCATAGCTAATTACATATACCTACTATTAATATCTAATCCACATGAAAGTAATGCTGTTAGGTTTTGTTTTCTATTTAGTTTAGTTGTTTGCTTGTTTTCGAGTTTTATTTGGATCTTTTCTCGATTTCTCTTTGTTTCGATTGATTGATTGCTTATGTATGCTACTGTTTGTCTACGCTAGATTTTCCGGAGTGTGAAGCTTGTTCCTATGAATCTCTAGAGTTTTTCGATCGTCAGCAAGGCAATTTACACTTTGATCATACTCTTCTATACCCAGTTTTTACTATGCATTAGTTTTGCCCCTCAAGTATTTGCATGAGTAGGACTAGGAACATGTGGTTTGATTGTAGCACTTGAGGTAGGAACCTAATACTTTTGATCACCCCGGGAATATAGGTTATGCTCATATATTGCTTAGGCATGCTCGTAGACGGGGATTGGATCTTGATACACATGGAAGTTGTGAGAGTCGTTAATTTTGGATAACAATAAGGTGGCAACTTTAATACACATCTGGGTGGATTTGTTGGGGCACCTGGAGAATCCAGTGCTAGCCCATTTCGGAAATCCCTGAGTACCCGTGTGATTTTTCCTCGGTTCGCCACCTAGGCTTAAAGGGATCATATGATATTTCATGCCTAGAAACTTCCGTGTGCAACCACAAGCCATTATGGGCTCTGGCATAGTTGAGTAAGTTGTATGAGCTCTGGAAGCGGTGGACTAGCAAATGTAGGGGAAAGTAGGTGTACCGTTCTACCCAGAGTAGAGAGTTAATGCTTCAGAAAGACTATGTCCCTTTGTTGTAGGGAAAAACTAGCTTTATGCAAAACCTTAAACTTAGATCCTCCACCAGTCAAATATTGCATGTAGATGTAGTTCTTGCATTTATTTTTTGCTCTATAGTGTAACTCTGCCAGCATATTCCATGTGCTGACCTACACGGTTGCAACGTTTCATGTTGCAGACTTCTCAGACGATGCATAAGGTGCGACAGGTCATTGTCATGCACTCAGCTATGTCGTTGAAGTTGATGGACTCATTTACCTTCTAAGCTTCCGCAGTTATTTAGTTTAGATGACCTTCAGCCATTTTATTTGTGTAACAGATACTCTTTATGAGAACCTCGATGTAATAAGTGTGCGATTGAAATCTGTTATAATTCCTCGAGTACTATGTGTGTCAGCATACCGATCCAGGGATGACACTTAAGCACAGAGGCTTCGGTCCATTGGGATCATGGTTGCTATAATTTCACAAGAGAACCAAGCACATCAAGAGACGCTTCAATTCCATCCATCATCAAGTGTCGGAGGGGGACATAGAGATTTGCAAAGTACATACGGATCTGAATGTTGCAGACCCATTGACTAAGCCTCTTCCACGAGCAAAACATGATCAGCACCAAAACTCCATGGGTGTTGAATCATTACTTTGTAATCTAGATTATTGATTCTAGTGCAAGTGGGAGACTGAAGGAAATATAACCTAGAGGCAATTATAAAGTTATTATTTATTTCCTTATTTCATGATAAATATTTATTATTCATGCTAGAATTGTATTAACCAGAAACTTAGTACATGTGTGAATACATAGACAAAACATAATGTCCCTAGTATGCCTCTACTTGACTAGCTCGATAATCAAAGATGGTTAAGTTTCCTAACCATGGACATGTGTTGTCATTTGATGAACGAGATCACATCATTAGGAGAATGATGTGATGGACATGACCCATCCGTTAGCTTAGCATTATGATCGTTACAGTTTCATTGCTACTGCTTTCTTCATGACTTATACATGTTCCTCAGACTATGAGATTATGCAACTCCCGAATACCGGAGTAACACTTTGTGTGCTACCAAATGTCACAACGTAAATGGCTGATTATAAAGGTACTCTACAGGTGTCTCCAAAGGTGTTTGTTGGGTTGACATAGATCGATATTAGGATTTGTCACTCCGTGTTTCGGAGAAGTATCTGTGGGCCCTCTCGGTAATGCTCATCACTATAAGCCTTGCAAGCAATGTGACTAATGAGTTAGTTGCGGGATGAAGTATTACATAATGAGTAAAGAGACTTGCCGGTAACGAGATTGAACTAGGTATGATGATACCGACGATCGAATCTCGGGCAAGTAACATATCGATGACAAAGGAAACAACGTATGTTGTTATGCGGTTTGACCGATAAAGATCTTTGTAGAATATGTAGGAGCCAATATGAGCATCCAGGTTCCACTATTTGTTATTGACCATAGATGTGTCTCGGTAATGCCTACATAGTTCTCGAACCCGTAGGGTCCGCACGCTTAACGTTTGATGACGATATGTATTATGAGTTATGTGTTTTTGACGACCGAAGTTTGTTCGGAGTCCCGGATGAAATCACGGACGTGACGGGGAGTCTCAAAATGGTCGAGACATAAAGATTGATATATTGGACGGCTATATTTAGACACCGGAAGTGTTCCGGAAAATTTCGGATAAAACCAGAGTGCTGGAGGGGTTAGCGGAACCTCCCGAGGAACTAATGGGCCACTTCAGGCCTTAGTGGAGAGAGAGAGGGGCGGCCAGGGTAGGCCGCGCGCCCCCTCTTCCTTGGGTCTGAATTGGACTAGTGAAGGGGGGGCGCCCCCTTTCCTACTCCCTCTCCCTCTCCTTCCTTTCCCCTCTCTCCCTCTTAGTGGAATCCTACTAGGACTAGTAGTCCTAGTAGGACTCCCCTCTTGGGGCGCGCCCTAGGGGCCGGTCGGCCTCCCCCTAGCTCCTATATACGGGGGTAGGAGGGCACCCTAGAACACACAAGTTTCTCTCCCAACCGTGTGCGGTGCCCCCCTCCACAGTTACACACCTCGATCATACCATCATAGTGCTTAGGCAAAGCCCTGTGCTAGTAGCATCATCATCACCATCACCACACTGTCATGTTGAAGGAACTCACCCTCATCCTCAACTGGATCAAGAGCATGAGGGACATCATCGAGCTGAACGTGTGCTGAACGCGGAGGTGTCGTGCGTTCGGTACTTAATCGGTTGGATCGTGAAGAAGTTCAACTACGTCAGCTGCGTTATTGAAACGCTCCCGCTTTCGGTCTATGAGGGTATGTATGTGGACACACTCTCCCCTCTTGTTGCTATGCATCACCTAGATAGATCTTGCGTGATCATAGGAATTTTTTTGAAATTATTGTGTTCCCCAACATATGTGTATTAGCACAATCGAGATTCAATAAACCATCAACATTGGGTGTATGACCATAGAAGGTTTTATTCATGTAACAATTATTTCTCTGTCTTAAATGAATAATCCTATTGCAATTAACATGATCTAATCATATTCATGCTCAACGCAAACACCAAATAACATTTATTTAGGTTCAACACTAATCCCGAAAGGAGTGCGCGATGACGATCATATCAATCTTGGAACCACTTCCAACACACATCGTCACTTCATCCTCAACTAGTCTCTATTTATTCTGCAACTCCTGTTTCGAGTTACTAATCTTAGAAACCGAACAAGTATCAAATACCCAGGGATTACTATGAGCACAAGTAAGGTACACAACAATAACATGTATATCAAATATACCTTTGTTCACTTTGTCATCCTTCTTATCCGCCAAATATTCAGGGCATTTCCGCTTCCAGTGACCATTTCCTTTGCAGTAGAAGTACTCAGTTTCAGGCTTAGGTCCAGCTTTGGGCTTCTTCACGGGAGTGACTACTTGCTTGTCGTTCTACTTGAAGTTCCCTTTCTTTCTCTTTGCCTTTTTCTTGAAACTAGTGGTCTTGTCAATCATGAACACTTGATGCTTTTTCTTGATTTCTACCTTCGTCGATTTCAGCATCACGAAGAGCTTGGGAATCATTTTTGTCATCCCTTGCATACTATAGTTCATCATCAAGTTCCAGTAACTTGGTGATGCTGACTAGAAAACTTTGTCAATCACTGTCTTATCTGGAAGATTAACTCCCACTCGATTCAAGCGATTGTAGTACTCAGACATTCCGAGCACTTGCTCACTAGCTAAGCAATTCTCCTCGATCTTTTAGGCGAAGTATTTGTCAGAGGTCTCATACCTCTTGACTCGGGCATGAGTCTGAAATACCAATTTTAGTTCTTTGGAACATCTCATATGCTCCGTGGTGTTCAAAACATTTTTTATGTCCCAGTTCTAAGCCGTAAAGCATGGTGCACTAAACTATCTAGTAGTCATCATATTGAGCTAGCCAAATATTCATAATGTCTGCATCCGCTCCTGCAATTGGTCTGTCACCTAGCAGTGCATCAAGGACATAATTCTTCTGTGCAGCAATGAGGATAAACCTCCGATCACGGACCCAGTCCGCATCATTCCAACTATCTTTCAACTTTTCTCTAGGAACATATAAAAAACATAGGGAAGCTACAATGCGAGCTATTGATCTACAACCTAATTTGCAAAATACTAACAGGATTAAGTTCATGATAAATTAAAGTTCAATTAATCATATTACTTCAGAACTCCCACTTAGATAGACATCCCTCTAGTAATCTAAATGATCACGTGATCCAAATCAACTAAACAATGCCCGATCATCATGTGACATGGAGTAGTTTTTCAATGGTGAACATCACTATGTTGATCATATCTACTATATGATTCACGTTCGACCTTTCGGTCTCAGTGTTCTGAGGCCATATCTGCATATGCTAGGCTCGTCAAGTTTGACCCGAGTATTACGTGTGTGCAAATCTGTCTTGCACCCATTGTATTTGAACGTAGAGCTTATCACACCCGATCATCATGTGGTGTCTCAGCACGAAGAACTTTCGCAGCGGTGCATACTCGGGGAGAACACTTATGCCTTGAAATTTAGTGAGGGATCATCTTATAATGCTACTGCCGTACTAAGCAAAATAAGATGCATAAAAGATAAACATCACATGCAATCAAAATATGTGACATGATATGGCCATCATCATCTTGTGCTCATGATCTCCATCACCGAAGCATCATCATGATCTCCATCGTCACCGGCGCGACACCTTGATTTCCATCGTAGCATCGTTATCGTCTCACCAACTATTGCTTCCACGACTATCGCTACCGCTTAGTGATAAGTAAAGCAATTACATGGCGATTGCATTTCATACAATAAAGCGATAACCATATGGCTCCTGCCAGTTGCCTATAACTCTGTTACAAAACATGACCATCTCATACAACAATTTATATCACATCATGTCTTGATCATATCACATCACAGCAAGCCTTGCAAAAACAAGTTAGGTGTCCTCTACTTTGTTGTTGCAAGTTTTACGTGGCTGCTACGGGCGTCTAGCAACCGTTCTTACCTATGCATCAAAACCACAATGATTTTTCGTCAAGTGTGTTGTTTTAACCTTCAACAAGGACCGGCCGTAGTCAAACTCAATTCAACTAAAGTTGGAGAAACAGACACCCGCCAGCCACCTATGTGCAAAAGCACGTCGGTAGAACCAGTCTCATGAATGCGGTCATGTAATGTCGGTCCGGGCCGGTTCATCCAGCAGTATCGCCGAATCAAAGTAAGACGTTGGTAAGCAATATGACTATTATCGCCCACAACTCTTTGTGTTCTACTCGTGCATAAAAAATCTACGCATAAACCTGGTTCTGATACCACTGTTGGGAAACGTAGTATTTCAAAAATTTGCCTATGATCACGCAAGATCTATCTAGGAGATGCATAGCAACGAGATGGGAGAGTGTGTCCACGTACCCTCGTAGACCGAAAGCGGAAGCATTTAGCAATGCGGTTGATGTAGTCGAACATCTTCATGATCCAACCGATCCAAGTATCAAACGTACGGCACCTCCTCGTTCAGAACAAGTTCAGCTCAATGATGCCCCCCGTGCTATTGATTCAGTTGAGGACGATGGTGAGTTCCATCAGCACGACAACATGGCGACGGTGATGATGATGTTACCGGCGCAAGGGTTCGCCTAAGCACTATGTCGATATGATTGAGGTGTGTAACTGTGGAGGGGGGCACCGCACACGGCTAAGGCAAAACTTGGTGTGTCCTTGGTTGCCCCTGCCCTCGTATATAAAGGAGGGAGGAGGAGGAGGCCGACCCTAGAGGGGGTGTGCCAAGGGGGGAGTCCTACTTGGACTCCCGGTCCAAGGAGGATTTGGCTCCCCCCTTTCCTATTCCAACTAGGAGAAGGAGGGAAGTTGGGAAGAGGGGAGAAGGAAGGACGGGGGCGCCGCCCCCTCCTAGTCCAATTCTAACCAGCCCATGGGGGGGGCCACCCCTTTAGGCCCTTCTCTCCTTTCCCTTAAAGCCCATTAAGGCCCATTACTCTTCCGCGGGGGTTCCGGTAACCTCCCGGTACTCTAGAAAATGCCCGAATCAATCCGGCACCTTTCTAATATCTGAACATAGCCTTCCAATATATCAATCTTTATGTCTCAACCATTTTGAGACTCCTATTCATGTCTGTGATCTCATCTGGGACTCTGAACAAACTTCGGTCATCAAAACACATAACTCATAATACGAATCGTCATCGAACTTTAAGCGTGCGGACCCTACGGGTTCAAGAACAATGTAGACATGACGGAGACACATCTCCGATCAATAACCAATAGCGGAAGCTAGATGCTCATATTGGCTCCTACATATTCTACGAAGATCTTTATCGGTCAAACCGCATAACAACATACATTGTTCCCTTTGTCATCCGTATGTTACTTGTCCGAGATTCGATCGTCGGTATCTTCATACCTAGTTCAATATCGTTACCAGCAAGTCTCTTTACTCGTTCCGTAATGCTTCATCCCGCAACTAACTCATTAATCACATTGCTTGCAAGGCTTATAGCGATGAGCATTATCGAGAGGGCCTAGAGATACCACTCCGATACACGGAGTGACAAATCCTAATCTCGATCTATGCCAACCCAACTAACACCTTCGGAGACACATGTAGAGCATCTTTATAATCACCCAGTTACGTTGTGACGTTTGATAGCACACAAGGTATTCCTCCGGTATTCGGGAGTTGCATAATCTCATAGTCTGAGGAACATGTATAAGTCATGAAGAAAGCAGTAGCAATGAAACTGTAATGATCATAATGCTAAGCTAACGGATGGGTCTTGTCCATCACATCATTCTCCTAATGATGTGATCCCGTTCATCAAATGACAACACATGTCCATGGCTAGGAAACTTAGCCATCTTTGATCAATGAGCTAGCCAAGTAGAGGCATACTAGGGACACGGTGTTTTGTCTATGTATTCACACATGTATCAAGTTTCCGGTTAATACAATTATAGCATGAATAATAAACATTTATCATGATATAAGGAAATATAAAATAACAACTTTTATTATTGCCTCTAGGGCATATTTCCTTCAGTGTTACCAAAGTTCCTTCCCTTTGGCGGAAGTACGTCTCCGTTGGAGCGGTGTGGAGGCACATTGCTCCCCAAGAAGCCACTAGGGCCACCGTATTCTCCTCACGCCCTCACACAATGCGAGATGTCGTGATTCCACTAGTGGTGCCCTTGAAGGCGACGACTGCACCTTTACAAACAAGGTTGGGGCAATCTCCACAACTTGATTGGAGGCTCCCAACTATACCACGAAGATTCGCCATAATGGAATGTGGCTCCGAGGTGACCTCAATCGTCCAGGGTGCTCAAACACCCAGGAGTAACAAGATCCACAAGGGATTAGTGAGGGGGTCAAATTTCTCTTGGTGGAAGTGTAGATCCGAGCCTTCTCAACCAATCCCTAGAAAATCAACAAGTTTGATTGGCTAAGGAGAGAGATCGGGCGAAAATGAGCTTTGTGTTGGAAATATGCCCTAGAGGCAATAATAAAAGGATTATTATATTTCAATGTTCATGATAATTGTCTTTTGTTCATGCTATAAATGTATTATCCGGAAATCGTAATACACGTGTGAACACTTAGACCCAATGAGTCCCTAGTGAGCCTCTAGTTGACTAGCTCGTTGTGATCAATAGATAGTCATGGTTTCCTGACTATGGACATTGGATGTCGTTGATAACGAGATCACATCATTAGGAGAATGATGTGATGGACAAGACCCAATCATAAGCATGACATAAAAGATCGTATAGTTCGTTTGCTAGAAGCTTTGCCAATGTCAAGTATCTATTCCTTCGACCATGAGATCGTGTAACTACCGTTACCGTAGGAGTGCCTTGGTGTATCAAACGTCACAACGAATCGGGTGACTATAAAGGTGCATTACGGTATATCCGAAAGTATCTCATTGGGTTGACACGGATCGAGATCGGATTTGTCACTCCGTATGACGGAGAGGTATCTGGGCCCACTCGGTAATGCATCATCATAATGAGCTCAATGTGACCAAGGTGTTGGCCGGGATCATGCATTACGATGACGAGTAAAGTGACTTGCCGTGAACGAGACCGAACAAGGTATTGGGATACCGACGATCGAGTCTCTCGCAAGTAACGCATCGATTGACAAAGGAATTGCATCTGAGGTTTGATCGAATCCTCGACATTGTGGTTCAACCGATGAAATCATCGAGGAGCATGTGGGAGCCAACATGGATATCCAGATCCCGCTGTTGGTTATTGCCCGAGAGTCGTCTCGGTCATGTCTGCGTGTCTCCCGAACCCGTAGGGTCTACACACTTAAGGTTCGGTGACGCTAGGGTTAGTAGGAAGTCAAGTATGTGACCACCGAATGTTGTTTGGAGTCCCGGATGAGATCCCGGACGTCACGAGGAGTTCCGGAAGGGTCCGGAGGTAAAGAATAATATATAGGAAGTGGTGTTTCGGCCATCGGGAAAGTTTGGGGTTTCGGTGAGTCTGGGACCACCGGAAGGGTCCCGGGTCCACCGGTGGGGCCACCTATCCGGAGGGGCCCATGGGCTGAGAGGGAAGGAACCAGCCCACAAGGGGCTGGTGCGCCCCTAGGGTCCACCTGCGCCTAGGGTTGAAACCCTAGGGGTGGGGCGCCCACCGGCAGGGGTACTCCACCCCTTGGCCGCCGCCCGGAGATTGGATCTCCAGGGCCGCCACAGGGGCCTATATAAAGGGGGAGGAGGGGCTGCTGTACACAACTCCCAAGGCGCAGCCCTCCCTCCCAACACATCTCCTCCTCCGTAGAGCTCAGCGAAGCCCTGTCGGAGTACTTCTTCTCCACCATCATCACGCCATCGTGCTGCCGGTGGAGCTGTCTTCCTCAACCTCTCCTTCCCCCTTGCTGGATCAAGAAGGAGGAGACGTCGATCGTCCCGTACGTGTGTTGAACGCGGAGGTGCTGTCCGTTCAGCACTTGGCATCGGTGATCTGAATCACGTTCGAGTACGACTCCATCATCCCCTTGCAAGCTTCCGCACGCGATCTACAAGTGGTATGTAGATGTTATCTCTCTCCCGTTACTCGTTGCTTAGATGAACTCATAGATGGATCTTGGTGAAGCCGTAGGAAAAATTTGAATTTTCTGCAACGTTCCCCAACAAATGGCATCATGAGCTAGGTCTATGCGTAGTTCTCTAATGCACGAGTAGAACACAATTTGTTGTGGGCGTTGATCTTGTCATCTTACTTGCCTCTACTAGTCTTTTCTTGCTCAACGGTATTGTGGGATGAAGCGGCCGGACCAACCTTACGTGCGCTTACGTGAGACCGGTTCCACCGACTGACATGCACTAGTTGCATAAGGTGGCTGGCGGGTGTCTATCTCTCCCACTTTAGTTGGAGCGGATTCGATGAACAAGGCCCTTATGAAGGGTAAATAGAAGTTGACAAAATCACGTTGTGGTGATTCGTAGGTAAGAAAACGTTCTTGCTAGAACCCAATCGCAGCCACGTAAAAGATGCAACAACAACTAGAGAACGTCTAACTTGTTTTTGCAGCGATTGATCATGTGATGTGATATGGCCGAAGTTGTGATGAATGATGAATTGTGATGTATGAGATCATGTTCTTGTAATAGGATTCATGACTTGCATGTCGATGAGTATGACAACCGCAGGAGCCATAGGAGTTGTCTTTATTTTTGTATGACCTGCATGTCATTGAAGAACGCCATGTAAACTACTTTACTTCATTGCTAAACGCGTTAGTCATAGAAGTAGAAGTAGTCGTATGCGTGACAACTTCATGAAGACACGATGATGGAGATCATGATGATGGAGATCATGGTGTCAAGCCGGTGACAAGATGATCATGGAGCCCCAAGATGGAGATCAATGGAGCTTGATGATATTGGCCATATCATGTCACAACTATATAATTGCATGTGATGTTTATTATGTTTATGCATCTTGTTTACTTAGGACGACGGTAGTAAATAAGATGATCCTTACAAAATTTCAAGAAGTGTTCTCCCTAGCGTGCACCGTTGCTACGGTTCGTCGTTTCTAAGCACCACGTGATGATGGGTGTGATGGATCCTTACGTTCACATACAACGGGTGTAAGACAGTTTTACACGAAAACACTTAGGGTTAACTTGACGAGCCTAGCATGTGCGGACATGGCCTCGAACACGGAGACCGAAAGGTCGAACACGAGTCGTATGGAAGATACGATCAACATGAAGATGTTCACCGACGATGACTAGTCCGTCTCACGTGATGATCGGACACGGGCTAGTCGACTCGGATCGTGTAACACTTAGATGACTAGAGGATGTCTAATCTAAGTGGGAGTTCATAATTTTGATTAAGAACTTTATTATCATGAACTTAGTCTAAAACCTTTGCAAATATGTCTTGTAGATCAATGGCCAACGCTAATGTCAACATGAACTTCACGCGTTCCTAGAGAAAACCAAGCTGAAAGATGATGGCAACAACTATACGGATCGGGTCCGGAACCCGAGGATCATCCTCATAGCTGCCAGAAGCAATACGTCCTAGAAGGACCGCTAGGTGCCGCTCCGTCGAAGAACCAAGACGTTATGAACGCTTGGCAAACTTCGTCGATGATTACTCCCTCGTTCAAGTGCGGCATGCTCTACACTTAGAACCGGGCTCCAAAAGCGTTTTGAGCATCACGGAGCATATGAGATGTTCAAGAGCTGAAACTAGTTTTCCAAGCTCATGCCCGGTCGAGAGATATGATGTCTCCGACAAGTTCTCAGATTGTAAGATGGAGGAGAACAGTTACAAGGAGCACATCTCGAAGATGTCCGGGTTGCACTTCAGATGACCCAGTTGAACATTAACCTCCCGGATGAGGCGGTCATTGACAGAATCCTCGATCGCTCCCACCAAGCTACAAGAGCTTTGTGATGAACTACAACATGCGGGGATGGTAAAGACCATTCTGAAGTGTTCTCGATCTTTGAAGTCAGCAGAGGCTGAAATCAAGAAAGAACATCAAGTGTTGATGGTCAATAAGACCACTAAGTTCAAGAAGGGCAAGGGTAAGAAGAACTTCAAGAAGGACGGCAAAGATCTGCCGCGCCGTAAGCTTTGTTCTTGGGAAGAAGTCAAAGAATGGACCCAAGCCCGAGACCGAGTGCTTTTATTGCAAGGGAAAGGGCCTCGAAGCGGAACCGCCCCAAATACTTAGCGGATAAGAAGGCCGCAACACCAAAGGTATATTTGATATACATGTAATTGATGTGTACCTTACCAAGACTCGTAGTAACTCCCGGTATTTGATACCGTGCCGTTGCTCACATATGTAACTCACAGCAGGAGCTGCGGAATAAACGGAGGCTGGCGAAGGGACGAGGTGACGATGCGCGTCGGGAATGGTTCCGAGTCGATGTGATCGCCGTCGCACGCTGCCTCTACATTTACCTACGGGATTAGTTTTGAACCTTAATAATTGTTATTTAGTGCCAAGTTTGAGCATGAACATTGTATCCGGATCTCGTTTAATGCGAGATGGCTACTCATTTAAGTCTCGAGAATAATGGTTGTTCGATTTATATGAGAGATATGTTTTATGGTCATGCTCCGTTGGTCAATGGTTTATTCTTAATGAATCTCGAGCGTAATATTACACATGTTCATAGTGTGGATGCGAAAAGATGTAAAGTTGATAACGATAGTCCCACATACTTGTGGCATCGCCGCCTTGGTCACATTGGTGTCAAGCGCATGAAGAAGCTCCATGCTGATGGACTTTGGAGTCTCTTGATTATGAATCGTTTGACACATGCTAACCATGCCTCTTAGGCAAATGACCAAGACTCCGTTCTCCGGAACAATGGAGCGAGCAACCAACTTGTTGGAAATCATACATCTTGATGTGTGCGGTCCAATGAGCGTTGAGGCTCGTGGAGGATATCGTTATGTTCTCACTCTCCGATGACTTAAGTAGATATGGGTATGTCTACTTAATGAAACACAAGTCCGAGACCTTTGAAAAGTTCAAGGAATTTCAGAGTGAGGTGGAGAATCAACGTGATGAAAGATAAAGTTCCTACGATCGATCGTGGAGGAGAATATTTAAGTCACGAATTTGGCACACACTTAAGGAAATGTGGAATCGTTTCACAACTCACGCCGCCTGGAACACCTCAGCGAAACGGTGTGTCCGAACGTCGTAATCGCACTCTATTGGATATGGTGCGGTCTATGATGTCTCTTACCGATTTACCGCTATCATTTTGGGGACACGCTCTAGAGACAGCTACATTCACTTTAAATAGGGCACCGTCTAAATCCGTTGAGACGACACCGTATGAATTATGGTTTGGGAAGAAACCTAAGCTGTCGTTTCTAAAAGTTTGGGGATGCGATGCTTATGTCAAGAAACTTCAACCTGAAAAGCTCGAACCCAAGTCGGAAAAATGCGTATTCATAGGATACCCTAAGGAAACTGTCGGGTATACCTTCTACTTAAGATCCGAAGGCAAGATCTTTGTTGCTAAGAACGGATGCTTTCTGGAGAAAGAGTTTCTCTCGAAAGAAGTAAGTGGGAGGAAAGTAGAACTCGATGAAGTACTACCTCTCGAACGGGAAAGTGGTGCGGCGCAGGAAACCGTTCTGTGATGCCCACACCAATCAAGAGGAAGACGTTGATGATGATCAAGGTACTTCGGATCAAGTTACTCTTGAACTTCGAAGGTCCACGAGGACACGTTCCGCACTGCAGTGGTACGGCAACCTGTCATGGAAATCATGTTGCTAGACAACAATGAACCTTGAACTATGAAGAAGCAATGGCGGGCCCGGATTCCAACAAATGGCTTGAGGCCATGAAATCCGAGATAGAATCCATGTATGAAAACAAAGTATGGACTTTGACAGACTTGCCGATGATCGGCGGCGATAGAAAATAAATGGATTTTAAGAAGAAGACGGACGCGGATGGTAATGTTACCATCTATAAAGCTCGACTTGTCGCTAAGGGTTATCGACAAGTTCAAGGGATTGACTACGACGAGACTTTCTCTCCGTAGCGAAGCTTAAGTCCGTCCGAATCATGTTAGCAATTGCCGCATACTATGATTATGAGATATGGCGATGGACGCCAAAACGGCATTCCTTAATGGACATCTTAAGGAAGAGCTGTATATGATGCAGCGGAAGGTTTTGTCGATCCTCGTAACGCTAACAAAGTATGCAAGCTCCAGCGATCCATTTATGGACTGGTGCAAGCATCTCGGAGTTGGAACATTCGCTTTGATGAGATGATCAAAGCGTTTGGGTTTATGAGACTTATGGAGAAGCTGCGTTTACAAGAAAGTGAGTGGGAGCTCCGTAGCATTTCTCTGTTATATGTAGATGACATACTCTTGATGGGAAATGATACGACACTCTGGACAGCATTAAGGCCTACTTGAACAAGTGTTTTTCAATGAAGGACCTTGGAGAAGCTGCTTATATATTAGGGATCAAGATCTATAGAGATAGATCGAGACGCCTCATAGGTCTTTCACAAAGCACATACCTTGATAAGATTTTGAAGAGGTTCAAAATGGATCAGTCCAAGAAGGGTTCTTGCCTATGTTACAAGGTGTGAGACTGAGCTCACTCGATCACGACCACGACAAAAGATAAAGAAGAGATGAGTGTCATCCCTATGCTTCAGCCATAGGATCTATTATGTATGCCATCTTGTGTACTGGACCGATGTAAACCTTGCCGTAAGTTTGGTTGCAAGATACCAAAGTAACCCCGCAAGGAACACTGGACAGCGGTCAAGAATATCTGAAGCACCGAAAAGGACAAAGGACATGTTTCTCGTTTATGGAGGAGACGAAGAGCTCGTCAGAAGGGTTACGCCGACGCTTAGCTTCGACTCAGATCCGATGACTCTAAGTCACAAACCGGATACGTGTATATGTTGAATGGTGGAGCGATGGCTGGTGCATTTGCAAGCGAGAGCGTCGTGGCGGGATCTACGTGTGAAGCGGAGTACATGGCAGCCTCGGAGGCGCGCGATGAAGCGATTTGGGTGAAGGAGTTCATCACCGACCTAGAGTCATACCCAATGCGTCGGGCCGATCAAACTCTTCTGTGACAACACTGGAGCTATTGCCCTTGCCAAGGAGCCGGGTTTCACAAGAAGACCAGCACATCAAGCGTCGTTTCAACTCCATCCGTGAAAATGTTCAAGATGGAGACATAGAGATTTGCAAAGTGCACACGGATCTCGAATGTCGCAGATCCGCTGACTAAACCTCTCTCGCGTGCAAAACATGATCAACACCGAACTCTATGGGTGTTCGATTCATCACAATGTAACTAGATTGGTGACTCTAGTGCAAGTGGGAGCTGTTGGAAATATGCCCTAGAGGCAATAATAAAAGGATTATTATATTTCAATGTTCATGATAATTGTCTTTTGTTCATGCTATAAATGTATTATCCGGAAATCGTAATACACGTGTGAACACTTAGACCCAATGAGTCCCTAGTGAGCCTCTAGTTGACTAGCTCGTTGTGATCAATAGATAGTCATGGTTTTCGACTATGGACATTGGATGTCATTGATAACGAGATCACATCATTAGGAGAATGATGTGATGGACAAGACCCAATCATAAGCACAGCATAAAAGATCGATAGTTCGTTTGCTAGAAGCTTTGCCAATGTCAAGTATCTATTCCTTCGACCATGAGATCGTGTAACTCCGGTTACCGTAGGAGTGCCTTTGGTGTATCAAACGTCACAACGAATCGGGTGACTATAAAGGTGCATTACGGTATCTCCGAAAGTATCTCATTGGGTTGACACGGATCGAGATGGATTTGTCACTCCGTATGATGGAGAGGTATCTCGGGCCCACTCGGTAATGCATCATCATAATGAGCTCAATGTGACCAAGGTGTTGGCCACGGATCATGCATTACGGACGAGTAAAGTGACTTGCCGAGGAACGAGACTGAACAAGGTATTGGGATACCGACGATCGAGTCTCGCAAGTAACGCATCGATTGACAAAGGAATTGCATATGAGGTTTGATCGAATCCTCGACATTGTGGTTCAACCGATGAAATCATCGAGGAGCATGTGGAGCCAACATGGATATCCAGATCCGCTGTTGGTTATTGCCCGAGAGTCGTCTCGGTCATGTCTGCGTGTCTCCGAACCCGTAGGGTCTACACATAAGGTTCGGTGACGCTTAGGGTTAGTAGGAAGTCAAGTATGTGACCACCGAATGTTGTTCGAGTCCGGATGAGATCCCGGACGTCACGAGGAGTTCGGAAGGGTCCGGAGGTAAAGAATAATATATAGGAAGTGGTGTTTCGCCATCGGGAAAGTTTGGGGTTTCGGTGAAGTCTGGGACCACCGGAAGGGTCCCGGGTCCACCGGTGGGGCCACCTATCCGGAGGGGCCCATGGGCTGAGAGGGAAGGAACCAGCCCACAAGGGGCTGGTGCGCCCCTAGGGTCCACCCCGCGCCTAGGGTTGAAACCCTAGGGGTGGGGCGCCCACCGGCTTGGGGTACTCCACCCCCTTGGCGCCGCCCCGGAGATTGGATCTCGGGGCCGCCCACTGGGGCCTATATAAAGGGGAGGGAGGGGGCTGCTGTACACAACTCCCAAGGCGCAGCCCTCCCTCCCCAACACATCTCCTCCTCCGTAGAGCTCGCCAAGCCCTGCCGAGATGCTTCTTCTCCACCATCATCACGCCGTCGTCTTGCCGGTGGAGCTGTCTTCCTCAACCTCTCCTTCCCCTTGCTGGATCAAGAAGGAGGAGACGTCGATCGTCCGTGCACGTGTGTTGAACGCGGAGGTGCTGTCCGCTCAAAGACTTGGCATCGGTGATCTGAATCACGCTCGAGCACGACTCCATCATCCCCTTGCAAGCTTCGCACGCGATCTACAAGTGGTATGTAGATGTTATCTCTCTCCCGTTACTCGTTGCTTAGATGAACTCATAGATGGATCTTGGTGAAGCCGTAGGAAAAATTTCAATTTTCTGCAACGTTCCCCAACACTTTGGAGCAACAATGGAGCTTGGGGGAAAAGAGGTGAGTCAACTTGGAGAAGAAGACCTCCTTTTATAGTGGGGGAACAAATCCAATCGTTACCCCCTCCCTCTTCAGCCTGCATAGAGCGGTACTACTGCTTAGTGGGGCGGTACTACTGCTGGTAGCAACGGTACTACCGCGACCACCAGTGGTACTACCGTGGCGACTGAGAGCAGACGCATAAGAGGGAGAATGGGAGAGAGAAGGAGGGTTTGGGCGGTACTAGTAGCGGTGGTAGCCACGGCACTACCGCTCATGGGCGGTACTACCGCTGCTACTGCCACTACTACTGCCGCACAACCCGGCACGAGAAAAGACATCCTCGAATCGAGGCGGTAGCGGTGCTGAAACATGACGGTACTACCGCCGATGCACACAAGCGGTACTACCGTTGTGGGACAGCAGTACTGCCGCTTGAGGACCGTGGGCGGTACTACCGCGCTGGCGGCGGCACTACCGCTATCTCCTTACAATCCCCACTTACGTTGAAACGACAAACTCCAAGGAGAGGAAAGGAGCTGGGGGTGCCAAAAGGAAGTGTACGTGTTGATTCCACCCAAGCCTTTCCAATGCGGACCCCCTCTTGATAGTACGGTGTCTTCTATGACTCAAGTCCACCAAAACCAAAACGAAAGAGACTACACCATCTTCACTTAAAGCTCCAAGGGGAAAGAATAGTCTCGTGCCAATGAATGAATCTCTGAAAAACTCAAAGCACACGATTAGTCCGTAAAAGCATTGTCATCAATCACCAAAACTACTTAGAGAGAGACATGCCCTAACAATCCCCGTCCCAAGTCCATTTTCTATATCATCCATTTTCGTTTCTATCACCATTTTAGATTCAAGTACCTAATGCAACCTAGGCCTTGAATTCAGCCCATTTTCTATATCATTGGTGAATTTGTCTTTTTGGTTTCTAATGATGTGCTTTCAAATAGGATCTCAAATTTTGTAGTACGACAGATTCTTGTTGCTAGTACAACATACTTTTTGTTCAGAATGTTTTGACATTCATAAATTGATATTATTAACTTGGTGCACATGTAGAACAAGATGTCCGGGTGCACTAGATATTTTCCCTTTGCAGAAAAGCCAAGACAGATGAAGAACTAAGTAAGGGGTCTGTGTGATCAAGAAGGTGCTTGAAGGAATCTATGTGAGAAGCCATGTCTGAAATACAATGAGTAGAAGAATTGGAGTGGGTTGATCCTATACCGCAAAGTTTGTTGATTATTTTGGCTAGGTGCGCGTTGTGCTGATCGTCTCCTTCTGTCTCATTTTGGTGTGGGGTTGATGGATCATATCCTTTCATGTTAATCTGGTTTAAGTTCTTTCTCGTTTTCCCCTTTGTTTCACCTTTTGTTTTGTAATACATTGTGACGGTTTCTTTAATGAAAATAAAGGAGGAGGCTCGTTGTTAAAAAAATGAAATAAACTTGGAACATAGGGAGTACTAATCATAGCTAGATTTGTCATCTTTATAACTAGAGAGTACTAAAACCACGACAAGTACTTTGGATCGGAGGAAGTACTAAACATAGCTAGATTTGTCGTGTTTATTACTATAGGTGCTTTATGAATTTGGATTTGAGATTTATTTTTATCATCTATTTTTGTTAATAGTTCCTTTTCATAACTTGTGTGGTTATTCTGTAGAGGGGATTACGGCGTTAAGGTCACTACTAGGAAAATGGCTATAGATGAAATGGACACTAATGACGCACCACATGTGTGGTGCGCCATTAGTATATAGCAATGGCGCATCACATATAGGTGCAACATTAAACTCCAAATACTAATGGCGCATCACATACATGGTCCGCCATTAGTAACAATTTTATTTTACAAAACTAGTAATGGCGCACCAGGGGATAGTGTGTCATTACTAGTTTAACTACTAATGGCACACCACACACTCAATGCGCCACTACTACTAAAATATATATTATTATTATTTTTCAAAGTTAGTACAAAGTTAGTAATGGCGCATCATGGGTGTGGTGCGCCAACTAGTAATGGCGCACCACACCCACGGTGCGCCATTCCTAACTTTGATCCAAAATTCCCCCGAATGCACCACCCCCGGACCGCCTTTTCAGTTGTAAAAAAATAAAAACAATTGATGGAAATGTCAAAAAAAAAATAAGTTTTCCATGTGATATGTGGTCTAGTTGTTGGGAAAATTTACAAATATGAATTTCGACTTTATTTGCAAAATCTCTCTGGAATTTGTAAAATAGGCATAACTTTTGCATACTAACTCGGATGAAAAAGTTTTTTATATGAAAATCATCTACTCGAAAAGTTAAATCTAAATTTAACCGGGGGAACCCCGTTAAACATTTTCAAAATCCTCAAAAACCTAACAGAAAAAAGTTACGGGGCTTTTAAGACCTGGAGGTAAAAAAATTCAAACTTACTAGTGGCGCACCGTTTGCTAGGTGCGCAACTAGTAACAGAAAAAAAATTAGTTTTGAATTTTTTTTCGGGAATTTTTTTTCAAAATATGATATGTAATATGAACGGAAGTTTGAAATATTTTTTCAAAATTTCATCACACTCATGAACTTGAACAAAGTCCTAAACATCAACAAGGTTTAATAGGATTGATATGCTAGATATATCAACAAGTGCCCGTGAAGAGGATGGGTGACCTTTTGGGAAGTTTGACCACGGAGTGCGATTTGACCTGAGATTAAGCCATAGTGACCCGAGATTAAGAAAAAAACGAAAAAAAACAAAATTTTGAAAAAAAATTATAAAATATTTTGAAACTTTTTTTGAAAAAAAATGTTACTAATGGCGCGCGTCTATGTGATGCGCCATTACTAAGTCAGATAGTAATGGCGCACCTCTAGGCATACTAATAGCGCACTACAGGTGCGCCATTAGTATCTGGTATACTAATGGCGCACCAGGGGTGCGCCATTAGTAAAAAAAATTAATGGCGTGATGCTAGTGGCGCACCTGTAGTGCGCCATCAGTAGCAAAAATAGGTGCGCCACTAGCAGGCCTTTTTCTAGTAGTGGGTGTTTGATTTTTTTAAACCCCCCACCTATGAATTGATTAGTGAAAAACGTTCGTACAATCATTCGTTACGGTATGTGCCACGCAGGGTGGAACAGTATTAATAAGTAAACCATCAGATCTATTTGTCAAGGTGGTTGATTGATGTTGAGAAGGACTAGAACCAAAAGGATAATGACATTGGCGTACAGAAATTGAGATGCCCCTCCTAGCAACACTGGCCTCTAGCACGAGTCGTCACTTTCTGGAAAAGCCAGTTGGCCTGCCCCACATGACTTCCCAACAATTATGCACGTCTATTGCAACAGCACCACACTATATAAAAAAATTGGCATTATCTTTCGTTCTTCCCTCTATCCAAAAACCGGCGGCTTGGATCCTACAAAACGCCGGGTCACATGCGCCGCGAGTCGCGATTAGAATAGCCATTGCTGGCGCTCTCCGAGCTAAAGGTCGGCCCGCCCGTGAGCCCATGACACACATCACAACCCTTAATTTGTCTCGGCTCTCTCTGGCGGCTCCCAACATTTTCTACAGGTACAGGCACGCATGGAAGTCGTGCCCTGCGTCTTGACCCCTGCGCTGTAACCTAGCGCCGAGGTCGTGATGATCGGTAGCATTGTCACGCAAACTGCGACGAGGCCCGCCTGCCCGTTGACGAGCAGAGCAGAGTAGAGTGCTGCGGCAGCACGTTGCTCGGTTGCTGCCCAGATCAAGATCAGATACGCACACCACCACGCCGATTGCCAAGACATCATCCACGAGAACCCTCGCCGCCGCTGCTGCATGCTAGCCAGAGTGTTCGATCAAATCTGCCTGCAGCAGCAACTGCAACCGTATTGCCGGTACACGGTTAGCCGCCGGCGGATTTGCGTGCGTGCGCGGTTCTGTTTTGGTCTCCCAGATGCCACAAAGGCGAAACCGATCGCGGAAAAGGACGCGCCGGCCAACGAGCCAAGCCAACACCCGTCCTGAGCTCCATCGGCCGATCAAACCTCGCCGAACTAACCCTGTTTGCGCCGCTATAAAACATCCAGGAAACCCGCATCACGTCGTACCCGCATACCACCGAACCAAGAACCAGACCTCTCGACCCCACCGTGAGCATGCGCTTCGCGTGCACGGCGGCACCACTCCGCTACGGCCTCGGCTCTTCTTCTTCCTCCTCGGACCACGCCGTCTCTTCGTCTTCTTCATCTCGGATTCTACGAGCTAGCTAGCGTGATTCACTGATCTCTGGCTGGAGAGGGGTAGAGGCATGGAGCCCGGAGCAGTCGCGGCGTGCGGGGCGGTGGCCTTCTCCTGGGAGCAGGAGCCGGGGGTGTCCAAGGAGAGCCCGGCGGCCGAGGCGAGGAAGCTGCCCTCCGGCGGAAGGAGTACTACGCCGGACAGCACCAAGAAGGTGGAGGCACGGACGCACCAGCTGCGCGTGCCGCCTCCGCCGGGAGGGCCCGGAGCACCGTCCCTGTCGCCGCCGGTGAAGGCGGTGAGGAGCAGGTCCAGCCGACGGGGCGTCCGGCCGGAGGAGGACCCGTTCCTCGCGGCCTACGTCGCCTGCACAGCCAGCGGCAGGAAGTCCAGCAGGGGGCACAGCGAGGCCCAGAAGATGCTCGGGTGGGCCGGGCTTAGGTTTGCTCTTGGGCTTGGCCTCTCTTGCAAGACCTCTTCTGGTGTTGCGGAGCAGAGCGTCGTCAGCCTGGCTAAAAAACCCTGAAATGGATGATCATCAGATTTCCCTCAAAAAAAAAAAAGGATGCTCATCACATTGACTATTTCTGGTATTTTTGTACTATACAAATTTTTTTTGCCATTTTGTACTACTGCTGATGTCATGTGGTGCAGATCATGTTCGTTAGTGGATGAGAATTACAGTAGCAACCAAATCAGAATCCTAGAGTTTGGAGTTTTAAATTCAGCCACATGTTTTTTTGAGTGGTATTAGGACCTTAATTTTCAGCTAAAAAGGCGAGGACCCGTGAACATGTGACCAACTTCTGAACTTTGGTGACAAAACTTGTCTACGAATGCCACAGATTACACCAAGATACACACACACACACGCATAGTTGTGTAAATATGGATATCGGATTTCAATCTTGTTGGATATAGTTATGTACTATCAATCTTAACACCCCACCAAGAGGTGGCTTTTTGGCGGTACAACATAGGTTATATTTTGAAGAAAATGAAGTCTGGTTGCATGACCAATGGAAGTATTATTTGTAGGAACAATTTCAATTTTTGGGAATTACATGAACATTTCATTTGACGTACTTGAACGCCTTATCAAACTCATATGAACATCTTCTATATATGACCGGGCACATATTTATTAAAGTAGTATTTACATAAACATTTTTTAAACATATAAAAGTCTTTATCCATTTATGATTTTACTTAAAAACTACTATTTTCATCAGCTTCAAGAAAAATGCACTAAGATTTGAGACCGACGTCTCAAGATATCATACTAAAAAGTAACTAGAGTGGAAATATATTTATTGAAGTTAGAAGTTACGTAAATATTTAACCATAGATGATAATATTTTTCCATTCATGATTTTGAAAGGCAAATTCTAATAAAAATATTTTTATTTGGCTCACTGGCATCCATACCTTACCACATCTACTAAAAGAATTACTCCCTCCTTTCACAAATATAAGATGTTCTATCTTTTTCCTGATTCGGTTGTGTGTTTATTCACTCATTTCAGCCTGTAAGTAATTCATATTCGGTTGTGCGTAAAGTACTGGGCCTTGCTTGCCGCGACTTTGATTAGTGTTTTTTTGCTCCGCACTAGCTCGGTCGGGGGTTCGTTGCGGGGGTGACTATACCTTGCTTGCCGCGACTTTGATGTCAGGCTCGCCTGAAGCGAATTCCGTGCTGGCTTAGCTCGGGCGCGCGAGAGTCCACTTCCTCGTTTTCTCCTGTTTATTTACCCTTTTTTTCTTTTTTGATTTATTTTCTTACATTTGTTTATACTTCCAAATATTTTAACCATATACTATAATACTAAAATAAACTTTACCTACATTTATTAGACATGTGAATCACGCATTTCAAATATGTTAAATATGTACAGAAAAAATGTTCCTGATGTTTACAGAAAATTTATAATTTGTATGGAAAACAGTGGACATCCAAAAATATATGTTTTCTGAAAATGTCAATCATTTGTTTCGAAAAACATTAAATAACTAGAATGGAAATATATTTCTTGAAATTAGAAGTTACGTAAATATGTTTAATCATAGATGAAAATGTTTTCCCATTCATGATTTTGAAAGGCAAATTCTAAAAAATATGTTTTGTATTTGGTTCACCGACATCCATACCTTACCACATTTACAAAAAGAATAACTCCCTCCTTTCACAAATATAAGATGTTCCTTTTTTTCTGATCGGTCGCATATAGATGTATTTTCGCGTGTTTGTTTACTCATTTCAGTCTGTATATAGTCCATATTGTAATATCCAAAACATCTAATATTTGTGAACGGAGAGAGTATAATGCAGTAGTTGGATTGTTAAGTTGTAGACGTTGAAGCATGAAAATATAAGAAAACACACTGAACTGCACAAAGTAAAACGTTTTAGGGCCGGACCTAATACACCAAGAAGGTGCGCAGTCCTTTGTTCACTCGTACAAAAAGAAAATATTGCAAGAGCTATATGCCCGCGACAGCTATATCTTGCTTAACGCAAGAATAGCCCCGTCTCACTTGAAGCACTTCCTTGGGTGTACAGTACTGGCCGACATGTTATTAGCATTTTCTTTGCTCAACGCTAGCTCAGTCGGGGGTTCGTTGCGGGGCTGCCTATACCTCCCTTAACGCGACTTCGATGGTAGGCTCACTTGAAGCGAGCTCCATACTGGGCTAGCACAGGCGCGCGGGAGCCTACTTCCTCATTTTTTTTCCCTGTTTTTTTTACTTTTTTTGTTTTTGTTTATGTTCTTGCATTTGTTTATACCTACAAATGTTCTAAACATATACTATATTACAAAAATATACTTTACATTTTTTTAGAAATGTCATTCCTGCATTTCAAAAATATTAAATGTGTATAAAAAATGGTCCTGGTGTTAAAATGTATAATGTGCATGGAAAACAGTAAACATCTATATATGTTTTCTAAAACAGTTAATAATATGTTTCAAATAATAATAAATCATGCACAGAAAATGTTCCCAGTGTATCCGAACATAAAAACATAATTTCCCAAAAAAATTGGGCATGTAACGAAAACATGTTAATCATATATTTTAAAGATGGTAAATGTGCATAAAAATGTACCTCATGTATACCAAAAATGTAAAATGTCAATGACGAAAGTAATCATCAACCACAAATATTTAAAATGTTAATCATCTATTTTTAAAATGCTATACATGTACAGCTTTTTTTTCCCTGATGTATACTAAAACTATAGAACATATATTGAGTTTTTTAAATGAAACATTTTTTAAATGTTAATTATGTATAAAAAATGTTAATCATATATTTTAGAAGTTTTAACATGTAAATGTTCCTCGTATATTAGGAAATGTACAATGTGTGTGACAAAAGTAGTCATCAAATATTAATTTATTTAAATATTAATTATGTATTTAAAATGTTAAAATGTACAGAAAATGTTCCTACTGTAAATGTAAAATGTGCAGATATGTATGAAAAATGTAGATATGTGCTGAAGGAAACTGAAGAAACGGAAGAAAGAAACACCTCATAAACGAAGAAAAACAGAAAATCCAAAGAAAATCTTTTTTGCGTAAAAGCTTCCAATCTATTCATATTCAACCATGGCAGTACAATGAACACTAAAAATAAAAAATTATGTTCAGATCCGTAGACCACCTACTACAAGCATTGAAGAAGCCGAAGGCTTGCCGCCGTTATCGCCCCTCACAGCCACGGCAAAATTTCTTGTAGTAGATAGTCAGAAAGGCGTCGTACCAGCGCACCAGAACAGCTCACTCTGTGTGTTCGGTTTATTCGGTTTGCATGGTTCGGTTTATATGGTTTTTTTGGTTTGTACGGTATTAATACTTCGGTTTATATGGTATGATATTAAAACACGGTTCGGTTTCGGTATATACCAAATTATTTCGGTATGGTTTCGGTATATACCATAATAACCAAAGTTGACGCGAATTTGAAAATGACAGACTATATTTTACAAACTTATAAATTCAAAGACATATTTTTAAATACAAATGGTATATAACTTTATATAAGTATATATGCAAGCCTCAATTCATGCCTTGAAAGGTTATGGACGACGTGGTTAGCATTTTTGCAAGAGAAAAATTACTACGTTACAAGAAAAAAATGGATGTTCTTTGCAGGAAATTTTATTCTTATACAAGAAAAATGACTACTTGTATCGTTGTTTGCCTCAAGATATATATTTTTTTTTTCGGTTTATTCGGTTAACCATTCGGTTTTTTGGTATATACCATAAAAACCAAAATTCAAAACGGTGTGAAAAGTTCATACCATATCGAAACCAGAAACCATAAAAATCGTGAATTCGGTTCGGTTAAGTTTATTTTCGGTATGGTTTTTTGGTTCAGTTTTAAAATGCATAGAGTGAAGAACAGCAACCGCCGGCGTTGAAGAGTAGCGTAGATCAGAAGGATCCAACCTGAAGTCACACAAACATAGATGAACTACGATAAGATCCGAGCAAATCCATCAAGGACAGATCCACCGGAGATACACCTTTAGACGCCCACCGACGATGTTAGACGCACCACCAGAACGGGGACTAGGCGGGGAGAACCTTATTTTATTTTTACCAAGCCATCACCGTCTCGTCTTCCTGAGCATGACACAAAACCCTAACAAAACTCAAAGGAACATCTCAAGACAGAGCCCTCCAGTCGGCAAGGACCGTGATCCACAGCGCCGCCATGACCCTAAGGCCACCAGCGAAGAGGCGGACTAGCGGCGAAGCCAGCGGTAGATAGAGGAAACCTAGCCTTTTCTTGGGAAAGGACGCGTACGCGAGAGATACTGGAACTCTGGTGCGTTAAGAAAACTCGAAGAAAACCAATGAGGAGACAAACAAAAAAAAAACTGAAGACAAATGAAGAAAACTAATGAGAACTAACTAAGAAAGAAGGAAAAACAAAGGAAAAAAGAAAATAGAGTGGTAAGGGAAAAACACCAAAGGAGCACTCGCACTAAGCGAGATATAGCTCCTGTGGCCCGTTGCATTAAATGTGTTTGTTTCTTTTTATTTCTATCCATGTGTTTTTTGTTTTATTTTAAATTTTCCTTGTTTTTTTATTTCTTCACTGTTTTTTTGTTTTCTATGTTTTTTCACCCAATTTCTTTGTTTCATTCATAGTTCACGGCATTTTTTCTTTTGTTTTCTTTCTCGGTTTTTCTGCATGTTTTTTGCTTTCCTCTCTTTCTTTATTTTTTCTTTGTCTCTTTCTTGGGTTTTAATCGGGGGTTTTCATTTTTCTTTGTTTCTTTCTTGGTTTTCTCCATTTTCATTATTTTGCATTGGTTTTCTTTGGTTTTTTATTTCTTTCATTGGTTTTACTTTTTGGGGATTTTATTGGATTTTCCTTGTTCCTTGTTTTTATTTTGAATTTTATAGGGTTATTTCAACACATGTCAACCTTTGTCAGTACCCACCTAACATTTTTGTATACAATAGAAATAAATCTTGTAGACATTTTTAATATTTTTTAAATACATGATGACCATTTTTTGAATGCTTATATATATATTTCGATGTCTATTTTTTATATTTTCCATATACAATGCACATTTTTGTTATGTATCTTATACATTTGTTTAATACACTTCTAACATTTTGTTTCAATACAAGTTTAACATTTTGTTTCAATACTCCCTCCGTCCGAAAATACTTGTCATCAAAATGGACAAAAAGAGATGTATCTAGAACTAAAATACATCTAGATACAACCCCTTTTATTTATTTTGATGACAAGTATTTCCGGACGGAGGGAGTACAAGTTTCAATACAAGTAGTACGCGGCAGCTGCAGCACGTAGGGAGCATTAATCAACCGCAGCTTTGTTTGGTTTATAGCGCACGCAGCGCTCGGTGCTTTGTCGCTCCGGTGCCCGTCTGCATGCACGTGTAGAAAGAAGGGTAGCGGAGTGGCCGGCCGGCCGGAGCGCACGGCGCGACCACGACAAAGGGGGGGCTGCTACAGGGCATCCAAGGCTGTGTGCAAACAAACCGCTGCTGCCGGAATGGAAAGGACTCCAGTACTACTGTACTACTCTACACTGCCTGCAGTGCAGGTCCAGCTGTGCACTCGTTCGCATCTGTGGACGACGCCCCAAGGCAAGCTAGATCGATAGATCGTTTGATATCTCGCCGCAGGTGGCAGCTACTACTCCTTCCGTTCGGAATTACTTGTCTCGAGAATAGATGTATCTAGAACTAAAATACGTCTAGATACATCTATTTTTGTGACAAGTAATTCCGAACGGAGGGAGTAGTTGTTAATCTTCGGGACGGTTTCGGTTCCCAGCAGCACTTAAACTCAGAGCATCTACAAGTCGGTCGGACTTAGCAAATCTGACCCCTAAACGCCCGCGCACCGTGCGTGTCCGTTTTGAGTCCCTATTTGTTCGTTCATGCAGCCATACTTCTCACTTCCCTGCTTACATTTTTGGTCACTTGCACCTGACCGGTGGAGAAGAAAAGAAGAAAGAAAATGATGAATAAAAAAAAGAAAATGTGATCCGGGGTGGGCTGCGTCTTACGTGGCGGACTGACGGGGCGCGTCCGCAAACCCTCTGGCCAACTCCAATGCACGACCACGAATGGTCCGGCGGCTAAACGAACTCAAATAGCAGCCCAACGCGCGGGAGCAAACAGACAATTGTCCGTATTTTGTCCTCCCCTGGCCCGCTCGTTGAGGACAGAACGCACCCACATTCCCTTCTCGAATATGCATGAGTGTGCATATTATATATTAAAAAAGAAAGGCAAAAAAGTGTCTCCACCATAATTTACAAGAGTTCTGTTACAACTCACTCCTCACTACTAGCCCATATGTGCAAACCATGGAAGAAAGGATCAAATGCCCTTTAAACTTACCTGCTGCTAGCCAAATAATGCCGTTGGACCTCACCCTACTTAGGAGCATACTCATCGAAGGAGATGCCCCGTCGAACACAATAGCATTGTGATGCTTCCACAGTTCCCAGAGTGTTAGAATGAAGATTGTATGTAGATCCTTCCTCCGCAGGCTATTCGGCTCTTTCTTATCCCCTAGCCATAGGCCAAAGGAGTCCAGTGCCGTCGGCGTTCAGTCCAGCTTGCCCAGAGCTTGACATATCACAACCCATATCGATCTGCCAAACACGTATGTTAGTAGCACATGGTTTATCGTTTCTTCTTCTTGGTCGCACAGAGGGCATGCGTCCTGATGCGATAAGCCTCCCCGTGCCAGCCGATCCGAGGTCCAACATCGGTCACATAAGGCAAACCAGGTAAAGAACTTGCAAGTTGAAGGTGCGCGAGACTCCCATGTCAGCTCCGCCATGGGCTCTACAATTCGGCCCCAAAACAATGCCGCGTATGCCGCACCACATTCCCTGCCTTTCCCAAGGTTGGGTGCGAGCGAGCAAACAAACTGCCGCCGCCGGAAGGGAAAGGACTCCAGTACCACTCTACAGTCTACACTGCCTGCGGTCTAGCTGTGCATTCGTTCGCATCTGTGGACGACGCCCCAAGCTGCCATGCCAGATCGGTCGATATCTCGCCGCAGATAGCAGCAGGTAGTGGTTGTGATTCTAATCTAATCGGGTTTCCATCAGCACTAAGACTTGGACAAAGACCAAATTGCAAGCAAAGAACCGAAGGCAGCAGCGAGGCCAAATTAAGACCCACGTCATGAACACTGTTCTTCGACGACCTCCATCTACCATCACCACAGTGCTACTCTAAGAGTAACTCCAACGCGCCGATTCAAACGGGCGCGCGCTTTGTCCGCTTTTTGTCCGTTTAGGTCGGCCGCCCGCCGATTCGGCGTCCGCCCTGTTTTTGGTTTGGGTCGGTAGTGTGTCCAACGCGCCGATCCATATTTGCCCGCACGGCCGGTTTGTCGTCGTTTTGCAACTAATATACACACATTTTAGGTAGTTTCAAAAGCTAACGACTATAGCATAGTTCCATATATCATAGTTTACATGCCTAATAAACATTAAACTGCCTCAAATACATTTTGAAAATAGATACATCTATTGGTTGCCAACATAAACCCACATGTTTTCAACCAAATCATCTTGCAGCTAAATGTGAGTTTTTCAATCACACATTTGATGATAAATTGAGTGAACTGTGCACGTTGCCGCTCCTCCATACTCGGGCACAACATTGTCGCCCTAAAACTGAAACCCTTGATCATTGATACGTTCCGGGAGCTCATCCTCTATGATCATATTGTGCATGATCACACAATCAGTCATCATCTCCCACAACTTCTTGGTCTTCCAAGTTCTAGCAGGATACTGAGCGATGCCCCACAAGATTGGAGAATACCGAAGGCACGTTCCACATCCTTCCTAGCACTCTCGGGGTTCGTTGTGTTAACTGCGTTCGTTTCTTTTAGTTTTTATCATTATATCTATTTCCTTTTCTTTGGCTTTATTTCTATTTCTTCATTGGTTTTCTCCATTTGTTTGTTTTCTTTGGTTTTCAGTGATTTTCTTTGTTTCCTTCACAGTTTTCACGGGTATTTTTCATCTCTTTTTTATTCGTTTTCTTTGTTTATTTCTCGGTTTCTCTAGCTGTTTTTGCTTTTCTTTCGTTCCCATTTTCTTTGTTTCTTTCTTAGTTTTCTCAATTTCCATTATTTGGTTTCCATTCCTTTCCTTCGGTTTCTTTGTTTTTTTATGATTTTGTCTTTTTTGTTCGGCACATGTCAACTTTTTTCAGTACACACTCAACATTTTTCATATATAATAGAAATAAATCTTATAGACATGCTTAATTTTTTTAAATACATGATTAATACATTTGAAAACTTGCATATTTTGATGTCTAGTTTTTGTAAATGTTTCCATGGACATTGTACATTTCTTTCTACATATCTTATACATTTTTAATACACGTTTAACATTTTTAAATACAAGTTTAACATGTTTTGAATACATAGGATTTTTCAATACATGCTCTATATCTTATACTCCATCCGTAAACTAATATAAGAGCACTTAGATCACTAAACGCTCTTATATTAGTTTACATAGGGAGCACCTTTATTTAATGTATGTTGTACAATTTTCGTGTACACTAGGAACATTTTTTTATACAGGATCAATATTTTTCATACACATTATATTTTTATTATAAGTTTGTATACAGGATAAACGTTTTTCTATAGACATTTAACATTTTTAGAATGCTTTGTTAATATTTTTCGTATACAAAATTAAAAAAATTAAATGCTTGATTAATATTTTTAAAATACATGGTCAACTTTTCTTATAGGCATTGTATAATTTATATATATATGTCAGGACACTCTGATCGGTAGCAGGCTTTGGGCCAGAACTTTTGCACAGAGTTGTCAGTACGTTGGGCAGTTGTATATGCAAAATAAGTCAGCTATGAAGAGAGAAAAGGAACTGGTCTAAGTCAAAGGTTCTGATCTTGACGCATGAACCTACGGTTCTGATACTTGTGACCTGGGTACGTTCTGATAGGGAATCTCGTTCCTATATATATATATATATATATATATATATATATATATATATATAGGATTGACTATTCGTCACCCTGGGTGAGGAATAGTTATTCTTCACCCCTCTATTTTACTATCAATGGACCATAATTTTACGTTCCGTAAATTTTGCCTTATTTCTGAAGTAAAAAGAGACCGTAAGAAAATATATAATCGTCGGAAAAATATTTTATGCTATGTAAAATTACAAATTTAAAAACATAGTGTAAAATACACATAAACTGTAAACTTTCTTATCTTATAACCTATATTTTTATTTTCTTATGTCAAATTTTACGTCGTGAATCGATAGGAATGTAACTATTTGAAATCCAAACGTAATTTAATTATGAAATGATTGTAAGATTACCTCGGTGAAAAATAACTTATTCTGCACTCGGTGATGAATAGTAACACTATATATATATATATATATATATATATATATATATATATATATATATATATATATCGTATACATGATAAAGGGAGAGAGGGAGAAGCGGGGAGGAATGGCTAGGATGCATGCGAGGGGCTGGCTAAAATGAGTGCAACCAGTGTCAGATACCCAAAAATGGAAACCACCACGTCCTAAAAATAAAAGAGAAAAGTATACTTTTGGTCCTTCAGCTCTTAGCATAGTCTAGATTTGGTCTCTCAACTTTCAACTGGATAACTTGCACCCCTAACTACTGAAACCAGACAAGTTTCATCCCTGGACTCGATTTTGACCAGTTTTAGTGCGAACTCACCCCGGTTTTGAATGTCCTGACTCAAATTCAGATATATTTTTAATCCACATACTTTTTTTCAGGTTCACATATTTTTTTTTAAATTCACATGCTTCTTCCAAATCCGCATAGTTTTTTGGCAAAAAAATTCATCAATTTTGAAAAAGTACGCAAACTAGAATAAAAGTATTTGGATTTGGAAAAAATACGCGGGTTTGAAAAATGTACGTGGTTTTGGAAAAAGAAGCACGAACAGCATGTGAACAGTATGCAAACAATACGTGAATTGTGAACGTTATGAATGTACGTGTTTCGTGAAACACTACACGAATTTAAAAAAAAAACGCGGACTTGGAAAAGTACGTGGATTATAAATAAGTACAAATTTTTTAAAACAGTTCAGGGATTTGAAACAGTACGCCGATTTGGAAAAAATACACGTATTTTGAACAATTACATGAACTTGAAAAAGTTCACGGATCTGAAAAAACAAACGGTTTAAAATGAACAGTTTTGCTAGAACTCATCTAGATGAGATATAATTTAGTCTCATTCACCTTTTATAGCCATTGGATGTGATGCTATAAGATGCGTGTGTGCTGATGTGGTTGTATCTGTTCTTGTTAATAAAGTGAATGAGACCAAACTATGTCTCATCTAGATGAGTTCTAGGTACTCCCTAAAATGAAATATGTGTATTTGGGAAAATAAATGGATGTAAAAAAGTATGTGAATTTTAGAAAAGTCCACTGATTTAAAAAAATTACGTGAATTTGAGTCAGCACCGATCAAAACCGGGGTGAGTCAACACCAAAACCGGTCAAAACCACGACCAGGGACGAACATTTTCCAGTTTCAATAGTTGGGGTGCAAGTTATTTGTTTTCAGAGTTGAGGGACAAAATTTAGACTCGGTCAAAAATTGAGGGACGAATGGCAAGATCAGCACACACACGACAACCTTGAGCAAGAGCAGGTTGTTTGTGTCTCGTTTATGTCAAGGGAAGTTGGATCGTTAGTCCAGATTAAGTATATCAGGTTGCAGCCACGCAGTACGCACACGCATTCCTGCTCGCTGAACCTTCCTTCTTGCCTCCACCTCTAAAGAAGACGCCAGAGTAGTAAATCCAGAGGTTAACAGATGCGCCAAAGGAGACAGGATCGATCTAGCCCATGTGAGGACGGACGAGGAGAAAGGGGCAAAATAAGCATGCGACACGCCATGGTCGCCAGACATGCTTAGGAAGTTATTATAGTGTATGTATACGCGGCAGCTGCAGCACGCAGGGAGCATTAACCAACCCCAGTTTGGTTTTTGTTTTGTTTAGTTTATAGCGTGGCGCTCGGTGCTTTGTCGCTCTCGTGTCCGTCTGCATCCACGTGTACAAAGAAGGGTGGTAGACTAGTGGCCGGCCCGGCCGGAGCGCACGGCGCGACCATGACAAAGGATGGGCTGCCACAGGGCATCCGATCCGAGGCTGGGTGCGAGCGAGCAAACGAACTGCTGCTAACGGAAGATAAAGGACTCCAGTATGCACAATCGCTCGCCCAGAATGCCGGAGTCGCCGCCGCAAACTACACTAGCAAGCTAAGCTAGCACGGCGGCACTCACGACCTGTGCCAATGCCGCCCAGCACGGCAGGCTTGACCCGGCGACAGAGACGGACTGGACCTGGGCTAGCTTGGACCGGGAACGGAATACCCGCGTCGGGCCCTGTTTGGATCATGAGGTTAGAGCTAGTTTGGGTTAGTTGGGGCCTCAAATAACCCAAAAGTATCCAAACAGGAAGGGTTAGAGTGGGTTAGTTCCATCTAACCCAACTATCCTGATGGAGAGGTGCTTATTTGGGTTAGAGTGGGTTAGAAAATAACTCTAACTCTAACTGTGTTAGAGGCCCTGTTTGGATACTCTAACTCAGTTAGAGGTTAGTGTTAGATTCTAACCCTGAACTAACTCTAAACTAACTCTAGCCAAAGAGGTGTTTGGATGACAGGGTTAGATAAAGCGCGGATACGGCGAGGCGCCTTCACGGGCGTTGCGAGAGGGAGGGAGGAAGAGGGGAGGGATCTGCTGCGCATAGAACGAGAGAAAAATGTGTTTTTTAGTGCTCCGGAGAACAACTAACCCAAATAAGCACCTCTTGGATGGGTTAGATTTTTTGAATGGGTTGGATGCATCTAACCCAAACTAACCCTTCTGTTTGGATACTTTTGGGTTAACTAACTCTAACATATGGATCCAAACAGGGCCGAGAGTATCCAACAGGGCTGTGTCGCTCGCACGGTTCGACCCCGAAAGCTATGCGCGCAGGCGTGGACAGCGGCTGCACCGGTCTGTTGACGGCCCAATCAAGAGCCGCTGCGGGCGGCGGCTGCTGGAGCACGTGACAGCGGACGCTGTTGCCCCATGCGTACGTACGTATATTATGTGCCTGTGCATGAACAAAAACGAGACGAAGGTGTTGGACGATGCATGAACTGATGCCTTTTTCCTCCTCCTGATATTTCATTTTCTTCTTGGAGAACAGGGGGAATTGGATCTTTTGGCCCACGAGCAAAGTCGGTCCGGTTTGTGCAGTGATGGTACGGGTACGTGAGACGGTGAGCGAGAGAGAGAGAAGGGAACAGTGGACGGCTGGCTCCATCGATGGACTGCATGCATGCATGATTATGCTTATGATTGTACCGTGGCCGGCCGTGGAGGGGACGGGTGGAAGCGTACGTTACTGTGCGCACCAACGTACCGCACCCGCACCCACAGTGGTTGCAGCTTGGGCCGGGTGGGTCAGCTATAGGCAGCGTTGGGGTGGGCAACCGTGCAGCAACCTGCCATCACCGCCGCGCCATTAATGGCGCACATGGCGTGACGCCGCGCCACCACCGGCGCTGGAGCCCGGACCGTGACCTCGCTCACTCACTCACGCTCTGGCGGCCGAGGCCGGAGTCCGCCCGAAAAGCAACCGCTTCTTCGGCTAGCTCCTCGCCGGGACCGTACGTGGCGCAGCAACCATCGCCATGAATGCCGCTTGCTGCGTAAAGTTTTACCGGTCCAATCCATGCGTGCGTCCTTGCAAAGACCACCGTGCTCAAAGCCTGAAACCCGATCGTCCGTTCGTGGCAACGGCTGAATTTAGTAGAGTAGTACATCAACTGCGAACTGTATCTCGTGCTGAGTTTCAACCAAGCAGATCAGCTGTACTTTGTTTCTTTCCTCAACCTGTACGTGTTGACTCAGTGATCCCTCAAGCCGTACGAGCTGCCTCGTTTGGTTACTGATCTAAGCATACTGCAAGAGAAATGATAGGGTGCATGTGACTGAAAAAACTGAAATTTCAGAACGCAAGTTGAAGAGAAGTATCGCATCACGTCCAGAGAAGACAAGTTGAAGAGGAGGAGGATGGTATCGCATCAGGCTAATAAATATTTCCGCGGCGCGCCCACGCTCGCTCGCCCGCATGTGTGCGTGTTGAAGGCGAGACGTTCATTAAATGGGCTTTGTCCCCTTCTAACCGCCGTTTTGATTTGCTGCGATTTTCAGGTACTGGCACAGCTGCCGGACCCTCCACACGATCAAACCAAAGACAAGATCATCATCTAACTTCTACTAAAATACATAGTTTTCCGTATGCACAAAGCTTTTTCATTGATAGAAAAAAAAAATAAGCTTGCAAGGGAAGATACAACACATGCACGAACGCAAAGATGACGTGAACACGATGCCGTGACAACGGATGCTTGGCCCGAACAAGCAAACGACACAGCTAAACCAACTTGAAGTCTAACAACCACAAGTCCAGCACCGGGGACGCTGCGAGCACACAAGACGACGCCCTCGGAAAGGAAAACGACGTCGTGGCGCCATCGTCGCCCTGTCCAAAGAAACAGACCTAGGGTTTCCCCTGGAGGTCGAAGAGGGGCGCAGAGAGAGATCATGGCAACACTTCCAAGGAGGAGGCAACACTCGCCAGTATCGCCGCTGCCAACACCACCAAGCCAAGCAGGGATCTCTCCCTGGGCTATGTCTGAGCAATCCCAAAGCCACTGGACCAGGAACTTGGAGTTAGAAGTCAAACGTAGGTCATCCACCACCACCAGAAGGGCAGACGCGCGAGACGTGGCGAGGGGCAAGGTAGCGAAGTGGCTCGGACTGCGGAGCCGACGAGGCGAATTGGCCGAAGCAAGGAATCCGATGGCGTCCGACGACACCGGCAGGCCAGGAACTGGAGGAGACGCAGATCCAGGCCGCTAGGGCCGAGGCCGTCAGGATACTGGCCAACCATAGAGGTTGGAGGAGACACAACCTCCAGAGCGCCGAGGTTGGCCTCGTGCTGGAAGAGACAACGACAACCCAAAGACAATGAAAAACGAAGGTTCAGTGCCGCCAGGTCCGGAGCTACACCAGGAAGGGTTCCACCGCAAGTCCGCAAGGGCACGAGCGACCGCAGAACGCCAACAGGCACGCCGCAAGGGGCAACCACTGATGGGGAGGCACCACCAGAAGCCCACTAAAAAAACCATCGTCTTGAAGTCATGGTCATATATCGAAAAAAATGAGCGCCACTGCGACGCCACAATGGCGTCCCGAGACCAGCAAAGGAGCACACCACCCTCAACCCGATGGACGGGCGGGCCGACAAGGAGCCGTAACAATACTAGGAGCCGGTGCAAGCTTCACCGGCCGCTCCTGCGATGACGGCGAGGTGGGGGGGGGGGGCTGGGAGGGGGCTGCCAGGGTTTCCTCGCCGCCGCCAGGGAGGGCGACGCGGAGGACGCGTGGTAGCAAGAGCCAAGCACAAAGAAAAACGAATTTCAGTTCTATTTATTTGTAAGCTGGGACAGGGTTCACTATGTTATACTTTTTTCTTTTTGCTCTTTCATTGCCGTGGCCTAATAGTGAGAGCCAAGGCTTAACCTTTCTTGATTTCCTTTCCCCAAAGGAGAGCCATCTCACTAACAACCCGTTCAAACTTTCAACGAGTGGTAGCTGTACTACCATTACCGCTGCCACTTCTTTTTGATGATGATAAAAGTATAACAGTGCTAGCCAGTCTACTGTCCCTCCCTGTTAGCAGCACTACTGTCCCTAACCTATCAATTAACTAATCAACTGCTACTACAACCACATATACTAGCATGGTGTGATTCAAAGAAGGTACCACTCTACTGCCACTTTGACCCCCTAACCAAGCAAGATGCAAGCACATGATCACAAAGTGCACCCTAAACTAATCGGCCTTGTCCTTTTACCAGCTGCACAGGGCCTTGCTTTGCCTCCGCTCCATCTGGAACTCCTCAATGCGCATGCTGCTCAGATTCCAAATGTGGATTGTGGTGCCGATTTATTAATTTTTTCTGCACCACGGACGAACTGAATTGTATTGAATCCAGAGATACAATGATGCCCATTTCTTCATTTGGCCACGCAGCTTTGATCTTCTGGCCTCCGGGCCACAGATTTGCCCGCTCGATTTCAATGGTTTTGTCTGCTGGCCAATTTCAGAACGATCAAGTGCCCCACTCTGCCAATGTGGCCATGCTCCAACCAAAACCATAGGTTGCAGCTTGGAAGCTTACAGTGTTTTGCATGGATACTGTTGAGTATATTGTGTACGTGTATATGTGTGTGTAGGGCCCACCTCCTGTTTTCCCTGTATAGTTGAGGTTGTGGCCCACCTCATCTTATATATATCGTGCTGGTGCACCGAGTAATACATCGCGATTGCACACCCATAATCTCTCTCTACATGGTATCTATCGCAAAGACGTTCCTAGCCCTAGCCGCCGCCGCCGCCGCCGCCCGCGCGCGCGCCCGCTGCCGCCGCCGCCGCCGCCGCCGCCGCCGCCGCCGTCACCGGCCGCCGCCCGCCGCCGCCCTCACTCGAGCCGCCGCCGCGCTCGCTCGTCGCCGCGCCGCCCGCGCCGCCGCCGTCGCGCCTCCGTCAGACGCCGCGGCCGCCCGCTTCGCTCCACCACCAAGACGCTCCGCCGCCCGCCGCAGAACGCAACGCCGCCGCCGATTTCTCTCCCCTCGCCGCGCTTTCCCTACCGCGCCGACCAACGCCGCCGCCGCGCCCTCCCTTACGCACCAGCGCGGCCCTAACCCCAACACCGCCATCATCATGAGCTCCTCCTCCTCCACCGTCTCCAACCCGTTCGCCGGTCCCGACGTCACCCTCGTCCGTGATCTCAACATCCATGAGCGCGTCCCGGTCAAGCTCGACCACACCACCGCCTCCTACTCCGCGTGGAAGCGGTACTTTTCGCTCGTGTTCCGTGAGTACCTCCTTCACGGCCACGTGGACGGCACCGTCGACTCCGCGCTCATGATCCACGACGAGGAGTGGATGATCCTCGACGCCACCATCATCCGCTGGTTCTACCTCACCATCTCCGGCGACATCTTCCACACCGTGGTGAGCAGCGAGGACGATGCCCATGCGGTCCGGACCAAGCTCAACGGCCTCTTCACCGACAATCGGCCGCGGCGCAAGGTCCTCCTCTATGGTGAGTTTTACGGTGCCGGCAACTTGACTCGTCCATCGATGATTTTTGCATGCGCCTCAAGAAGCTCGCCGATGAGCTCCGTGATCCGGGAGAGAAGATCGCGACGAGCTCCTCATCGGCACCCTCTCCGCGGCCTCAACGAGGACTTCGAACGCCGCCTCAACCTCACCTCATCCGGAGCCCACCTTTGGCAAGGTGGTCGCGTACTCAAGCCGGAGGAACGCCGGATGCGGGCGGCCCGGACGCGCGCCACCCACACCGCCTCGTTCTGCGGCACCGGGTTCGGCCCGCCATCGCCCGTCGGCCGCCGCCCCCGGCGGCGCCACCTTCCCGCCGGGCTTTCGCCGCCCACCGCCACCTTCCGCCGCCACCGGGCGGCCAACGGAGGAGGCCGTCGCGGCGGCCGCCGCCGGTGGCGCAGCGAGGAGAGGAGGCGGCGGTGCTGTGGAGGAGCACCGACAAGAAGGCGGCGCCTCGGCGGCGGCCCGTGGTACGCCGGTCGAACCGTGGACGGCGTCGCCCACGCCTACTCTATGCGGTTCCACGGGCTCGCTCGGGCCTTCTTGGCCCGGCCTCCGTCACACCAGGCGTACTACGCCGCGCCGCAGCCCTATGCGGCGCCCTACGGGCAGCAGCCGCCGCCAGGCGGGCCGCCGCTGCTGCCCCGTCGTCTGCGCCGACCCTCCCACCGGCGCCGTGGGACCCGGCTCTCCTAGCGGCTCTCCACACCGCCCCCTCTCCGTCCACCTACACCGCGGCGGCGGTGGTACATGGACATCTGGCGCCACCGCTCATATGGCGGCGTGCCGGTAACCTCCATCTCGCTCATCTGTCCACACCTCCAACCGCATCACCGTCGGTGACGGCTCTTCTCTCCCTATCACCCATATTGGACATGCATTTTTTCCGTCTAACTCCACTCCTATATCCATGTCTAATATCCTTGTTTCTCCTGATCTTATTAAAAATCTTGTTTCCGTTCGTTCTCTTACACGTGAAAATCCGGTGACCGTTGAATTTGACGATTGTGGTTTTTCTGTTAAGGACGCTCGCACGCGGATGGTGCTCCACCGATGTGACAGCCCCGACGAGCTCTACCCGGTTCACTCCGCCACCTCCACCACTTCCGCCGCCCCCGTCGCTCTCGCCACCGGAGTGGATCTTTGGCACGCTCGCCTGGGTCATCCTAACCACGCCACCCTTCGCCACATACTTCGGAGTTTTTCTTTCACGTGTAATAAGAACGAGGATCACTCGTGTCATGCATGCCGCCTTGGCAAACATGCTCGCCTTTCGTTTAGGCCTTCTTCCTTTGTTGCATCGTACCCGTTTGAGTTGATTCATAGTGATGTTTGGACATCTCCTGTTGCCGATGTCTGGGTTTTCTTTATTATCTTGTTATCCTTGATGATTTTTCGCATTATGTGTGGACCTTCCCGTTGCGCCGCAAGTCGGACGTCATCTCCACGCTTGTCGGTTTTTACTCTTATGTTCGCACGCAGTTTGGCGGCCCATTCTTGCGTTGCGAGCGCACAACGGAAGGAGTTCGACAACACCGCTGTCGCGATCTTCTCGCCACACATGGCACGATTTTTCGTCTCACTTGCCCGTACACCTCGCAGCGAAGCGGTCGTCTTGGCGCATCCTTCGCACTCTTAATGACTGCGTTCGGACTCTTCTCTTTCACGCCAACGTGCCCCCGCGCTTTTGGCCTGACGCTCTTGCCACCGCTTCTCTTCTTGTCAACATCCGTCCGTGTCGTACTCGCGGGAACTTTACACCTCACCATCTTCTCTTCGGTGCACCTCCCTCTTATGAAGGGCTTCGCATCTTCGGCTGCCTGTGCTACCCTAGCATCGCTGCCACTGCGCCTCATAAGCTTGCACCCGCTCCGTCGCTTTGCATCTTCCTCGGCTACCCACCTAACACTAAGGGTTATCGCTGCTACGATCCGATCTCTCACCGTGTTTTCACCTCGAACCGTTTACTTTGATGAGATGGTCTTCCGTTTCAGCAGCGAGCACCCTCGTCGTCTCGTCACCGCCGCCACCGGCGGCTCATCGACGACCTCGTCAGTGGGCGAGCCCGCGTCGCTCGTGGACCGCCTCCGGGCTTTGGCGGTCCACGGGCCCTCTTCTGCGCCCTCGCGCGGCGCCCTGCGTCGCCCCGCCGCCCCGACTTCGGCGCCTGGTCGGGCGCTTCTTCGTCGCCGCCGTCCCGGCTGCCTCGCCCGGCCTCACCGTCGGCCTCGCCGTCGGCCTCTTCATCGCCGCCGTCCCGGCTGCCTCGCCCGCCTCGCCGCCGAGAACCTCGCCCGGCCTCGGCCCCCGCCGCTGAACCTCGCCGGCCTCGCCGGCGCCTCGCCCGGCATCGCCGGCCTTCGCTGCCGCCTCGCCCGATCTCGGGCGCCCTGGTCGGCCGCCTCCTCGCCGCCGCCTCGACGCGGCCTCCTCGCTGCTGCTGCCATTGCCGGACTCGCCGGCCCGGTGGCCCGTCCGCCTCATCACCCGAGCTCGTGCGGCATTCATCTGCCGAGCCTCCGTACTCGCGTGATGAGTATGTCCTCGCCGCCTCGCCAGCGGAGCCGTCACCCATTCTGCGTCGCCCGCGCCGCCTCGTGATCCTCAGCGGCTCGCGGCGATGCAGAAGAGTTCGACGCTCTCGGCCGAACCGCACTGGACTCGGTGCCCGGCCTCCAGCGCCAACGTCATCACCGGCAAGTGGGTCTTCCGCCATAAGACCCGCCAGACGGTTCACTTGAGCGCTATAAGGCTCATTGGGTGGTCGCGGTTTTCGCCAGGCCATGGCTGAGTTGATTTCCGCGAGACGTTTGCCGGTTGTCAAACCGGCACGATCCGTGACTTGTCCTCCGCTTGCCGTCTCTCGCGCTGGCCCGTTCACCGATGGATGTCTCCAACGCCTTCCTCCACGGCCACCTTGAGGAGCGGTGTTTTGTGAGCAACCCACCGGTTTCGCCGACGCCTCCTTGCCGCCACGTGTGCTCTTTGTCGCGCTCTCTATGGGCTCAAGCAGCACCGCGCTACCGTACCGGCGGATCGCCGGGTTTCTTCAGACATTGGGCTTGGCGTCACTCGCTCGGACGCCTCACCGTTTGTCTATCGCCACGGTGACACTCATCGCATATTTGTTGCTACGTCGACGACATCATCTCGACACCTCCTCCGCGGCCGTTCTTCGCCAGATCACTCTGCGGCTGCGTGACGAGTTCGCTATCAAGGATTTGGGTGCTCTCCACTACTTCCTTGGCATTGAGGTCGTTCGGCGCCGGACGGCTTCTTTCTTCATCAGCAAGTATGCCCATGAGCTTCTTGGCGTCTTGGCATGCTCAATCGCCATCCGGTTGCTACTCCTGCTGACACGAAGGCCAAGGTCTCCGCTCTTGAGGGTTCGCTGCGTCGGATGCTCCGTTCTACGGTCTATTGTCGGCGCTCTTGATTTGACTCTCACCCGACCGGATCTTGAGATGTTATCCGGCAGTGTGTCTCCACATGCACGCCTCGTGACTCTCATCGACTCTCGTGAAGCGGATCGCCGCTACATCCGCGCACGATGGCCCTTGGGTTGACACTCACGGCGTCGCCTCTTTGGAGATGGTGGCCTACTCCGTCTGATCGGGGCGGTTGTCGACACTCGCCGGTCCACCTCGCTCTGCGTCTACCTCGGTCCCTCGCTTCGTCTCGTGGTCGTCAGCGGCAGCCCACGGTGTCGCGCTCTAGCGCCGAGGCCGAGTACCGAGTCGGGCTAACGCCGCCGCCGAGTGCACGGCCGGCAGCTACTTCAGAGCTACATCACGATGTTTCCCGAGCTACGGTTGTCTCATTGTGACAACGTCTCTGCGGTGTACCTCTCCGCCAACCCCGTTCATCATCGCTTGACGAAACACATCGAGTGGATATTCACCGTGCGGCGGAAAGTGGCCCTTGGACGCATGCGGGTTCTCCATGTGCCCTTTGCTTTCGGCGATTCGGCGATGTGATGACGAAGGGACCGCCGACTTCCACCTTTGAGGAGTTTCGTTCGATCTCTGCGTCATTGGCGCCGCTTCGATCATGTGGGGGTGTTGAGTATATTGTGTACGTGTATATGTGTGTGTAGGGCCCACCTCCTGCTTTTCCTCAGATAGTTGAGGTTGTGGCCCACCTCTCATTTATATATACGCGCTGCAGTGCACGAAGTAATACATCGCGATTGCACAGCCCATAATCTCTCTCTACAGTGTTTTGCTAGTCTTGCATGGATACTTACAAGCCAAGGCATTAATTTGCTAGTCTTGTTAGATGCTCCAACAATGAAGAGAGCTTGCCCTTTTATCACTCACTATACGTGTAGGGTATCCTATGTGTACGTCTCAGCACGTTGCGACGGTTTTCGACCGCTTTTTCGTTAACTAACTGGACAATTCTCTTCTGCTTGATTGCCCCAGTCTTTTACCAAAACCTTTGTACTACTAGGAGTACCTTTTCTTTTTGCAAAATAAACACCATGGAACCCAGCCAGCCAGCCCCAAGGAGCAGAGCAGAGCAGACCAAGACTTTGGAGCTGGGGAACAAAACAAAATGATCTTCACATCAAGCCTCACATTACACAGACCCTCTCTCCGGTAGCACTACCTACCTAGTAGTAAATTTTTAACCACCCCAGAAACCCTCTCAATTTGTCTGTCTGGTCAACGAGAAACTGGTGAAAATGTACAGTGCGAGGCGAGCATGTCGCAGACGGTCTCCCTCCTGATCTCCTCGAAGATGAGGGTCTCTATCCTGGCGCCGATCTCCCTGACCTCAGGCTGGAGCCCCCTCCATTGCTGCCCGGACTCTGACAGGTCCAGCTCCACCATCCCGGGGATCTTGCAGATGTCCCCTGCGATCCTCTCCCACGACGAGATCTGCTCCAAGATGGACTTGCCGGCCGTCTCCTCGTCCTCTTCCTCCGTCGCCTCCATTGCGATTGCAAGAGCCTTGCCGTCGTGGACGTTGTAGGTGAAGCACGGCGATGTGGGGCTGTGGAAATCGGAGGATGGAGCTGACGGTGAGCTCCCGGAGGTTGATGGCTTCTCGTCCTCCTCCCCTGTTGTTCAAAGAACAGAGCAAAACAAACAAGAAGGACAAAATCAGCCTACTGGGAAAATTTTAACTCTGAGACTGAGTCCATGGCATGATCGATTGGGGTCAGGGAGATTACAGCGAGGATGCACCGGAGAGTCCTCGTCGGAGTGCAGCTCCAGGACGGAGACCGGGCTGAGCTGCCGCGACGAGTCCACCTCCATGTCCGTCTTCCACCTCGCTGCTCCCTCTCGCTCGTACTCGTCATCAAACTCCATGGCACGGGCATCGCATTCGCCGCTGTGGCCGGCAGACCGCCGCAGCCGACGGAACTCGCGGTCGCCGCCGACGCCCACGCCGGTGAAACACCCGCCGCCAAGATTTTCCCAGCGGAACGCGCTCCTCAAGGCCTTGCCGCACAGCACCTTGCTCAGCGCGGACCTGAGGCCGCCAATGCCACCGCCACCGCTCCTCTTCTTGAAGCCGTGGTTGCAGAGCCTGACCAGCCGCTGGCACGCGGCCACCGGGCAGCAAGCTCCTCCTGCTCCTCCCCCGCTGCCTGCCCCTCCACGGCCGCGCCGCGGCCTCCGAATCTTGGCGGCCTCGACGAGGAACGGCTCCTGCTGCTCCTGGAGCAGCTCCGACAGCCTCCTCCCGGCGGCCATTGCCGCTCCTGGTTAGCTCCCGCCCCTTCTTGGAGCACACAACCGTGGCTCTCTGACTAAGAACACGAGGAGGTGGCGGCAATGCCGGCCTGCTCACTGCATTGCGAGAGGGTGGCTCCGTCCGTCCATTGAAGCGGAGGCGGAGGCGGTGATTGGGGGTGGGAGAGGGTCAGTGGGCAGTGTGGTTTCTCTTGTACGCATGTGTGGGAGGTGAAGCCAAGATGGAGTGGAAGGGAGGGAAGGGATCATAGTATTCTCATATGCTGCGGCTGGGCTGGGGATGGAGAAGGAGGTGCTGTGTCGTGCAGTGTGTCTGCTCTGCTCGATCGGGGTCCCCGGGACACGGTTGTTGGCTAGTGGAAAGGAGTGAGGGGGTGTGTGGTCATGCGGCAGTCCGAGGCAGCCATGGATGGAGAGAAAGAGTGGAGGAGGCGAGACTTATGCCACTTTCAATGCATCGGTGCTAAGATGAGATGCACGTTAAGTAATTTAGCAACTAAAGTCCCCAATGTATAAATAGATCATGTATAGATAGATCGGGTCCTCATGACCCGATGTTAAAAAGGAATAGGGCACATGCGGCAGCTGATGCTAGTCAGTGACCACTTTAGAGCATCTCTAGCAGATCCCGTAATGCGGGATCCATCCCGTATCACTGGCCCGAGCAGATCCGTCAAATCTGGGTGTCCTGGAATTCTTTTTGGGATCCCGCATCCGCGAGCCTGTTTCCTCCATATGTGCGGGAATCCCCTTGATTTTGCCGGATCCTCTTTCGGGATGATGATATTTATGGTATTATGGAGTGTTATTTCACTTTATAATATAATTCTCATGCATTTTCTCTCTTATTTTGCAAGAATTATATGAAGAGAAAGATCGCCGGCAGTTGGAATTCTGGACCGGAGAGGGCTACGTCCGAGGTAACTTTTCTGGACATCTACAAATGATCAAAAAATTGGCTGAGAATTATTTCGGAATATATTAAAAATATCGGTGAAAGAAATACCAGAGACCCCCCCCCCCAGGCAGTCACAAGCCTGGGGGCGCGCCCCAAGGGCTTGTGGTGAGCCTGGCAGGCCTTCGGTGCCCATCTTATGGCATATAACCACATTTGCCATAGAAAAAATAATTAAGAGAAAGCTTTTGGGACGAAGCGCCGCCGTCTTGAGGTGGAACCTGGGAAGGAGCACTTTTGCTCTCCGATGGAGCGATTCCGTCGGGGAAACTTCCCTCCGAGAGGGGAAAATCGAAGCCATCGGCACCACCAACTATCATCTCATCATGGAAGGACCAATCTTCATCAACATCTTCACCAGCACCATCTCATCTCAAACCCTAGTTCATCTCTTGTGTTCACTCTTTGTATCAAAACCTCAGATTGGTCCTGTGGGTGACTAGTAGTGTTGATTACATCTTGTAGTTGATGTTAGTTGGTTTATTTGGTGGAAGATTATATGTTCAGATCCATTATGCTATTTAATATTCCTCTGATCTTGAACATGAATATGATTTGTGAGTACTTGCTTTTGTTCTTGAGGACATGGGAGAAGTCTTGTCATAAGTTATCATGTGAATTTGGTATTCGTTTGATATTTTGATGATGTGTATGTTGTGATTCTCTTAGTGGTGTTATGTGAACATCGACTACATGACACTTCACCATCTTAGGGCCTAAGGGAATGCATTGTGGAGTAATAATTAGATGATAAGTTGCTAGAGTGACAGAAGGTTAAATCCTAGTTTATGCACTATTCCGTGAGGGCCTGATTTGGATCCATATGTTTCATGCTATGGTTAGATTTATTTTAGTTCTTCTTTTGTAGTTGCGGATGCTTGCGAGAGGGGTTAATTATAAGTGGGAGGCTTGTTCAAGTAATAATAGCACCCAAGCACCGGTCCACTCATATATCAAATTATCAAAGTAGCGAACGGGAATCAAACAAACATGATGAAAGTGACTAGATGGAATTATCGTGTGTCCTCGAGAATGTTTTGCTTGCTATAAGAGAGAGTTCTGGCTGCCCTTTGTTACAAAAAGGATTGAGCTACCTTGTTGCACCTATTGCTACTATTGTTACTTGTTACTTGTTCCATGCTATTAAAGTATCAATCTTGGATGTTTTATATACATTTACTAGCAAATTTCTATCATTTACTTGTTCCATGCTATTGTTACTTGCTATTAAAGTATCAATCTTGTATCAATCTTGTCACCGCCAAAGGGTGCTTCCGGGTGAAGCCTGGCCAGCGCCGACGGGTCCTTCTCGTCTCCTCGCGCACGGGGTTGGTGCGGGCCAGGTCTGGTGGGCCTCGGGCCAGGTTTGTCTCCTCGAGAGTCACGCTGAGTTGAAACTCCTTCATTTACTTTGGACAGCCTATCCCAGATAAGCTTAGCAGTTTCCAAAGCACTCACTCTTCCATCCGTCCTTTCTCGATGACCACATATGATATTCTTCGCTTGAGAATCGAGTTGTTTGAATCTCTTCACATCGGTAGCGTTCAGTGAGGGAGTGACAGAGGGGACACCATTTTCCACAACATACCAGAGATCGTTATCAATTGCCTCAAGATGCATTCGCATCTTATTCTTCCAAAGAGGGGTAGTCCGTTCCATCAAAGGTAGGACACCCACCGAGACCTTGATCATACTGCGCATCGACATAACTAAAACTCCGGCGGTTAAACCAAAATCACACATAACAAGAGAGTACCTTGCTCGATACCAATTGAAAGTGCGTTATATCGACTAGAGGGGGTGAATAGGCGATTTTATGAATTCTTCATCGAGGAATTTCTTTGGTGAGGAAATTCCTTAGCGAAGAACTACTTGTAGCGGAATAAGTATTCAGAAGTAAACATAACAGGATACAAACATAGTCATCATGATCAAATGAAGACTAGCACGGAGTACAGAAAGCGTAAGCACAGGATAACAAGATGAAGACAAACAGACTGAAGAAATTGAACTGAGCATTTGTGAAAGTCTTTAGTCAAAGTCTTCAAGCATAGATATGAACAACATACAACACAGTCATGAGGAAATGAAAGAGTTGAGGAAATAGAACCAGTTAGTTGATGAAGACAATGATTTGGTAAACCAGCCCAACTGCTTTGTCTCGGTTATGACGTCGGTTGAGCGGTGAGTATTTAAACTCGAGGACACGCGGTCCGGACACCCGATCTCGAGCCGCAACTCGGGACACCCGATCCTCACCGTATTCTCCTTGAACTAAGACCACGCAGGTCTCGTCCAATCACTCGTGGTAAGTCTTCAGGTGACTTCCAAACCTTCACAGACTTGGTCACTCGGCAATCCACAATTCCTCTTGGATGCTCTAGACCTTGACGCCTAACCATCTGGAAGAAGCACAGTCTTCAAAGGTAACAAGCGTCGGATCCACGCAGGATCAATTTCTTCAGTGATGCTCAATCACTTGGGTTTGTGGGGGTTTGGTTTTGGGATTTTCCTCACTTGATGATTTTCGCTCAAAGTCCTCGGAGGATGGGTTGCTCTCAGATGACAAGTGTCAAGTTCTCTCGGAGCAGCCAACCAACTAGTGGTTGTAGGGGGCGGCTATTTATAGCCTAGGGAACAGCCCAACATGATAAGACATAAATGCCCTTCAATGATATGACCGTTAGGTGGATAGGATATTTTGGACAATGGCCAAGAAGATAAAGAACGGATCGGAAATTTGACTCTCAAATTCCTCGGGGCTATCATGTTCCTCTTGTGTAGGCAATTCACCTTTGGCGAATTCCTAACTCCTTAGTCGAGCAAAGTCCTCGATGACTGGAAGAAGCTGCGTCTCATCACATCAAGAAATTGATGAATCGTATGAGATTTCCAATGGCTTCACTCGAAGGGATTGGTAGGTGTAGGATTTTGAGTTAAGCATCACATGGAAATTTTTTCTTAGTATTTCCTCGACCCCCTTTAACAGTACGGTGTTTCCTATGACTCAAGAAAAAGAAAAAGAAACTACGAAAACAAGAGTCTTCACGCTTCATATTCCTCGAATGAATACCAAGTCTTCAAAGTCACACCAATTTCTTCACTTTCAAAGTCTTCAGAATATCAAAGTCTTCAGCCGAAGAACTTCATTTTTAGGGGTCGACTTTCTCTGTAAATATCAAACTCCTCATAGACTTATAGACCGGTGTACACTCACAAACGCATCAGTCACTTAACCTATAAGTCTTCAATACACCAAAATCACTAAGGGGCACTAGATGCACTTACAAATGAAAAACACAAAATTAATGAAAAATAAAACCAACCCCCCCAACATTTAGTACCGATTAGTGTTACCAACCGGTACTAATGGTCTACCAGCACCCGGGCCTGGCTAATGCCACGTGGTGGCACTTTAGCGCCGGTTCGTGCTGAACCGGTAGTAAAGGAGGGGGGGCTTTAGTCTCCACTCTTTAGTGCCGGTTGTAGAACCGGCACTAAAGACCCTTACGAACCGGCGCTAAAGTCCGGTTCTGCACTAGTGGAAGCGTTGTAGGGTTTTGGGAGAAAGGTAGGGAATGTGGCTGTGTGTGTCTCCGACGGGCGGGCTAGGGAAGGATAAGGGCGCGCGTATCCGCCGTCCGCGCGCTTCCCGTTTTGATGCAAATGCGGTCGAACTTTAGACCGGGAAATGGGGTCGCGGCGGATATAAGTAAGATGTTTGTCCGTTTGCTCCCGCGCGCTTGATCGTGTTTTGTGTTCGTTCACCTCTCAAACGGACGAGGATGGACGGGTCGTGCGTTGGGGTTGCCGTAAGGGAGGGTCAAATTTGTTGGATTGGATGGCACCTGAGAGACGCGGCAGATGTGCGCGGCGCAGAGCAGGCATCGGTAAATGGCGCCTATAAAACTCCAGGAAAACACCGCCGGGGGCCCGGCCGGGCTGTGCCGGGTTGCAGGCGGCAGGCCGCGCACATCACAGGCGTGCGTGCCCGTGCACTGCAAGTTTTGCCCTGATGCTTCCCAAGGAGACGATTCAAAGCCGAGCCAGCGCGTGCACTGCTTCCCAGTTTACACTCTTTCACCCAGCCTTCCCTCAAGTTTACACTCTTGATCTGAAACTTACACCTCCAACCAAAGGCAGCAGCGTCGCAGTCGTATCACTGCCAATGGTGGTGGAGGCCCCCAAATCTCTCGTCAGTCAACAGGAACCGGCGCAAGCATCCCCACCACCACTACGGTACCGCCTTCTCTCCCGCCCAGCTGGATGCACAGCACAAGGCTCCATGGCCGCGCTTGCGAGTGATGGCGCTGCTGGGCGCCGGCCCTACGACCCTCTGGTTAACTTTTGTGGTGCACAGGCCGAAGCCATGGCCATGAAGCCTGTGAGCCGTGCCAGCCAGACCTCCTCATTGGGGAGCCGGGGGCCCTTTCTGTTGCCACCACTACAAATTTATTATTACCAGTAGGCAGGGCAGGGCAGGGCAGGCAGCTGAAAGTTCCAAGGAGTGATGGACGCACAGCTCAACGCGACAGGATCAAACACAGGAGCCGCTGATGCTTGCACCAGTAGGCTCGTAGCATATCATTTTTCAAAAACCTGCAACTTCTCCACAGTGACCGCCTGACATTCCATTTATGTGGAAATTTTGAAAACCCGAGCGGTATGTTTGAGCAGGCCGCGGCAGCGCCGTCGCCGGCGGTCACTCAAGAGTTGACCAGCATCAGTTCAGTTGCACGTTAACCTAATTATCTGATGAGTGGTGCAGGTAGAGCCACGGTTCAATCTGAACCTACTGCGAGCAGAAGCGTAGGCCTACTGTGCAAGCGTGAGTGGGAGGAGCCGGAAGGAAGGAAAGGTGTGCTACTACTGTACATCTCTCCCAAGATGGCAGTGATCTGATGGTTCACGACGGAGACGCCCGCTGAGTTGACCGGAGCTGGGCCGACCGGCCGCCTGCTCGCCGCCGTACCGACCCCGGCGCGTGGCCGGCCGGAGAAGACCTAGCTAGCCACTAGCTACTAGTACTACGGTAGTTTATTTTCTTTCATTGCCGCCCCATCATTTCGACCTCGCCATGCCCGCCCGTGCACGGCCGGTACATCCCGGCGCTGAAACCGAGAGATCAGACGACCACGTTGCTTGCCCTGCTTGCTTGCAGTTGCACCAGCTTGTGAAACGTGATTGTCCGCACTGCGCACCAGGTGGAGCTGCGTTTTGCTCCTGCCTGACAGCCATGGCCATTGTCCACTGCCGCGCTTGCCACACGAGGCGTGGTGCCAAACTGCCAGGGTGACATAGCAAGTTACCGCACACAGACGCACAGTACGCACCAAAGGAGGGAAAATTGAATTTTTGGACGAGGTGTTGTTGGCGCAGTGAATTTTTGCAGGCAGGCTCGCAGTGAGTTCATGAGAGCTTGTGCCTCTCTCTTTTTTTCTTTTGAGGGAAATGAGAAGTTGCGGCTGAAAGGATCCAAAGTTTTTGTTTTCGTGAGGGGTTGAAAGGATCCAAAGTGGGAGCTTGTGACTGACGACGCATTGTGCGGGTTGGGCCGATAACCCAGAAAGATAGTCTGAGCTGGTCGGTTGGGCCAATAGCCCAGAAAATAAATTGAGCTGGTCAGTTGGGCCAATCCCATTAATTCTCGAAAAATGAAGTTGGGCCAATCCCACTGATAAGTGTAGTTGGATGTTGCGGCCGGTTAAAAACCGCGCACCATGCCGAGATTTAGGGATGCAAATAAAGTGGAATCTTACCGCTTTTTTGAAGAAAAAAAATTGAAAATGGAGAGGAATATGAAAGCAAAAACAGAAATTTGTAAGACGGAAACAAACATGGATTTTCTTATGCAGAAACGGAAACAAAAGCGAATATAAAAATGGAGTGGAACAAACGTTTTCGTTTCCATGAATATGAAATTTCTGTTTCTACTAAAAACCTATGACTGCTTTGTAGCCCAACATCAAAGAACACACAATGCCACAATGAATAGAATGAGTATAATGGATCGTTTGAGGCCTAACTTCTAGTGCCACACACGTACTGAACTTGACCATATGCGCATTTTTCAGTACTATTACAATACCATGCTAAGTTGTTAACATAATCATATTATTTTATAGCCATGTTAACAAATCATTAAATTTGCTTGTTTTTTGCGCGTATTTCTCTATGGTTCAAGGGGGTTTTAAGTTCCGGTCAAAACCCACTTCCGTCTCCGTGTCCGCTCTGTATTCGCTCCGTGTATGTTTCTATATAGTATATGTTTTCTTATTCATTTTCAAGGTTCTGTATCCGTTTTCGCTTCTGCCAAAAAAATATGAAAACAAATGCGGTAGCATCTAGTTCCGCCCGTTTTCGCCCCATTTTCATCCCTATAGAGATTACGTTGGCTTCTTTCTTTTTCCTTTTCTTTGCGACGACATGAGAGATTAAGGTATGTAACGCAAATCATAATCGGATGCGATCATCGGAAAAGGATCGTTACCGAATCTAAACCACAAATTTTGAGACGTGCAGCGCCCCGCTACCCGCTTTCGACGTGGCGAGCGCGACCCGACACCCGCACAAAATACAAATCTAATCCCACCCGAAAACGATATTAACGCCCAAAGCAGACAGCTTTTGCTTAGCCAGGGGCCGCATTACATTACATTACTCTCCGCTGAACTAACCTGGAAAGCAGGCAGAGAGCATCTGGCCTGTCTGCCCACCACTAATTAAACAAGGACGTAGTACCACGTACACGGCCAATCATGGGACTCGACAGATCGTCGATCACTCACTCGTGCCTCCACTAATGTTGATGGCCAAGATCCGTCTCACCATAATCGATTCAGACCACTATTTATGCGTTGTAGTTGACGCGAGATATACGAGTGCTCATGTCAGAACCACTGAACGGTGCTACGTGCGTACTCGATCGTGCAATGCATAGCCAAGAATTCAGAAGAGAACCGGCAGGACAGGGGGAACCAGTCCACGGACACAAGATTTAGATGTTGGTTTAGTAACATTACATTCCAACGTTTTTTTAGTGCCTTCATCGGCCATTCTTTTACTTGGTGTCATTCTGTCGGGTTAGGATCCTCTGCGAAGATCTTGTCTGCGTCTTTGTCTGATCACTCGCCATGTGGGACCTGGCCCCACATGTCATCGACTCTACAGCACCATACGGTACTGCAGAGGATCTCAACCCCATTCTGTCCCGTTCTTTTACTTGGTGACTGATATATCTACCCAATCACAAGACTTGAGGACCGAAGCTTTTTTCTTTGACATTTTACTTCACAACTGATGAAGCTAGCTAGCTATATCCACGGTCATGCCTTCTCTTTTACCGTCGGCCAACCCCAACCAGAGAAAGCACGTAGACCCTACCCGTGCACGTGCATGATGCATGCACGCACGCGCCGCGCCCATCAGCTAGCTCCACGCGATCAGCGAGGCAGCGGCCTGCTCGAACGTCCCGACACCAAGCCCGGCGACCGCGGCGTACAGCTGGTTGAGCGCGAGCGCACGATGAGCCGCCACCTCGAGGCGGCGGTTCAGGGCGGCGGCCTCGGCGCGGAGCTCGTCGTTGGCGTGGAGGACGATGGCGACGCGGCTCCGCGCGGTGTGCACGCGCGCCGCGAGCTCACGGCGGCCTCCCCGCAGGCTTGCGGCCAGGGCGCGGAGGTCGTCGAGGCGGCGCTGCTTGCGCGCGCGCGACCGGCGCGCCGACTCCCGGTTGGAGATCTTCCGCCTGAGCCTCCGGTCGTCGACGTCATCCATGGGGCCGGCACCGGCCGCATCCGTCACCGGCGGCGAGGCCGCTGCCGCATCTTCGATCGGAATTGGCTGGTGTGCCCCCGTGTTCGTTCCGAACCCGTCATTTTGCGGCGCGAAGGATTGGAGGGAAGCCGAACGTGAGAACGGCATGATAAGGGTAGGTTGGTAAGTGAGTGATTTTGGAAGGAGGAGGAGGAAAAGGGAGGGAAGAAATGAAGAGCCGTGGTATTTATAGAGGGTTTAAGAGGGGCATTTCTGGGATTTTTTGTATCATTTGTGGGGCCATTTTGTAGTGGTTGCTGAGCTGTCTACTTTAGGTATTTGTATATATTTTAATTTAACATAATTCAATGTTGCTAGGCATACGCTAAAGGCCTATAGACCGTCCAAGTTCATTAGTGTACATCGTATATTAGAAAAGTTGCAGATAATCTTTTGAACTGCCAGCTACATTTTGTTTTACCGGTAAAGAGGATTTCATTCATCAAATAGCATTGTTACAATCTTTGGCAATAGAATATGGGATAATCTTTGGCAATAGATTTCAGTAACTTCCTATAATAGGATTTCGCTTCGATAATCTGTCGTAGTTCCTCTTCGCCGCTATAAACCCTAGCCAACACATAGTTCAGCCCTAGGTATGTCCAAACTGGGCTCGGCCTTCACAAGGTAGCCCGGTTCTCCTACTTCCTCCCCTAGCCATTTGACACCACTTTTCCATTGTGAGTTTGCGACCTTTGGACAATATTTATCTCTTTTTAAATTATTTTTGCATTATTCCTTAGTTATCTTTTTTTTTAAAGGAAGACGTTCCCCGGCCTCTACATCAGGGCGATCATACAATCATTTTATTAATTATTCATCAAGATCTTATAAAGAAATACATCAATATGTCTGAAGCCATCTTCTTTGGCAACAACAGTCGCTACACCTATCAAATGATGAAGAGGGCACATATGATGGTGGCCGCCTGCCCTGACCTCACACCAACGCCGAACATCAAGACAAGAGGCCCCAACCAAGCCGCCCAAAGGCGTGTCGAGAGGACAAACCGGTCCAGTGTTCTCTTAGCGGGCACCACATGTGCACGCTTCTTAGTTATTATTGATATAGTTTTACCTGATTCTATTATTATATTGTCTCCAAATGATAAGGTGGATCCATATGGGTATGCCATAACTTCGTATTGGACTAGGCGGAGTAAGAGGGGCCGAGGGAGCATTGCACTACAACCAGACACATCTATTCCGCAAACTTGACTAAATCTGAGGGAATCCGGCATACTTTTGTATGTTTTGACTGCAACAATGTACTTTTGCAAAGAATATCTCATAATTTCTTATATCATTTTTAGAAACATCTCTTATTGCATTTTATGATTTTATGAGCATATTATTGTAGGAAATGCAATAAAAGACGTGTCAGATAAGACAGATAGTTGGCTATAAGCTAAGGTCTAAGAGCATGCTTGGTTTGATTTGTTTTTTTTTTTTGCGGGAGGTTGATTTGAAATTCCAAATATTGGCTAGTGATTGGTTGGTTAATTTTCTAACCGACCTCATATATTCACCAACTTTTGGCCGGTCTTGGCATCGCCTTGGCTTGCAACATGTCGGATAGCCTAATTTTGGTAGCAAAGCAAGCATGCTCCAAAACCAAATATTGCTTCCCAATGTCAAGCTAAGGCCTTGTTTGGTTCATAAGTCCTAGGACTTTTTTTAGTCCCAACTTATAAGTCACAAGTCCCTAAAAAGTCCCTACCTGTTTGGTTCCTGGGACTTATAAGTCCCTATAAGACCATATTACAACTATAAGTCCCTATAAGTCCCTCCTTGAGAGTCTTATTTCATAAGTCCCAAATGCCCACTTTAAGTCTCTATAAGTCCATCCTGTTTGGTTTAGATGGGACTTATAGGGATTTTTTTAAGTCCCTAAGCCAATAAGTGCCTGGAAACAAACACCCTCTAAACTACATGCATGTTCGAGTTAGGTCAATAATTAATGTTTCATGGCATTATGAGATGATTAGAGAAGACATCTCATACAATGGAAAACTAACATGATTTTCTCATTATCACTAGACATACCATCTCTTAGTTGAAAGAAGTTTTTCCAACCGAGCAATTATCAAATGTGGGTTGCTAAGACAATAACACTGTACGTGCTGTGGGCGTGCATAATGCACACAGTAACGCTGGTCGACATGGCTCAGATGAGACAAGGGTTTCATGGGAGTAGCACCACGTTGTTGAAGTTTCTGCGTGATTTTGATTGAATACGACCCAAAGCCGCAAAGACAGAGCTTAATCACGAAGGAATGACAGAGATATTTACGCCCTCTCCGGATCTAATGATTTCGGTCGACCTATATGCTAAAGCAGATCCGGCCATGGGGATCCAGTTAAATTAAACGAGCAATACTTTGTCTGAGCCCATGGATGTAGGGCACGGCGGCTGGTAACTGTCTGTCCGTCTGGGTGCACTCATGGTACGCTTGATCAAACGACGTGACCGGTAGTCGGCCGGGGCGGAGGACGCCGTGCTGCTGCCGACCTGCATTGCCATCCATGGCTCCATGCTGCGTACGGAGGAAGAAGAAACGTGCGCGAGGGCGGCGACATGGGCCATGCAACCCTAGCTTGGACGTCGGACGTCGGCGTCGGGCCGGTAGAGCGACCAATAGAATTGCAATTGCAATATACGTCAGGCCATTAGTGACCAAGTTGTTGTTGCAGATAATACATGTTTATTTTGTGTGTGAAAGTGGAGTACGAACTAACCAGACCTCGAGTAGCACCCAGAAAATAGGAAAGGGACTATCTATATTCAAATCCGTTTCAAGTGCAAGTAGCATCTCATTGGCTCTGTTGCTACCGAGAATCGACGGCTTTAGTGCAAGCAAATGAGCTTGCACTGAAGGTCTGAAGGATGCAAATGGTGCACCACTGTCCAACAGACAGCATGACCCCTCGCACTCCACAGCCTCACAGCCACATGGGAATGAAAATTACGGATCGACCCAGTGCTAGTCGCCGCAGTGTCACCAATCATTCAGGGTTTGGAGCCAGCCAGGGACGGAGTAGGGCAAGGAGAAGAAGAAAAATGCTTTGGGCTGGCATCGATAGCATCCACACGTTGGTCGACCGATCTCCAGGGCATGCAGCCGCAGCAAGTACCTATCAACCTCTGGTCTCAGTCTCACTAAAGCTCTCCCATGTAGCTCCTTTTGGCTAAAGAAAGCAATGCTGTGCCAATGTGCATGCCCATCCCATTCCAACGATGAGTGCAGCGACTTAGTTAGTGGGCAGCACGAGAGATCAGGCACCGATTGAAAAATCAAAAGAGATCAGATGCATGCACCGTTCATTTTCTAGTGTCAAAACCTGCGATGAGTGTCGCTGGGTATCACAGGTTGGTGAAATGTACTATCTCTTCCTCTTTTCTTTCTTCATTTATCAAGTCTCCAAATACTAGTGGTGGGTAGCAAAGGAGATAGTACATGAAAGCCTCACACAAAACAAACAATGCTCACAGCAGCAAGCTTGCAGTGGACAGATGGCATCCTTGGGCCATGTAGAGTTAGTTAGTTGCAGCTATCTTGCATGAACGTACGTATGATTGGTGCTAAGGTCCATGCCTTTGCATGGTTTTAGCTTTGTAGTGCCAAAAGGTACGTGCAATATAGCCAAACACATGGGGTGCATCCAAGTTTCGGGATAAAGCTGCGTGTTCCTCCTACTTTGGATCAAATCCAGATTGTTGTGGTCGAGCTTTTCAGGTCTGCATGTGAGCGGTTTGGAACAGGTGTCCAGCCGAGGGGCACTTCTGGTCCTTTGGCCCTCTTTCGGGAGTCTGCTTTGGGATTTGCCTGCTTTTTACATTTCTGGTTAATTTTTGCTTTGGTTCATACGAGCATAAAAGCAAAGTTATATAGGTTATTGTCTACTAATATAGTCCCTGCCAAAAAATGCGATCGAAACTTTTACGTGAAGCCACATTATGCTCGCATGTGCCACGATCACTAGTCGCTCGGTAGTCACTGCTAGATAAGAGATTTTGCGACAATCTTTGCTAAGAGTTTCATCTGCGAGCAAAGTTTCGTGAAGAAAAAACTCGTAATGCTTTGGGAAAAATCCAGTGCTATAAAATGTTTTGGGGGCACTCATTGTTTTTTTTCACACTACCAAAAATATCATTTAATCACGGAAATTTGAATGTAGGTAGATCAGTGTTTGTTGGGGAAAATCAGATATGTTTCGAACTTTTTTTTCTCTTTCCCTATATTTTACTGTTCAATTCTAGAGCTAGATTTTGCTGTTCATGGCAGGAGCATTCAAGAACTTTTTTTTTAGCAGAAGCACTCGAGAACTATATACTGTAAATAATGGAAGAACAAGCTTGGTGGGCTTGAATACTGCTAGCCTATGGACGGATGGGCTTGGACTCTCCGTAGCAACGAATTATAATGACACCCGCGTCCTTAGAACATTGTCGGCCCAATACAGTCTGTGTGTAAGACAGTATGAAGGATGGACCAACAAAATAATGACGTATTACATTATAAAAAATGATATTTTTTCTCCAAAAAACAAAAACTATGTCTTTACTCCCCCATCCCCCTTTTCAAAAATACCTCGTCGACGGCAAAACAAAGTGTGCTTTTCTCTTTTGAAAAACAAACTTCATAATATTTAACAAAATTTATAGAGAAAAATATCCAATGATACCAAATAAATATACAGTATAAAAAAAGTTATGGTATATCTAATGACATTTTCTTATAGTGTATATATTGAAATAAAATATAAATTTGGCCAATGCTAAAACGCTTGACTTTTTAAGAAGTATACATGAGAAACATTTTGATACACATTTAACATTTTTCAAATGCTTGGTTAACATTTTTCTTAATACATGGTCAACATTTTCTCAGTACTCATTTTTTCAAATGCTTGATTAAAAAATTGCAAATACAAGATTAACATGTTTTTAATATATGGTCAACATTTTTTCTATACACATTTTAAATGCATGATTAGAATTTTTAAATACAAGTTTATATTTTTATTACATGCTCAACATTTTTCTATACAAATTTAAGAAAATTTAAATCCTTGATTAAAGTTATTAAATGCCTATTTAAGAAACAAAGTATCAAATGCTTGATTACGATTTTTCAAATACATGATCAAGTTTTTTCACAAATATTTTATATTTTTATATAAATTTTTCGTATACATGAGAAATATTTTCTTTCTACACATTTAACATTTTTCAAATATTTGTAAGTAAAGTGGTTTTGTAATACATATATTTAAAATATTTGGAAGTATAAACAAAAGTAACAATATAAAAAAAAGTTGTAAAAAAAGAGGTTGTGGCCTCCCGCGCACCTGGGGCGTCCCATTTAGGGGAAGTCTGATGCGAGAGCACATTAGTTTTCTTGGGTTAGGCTAACTGTAATCTCTACTCCTAAAGGAGGAGTTTGCGGTCGTGATGGTACGTTGGTACGTCGTTGGTATCGGTCTCTTCGTCCCCCGCAACGCTCCATTGGTCGAACGAAGAATCTCACCACCGATTGTTTTCCAAACAAACCGCACCCCTCGTCTGTTTGTTTCCATGTACAAATTTCAGTTTCATGGTATGACAACTGATCTCTCTCCATCTACTCTTTCCTCACAAAAGCATAACATAATCGAAACTTGCCTTGTCACTCATTCGTTCACTTCCATTCATCGATCGATCGTAGGAATCATCCTCCGCCAATTTCCCTCCTCCCCATATCCACGAACGCTAAATTCCGGATTTCCCCCTCATATTTTTTGGGTCCTTCCTTCCCCTCTCACCCTCGTCCCTGTACTGTAAAGCGCAGTAAAGGAACAACTGGGTCCAACCCATTTTTGTTCAGTTCCTAGTCCAACTACACCCACACATGCTTTTTTGCCCAATGTAATTTTTTAAAATTCACCAAAAAATCTAATTTATGAATTTAAAAAATCATGACCATTTTTTGAAAATCATGAAAATTTACAAAATTCACGATTTTTTTAATCTATGAACATTATTTTCAGTTGTTAAATAATTTTTTATATCTTTAATATTTTTTCCAATTTCGTGACCATTCTTAGAATTCATGAACATTTTTTAGATTCACAAACATTTTTCCTGAATTGATAAATATTTTTCAACTATATTTTCTCAAACAGTTTTCAAATTTGTGAAAATAAATAAATACACAAACATTTTTCATGTCTGCAAATGGGGTAAGAGGATTGACCTAGGGTCAAGTTGGAAGATACTCCCTCCGGTCCTTTTTTCTCTGCGCCTAAGGTCGAGTGCGCATACCAAGGGAAGGCTTAGTCTGTTTTTTCTAGACAAATTTGCCCTTGCGTTTACATGTATCGCGGCACTGGGTAGCTATTATTTCCATGCAACCGATTGGCTCTCCTGGCTCGCATGCCTGCCGTTGCCTCAAATCCCGCTCCGCATGCACGCACTGCTCCCTGTCCCGCTGCATGCGCGCATAGTTACGAGGAGATTGAGTAAATTCTGCGTGCAATTAGTTGGAAAGTGGCTCACTTAAGGCGGGGCATAGTTGGAAACCATGGAGATAAAAAAGGAATGCGCAAACTATTCAGGGAAAAAACGAAGAAAGTTATGCGCAAAGAAATAAGGACCGGAGGGAGTACTAACAAAAAAACTGAAGGATACGCGTTGGCGCCCTGGCCTCATGAACCGGGACTGATGCCCCCTTTGGTTCCGGTTCGTGAGTGAACCGGGATTAATGCCCTTACATATGCCTCAACCAAAGCCCTATTTTCTACTAGTAATGAGGATCGACAAAAACAAAGAAGCCCTGCGACCGCTACACCCACCGGAAACCTCCCACCTAGCTCCTAGACTCCGAAACGCCGGTACCAAACAACACCTCCAAGAAGGGACACGACGATGACGACGCTGCAGCCAAGGGTTTCCCTGGTGCGCGGCAAGGAGAGAGGAAGGGTAACACCTGACGCCCTTCAGGAAGGCCCGGCGGCACCCTCGGGCCCGAAGAGTGATGAGGTGGATACAGTGAGGGGGCGCCCTTTAACCGTTAATGTGTTTGATAGGCCCGAAGGCCTCATGAGCTCGCAGTCTCAGACTCTGGAAGTACATACACGAGGGAATAACACAAAGCCCGCCGGCCACTTCTTTTTTCGTGAGTAGGTTCATCAAAGAACTAGAGCTCATTCATGCAAAACCTCACAGCAAATTGCAGGGAGCCCCTTGGGTGCTGTATCACATGCAAGGCCAAAAATGCCACCGGCGGGATTTGCAAAGATGCATGTTGATGGAGCGGTCTTTCGCGATCGACGAGGAGCCGTGGCGGCGGTTTGTCGGGACCAAGCGGGAAACTACCTGGGGAGCTCGGCTCTGGTTTTGCCAGGAATCATCGACCCGACTACATTGGAGGCAATCGCATGTAGAGAAGGCCTTACTTTGGCTAATGATCTTCTACAGGGGAATATAATTGTTGCCTCAGACTGCAAGCAGGTTGTTGATGACATCAAGCTCGGGAACCAGGGATCTTATGGTTCGGTGATAACAGAAATTAAACTTCGCTCTTTGGATTTTACTTGTAATTTCTTTTTTGAAAACCGTTCTTCAAACGGTGAAGCTCATAGTTTAGCTAAGCATGCACTCTTTCTCGGTATGGGGCGTCATATGTGGTTGGCTAACCCTCAATAAAGCTTAGCTTAGCCCTAAAAAAAACTAGGAAGGCTGTGTCGAAACGTTCCACGTCCGAGATCAGGTGGTAGAAACCATTGAAGAAAGGCAGAACGGTCTGTTTAACGGAGTGCCGAAACTTCCGGTAGAACCCAGGCCAAAGCAGAGGCGCTAGCAGAGTGGGTGTACCTGAACTCCAGCAATTCAGCAAGACAACGCCGTACCGAATCTAGTGCATGCTGCAAACTCCTATAAAGCTGGAGTAAGTGAGAGTGGAAGTGGAAGTGGATGTGAGTGCAGGAGAAGAGAAGGCTCCAAATCGAATCCGCCTTGGATAGTTACAATTGCTCCAAACCAAACCATGAATCCATAGGATCCAAGCCAAGCGCGGCTCGTCTCGGCTCCGCATGCGACCGACCGCCACGTCATCCACCGCGCCGCGCTTGTTCACGGGCAGCCATATCCATTTGATTCGATTTGTCGTCTTGCCACATTTTATTTTATTTTTGCAATTTTAAAGAGCCGGCTGCTTCGCCAACCAACGCGCATGTTTTTTTTTTTTTTTGGGTACCGCCACTACTGGAATCCAAGGGAAGCGACTTATTTTCTTTTGCACCCCCCACACTGCAAACCAACGCAACATTGCAGCCAAGACCCTAACAATTTGCATCTGCCACCCTAAAACTTTTGTTTTCATACAAGCAAGGGCCTAACATTTTACATCCGACGCCCCAAAGTTTTCGTTTTCTTACAAACAAGGACAAAATTTCGACAAGTCGTGGGAGTTCTCACCAGAAATTTTGGCAGCATAACGCGTTGAGAAGAACTGCATGTCTTGTTGTATTTCGTATCTCACATGGAAGGGAGGCAAACAATACTTCATGCCATTACAAATTACAACCCACTCCACCGCGCCCGACCCGCCGGCTTCTTCATTCATTTTATCCCTTTCCCCTTGAGTGGTACCTTTCTCGACACCTTCTTCTGCTTAAGCACCAGAATCACCTTTCTCCTCTCGCCAAAATCGATGTTTTTTTTTCGTTATATGGGATCCTGCTGGCAAACAGGGACCTCAATCGGTGTCTTTTGGGCAATCCAAAAAAAGGCAAAATTAAAATGTATCTTATTTGATATATCAGGTTTTCTTTTCTTCACAATTATACTATAATATAATGACAGGAAATGCAAACCAAGATTATTGTACATGTCACAAGGTCGAGTGAAACTGTGAAAGCAAGAACATGCCTGGTAAGATTTTTTGTTCTCCCACATATTGATTATTGGTATGCCCTACAAACTTTTAAATCCAAACAGACATGAGCAATGATCCTAGCCAATATATACTAACCTATATAATCCTACAGTATCCATTGGACTCGAATGCATGTATAAGCTCCAAGACACATCAAGAGATTACTTACTTCTACACTGCTATGTCATCATCTATTACAAAAAAAGATGTAATACTCAAATTACATGGTGGGAGCAGCAGTAGGCGCTTTGCCGTGACACAATTCAATAACGCGAGCAAAAGTTTAGACCATAAGCAAGGGGCCAAAGAAATTTAAATGGCAAAGAGGATACAGTGTGCATGATAAAAGTTCCACATGTTCCCATACTCGGACCAGCACATGTTCAGAGAGGGGACTGTTTATTTTTCAGTTATGCCATGTTTAGTTACTAGCCTCTGACTGGAAAGCAATACATGGATTGTTCTGTTTATGATGAGGTGCTTGGGTTAAGTACCCCCAGTTTACTCAGAAGCAAAGAAAATCAACATATATAAAGCAGAAGCGAAATGAGGTGGGTCTATGTTTTCCGATGTTGACTTCAGTTAATAGCCTCTGAAAGAAAAGCAAAACATGAATTGTTCTGTTTATGATGAAGTGGGTCCGTGAGCCTCAAAGAAAAGCAAAACATCAGATGGAAAAAAATTAGAACGAGCTTCCGAAACAGATATACGGTTTCAAAAAAATTAGAACGAGCTTCAAAAAATTAGACAGGTGTCCAGGTTTTATTCTCTAAAAAAATTAGAACAAGCATCAGAAGAGACTGTAGGCCAACAACTGAAGGGGCAGATAGGCATTCAAAGAAGGAAATCAACCCAAGAGAGACTGGCTAGCTGGGATTGCAACACTAATAATAACAACTTGTGAAGAAGAATCAGTAAGTACTTGATGATGAGCAGTACGTAACCGATGGAGAATAATGGAGGGAGGGGGTCTGCTTTGTTGGGGGAAGTTCCCTCTGCCAGATTTCAAACCATATGTCTCCATGGATAAATGGAAGCAGATGGATAGTTTGAGGAGAAAGGAGGTGCAAAGAGGGAGGAACTGGATGGAGAGGAAGGCCATTTATAGAGAGGAAGGAGCAGCATCGACAGGAGCGGCGAGGAAGGCGACGAGGCATCGGATGGGGGCCCGATCCGCGTGACACGAGCGAGCGCCAATAGAGCGATCGGATCACAGCACGCGCGAACCAACGAGATGGAGGGATGGAGTAATGGACCCAACGCGTTGGTATGTGTGAGAGTTGAAGTTGAAGAGTGCCAGGGCGGGTCCATTACACATACCAACGCGTTGGGTCCATTACTCCACACATACCAACGCGTTGGGATGGAGTAATGGACCCGATTAGCAGACGATTTGTTGTTTCCTTCCTTCTAATAAGCAGCAACTGGACCTGGCCCATGGGATTCCCTGAAATTACGCAAGAGGTTTACTTTTACTGCTGGTTGGTTGTTGTTGCCAGATCTTCTTTCTTTCATCCTCCATTGTATCTGGTGCTGGCATATATTTATATTTTATTTATATTTGAACCACCAATCTTTCTTGCTTTCTTTTGGAATGTATTTATATTTGAACCACCAATCTTTCTTTCTTTCTTTCTTTCTTTCTCCATTGTATCTGCTGCTGGCATATATTTATATCTGAACCACCAATCTTTCTTTCCTTTTTCATTTGTGTCTACTGCTAGTATATGCATACAGTATGGTTCAGGCATTTCTATGTATATTTAGAGAAGTTTCTTTGTAGATTTAGATAGCCAGATTGTCCAGCAAGATTTGTGTACTACCTATATAATCTAAGCAAATCATGAGGCCAGGCTGCTCACATTTGGTTGATTCCACAACTTGACAACCCCCCAGTCTAAGATTATTTGGACATCCAATTTGAGGGCGATGATAAAACAAAAATGTAGCATATGAAATGAAAATAACAAGTCAACACAAGTTGGTTTGGAATGAAAATAACAGTCAACACAAGTTAATTCTTCTCAGCAGCAACGTGTACACCAGAGCATGAATAAGTACCTCAGGGCTCGGCCAAGAAAGGAAAAGGAAATTAAGCATACCGCCATTTGCGTGCAGCCAAAAAATGATTGCCACCCATTTGCGTGCAGCCAAAAATGAATCGACCAAAGTGAAGAATTTTATTTCATTTTTCTTCATTCACAACATGCATTCTTCGTACAACAGACATACATAGCTACCTCAAATAGCCGCCGCCGGGACAAGAAAGTAGATTCTATCTATCATATAACTCTTGACTATCGCTATTTAAGCTAGCTCGAGAAATCATACACAAAAATACAAGGAGATCAGCCTCCAACACTAATTCCGCAGCCGACAAATAACTTGTCCAGTCATTTTATCTAGTGCCTCCAAATCTACCCGGAGCACTCCACCATACCGCCCACCACCTCGCGCCAACATGATCTTGAAGCCACCCAAATTAATTTTGGATTTTTTTGAACTTTTCTAGTATTTGTTTTGATTTTTTTTCTGAGCGTGGTTGCAGATGAGCTCCGGAGCAGAAACTTCGCGCATGGATGGGCCCTAAGGCTTAGCAAAACGGTACGTTTAACGGAGTGCCGAAACTTCCGAAGGCCTATTTGATGCACACCATTTTTTTCGAGGGCGATAAAACGCGTGCACGCACACAAAACACACTTAGTATATGTGCAATGGTCAATAAAGTTCGACGTTATATAAATATCACACGCAGAAAGCAGTGATGCCGTGCCGGTGCCGGCCCGCCCGGACCCAGATGGGGCCCTAAGGCTTTGCAATGGTTTTAGGGGGACAGTTTTGCAGGGAAATAGGCCTGAAGGCCTCATGATTTCCGTCAGTCTCAGACTTTGTAAGCTGGACTAGGAAGGCTGTGTCGAAACGTTCCACGTCCGAGATCAGGTGGTAGAAACCATTGAAGAAAGGCAGAACGGTCTGTTTAACGGAGTGCCGAAACTTCCGGTAGAACCCAGGCCAAAGCAGAGGCGCTAGCAGAGTGGGTGTACCTGAACTCCAGCAATTCAGCAAGACAACGCCGTACCGAATCTAGTGCATGCTGCAAACAGATTTGAATACCATCAGCGCTATTTTTAATGTAAAAAGCACTAAGCACCAGTGCCACTAATACTGGCCACTTAATCTTGTACGTATTTTACACCATTTTCTAACTCGAAGGCATCGGAGGAGCGAGTGTATCGTCAACAAACATCAAGTAGAGTATGCAAGGAGAGCATCAGAATCGATGCTAGCTTACATATCAAATCTTTTTCCGGCAAAAAAATAACATTTCACATCTTCTCCACTTCTTTTGTTTTGCTATACAAATTGAAGCATAACATTTGGTATACACTATGATGGAATTTAGTTCACAGCCCATAATATAATTACACTTATACATAAGGTAGTAGTTGGACTCAGTTAATCAATCATCCATACACCATTAATCAAACTTACAAGGGCTTAAGAATCAACATCAAGAAGCTACAGATTCTTATTAGCGTTGATCGATCGATCGTTCAAATTTGTTCACCATAGTAACCCATGCCGCCGCCGCCGCCGCCACTCCTCCTGCCCTTCTCGTTCCTCCGGCTCCCTCCTCTGCACCTCCTCCTGCTCCTCCCCCTGCCCTCGTCCTCGTCGTTGCCGTCGTTGCCGAACATCAGCGGCGCCACGGAGTCCCTCTGCTCGTCGTCGTCGAGGTCGTCGTGCGTGCGGACGTTGACGCACGAGCACCGCTCCAGGGAGGCGAAGAACGCCGCGGCGATGCCGCCGCCGACCCACCCGGCCACGCGGTCCAGCGGCCGCGCGCAGCCGCCCTGACCGGAGGATGAAGATGATGACGGTGGGCGGCGCGCACGCTGCCAGCCGGAGCGGCCGCAGAAGGGGGCGGGCGGCCGCGGGGACGACGCGATGGTGGTTGACGTGAGCGTCGTCGTCGCCATGATGAGCTGAGCTAGCAGCCTATGTGATGGCTGATGAAGGGGAAGGGAAGGAACAGAGGACACTCTTTGGGGGGTTGTTTAAAAGGGAAAATGTAAGCGGCGCACGAAGGAAGGTTCTTAATTGGCGCCAATGGCTAAAGGGCTTAAAGCTACTCCAGTGCTGCATTTTGTATCCCTGTTTTGCCCTTGATAAACTTTGTAGAAAGCAAGCACGCATCACTGTCCATGATAATTGCTGCAGGTAATGTGCTAATTACTAATTACTCCCTCCGTCCCATTGTAAGACATATTTTGTCACTAGCATAATGTCAAAAAACATCTTACATTATGGGACGGAGGAAGTAGCTCAGAGTCAGGAAATTGATCACTTCGAGAAAAATAATTTTCTCTCGGTCGAATCTAGTACTTCCTCCATCCCAAAGTTTTGAGGCGGAGTGGCACTCGTCAATGCTTGGCCATTTTGAAGTTAACTACTCCATAGCCTTTGTATCATCTGCACTACTGGAGATGATCTCGACCTCTCATCTTTGGCTTTGGATCCTTTGCAGTACCGCTTGTGTAGTATGATCACTGCCGTGTGGACCCGAACCCACATGTCATCTACACTACTTCAGATGGTCTCGACCTCTCATCTCTGGCTTGCGATCGTTTGTAATATCACATTGTCGAGTGGATTCGACCCCAGATGTCATCTACTCTACCGCGGAGGATCTCGACCTCTTGCCTCCCTATCACCAAGCGTGGAATCTTTAACTCGCCATTTTTATAACTTCATAAACATTACCGGTACTAGCCAGCACAAAGGGGTCGGCATCCAATTTGGTGGCTAGTACTTATGAAAAGTTTGCCCGTGTAAGAGTTGCAAGGCTAGCGGCCATTAGTGTCCTTTGCTGTCTCCCTTTGTAGTAGGAGAAGGGACGGGGTCGCATTAGGTACACATAAATAATGTCACGGGTGTGGGTTATGGCCGGAGTGAGTAGCACATGAACGCATGATGATGGTGGTGCTGGTGCCCCAAGGAAAAGGGCGGAAGGCGGAGCTCCCCATCATGCATGCATCTTTGCCAGTTGCCAGGAATAGTTCCATGTGTTTTTTCCCTGAATTTAGGGGTCAGCATCGATGTGTATGAGCGACAAGTTTCGAATTGGACTACTAATAGTCTAATGGGCACAGCACGAAAAACTGCAGGGATGCACAACACAGGAAGAGGGAAACAATGTTTCAAATTTCGTGGGAATTTTCCGAAATTTTGGAAGTTCCGATAGTGGGCGAAAATTTTGCGTTTTGTTCAAGAAATTGCGGTTGGTTGGAACTTATATGTAAAATGGTACCTCGATCTAATGGAGTTATCATCTGATTCACTGCTGTGGTGGTAGATTGGTTTTATTCCCATACCAATGTCTAGTGTTCGAATCAGGAGGCACTAATATTTTGATAAATACTCCTACGTATGTACCGTGCTACACTTCCTTTTATCCATTTTTTAATTTAAAATTATTTGAATTCAAACAATTTTTTTGTTGATTTTTTTGAAACAGTTTTGAAAATTTCGGAAATTAGACCATTTCGAGAGTGAGCAAATTTTCTGCCATTTCGAAATCTGAAACCTAGAGAGGGATCAACCTGAACCGTATTAGAGCAACTCTAACCAATCCCCTATAATAGGTTAGAGGAGGAAAATATGCGGCTAACCGGACCTAACCGAACTCGCAAACTATTAGTGGAGTAAAATATATCCTCGCCGGGCCGAAAACTTCCCCCAAGTCTCCTAAATAAACTCGACTGAGGCTGCGTCGACTAAAAGTTCCAGCCCCCCCCCTCCATCTCCTGCCCGAGCGGCCATCGACCCCTTCCCATCGCCACCGCCCCTAGTCCGCGCAGCCAGCATCGATGTCCCAGATTCCGTCTAGGATGGATAGCCAAAACCCTTTCGCCATCCTGCCGGCACACCACCACGGGTCGCCACCGGAAAGGAACCAGGCACCACCACCAGCACCCAAAAAATATTGGGCAGAAAAAACCTCATTCGGTCCACCTCACATGCAACCGCCGCTGACAGTTTAGTCGGTGGCAAGGCCACTTAGTCTTCGGCGATGGCAGGTTACCATCCTCCTGCTCCAGCTACCGGTGAGTGGGCAAGGAAGCCGACGGCCACCGCGGCGGTACTCGCTGAGGAGGCTTCGAAGAAGAAGACAAAGAAGGTGGCTCCGGTGCCTCGTCCGGCGCCTCGGGCATCATCTCCGGCCACCCCTAAGGCCACTGCCCAGGCGCGCCGGTCGTGACTGCTGGCTACAAGGGCCGTGACCAGCAAGTGGTCTATGAAATGCCATCAAGGTAAAAAAAATCATTTCGACAGACGCATTGTGCGGTGATTGCTTGCGGCCGTAGGATGATGGAGTTTATTGTTGTTGTTGTAATGCAGAGATGAATGCGGTCAAATTCTTGTCGTCCTTGGAGACGTCACATATGCTTGGGCTTGATTATCTCAACTACGAGTCGGTGTTCGATCATGGGTTGGGTGAAGTGTTGGAAATATGCCCTAGAGGCAATAATAAAAGTATTATTATATTTCAATGTTCATGATAATTGTCTTTTGTTCATGCTATAACTGTATTATCCGGAAATCGTAATACACGTGTGAACACTTAGACCACAAATGTCCCTAGTGAGCCTCTAGTTGACTAGCTCGTTGTGATTAATAGATAGTCATGGTTTCCTGACTATGGACATTGGATGTCGTTGATAACGGGATCACATCATTAGGAGAATGATGTGATGGACAAGACCCAATCATAAGCATAGCATAAAAGATCGTATAGTTCGTTTGCTAGAAGCTTTGCCAATGTCAAGTATCTCTTCCTTCGACCATGAGATCGTGTAACTCCGATTCTTGTAGGAGTGCCTTGGTGTATCAAACGTCACAACGAATCGGGTGACTATAAAGGTGCATTACGGTATCTCCGAAAGTATCTGTTGGGTTGACACGGATCGAGCGGGATTTGTCACTCCGTATGACGGAGAGGTATCTCTGGGCCCACTCGGTAATGCATCATCATAATGAGCTCAAGGTGACCAAGGTGTTGGCCACGGATCATGCATTACTGATGCGAGTAAAGTGACTTGCCGTAACGAGACCGAACAAGGTATTGAGATACCGACGATCGAGTCTCGCAAGTAACGCATCGATTGACAAAGGGAATTGCATATGAGGTTTGATCGAATCCTCGACATCGTGGTTCAACCGATGAAATCATCGAGGAGCATGTAGGAGCCAACATGGGTATCCAGACCCGCTGTTGGTTATTGCCCGAGAGTCGTCTCGGTCATGTCTGCGTGTCTCCGAACCCGTAGGGTCTACACACTTAAGGTTCGGTGGCGCTAGGGTTAGTAGGAAGTCAAGTATGTGACTACCGAATGTTGTTCGAGTCCGGATGAGATCCGGACGTCACGAGGAGTTCGGAAGGGTCCGGAGGTAAAGAATAATATATAGGAAGTGGTGTTTCGCCATCGGGAAAGTTTGGGGTCTCCGGTAAAATCTGGGACCACGGAAGGGTCCCGGGTCCACCGGTGGGGCCACCTATCCGGAGGGCCCCATGGGCTGAAAGGGAAGGAACCAGCCCACAAGGGGCTGGTGCGCCTCTAGGCCCCCCCCGCGCCTAGGGTTGAAACCCTAGGGGTGGGGCGCCCACCGGCTTGGGGGCACCCCACCCTTGGCCGCCGCCCCCGGAGATTGGATCTCAGGGCCGCCCCCCTGTGGTGCCTATATAAAGGGGGAGGGAAGGGGCTGCTGCACCAACTCCCAAGGCGCAGCCCTCCCTCCCAACACATCTCCTCCTCCGTAAGAGCTCGTGAAGCCTGCTTGAGTATCGCTTCTCCACCATCACCACGCCGTCGTCTTTGCGGTGGAGCTGTCTTCCTCAACCTCTCCTTCCCCTTGCTGGATCAAGAAGGAGGAGACGTCGCTCGTCCGCACGTGTGTTGAACGCGGAGGTGCTGTCCGTTCAAAGACTTGGGCATCGGTGATCTGAATCACGTTCGAGTACGACTCCATCATCACCTTGCAAGCTTCGCACGCGATCTACAAGTGGTATGTAGATGCAAACTCTCTCCGTTACTCGTTGCTTAGATGAACTCATAGATGGATCTTGGTGAAGCCGTAGGAAAAATTTTAATTTTCTCGCAACGTTCCCCAACAAAGTGGCATCATGAGCTAGGTCTATGCGTAGTTCTCTAATGCACGAGTAGAACACAATTTGTTGTGGGCGTTGATCTTGTCATCTTACTTGCCTCTACTAGTCGTTTCTTGCTCAGCGGTATTGTGGGATGAAGCGGCCGGACCAACCTTACACGTGACGCTTACGTGAGACCGGTTCCACCGACCGACATGCACTAGTTGCATAAGGTGGTGGCGGGTGCTGTCTCTCCCACTTTAGTTGGAGCGGATTCGATGAACAGGCCCTTATGAAGGGTAAATAGAAGTTGACAAAATCACGTTGTGGTGATTCGTAGGTAAGAAAACGTTCTTGCTAGAACCCAATCGCAGCCACGTAAAAGATGCAACAACAACTAGAGGACGTCTAACTTGTTTTTGCAGCGATTGATCATGTGATGTGATATGGCGGAAGTTGTGATGAATGATGAATTGTGATGTATGAGATCATGTTCTTGTAATAGGATTCACGACTTGCATGTCGATGAGTATGACAACCGCGAGAGCCATAGGAGTTGTCTTTTTTTTTGTATGACTGCGTGTCATTGAAGAACGCCATGTAAACTACTTTACTTCATTGCTAAACGCGTTAGTCATAGAAGTAGAAGTAGTCGTTGGCGTGACAACTTCATGAAGACACGATGATGGAGATCATGATGATGGAGATCATGGTGTCAAGCGGTGACAAGATGATCATGGAGCCCGAAGATGGAGATCAATGGAGCTTGATGATATTGGCCATATCATGTCACAACTATATAATTGCATGTGATGTTTATTATGTTTATGCATCTTGTTTACTTAGGACGACGGTAGTAAATAAGATGATCCCTTACAAAATTTCAAGAAGTGTTCTCCCTAAGCGTGCACCGTTGCTACAGTTCGTCGTTTCTAAGCACCACGTGATGATCGGTGTGATGGATCCTTACGTTCACATACAACGGGTGTAAGACAGTTTTACACAATGAAAACACTTAGGGTTAACTTGACGAGCCTAGCATGTGCGGACATGGCCTCGAACACGGAGACCGAAAGGTCGAACACGAGTCGTATGGAAGATACGATCAACATGAAGATGTTCACCGACGATGACTAGTCCGTCTCACGTGATGATCGGACACGGGCTAGTCGACTCGGATCGTGTAACACTTAGATGACTAGAGGATGTCTAATCTAAGTGGGAGTTCATAATTTTGATTAAGAACTTTATTATCATGAACTTAGTCTAAAACCTTTGCAAATATGTCTTGTAGATCAATGGCCAACGCTAATGTCAACATGAACTTCAAGCGTTCCTAGAGAAAACCAAGTCTGAAAGATGATGGCAGCAACTATACGGACGGGTCCGAACACGAGATCATCCTCATAGCTGCCAGAAGCAATATGTCCTAGAAGGACCGCTAGGTGCCGCTCCGTCCCGAAGAACCAAGACGTTATGAGCGCTTGGCAAACTCGTCTTGATGATTACTCCCTCGTTCGGTGCGGCATGCTTTACAGACTTAGAACCGGGCTCCAAAAGCGTTTTGAGCACCACGGAGCATATGAGATGTTGAAGAGATGAAACTAGTTTTCCAAGCTCATGCCCGGTCGAGAGATATGATGTCTCCGACAAGTTCTATAGTTGTAAGATGGAGGAGAACAGTTCACGGTGAGCACATCTCGAAGATGTATGGGTTGCACAACCGTATGACCAGATTGAACATTAACCTCCCGGATGAGGCGGTCATTGACAGAATCCTCCGATCGCTCCCACCAAGCTACAAGAGCTTTGTGATGAACTACAACATGCGAGGGATGGTAAAGACCATTCTGAAGTGTTCTCGATTTGAAGTCAGCAGAGGCTGAAATCAAAAGGAACATCAAGTGTTGATGGTCAATAAGACCACTAAGTTCAAGAAGGGCAAGGGTAAGAAGAACTTCAAGAAGGACGGCAAAGATGTTGCCGCGCCGATAAGCTTGTTCGGGAAGAAGTCAAAGAATGGACCCAAGCACGAGACCGAGTGCTTTTATTGCAAGGGAAGGGCCTTCGAAGCGGAACGCCCCAAATACTTAGCGGATAAGAAGGCCGGCAACACCAAAGGTATATTTGATATACATGTAATTGATGTGTGCCTTACCGAAGACTCGTAGTAACTCCCGGTATTTGATACGGTGCCGTTGCTCATGTTTGTAACTCACAGCAGGAGCTATGGAATAAACGGAGTGGCGAAGGGCGAGGTGACGATCGCGCGTCGGGAATGGTTCGAGTCGATGTGATCGCCGTCGACGCTGCCTCTACATTTACCTACGGGATTAGTTTTGAACCTCAATAATTGTTATTTAGTGCCAAGTTTGAGCATGAACATTGTATCCGGATCTCGTTTGATACGAGATGGCTACTCATTTAAGTCCGAGAATAATGGTTGTTCGATTTATATGAGAGATATGTTTTATGGTCATGCTCCGATGGTCAATGGTTTATTCTTAATGAATCTCGGCGTAATATTACACATGTTCATAGTGTGGATGCAAAAGATGTAAAGTTGATAACGATAGTCCCACATACTTGTGGCATCGCCGCCTTTGGTCACATTGGTGTCAAGCGCATGAAGAAGCTCCATCTTGATGGACTTTTAGAGTCTCTTGATTATGAATCGTTTGACACGTGCGAACCATGCCTCTTGGGCAAATGACCAAGACTCCGTTCTCGGAACAATGGGCGAGCAACCAACTTGTTGGAAATCATACATACCGATGTGTGCGGTCCAATGAGCGTTGAGGCTCATGGAGGATATCGTTATGTTCTCACTCTCACTGATGACTTGAGTAGATATGGGTATGTCTACTTAATGAAACACAAGTCTGAGACCTTTGAAAAGTTCAAGGAATTTCAGAGTGAGGTAGAGAATCAACGTGACCGTAAGATAAAGTTCCTACGATCGATCGTGGGGAGAATACTTAAGTCACGAATTTGGTACACACTTAAGAAAATGTGGAATCGTTTCACAACTCACGCCGCTACCGAACACCTCAAATAAACGGTGTGTCCGAACGTCGTAATCGCACTCTATTGGATATGGTGCGGTCTATGATGTCTCTTACCGATTTACCGCTATCATTTTGGGGATACGCTCTAGAGACAGCTACATTCACTTTAAATAGGGCACCGTCTAAATCCGTTGAGACGACACCGTATGAATTATGGTTTGGGAAGAAACCTAAGTGTCGTTTCTAAAAGTTTGGGGATGCGATGCTTATGTCAAGAAACTTCAACTGAAAAGCTCGAACCCAAGTCGGAAAAATGCGTATTCATAGGATACCCTAAGGAAACCGTCGGTATACCTTCTACTTAAGATCCGAAGGCAAGGTCTTTGTTGCTAAGAACGGATGCTTTACGAGAAAGAGTTTCTCTCGAAAGAAGTAAGTGGGAGGAAAGTAGAACTCGATGAAGTATTACCTCTCGAACGGGAAAGTGGTGCAGCGCAGAAACCGTTCTGTGATGCCCACACCAACCAAGAGGAAAACAATGATGATGATCAAGGTACTTCGGATCAAGTTACTCTTGAACTTGAAGGTCCACGAGGACACGTTCCGCACTGAGTGGTACGGCAACCTTGTCATGGAAATCATGTTGCTAGACAACAATGAACCTTGAACTATGAAGAAGCAATGGCGGCCGGATTCCAACAAATGGCTTGGAGCCATGAAACCGAGATAGAATCCATGTATGAAAACAAAGTATGGACTTTGACAGACTTGCCCAATGATCGGCGAGCGATAGAAAACAAATGGATTTTTAAGAAGAAGACGGACGCGGATGGTAATGTTACCATATATAAAGCTCGACTTGTCGCTAAGGGTTATCGACAAGTTCAAGGGATTGACTACGACGAGACATTCTCTCCCGTAGCGAAGCTTAAGTCCGTCCGAATCATGTTAGCAATTGCCGCATACTATGATTATGAGATATGGCAGATGGACGTCAAAACGGCATTCCTTAACGGACATCTTAAGGAAGAGCTGTATATGATGCAGCGGAAGGTTTTGTCGATCCTCGAACGCTAACAAAGTATGCAAGCTCCAGCGATCCATTTATGGGCTGGTGCAAGCATCTCGGAGTTGGAACATTCGCTTTGATGAGATGATCAAAGCGTTTGGGTTTATCTGAGACTTATGGAGAAGCTGCGTTTACAAGAAAGTGAGTGGGAGCTCCGTAGCATTTCTCTGTTATATGTAGATGACATACTTTTGATGGGAAATGATACGAAACTCTGGACAACATTAAGGCCTACTTGAACAAGTGTTTTCAATGAAGGACCTTGGAGAAGCTGCTTATATATTAGGCATCAAAATCTATAGAGATAGATCGAGGCGCCTCATAGGTCTTTCACAAAGCACATACCTTGATAAAATTTTGAAGAGGTTCAAAATGGATCAGTCCAAGAAGGGTTCTTGCCTATGTTACAAAGTGTGAAATTGAGCTCAGCTCGACCACCGACCACGCAAAAGATAAAGAAGAGATGAGTGTCATCCCTATGCTTCACCATAGGATCTATTATGTATGCCATGTTGTGTACTGGACCGATGTAAACCTTGCCGTAAGTTTGGTTGCAAGATACCAAAGTAATCCCGCAAGGAACACCGGACAGCGGTCAAGAATATCTGAAGTACCGAAAAGGACGAAGGACATGTTTCGTTTATGGAGGAGACGAAGAGCTCGTCGTAAAGTGTTACGTCCGACGCTAGCTTTGACTCAGATCCGATGACTCTAAGTCACAAACCGGATCGTGTATATGTTGAATGGTGGAGCGATGGAAGTGCGGTATTTGCAAGCGAGCGTCGTGGCGGGATCTACGTGTGAAGCGGAGTACATGGCAGCCTCGGAGGCAGCGCATGAAGCGATTTGGGTGAAGGAGTTCATCACCGACCTAGGAGTCATACCCAATGCGTCGGGGCCGATCAAACTCTTCTGTGACAACACTGGAGCTATTGCCCTTGCCAAGGAGCCAGGTTTCACAAGAAGACCGAGCACATCAAGCGTCGTTTCAACTCCATCCGTGAAAATGTTCAAGATGGAGACATAGAGATTTGCAAAGTACACACGGATCTGAATGTCGCAGATCCGTTGACTAAACCTCTCTCGCGAGCAAAACATGATCAACACCAGAACTCTATGGGTGTTCGATTCATCACAATGTAACTAGATTGGTGACTCTAGTGCAAGTGGGAGACTGTTGGAAATATGCCCTAGAGGCAATAATAAAAGTATTATTATATTTCAATGTTCATGATAATTGTCTTTTGTTCATGCTATAACTGTATTATCCGGAAATCGTAATACACGTGTGAACACTTAGACCACAAATGTCCCTAGTGAGCCTCTAGTTGACTAGCTCGTTGTGATTAATAGATAGTCATGGTTTCCTGACTATGGACATTGGTGTCGTTGATAACGGGATCACATCATTAGGAGAATGATGTGATGGACAAGACCCAATCATAAGCATAGCATAAAAGATCGTATAGTTCGTTTGCTAGAAGCTTTGCCAATGTCAAGTATCTCTTCCTTCGACCATGAGATCGTGTAACTCCGGTTACCGTAGGAGTGCCTTGGGTGTATCAAACGTCACAACGAATCGGGTGACTATAAAGGTGCATTACGGTATCTCCGAAAGTATCTGTTGGGTTGACACGGATCGAGGCTGGGATTTGTCACTCCGCATGACGGAGAGGTATCTCTGGGCCCACTCGGTAATGCATCATCATAATGAGCTCAAGGTGACCAAGGTGTTGGCCACGGATCATGCATTACGATGCGAGTAAAGTGACTTGCCGTAACGAGACCGAACAAGGTATTGAGATACCGACGATCGAGTCTCGGGCAAGTAACGCATCGATTGACAAAGGGAATTGCATACTGAGGTTTGATCGAATCCTCGACATCGTGGTTCAACCGATGAAATCATCGAGGAGCATGTGGGAGCCAACATGGGTATCCAGACCCGCTGTTGGTTATTGCCCGAGAGTCGTCTCGGTCATGTCTGCGTGTCTCCGAACCCGTAGGGTCTACACTTAAGGTTCGGTGGACGCTAGGGTTAGTAGGAAGTCAAGTATGTGACTACCGAATGTTGTTCGAGTCCGGATGAGATCCGGACGTCACGAGGAGTTCGGAAGGGTCCGGAGGTAAAGAATAATATATAGGAAGTGGTGTTTTGCCATCGGGAAAGTTTCGGGGTCTCCCGGTAAAGTACTGGGACCACCGGAAGGGTCCCGGGGGTCCACCGGGTGGGGCCACCTATCCCGGAGGGCCCCATGGGCTGAAAGGGGAAGGGAACCAGCCCACAAGGGGCTGGTGCGCCCCCCTAGGCCCACCCCCTGCGCCTAGGGTTGAAACCCTAGGGGTGGCGCCCCCGGCTTGGGGGCACCCACCCCTTGGCCGCCGCCCCGGAGATTGGATCTCAGGGGCCACCCCCCCAGTGCCTATATAAGGGGGGAGGAAGGGGCTGCTGCACCAACTCCCAAGGCGCAGCCCTCCCTCCCCAACACATCTCCTCCTCCGTAAGAGCTCGTGAAGCCACGCTGAGATCGCTTCTCCACCATCACCACGCCGTCGTCTTTGCCGGTGGAGCTGTCTTCCTCAACCTCTCCTTCCCCTTGCTGGATCAAGAAGGAGGAGGCGTCGCTCGTCCGTCACGTGTGTTGAACGCGGAGGTGCTGTCCGTTCAGCACTTGGGCATCGGTGATCTGAATCACGTTCGAGTACGACTCCATCATCACCTTGCAAGCTTCCGCACGCGATCTACAAGTGGTATGTAGATGCAAACTCTCTCCCGTTACTCGTTGCTTAGATGAACTCATAGATGGATCTTGGTGAAGCCGTAGGAAAAATTTTAATTTTCTGCAACGTTCCCCAACATGAAGAGGAGGTCGAGACCGAGGAGGAAGAAGTCAAAGAGGAAGAGGTTGAAGATCCCATGGAGACACAACGAAGTTCGAAGCCATCAAGATGAAGGACTCACAACTATTCTCAAGACGAAAATGTTGTTTTGTGCTATGCTTGGATGAGCATCTCCCTTGATGCATCGGTTGGACCAGACCAATAAAAGGACCGATTTTGGGTGAAATTTTGTTGTGTACTACAACAACTCCGTGAATGTCACATCAAGCCGCACCCAGGGTGTTGGTGTCCTGGATTAGGGTGTGGTTGCCACGTCGATCTGCCGATTGTTGGCCGAGCGGAGGACCCACCAAGGACCGACGAGGGGGCCTTGTTGGCCCTGGCCCTCGACATAATCAAGACAAAGATCTCCCGAAGGCTTGGCGTACACTTCAAGCATATTTTGAATAGTTGCCATGTTTGTCTCTACATTGTAACCAACCATGTGTAAACCCTAGGTACCCCCGACGTCTATATAAGTCGTGGGGTTTAGAGTTTAGACAAACTCATACGATCTTGAGGTAGATCAATATGTACTTTGTGCCCTATAACAATCAATATATAAGAAGCAGGACGATAGGGGTTTACCTCATCAAGAGGAACCAAACCTGGTAAAACACCGTGTCCCTATTCTCTTTGTTACCATATAGCTCTGATCATCACGCTTGAGACCTCCTACCCGAGATGTGCTGGTTTTAGCACCTACATTTGTGACCCATACAGATCCCGTCGGGTGATCAGTTGGGCTCTATGGATAAATAATTATTAAAAATATATCTAATGGTGGATAAAATGATATTGATTTGGTTTTAATCTTATTATTTTTATATATTCTTTGTCAAACTTAAAAATTGCTGACTTTTTTAACTCAACTTATACGCCACCTATTTTGGCAATAGAGAGAGTAATCAATAATGAGTAGTAATTATAAAGTATTTTGATTTATTTGCCATGTGTAAACCCTAGGTACCCCCGACGTCTATATAAGTCGTGGGGTTTAGAGTTTAGACAAACTCATACGATCTTGAGGTAGATCAATATGTACTTTGTGCCCTATAACAATCAATATATAAGAAGCAGGACGATAGGGGTTTACCTCATCAAGAGGAACCAAACCTGGTAAAACATCGTGTCCCTATTCTCTTTGTTACCATATAGCTCTGATCATCACGCTTGAGACCTCCTACCCGAGATGTGCTGGTTTTAGCACCTACATTTGTGACCCATACAGATCCCGTCGGGTGATCAGTTGGGCTCTATGGATAAATAATTATTAAAAATATATCTAATGGTGGATAAAATGATATTGATTTGGTTTTAATCTTATTATTTTATATATTCTTAAATCAAACTTAAAAATTGCTGACTTTTTTAACTCAACTTATACGCCACCTATTTTGGCAATAGAGAGAGTAATCAATAATGAGTAGTAATTATAAAGTATTTTGATTTATTTGCCTGAGTTCACCTGAAGTCCTGAACCAATGGCTCTATGTTGGGTCCGCCATGATAGTCCCCTGACTCTACATCGACTGATGCACAAAACTTAAAAAGGTTCCAAAAATAAGAAATGAGAAAGCAATATTCTCCTTCGAAGTAATATCGACATGAATTAAGCAGTAATTTGAATGCATATGTCTTTACACAAATATGCATGTTTAATCTCGACTGGAATTTAGCAGTTTTATTTCATCTTTCTTAAACACGGCATTAGTAGATGCTTACATATACGTATATACACACACACACACCTATGAACGCACATGTGCACACGCACCCTACTTCTATGAGCACCTTCGAGATACAGAACCAACATAGCATTTTTAAGATTAATGGAGTCACCACAGGTGCCTATCTAGTTGAAAGGAACGTCTTATTTCACTGAAGGTACATCGCCGGAGAACTTGAAATAAATTTTAAAAAAATGCGAGCGCCAGTACCAAGTCTAGGACTTGAACCCTAGTGGGTTAGTTCCACCACAAGAAAAGTTCACTCCAATGCCACTACGTCATTTATTATTAAGAAACTATTTTTCGTGAAATCATTATTACTTATTCCTACATATTGTAAAAACACAATTTGTGTGCAAATTAAATAATTATTTGTTTTTATTTTCTTTCTTCCTAAAGGATAATACTAGGGCCACTAATTTATTATTTCAAAAAAATATATTTTATTTCATTCTTCTTTAAGGGTAATATAAATGCCACTAATTTATTTCCTTTTACAATTTTATTTTGCAAAAATTGTACAATTATATGGCTGTTCTTGCAAATTATTAAAAACATATTTTTTGTATAAATTATGTGCAAATTTTGGCATTATTTGTTTTAGTTATTTTATTTACTTTTTCTTAAAGGATAATACCAATGCCACTGATTCAAATTTTCTTAGAAATTTTTATTATTTTCATTTTTCTTTCTAGTTTTTATTTCATGTTTGTTCATTAATGGTAGAATACTAATACTAGTAATTCATTCCTTTTTAAATCCACTATTATATGTTTATTCTTGCATATTATGAAAAAAACATAACTTCTGTGTAAATTTTGTCATTATTTGTTTCGAATTTTTTCTTAAAAGGCACTCATTCCGTAAACAAATAAAAGAGTATAGGAGCATTTCCATCCTACTTCGGTGATCCACTATTATACGTTTATATTTCTTTAGGGGGCGGGGGGGGGGGGGAGTAATACTACCAATACCACTAATTCAACTTTTTTTCTTCAAAACCTTATTTATTTATTTTAAATTTTATTTCTTCGTTTAGAAAACTACACATATTATTGACCTGCTTACTTCTTTGATCACCATCCTCGTGTGAAGATTAATTGAACTTGCATCGTAGTTAATTCCATTAGATCGATCGATCAAAACATACACACATAGAAGATATATATGTATGACCTCCAACACTTGTGTGTAGTTTTCAGAATCTGCTCATCAAAACATAATATTAAGGCCATGTTTGGTCGGCTGTGCATTTCTAAAAGCAGCTGTGAAGAATCTGCTGTGGAAAATTTGATGTGAAAAAGATGTAGGTCATTTGGCAAACCAACTGATACAACTTTTTCGGATTTTGGCCCGCAACAGAATCAGATTTTGGAAAGCACGTCCTGGGCTGCTTCCGCTTTTGGTTCAGATTTTGGCAGCAGATTTCTAAAATCGGGTTCTGCTGGGTTCGCCCTTTGGTTCAGATTCTGCTGCGCGGCAGCGGAATCCGTCGATAAAAGCTGAACCAAACAGGGCCTAAGCTAGTAGCTTGTGTTGTGAGGCGAGGAAGACATACGTTTCAAGTATGCACCACTTTGACTAGTCGTTGCCGGCTGGTAGGCAGGTGCACCCTCCTGTCAAGAAAAAAATGACTGGGTTAGCTCTCAGTCCCGGTGGTGCGTCTTGGATCGTCGAAGGGCATTTTGTGGTGTGTCTCCGGCGGATATCGCGAGAGTCGGTCGTTGTTTATCTGCGGATATCACGGGAGTCGGTCGGTGTTTGTCTGCGGAGGATCTACGTGGATCCGATCTTTGCTTGCTAACGTTCATTTGTCTAGAGGTTGGATTCTTCCAATCTAATTCTTTTCATCAGCGGCGGTTGCTATTCTGATGTCCTAGTCCTTTAAGGTCTTAGCACGGTGATTTCTCAACTGTTCAACTACAATCAGGTTTACCCCGCTCCGGTGAAAGTGGACGACGGCATGTCTTCGATTCGCTTCAGGCTCTACGGACATACATGTAAGTTTTGTTATTTATCGTGTTCCTTGTACTACCATGGCGTTTGATCAATATATCGAAAGTTTTTTCAGAAAAAAAATATAGTCCAGTGTTAAACGCCGAAACACGGTTTGCACTGTCAGTCAATCATCAAAATTAACAATGGGATGAGAGGCTTGATTACCCACCTGACTTCAATCGTACGGCCAATCTACCAACGCTGAAATCCAACGGTGCAGAAAGGTACTCCCAAACTCCCTTTGCCCTTTCTTCCGCAGAAAAAAAAGGCGAAAGGAAATAATCGAGCGCAGAAGAGGGATCAGGATGCGGCTCTCCTTCCCCCTCGTCGCCGGCGCCGTCGTGTGAGTCAGACCCCCCCCCCCCCCTCTCTCTCTCCTATTTTCTCCATCTTTCTGTACCATCTCGCCGTAGATCTGTTGCGGCGTCGCCGCATCCTGCCAGTCTGCCGCTGTTTAGATGCGTTCTTGAGCTTGAGCGCTTACCCTATATTATGCGCTGTTCTTGATCCTTTTGCAAGTTGCAGCCCTGGGAGTCGATAGTTAAGGGATTTTATTTCTGTGATTGGCCTCCGTCTTCTCTTTTGAAGAGAAATAACGCTGATTCTTGCCCAGGATCGAGGTTCCTGCGTACTGGTGGGGAGGGTTATAACCAATTTGTTTCGAGCATGTGTTAGATGTAGATGGGGTTGCGAAACCACAATTGGCATTATCTGCGCAGGTGCGCAACAACTGTCGGTAGCATGATCGAATCGCCATTGGGAGGCTTGTTCTTGAAACCCTCTGTGTAAGGGGTAATTATTGTCAAAAGCAATGCTTTCTTCAAATTCTGCTGCTGGTGTTTTGCGAGTAGAACCATAAGCAGTGCTGAGAATTGGGGCTTGAGTAATGGTGGTGCCTGTTTTGTACTCCCTCCGTCCCATAATATAGGACGTTTTTGCAGTTCAAATTGAACTGCAAAAACGTCTTACATTATGGGACAGAGTAGTAGTACAAAAGTATCAGATTGTCAAACCCAGTATAGTGTCATCGCACAACTCTCAAAGACAGTCTATTGGCATTTCTGTTCTCTGATTGAGAATTTGCCATGAAATAGGACTTTTCTATGGTAGCAGCATCAGTAAGCATTTCTTAGTGCAGGTTTCCTGTTGTGTGGGGGAATGCCTTATACCGCACGGCCTAAAATTCCCAGCAGTACACACCCATAAGCGTAAAGATCGCTTATCTGTAAGTTAGAATGTTTCATTATCTTTTAGCTTATACCTTAAGCCAATTAGGGAGATGATCTGGTTGCCGTACTTTGTTTCAAGAAACTAAGTTTATAGAGGACCTGTTGGATATGGTAATCAAGAAACTAAGTTTTCTCAAGGCCATATCCCCCCTTGTATGTTCTCTCCCCTCTTCTCCTATCGTGTGACATGGCTTCCATTGTGATACCTGGTCACCCCAATTACTGTCTTGAACCACTGTTGATTTCTTTGAGGCGAAGATCCCATTTTTTTTAAGAGAATGCAAATACTTCCACTGCCCTAATACAAAAAGGCATGGCTTGGGTTATATGCTGCAATAACATTATTTGTTCAGTAGCTATTGCCTATTGGTAGTGGAATACTGGAATGTGTCTTTTTACAGTAATGTGGCTGGCACAAGGTTTATTGTGTAGATTGGGATGAAAACTGCTTGTAAAATGTGGTTCGTGTGTAACAATGGGCATCACATTGTTAAGGTTGCATCCCTAGAACTGCATCTTACATCATTGATCCGGTCATAAGTCATCTGGTCTATGTTGTTGGAGTTCCGCATGACGCCTTAATCCCACCTCTGTGTCTAAGGAATAGCCTTTTCTTCTTTTCTTTATTGTTCGTGGGAACATGTAAGATTAGCAATGGAAATTTAGCTACGGCCGTCCCTTCGTCAAGCAAACAACGCGAGACTTAGTTGACGAAACCTGAAGTGGAATCGAAAAAATGCGGGAAAAATGCACATTCAATATTGAGATGCTGTCACACATTAATGATTGCTCTTGCATTCCTGTGGCTATTTCCATTGCAGCTATTGAATTGTTATCGGTCTGTGCAAGTGTTGTTTTGCGATGTGCAGTGCTGGTAGTTCATTATTGTCGCATACCTGCCTCTAACTTGGTCATTCTGCCTTGCAAAATGCCTCAGGGCCGGAGTGATTTCTGGGAATGTGATATTTGGGCCGCCGCTCCAGAAGTACTGGGCAGAGAAGCAGCAGCAAGATCAGGCGGCAAAAGAAGGCCAAACCGGGTCGACTTAACGAAGATATCCTCATGTTGCCCCGAGTCAATGTCGCCATACTTCCCTCGATCAGTCGCAGACACATAATTCTGAAACTAGTACAATGATGTGAAAATGTACTTGGGTTATTCGATAGCCTTGGTTTTTGTTAGATTTGCTTGAATTAGCTGCCTAGCTTTGGTACTGGAAGGTATCAGGTGTACCATGTACATGATGAAATAGAATCCAAACCGTAATTTGGGCCCAAATTTGTTTGAATTCAGTTTCATTTCGTCGGTTCAAACCTGATATTTTTTAAGGCGAGGTTCAAGCCCGCTGCGCTCTATTGTATCCAAAAGAAGAAAGTATAGCTTCCCCCCTTAAATCCGCATTGATGGATCCATAACCCCCTAAGCTCCAATACCATATAATTTACCCCCTCAAATTGTCAAAACCGGATAAATCAAGCCCCGTAGTGGGTTTGGGTCACACTGAAACCGGTTTCGAGTGCTGACCAGAGTCAACACAACTAAGTCAGAGGATTTAAAAAAAATGCCGAGCGGCGGCCGTGGCAAATCGCCGAGCGAGGTGCCGTCGGCGACTGTGAGAGGACAGCGTCACTGAAGAAAGCCTCGGGAAGGCTTGCGCTGGTGGCGACGTGCCTCGGGACTCAAGAAGGCTAGAAGAGGCGTCGGGCTTTCGCCGGAGGTCGAGATCAAGCGATGGCAGCGGCCGGCACAGAAGACAAAGACCATGCCGTTGATTTGTGGCGGCTTGACGCGATTCCTTCTAGAGGGACGAAGAGGGCGACGAGGCGGTTCTACAGGACATGTCAGCTGGGCTCGGAGTGGTCTCTGCAGCACGAACTCGAGAGAGAGAGAGAGAGAAAGGGGAACGAAGGAGAGAGCTGCAAGAAGGAGTGGATAGTGCATCGTCACACAAGGCTGCTGGCGCAAGGGATAAGGCTGAGGCGGTCCAGGCTGACAGCAATGTCCAACACGGCGGACGGTGGCGATTCCTTCCGGCCAGAACGCTTGTACGCGCACCTACACAGGAGCTAGCACCACCTGATCGATTTTCATTGCAGGTTTGCTCGTGCACCTAGCAAACGGAGTCGGCTAGATACACACGCACAACTACATAGGCGTCGGGTAGATCGATCGTTCCGGCAAGAACGAACCAGCTGCAGCACCCCCGCGACACGATCGGGCACGAAGCCGTGCTCCTCGCCGAAGCCGTTGTAGCCGCGCTTGACGCTGTCGCGCGTCTAGTCCAATTCGCTGACGGTCACGCCGCTCCCGTGGCGCCATGCTCCCCCTCTGTGGCGGAGCGCTCGAAGCTATGGTGCCGCTCGGCAAGAAAAAAGAAAAAAGAATCATCGGGCTTATCTGCGTTGACTCTGGTCAGCACTCAAAACCGGCTTCAATGTGATCCAAAACCACTATGGGGCTTCATTTATCCGGTTTTGACAATTTGAGGGGGTAAATTATATGGTATTTGAGTTCAGAGGGTTATGTATCCATCAGTGTGGATTTGAGAGGGAAAACTATACTTTCTTCTATCCAAAACCATGTTCAGTGCTGGTTCGGCCTGCTTGTCCTCTTGGGCTTTACCCTGGCCAATTTGGTGGCCCGGAGAAAGGTGGGCTTGTTGTGAGCCCAGCCCGGCACGGCCCGGTCTAGACCGCCGTTTCGTTTTAGGCTTTGGGAGCAGGGGAAGCGGGAGCCGTCGCCATGGTAGGGATTCCCCGCGCATTCTCAATCCCTAGCGCCCAATTTCCCGCCAATATAAGATCTTTGCCTTTTCCGGCGATCGCCGCAGCCCTGAACCCTCACAGGATGCCGAGGAAAGCAGCTCGCGGCGCCACCGCCGCCAGCAAGAAAGCAGCGCCCACCGCCGGCAAGAAAGCCGCGCCCATCGCGACCAAGAAAGCCGCGCCGACCGCCGGCAAGAAAGGAGCAGCGCCCGCCGCAAGCAAGTACTGGCTGCTGAAGACGGAGCCGGGGGAGTGGTCGTGGTCTGACCAGGCGGGCGCGCCGGGCGGCGTCGGGCCGTGGGACGGCGTCCGCAACCACCAGGCGATGAACAACCTCCGCGCGATGCGCCGCGGCGACCGCTGCCTCTTCTACCACTCGGGCGCCGGCGCCGCGTCGCGCCGCGTGGTGGGCGTCGTCGAGGTCGCCAGGGAGTGGTACGAGGGCGGGGAGGGGGCCGGCGGCGCGGTGGACGTGCGGGCCGTCGGGGAGTTCCGGAAGCCGGTGTCGCTGGAGGAGATCAAGAAGGCGGCGGCGGCGGGGGCGGTGGAGGGGCTGAAGGACTTCGCGCTCATCCGCCAGGCCCGGCTGTCGGTGATGCCCGTGCCGGTGGAGGTCTGGGACTGGGTTTGCGAGATGGGGGGTGGCTTTGTGCAGGATGGGGAGGTGGGAGAAGATGAAGCAGAGGGTTGATGCTCTGAACTCTGAAGGTAAACTCTGAGGCTAATTTATTTCTGCACTTCAGATTCATCCCTGCAAATTGTCTGCTAATCTTGTGAAATCGTTCTAGATGCAGGTAAGTTATGCCGTGGGAAAGATCATTTTGTGGTGTCTTGAAAGAGATGGCATTCCTGAGGAGCATTTCAGTGACATTTTGTGTATCCTCTCTAGTGTTTGCCGTCTCTGCACCACAGTGTGTATCCACTAGCTAGTTAATGTAAGTTCAGTGGTCGACGTTGCCATGTCGCAAGAACAGCTGTTATCTTAGGGCTTCAAGATCTATCAAGGAGTCGTGTGCTGCTCACTGAGTTTTCGAGCACGTGGTTTCATTCTCTCGATCCTAATGCTATGGCACTCATATATGGTCCCATGGATGATTCCTGGATCAGTTTAGTGTTAGATGATTATCATACAAGTGCCGTGACTAAATTAAGAAGTGTTCCTTTATAATACCCGGTTGCTGAGCACGAGTGGTTCCTTTGCCCAGCTCTCGAATGCAATTGAATCCTCAGAGTCTTCGAGATCACATTGTTCTACTCAGGAAAACAATTCTTCACTTGCTTGAGCACCCAGGACACTGGAGGATCAGGCCGCTTCATGTGAATTCTTCAACCTCACTTCTGGTCTCTCTCAATGCAGGATCAAACATATTCTGTACACTCACTGTTCATTTGGTTTTGATGGTCATCTACTTTTCTGTACACTCTCTAGGTTACTAAGTACTACCTCCGTCCGAAAAAGTTTGTCCCTCAAATGGATGTATCTAGCAGACTAGCACCATAGATACATCCATTTGAGAAATAAGCTTGGGACAAACTTTTTCTAAGGGAGGGAGTATGAGTTTACCCCTATCTTGGCTTCTGTTGCAAAATAAATTTTTTTATCTGGCTTCTGTTGCAAAATAATTAATCAGGAAAACGATTCTTTTCGATGGAACTACAACAGGGTGACTTAGGGCATCTTCAACGCCGGGCCGCAAATCCTACTCACTGTTCATTTGCGGACGCGTTCACCGGCATGGATACGGGAGCCGGCCACCCAACCGCATCGTAAAACACCCGCCCGCATTTCAAATGAAAATTAATAAATCAAACGAATTACATGCTAACCGAATTAATTTGATGCAAATCGGGCCAATTCATGCAAAGTTCGACATATTACATTAAATCGGACTTCGCGCTCATCCGTCAGGCCCGGCAGTCGGTGATGCACGTGCCGGTGGAGGTCTGGGATTGGGTTTGCGAGATGGGGGTGGCTTTGTGCAGGACGGGGAGGTGGGGGAAGAAGCAGAGGGTTGATGCTCTGAACTCTGAAGGTAAACAAGCTTCACTGCTGCAAACGCAAAATTGTTTCCCGGAGCAATCTGTCGCTAATTTATTTCTGCACTTCACATTTATCACATCAAATTGTCCGCTAATCTTGTAAAACTGTTCTAGATGCAGGTGACATATGCCGTTGGAAGGATCATTCTGTGGTGTCTTTTGGCCTGCAAGAGGTTGTATTTCGAGGAGCACTTCGGTGACATTTTGTGTATCCTCTCTAGCGTTTGCCGTCTATGCATCGCGGCGTGGCCAAGTGTGTATCCTCTAGCTAGTAAATGTAAGTCAGTGGTCGATGTTGGTAACGTTGCAAGAACAGTTGTTATGTGAGGGCTTTGAGATCTATCAAGGAGTCGTATGCTGTTCTTTGTGGCTGTATGGATATGCTGCTCACTGAATTTTCGAGCAGTTGGTTTCATGCCGTGGATGCTATGGCACTCAACAGTCTCATGGATGTCCTGTGTTAGGTAGTCTGTTAAATGATGATCATACGGATGCAGTGACTAGAGGAGAGTAGGAAGTTTAGATGTGCACACACTGTTAAAATACCCGGTTTCCGGGCAGCGTAATACAGTAGTTCCTTGGCAACGATTAGTAACATCACTAGAGGCTTCAGTGGAAGCCGCATAGTCTTTGGGATCAAACTATCTAGTCAGTAAAACGAGTCTTTTGGACCGAATTACAGCTACGTGGCTTTTATGATTCATCATCTGTAGGATACACGCAAAAACACTGTAAGTTGGAACACAACACAAGTGTCTCTCTTATACTCCGTACTACTCCCTCCGTTCGGAATTACTTGTCTCGGAAATGGATGTATCTGGAACTAAAATACATCTAGATACATTCATTTTCGCGACAAGCAATTCCGAACGGAGGGAGTACTATAACAACCCTTTTCCACTAATTGCTCAACGGAAATATAACCAGTTCTTACATCAGCAATACAAAGAAGGGAAAGAAGTGAGTTGGGGCACTAGTACGTCGCCGATGAAGTACCACGACGTGAGGCTCCGGTCGGAGGAATAGTGGAACCGGAGATCTGTAACCCCAACATGGCCACACACGTGTGGCTTGCACGTTCGCCACCGTGGAGGAGGAAGCGCGCGCCTACGATGCCCTTGCTCTCCGTTTTTGGGAGCCGGGTGAAGCTCAACTTCCCTACCGACGCCGCCATCACGCCTCCCGTAAGGTTCGTCTCCAAGGCCAAGGAGAAGGAGCACCATGCAGCCGAGGCGCATCTCGAGCCCGAGCGCGACGTCGTTGCCTTCGAGGCCTCGCTCCTCGAGGAGGACCCATAGATCCTTGCTGAGAACTGCGGGTTCTTCTTGTCCATGGAGAAAGAGCGAGATCGCCTGTTTCAACACAAGCGCGAGGAGATGTTCGAGGAGCTCGATTAGCTCGTCGAGGAGGAGGAGATGTTCAATGAGCTCGACAAGCTCACTGACGACAAAGCTGATCTCTTTGGCACGTAGTTTTGATCACAGTATAGCTAGTTTTAGTCTCGATGTAGTGGCAGGGACGTTTAAATTTGATCATAGTAGGGTTTAATTTAGTGATGTTTTTATGTTTAATGTGCAATTGGGTTTAATTATGCAATGAACTACTTCCCCCGTCCCAAAATAAGTGTCTCAACTTTATACTATTCTGAGATGAAGAGAGCATGTGTTATTTTTTTTCTGAAAATATGGGTATCCACTTTTGGGTATGATTTAAAGAAAGTTAAGACTGAGAACCCCCGCGTACCCCCGCGTCGTCTCGCGCAGGCGACTCGGGGGCGATTAGGTTTTCCCCCGAGCGCCGCTACCTCGCTGCCTCCTCGCCGCCGCCGGCGCCTCCGCCCGGCCAGCATGGCGGGCGGGACCTTCCACCTCCTCCTCCGTCCATCCGCGTTGGCCCTCCTGCGCCGCCCACCTCGTCCTCGGTGGTGGCGGCCGATCTGAGATCATGGTGTTGGGGTGCTTGGAGGTGTTGGTCAGGATGGGGCCTCGGAGTGGTGCTCGTCGCGGTGGTGGAGCGGCCGGCTTGCATGAGCTGCTCGTCTCTTCGGAGATGGGTGGCGTGGCTCTTTGGATCTGGGGCGGCGGCCCTTCCGCGAGATTCCATTGGCTTGACCGGTGCTCGTTGGTCTTGGCCGTTCTTCCTCGGCCGCGGGCGGCGAGGCGGCGGCAGTGGCGGCTGTGGTGCAAAGCGTCTCGGCGGCGCCCGATCCAGATCTGAAGGCCTCCGTCTACTTCAACCAGGCTGCCTCCGATGGTCCCGCTTTGGGCGGCCTTTGTCGTCGGAGTTGTACTGTTTGGCGGTGGAGGTGGGAGGTGGCTCGAGAAATCCGAGGCCAGCGAGGCTGGTCACGACGGCGGCGACGCCGAGGGCGCCGTACCCTTCTTGTAGGCGCCGCCCGGTTGCCTCCTTCCTTCTTCCTTGCACCCAGCTCGTATGTCGGGCGAAGCCCAAATCCTTGCCGGATTGAGCGGCAATGGCGCTCGGCGTCGTCACCTTCTTGGGGTGTCGTTCTTGGTGAGCTTAGGGTGGATGTGATGCTTTGGTTGCTTGGCGGCGGATTGGTCTTCACAGCCCTGCCGGTCTCGGCGGAGCGGTGCTTCATCCTACTCATGGATGGCGGCGTATCTCGACGACGTGGCGCGATGGAGATTCGACGTCCGATGTGTGGCGATGGACTCGCGCAGAGGACGGTTGTGCGGTGTCGTGGTGGCGTCGATAGCTGAGTGGCTGACAAGGTAGAAGCCTCAATTTGATCTCAAGACGGACTGTGGAAGATGGCGGCGACGACACACGAAAAGTCGTCGACGGATTATGCCCTGCACCGGTATGTGGCTCGGTGGGCTTCGAATGTGTTTCGGTTCCGGCTTTTGATGTTAGGCTTAGGTGAGTGGTCAGGTAGTGGCCCAACTAGCACCCTCATCATTTTGGATTGGAGTAGCGGCATATGTTGCCAAGATGGTGGATTCAGGCACATTGTTGTAATACTTTGTAAGGTCCTTGAGAATAATCAATAAAGTGGCCGTATGCATCTCCCAGATGCAGAGGCCGGGGGTCATCCTCCTTTTCTAAAAAAAATGTTGGCTACCCAATTCTTCTCACTCTTATTGGATCCAAAATTTCGGTCTGCTATTTGAGATGCTATTACAAACAATTTTTTTGAAGAGAAATGCATGAGCATTGCTCAATTCATTAAGACAAAAAAAGTTGAACGGGGATCATTTTAAGAGAGGCCCGGAAAAAGGAAAAAAAAACTCAAGTCCCCAATTACATTATGAGAAATGGAAGCAACTAAAACCCCTTTCGGTAATCCACCGACTCCCGAGATCTGTGGAGCGAGGAAAAACTGCAGCTCCGTCATTTTAAACTGCAGCTCCACCAGCTCCGGAAGCGGAGCGGAGCCACACCGAACAGGGCCTAAGAGCATGTCTAGTAGAACCCCTAGACCCTCAAACCCTCAAAGCAGTTTGAGGGTCGAAAAGTGGCATTTTTTGGCACTTTTACGGGCTGAAAAACAGAGGCAAAGACTAGAACCCTCAAACCCTCAAATTTTAAGGGTCTGAGGGTTCTAGTCTTTGCCCCAACCCTCAGACCCTCAAACCCTCAAACTGTCACATATCACAATTAACCTCAAACAAACAAACTACCAAATGAAGATCATTGATGCATGGTTTTAATAGTTTTACATCACACAATCATCATCCTCGGCCTTCTCATTGGCACCACCAAAAAGTTGCAACTCGGCGCCAACTCCTAGACCACCTCCATGCCTCAAGCACCTCCGGCGTCGTCGCCACCACCATAGGCGTCGGTGGTGGAGTCCTCCACACCGCCGTCGCCAACACCACCATAGGCGTCGGTGGTGGTGTCACTTGGACGAGTAGAAGATGCACCACGGAATATCCTCTTCCTCTCCGCGATGTCCTCCTTGTACTCCTTCCACCACCTCAATTGGTCTTCATCCATGTCTTTTTTGGACATCATCATGTGCTCCTTCTCTTCCACCATGAGCTCCTTCCATGCCTTTGCTTCTTTGATCTTGAGCATCCTCTCCTCCAAGTCGGCCTTGCGGGCTCTTTCTTCACGCCTTGCTTCCACTTGTGCAAGCTTCACCTCTCTCTTCTTCTCGATGATAAGGAGCTTTATTTCCAATGTCTTCATTGTCAATATCTCCTTGACTTCATCATATGCTCAATCTTCTCCCTCATGCTTGCCGCCTCTTCTTCCATCTTTTTCCTTAGCGTGGCCTTCTTGGTGCCCTCGGGCTTGTCGACGTTCCTATCATTGTCCTCATCACTATCATCCATGCTATGCATTGCCGACTTCTTGGGTGCGGCCTCTTGATCCCTCAACTTCCACTTGTCAAAGTCTTTAAGATGTTTCCATACATGCTTGAATGGAAATGATTTTCCCTTGGAACCAGCCATTTGGATGTACCTTTGGTCGGCAATGGTCTGCTACAAAACCAACAAAAGCATAGTAAACACACATAGTAAACAATAGCATAGACATGGAAAAAGATGTGCACTCACATAGTCACTCTCACGCTTCCACTAGGAGGTGAATCAATCACTTGTGTCATTGCCGCACTCCAACGAGCACATGTCGGCTTCATCAACTCCCACCGCCTTGAAGTGACCGGAATGTCTGCGGCGAACCCACCGGTCTTCGGCTTGAGCTTGCAATAGGTGTCTTCTATCCGTTGCCAATAGCGTTTATCGGTTTGATCGGTACCGATGCTCGCATCCATGCCCACAGCAGCCCAAGCACGAACCAAGAGGATGTCCTCGGCCTCGCCTGTAGTTAGTGGCGCGCATGATGGGGTCAAGGGCGGCGGCGTCAAACGCCCTCCTATCTCGTCACCTCGTCCTCTCCTCTTCCTCCTCTTCCTCTTCCTCCAAATCATCGTCCTCAAAGTCGAAAGGCTTGAGAGGAGGAGCCCGATGTCCACCCGCGTCATTGAGAAGCCCCATGAACGAGCCCGTCGGTGTGGCCATTTCATCGAAAGCACGTCATGCGCGGCGGGCGGTGGGTCGTTGATTTGGGGCTCTGGCGCTGGCTTCTTCCTCGACGTGACCTTCTTCACGGCCGGACACCGCCTAACGCTTCTTGGCGGCCTTGGGTCCAAGACCCGCCGTCTTCCGACGAGCTTGGCGGCGGCGGCTCGTGGTGGCGGCTTGACGGATGGGCGCGGCGACGGCGCGGCGGCGGGCGGCGGGCTGCGGCAGCTGGCGGTGGCGGGACGACGTCGTCCTCGACCGCCGCCGCTTGTCTGCCGAGGTGGTGGCCGCCACCACCGAGGCCCACGGTGGCTCGGCTCGGCGCCGGGCCGCCCACGAGACGGCGCGAGGCTGGAGCGGCGGGAGGAGGCGGGCGGGAGAGAGCAGGGGAGCCCGTCCATGGCGGCAGCGGAGGAGGAGGAGGAGGGGCGGCGGCGGGCGGCGGGGTTTCGCGTGGGGCGCAGGGAAGAGAGCAGATTGGGCTCCAGCGTGGTCACGGGTTGGAGGGTTGGGCTCCTCCAACCCCTACTTCTACTGAGTTGGGAGGGCCGATCCGGCCCGCCTGCAAATTTTTTGCAGGTTTGAGGGTCTAAGGGTTCTAGTATTTGGCTTTTGGACCCTCAAACCTGTAAAAAAGCGGTTAAATTTAAGGGTTTGAGGGTCTAGGGGCTCTATTAGACATGCTCTAAGTCCGCGTGGGACTGGATTACTGTCCTCCATGACAAGGGTACGCAAACATTGTTGACGGCTTCTTCTAGAAATACTCCTATACCCCTTGAACTCGGATGATGGGTTCGGAGCACGTAGGATTTGCTTGACCACTTGAACTCCTCCAGGTCCAACCTCATCACCCATTCACCCACCCATCCATCCAGATTCTTGATCGTCGTTCCTGGTCGTGTAATCTCTGAACCTGGTTTCGTGCTCTGCTCCAATAAAATGGGCAGGGGGGTGTGACCCCCTTTCGTTCAAAAAAATAAAAATAAAAAAAAAATCCATCCAGATTCAGATAAAAGCCTTACCAATAAATGCGCCAAGACCTGAAGAAGGGGCGTGCTGAAGCCTGCGAGATCACGCACCAATCGCTCTGTTTCGCCTTCAATTCCTCCCATGATCCCTGTCGGCGACTCGCGCGCTCCATTCCCCGCCCCCGGAACCAACATCCATCCATGGACACGTACGATGGTGGCACTCCACAGTCCACACACGATGCGGCGAACTCGGCCGGTGGCGGTGGCCGCAACGGACGCAAAGGTCGCGGCCCTGCGAGCGCCATCAATGTGCACATGCCAAGGCTGGTGCCTGACAGGGGTTGCCCAAGGCCGCTGCTGTATGCAGCACTACCACTGTCGACGCTGTCACTGCCCCAACCCCCCTCATCTGATCGTCTCTCATACGTCCGCCGCTCCCCTCCTTCAATGCGCATCTCCCGGCCTCGCCGACCCGTCGCTCTCCTCCGCGCGCACAGTGCCCATCGATCCATCCGTCATCTCGGCCCGCCCCTCCCCTACTTAATGGCGACCCCGGGTAACCCACATGGTACCATACCATCGACGCGGCAAGTCGGCAGAAACTCATCAAAAGCGCACAAGCTCGAGCCGGAACACGAGCCACGATGGCCGGCGTTCGCCGCGCCGCCGCGCTCCTCCTGCTGCTCGCCCTCGCGTGCACCGCCGCCCTGGCCGCGCGCGACGTCGTTGGCAGCGCCGCCAAGGTCAAAGCCAAGTACCCCCAGGGCCCTGCGGCCGTCAAGAAGCCGGCCAAGCCGTACGTGCCGCCGGTCACCAAGCCCCCCGTGGCCAGCGGCGGAGGCGGGATGCCCACCATCCCGGGCATCGGCACCATCCCGGGGTTCAACGTGCCGGGGATGGGGGGCGGGTGGGGCGGGGGCTACGGCGGGCCCGACGGCGGGTACTCGCGCGGCGGCGTGGCGGCCTCCACCACCGTCTGCTCCGAGAAGGGCCCCTGCTACAGGAAGAAGCTGACGTGCCCCAAGAAGTGCTTCTCCTCCTACAGCGGCGCCGGCAAGGGGTACGGCGGCGGCGGCGGCGGGGGCGGCTGCACCGTCGACTGCAAGACCAAGTGCGTCGCCTACTGCTGAGTGCTCATCGGTCGTACGTACGTACGGGGAGCTCGGCGGCTGGCTCCAAGGTCATCGATGGCGCCGGTGAGCACCACATTATGTAGCGAGCGTGATATGCAGAGGAGGCATACGATACGACTATACGAACGTATGTTTCTTCCCCGATGTCGTTCTAGTCAGCTGTAATATCGTCGCCTCATGGGTGTCAGAATCGCTATGAACTATGAACAAATAAGCAGAGAGATATGTATGATATGTTACCCTTGGGTCTTGCTGTTTCTTGGAATGCGGTAAATTTCACAAGATTAAGAGCGTCCCTATATATTTGATCCTCTCTTTCATGTGACAGAAAATGACTTTACTGAAATTCCTCGCCAATGTCTGATCTCCACGGTGATAAAAGAGCTTCCGTTTCATGGAAACGAACAATCATTTGGGGCTCTTTTGGTTGCGGGATCCTAAAAACTCAGAAATCAGAAGAACGCATGAATATGAATAGGAAAAGAACGCACGTGCAAAACAGATAAATGATACTACACACATGAATTATGTAAAGCTGAGTGTTTGGTCTACATTAATTGAAAAAACACATGAATACAAATAAACATTGTCAAATTAAAGCCAAACTAAATGAAATTGTATAGTTAAAATGTTATTATGCCACTAAGGGCAACTCCAACACGGATCACCAAATAGACGACATCAAATGTCCGCGGACAGCAGGCGAAGCGACGGTCATCCAATCATATGCACCAAATGTCCAGCCATTTGAAATGGACCATCCAGAAACATGGACAAAATTGAAGCGAAACGGACAAAAATAAGGAAAGTTCAATATATTACAACCAAACAGACGAAATTCAAGGTCAACCTAAACCTAAACTAATCCTATAACCAGACGGTAACCTCGTACAGTGGCCTTCGAGGCCATCGACACCTCCATCGCCATCCGCACCGCCGTTCGAGACGTTGTCGTATGATCTGGAGCACTGGTGGCCGGTGTGAGCTGCGTGGTCGAGGTCACTCCTCCTTCTCATACGGGATCAACATGTAGTCGTGCTGGATATCCAACCAATGGAGTGTGTTTTGGAATTCCAAACGGTACTCCTCAAGGGCAGGATCCTCTGCTGCTGCCTCTACCGCATAAAGGCAATCCTTCTCCTCCACTTACTCCTTGTCCAACATCTGCTCTTGAGAGTGGCACCCGATCCAGCTGCAGCGGAACCGACATGACAACGGGGAGTGAAGCCGTGGACGACGAGGCCACCAAAGTCCATGGGCGGCGGTGACAACTAGATCCATAGCTGCCCCGGATCCTAGGCGTGCGCCAATGACCACCTTTTGGCGTTGGACTTCTTGTCCATCGTGGCGACCGTAGGTGTGGTAGTGTGCAGCCGAGGAATGTGTGGTAGAGGAGAAGGATTGTGTGGGTATGGGTTTGCAAAGGAGGGGCCTAGCTGGCTTTAAAAGCGGTGTAGACATCTCGATCGCGGCGCCTCCATGAATGTGGGCAGGCGGAAGGCCGAACAACCGGAGTGAATGTGGTCAAGTCGGAGTATATGTGATAGGAGGGAGTTTTTTGGGTGGGTCCGTGTGGTTGGAGTCCAGCCTGGCTGACGTCTGGACTCCCCCAAACCTCTCCAAGTATGGTGTCGGTTTGCGGGACTTCAGATGTCCGGACCGGTCCGAAAACTTTGGTGACCACCATTGGATGGCTAAAAGTGTCCGGACATCCGGTCCGAACATTTGCAGTCAATTGGATGATCCCATTGGAGTTGCCCTAAGGTTCTTAGCCTCATTCTTCATGCATAGGAATTTGAAAAGGAGTTGTAAGCGGATGTTAGAATTCCTACGTTTTCCTTTGAACTGGATTCAAAACTAAACTTCCTCTATTTTTCCTTTGCCCTATTCCTTTGAATCAAACACATGAATAGTACTCCCTCCATTTTTATTTACCGCATATTAGTTTTGGTCAAAGTCAAGCTTTGTAAACTTTGACAAATCAATACCATTAGATTCATTATTGAATTTACTTTCACATTGTATAGATTTGTTATGGTAAATGCTTATATATATATTTTTAAACTTGGTCAAAGTTTATGAAGTTTGACTTCAGTCAAACCAAATATGCAGAGTAAATAAAAACCGAGGGAGTACTAATCATAGAAAAAAAATCATGTTCTTACAATTTTCCTCTAATTTTCTTTGAACCAAATGTGCCCTTAACTAGAAGTTTACTTTTAGTTGTCCATACTACTTGTTTTTGTGTGCCACAATCCCCTCTTTTAGCATGGCAAAACGCTAGATCAACTTGAATTTGCACTTTTTTTGCTGATAGACTTGAATTGTACTCGAAGGGTGGTGGTGGTGGTGGGGGGTTTCCATGTTATCAGGCCAATGAAAGATGGTGCCTTCGGGGATAGATGATCCATCATTGCCTCATCAGTGATGATGGGGCACCACAAGAAGAATTCATCATTAGCGAGTCAAATGCTTTGTTTTTCACAATGGCCCAAAATGTTAATGATAAAAATAGCGATGTCGGGTTTTATGATATTATGGAAGTTCTTTTGACATGTTGCAAGCTCGTAGATGGTGTGATATACATATGGTTGATATGTTGCAATGAGTCGGGGCATCGAGTGCAAAATATTGTGTTCTATTCGCATGCTTTTTGTGTTGTTGCATGTATTGTCTTTTATCTTGCGCATGTTGATTATGTATCTTCCATATGTGAATCTTCTTCCCACAATTTGTTGCTTATAAATGGGAACTTGTTGCACACATAATTCTTTCATTGCATTGCATGTGCTTGATATATGCACAAAAATTGTAACATTTTTAGGTCATGAGGCGAAATGACATGCACATGGAAAAAAAATTATTGCAATTGTGTGATTTTTATCACAATGACAAGATACACCAGGAGCATGTCTTAAGGTTGGACATTGACGAGGTGTCTGGTTTTATTCAGGGTGCCTTAGCAAAGCCTACAATGTTGTCTGTTAATGTATTCATCTACATGGCATTTTTGACATAAGGTGAGATGAATCCAAGCAGTTGTAGATTTTGAGATTGGTTATGTTGTCCTTACAATATCTATAGCTGGCATCCTCAAATCCTCCTCAAATGTTTGTGGACGTGTCCGGTCAGTGACCAGACAGGAGAGAGAAGGAAAAAGGTGACCCAACCGGACCCTTCCTATCATCCCTATACGTCTGGGATGTCCGCGAACGCTTTGTATTGAGGAAAAATCGAGGGAGAATATAAGGGCTTGCAGATGCGCCCGGACGTGGCCGGCCAGTCCACCACGTAGGACGCGGCCCATCCGGACCACATTTTCTCTTTCTTTATTCATTATTTTATTTCTCTCTCTTCATCTTCACAAATCACGTGCAAGTGACCAGACATATGAGAGAGGCAGAGGGTGAGGAGTTTGGCTGCATGGACGGACAAATAGGGGCTCAAAACGGACACGCCATGTAATTTACTGGACGCGTCCGCATGCGTTTAGGGGGGTAAAGTCCGACTGTAGATGATCTTATCAAAAAACTGACATATAAATTATAGAAGGATTAAGTGTTGATCAACACATAGGAGAAAATGTGGTCTAAGAATATCTAAACATCCATAGGCACCAATATGCTATGTTTAGTATACAAGGAAAAACACTGGCTGCCCCACAACCATCATCCTCACCTAATTTCATCGGACTCCCATGCCTCTAGGGGCCAGTTTCGGCACCAATATGATGGATCTTCCCGTGGGAAGTTTCGATCTCATTTATAGGTTTTGGTGCCCTCGTGTCGTTAGTTTGGGCGGTGGAGGCAGCACCGCAGTGGAATAATTACCTCAGACCTCGGCCCTGTGGCGTTGGTTCGAACCTCTCGGGGGGAGGGGGCGAGGGTTGATTCCCCCAAATTGATTGTGGATGAGTGCCATCTACTATGATGTTTCCGCCTCGATTCAGGTTGTGTTGGTGGCCACGTCACGGTGCTTTCAGCGTGGACGCGGGGTTGGGTCTCCTCGTCCGCTCTTCCCTTTCTTCTCCAGGTCGACCGTCCGTGCTTTGGATTGTTCTTGATGTCTTCTCCCGACAACATAAGGTGACTTTCGGCCTCGCTAGCTCCTGCGATGTGAACCAGCACCGGCGCGCCATGCGACTAATTTTCCTTGGGCCCATTTGTAAAGAGGTATTTTTGTAAGACCAATTTGTTTACAAAATGACTCCCTGGTCTAGAAAAACGCAAGTAGGATGAGAAAATGTGAGAGATGAAGAAAAGGGTAGGCGCCAACCACGTCACTTTTGAACACAATTTCCACATGCCACACTCTAGGCATCTAACTAGAATTTTCTATCCGCCGAGGACGACTGCTTCATCTTGCCAATTATAAAAGTATAACAAAGTCTAGCTAATGATGATTCGAATAATCACACGCGTGCAGGAAGCAAAGCATATGTCATCATTGGATTCAAGAGACACAGATAATTACCCATAGAAACATATACTCCCTTCGTTTTAAAATAAGTGTCGCTGACTTAATACCACTTTACACTAAAATTGTACTCCATCTGATCTAAAATAATTGTCGTGAGTTTAGTTTAAGTTTGAACTAAACTTACACTAAAATCACGACACATATTTTGGATCCGAGGCAGGCAGTACTAAATCAACGATACTTATTTTAAGATGGATGGAGTACTTACTTACATCAAATAAAACACTGTCATGCATCATCCCATGAAAGAAATAGAGAATTGCAGAGCAAACTAATAACTCATTTATTATGCATAAAGAATTATACGTACTCAATTACACGAGTGTAAGCACAGTCCTGTGTCATCCCTTGAAAGAAAATAATGAGAAGGGAAAAAGCGATGGAACTGTGACATTTAGCTCGATTTTACAGGATTTTACAAGTGCCGAGCGGCGACCGTGGTAACACTCTCTCCTACAGCAGAGCGCCATGGTGTCCGTCCATGCCGGCCGGCATGGACGCGGGGCTGAGCAGCGGCGCGGAGAACCACGACGAATAGTCGAACTGCTCCACCGGCGCGGCCTCCCTGCGCCCGTGCGCCGCGGCCGCGTGAGCCGGCGCCTGCGTCGTCACCGCCGTCGACGCCGTGCCAGCGCCGGTGAGCCTCTGCACGAGCTCCCGGAAGTCCCGGGGCTCCACCCGGTACACCCTGGGCGGCGGCGGGGCGCCCCCCGCGCCCGCGCCGCGCCACGGCTTGGCCGGCGCCCTCTGCACCGCCCTCAGCGCCGCCTCGTGCCTCCCCTCGCCGTGCTCCATCGGTAGATCCTCTTCCTGGTCGTCGGTGCGAGCGAGCGAGCTTGATCGGCCGGCGCTGTCAGACGGGGAGACACGGCGGGCGCGCGCGCGGCATATGTAGGCGGGCGGGCGCGCGCTCTGGTGCGGTCAGAGTTGAATGGGACTTGGCGGCCGGGTGGGCCGGGTGGCTGGGTGCAGCGCACGGACGGGAATGGTAGGAACACGTGGAAAAGGGCGGTCAATGGGTGGTGGAACGGGGCTGGCCGGTCGTGCCGTGCGCGCCTGGCCGAGCCGCGACGACACGTATGCCATCACGTATGCAAACTTGGGATCGGCGAATTGGTTGTTGGATTCTTTAGCTAGAGTTCGTGTGGATGTGACCGTGTGACGTGATTTGAGGTTTTTTTCTTCGGGTCCTTTTATATGGGTTGTTGAAATTTATGCCACGCTGCGTAGCCGGCAGGTGGTAGCTTGGTTGCTAGAACTAAATTGTTATTGGTGGTGACGCTTCTATAAGACCCCTCCCAATCGCAAGTTGCTTCCAGCAAAATGATTAGCATGTGAACAAGGCTCAGGAAAACTTCTTAAGGCCTTGTTCGTATATTCCTCCCCCCAAGGAATTGGAGAGGTTTGAAGGGGATTGGAGAGGAATTTCACTTACGGGGGGCCTAGTCCCCGCGATCCCCTCCAAGCAAATGATTAGCATATGAACAAGGCTCGTCATGGTTAATTTTTTTACATTCAATCAATTGTACAATCTTACCAATTATGCGCACATTCAGGGAGAAAAGAATGCCTGCGTCTATATTCTGTTCCTAAAAACGCACAACAAATAGTACGTGATTGGCATATATACACATAATTGCTAATGTTCCTAATGGTTGTTGGATTCTTTAAGGATATCCGTCTACATATGACCGTATGACATGCTTTGGGACATTTTCCTCAAGTCCTTTTATATAAGTTGTTGAATTTATGTCACGCTGCGTAGCCGTCAAGAGATAGCTCCATGCTACAAGTATAATTGTTATTGGTAGTGAGTTAGTGACAAGGGGTAAGTAATAACAAACTAACTGTTATAAGACCCATCACAACGTGATAATGAGAAGGCTTAGAAACTAAACTCATTAATGCATTTTTTATTTTGTTATAAGTCGCCGTTCTCCGAGAAGGAGGTGTTTGATGCTATTACACAGTTGAAAAACAATAAGGCGCCCGGACCGGATGTGTTTTCGGCCGAGTTCTATAAAAAGTGCTGGCACATTATTAAGGGGGATTTGCTACCTATGTTCCATGATTTGTTCTCGGGACAGCTTCAATTATTCCACTTGAATTTTGGAACTATCACATTGCTTCCTAAGAAAACGGATGCTGTGAGGATTGAGCAATTCAGACCGATATGCCTCCTCAATGTTAGTTTCAAAATCTTTACCAAGGTCGGGACTAATAGGCTTACACAAATTGCGCATTATGTGGTGCAACAGTCCCAAACTGCTTTCATGCCGGACAGAAATATCCTTGAAGGGGTGGTAGTCCTGCATGAAACGCTCCATGAAATCCATTCCAAAAAATTAGATGGAGTAATTTTTAAGGTGGATTTCGAGAAAGCGTATGATAAGATCAAATGGCCATTTCTCTAACAGTCATTGCGTATGAAAGGTTTTGATAAAGCCTAGTGCAGACAGGTTGAATCATTTACGCAAAAAGATAGTGCGGGAATTAAAGTAAATGACGACGTAGGTCATTATTTCCAGACACATAAAGGCCTAAGACAAGGAGATCCGATGTCCCCTATCTTGTTTAACATTGTCGTGGATATGTTAGCAATTTTGATAGGAAGGGCTAAGGAAAGTGGTCAAGTAGGTGGATTGGTACCTCATCTTGTTGATGGAGGTGTTTCCATTCTTCAATACGCTGATGACACGATCATCTTTATGGAGCATGACTTGGCCAAGGCGAGAAATATGAAGCTGGTGTTATGCCTATTTGAACAATTGACCGGGCTAAAGATTAACTTTAATAAGAGCGAGCTGTTATGTTTTGGTAGAGCCAAAGATGAACAGGAGGCGTATAGGCAATTGTTTGGGTGCGAGTTGGGAGAGTTACCTTTCTCATACTTAGGTATTCCAATCCACCATCGTAGGCTGACAAACAAGGAATGGAAGTGCATCGAGGACCGATTTGAGAAGAAACTGAGTTGCTGGAAGGGTAAGCTCATGTCATACGGAGGCCGATTAATCCTGATTAACTCAGTGCTCACGAGTATGCCTATGTTTCTCCTATCATTCTTTGAGGTCCCAGTTGGTGTTCAGAAGAGACTGGACTTCTATCGATCGCGGTTCTTTTGGTAGAGTGATGAGACCAAAAGAAAATACCGGCTTGCTAAATGGGATATCATATGTAGACCGAAAGACCAAGGGGGTCTTGGTATAGAAAACCTTGAAGTCAAGAATAGATGCCTTCTTAGCAAGTAGCTGTGGAAGCTCTATTTAGAGACTGATGCCACGTGGGCTCAAATCCTTCGCAGCAAGTATCTTCAGACAAAAACTCTGTCCCAGGTGTCAGTCAGGCCGACTGATTCACCCTTCTGGAAAGGACTAATGAAAGTCAAACAACTTATGTTTAATAGGACAAAGTTTGTTATTGGCAACGGTACTTGCACACGTTTCTGGGAAGATACTTGGCTCGGCGAGACACCCTTGGCCATCCAATACCCTTCGTTGTACCGTATTGTTCAACGACGTGAGGTGTTCGTAGCTTCGGTTTTTCAATCTATCCCCCTTAATATTCAGTTCCGACGAACGCTGGCGGGCAATCGTTGGGAAGAATGGCTCCGTCTAGTTAGGAGAGTGATGGAGGTCCAGCTTTCCCAACAACCTGATGAATTACACTGGAAACTGACTAAGTCTGGAGTATCACAGTTAAATCAATGTATATTGATGTTATTAATTCGAGCTCCATTCCTACTTCCAAGCATGTTTGGGATGTCAAAGTTCCTTTGAAAATAAAAGTGTTTATGTGGTTTGTCCACAAACAAGTTATTTTAACCAAGGACAATTTAATAAAGCGTAATTGGACAGGACCTACTAGGTGTAGCTTCTGTGATCGGGATGAGACTATAAAACACCTCTTTTTTGATTGCCCATTGGCCAAAGTCCTTTGGCAGACGGTTCACATTGCTTCTAATATCAAACCACTGAATTCTGTTAACGCTTTATTTGGGACATGGCTGAATGGGATTCAGCCTGACTTAGCAAAACACATTCGGGTTGGGGTTTGCTCGTTGCTGTGGACTATCTGGACTTGTAGAAATGATTTGGTTTTTAACAGAATATCATGTATCCACTTTTTGCAGGTTATATTCCGAACTACGGCACAGATCCGTTCGTGGTCGCCACTCACTCCGACGGAGGCCAGGGAGCATTTGGTTACTGGATCTTTCCATTGGGAGATGGTAGCTCGGGATATCTTCACCGGTTTGGATGGCGGTCATGTAATAGGATAGGCGTCTAGTTTACTTATCCATTGATAGCCAGCCGGTTGTGGCCTCTTATCTTGGCTAGTTGTGGTTTCTAGCCCTTCCTGGCTCTGTGTGAGCTTGCTTTGCTTTTTTATTGTTTTGGAGACCTTGGAACCTTGTTCACACTATCTTTGTTTGGTTAATAAGATGGTCGTATGCATCATTATGATGCAGAGGCCAGGAAATTTCCCCTTTTCGGAAAAGAAAAAAAAGTCAAATTTTTGATATTTAATCACTTGTGGGATCTTATACAATTATGCACACAGTCAAGAGGGAAAAAAGTTGACAAGGACGAGCAGATCTACACATGATTGAAATATACTAGCAAAAGAGCCCGTGCGTTGCAACGGGAGAAAAAACGTAACACACACTCTTAACCCAACAACCATCACTCAATAGGTCCATCTCCTTTATATTTGTGAGGCATCATATTTGTGTTGCCGCTTATCCTCCTTCTCACCCTCGCCGGCGATGGCCTCGGTGTTCACACAAAACAACAAAAAAACGTGTTTGAATATGGTTAATCCTAAGGCGTCTCTCTCTCTCTCTCTCTCTCTCTCTCTCTCTCTCTCATTCTCGAATTGAGAAATCTGTCGTTTTCCCCTGCGACATTTTTCAGAGGTATGCATGTGTAGTTATTGATGTTTTCTTTTGCCTATATGGTTACAGTGGGGTGTTTATTTGCAATCGGATTGCCGCCGGTACGAAAGAAAAACGTATCTTGCGCTAGAAATTATAAGTTTGCTTTCAAAACAATATTTAAAAAATATTTAACAGGTAAAATTAACATCATATTTAGATTCCACACATTTTTCTAACAAAATTTCATATATAATATGTTAAAATCGAAGTTACGGTTTAAAAGATACGGATAATTTAGAAAATCATTTGTTTGATTTAAATATATTCCAAAATAATATTAAAAATACTTAATAGGTAAAAATAATCTCATATTCATATTCTACATATTTTTCTAATCAAATTTCATATATAACACGTTCAAATCGAAGTTACGATTTAAAAGATATGGATGATTTAAAAAAGTATTTGTTTGACTTACATATGATCCGCGGATGAATTATCTAAAACGTCAGTTTTTTTTTTCCGAAAAACGTAAAATAACGGTTCGGGTGTGACTTAAATCCGGACGGTGGGTTGATTTCAAGAAAAGACAGGGATTTTTGTGTAAAATACAAAAATAACGATTCGTTTTGACTTAAAACAGGACTGCGGGTTGACCTCTCTGAAATAGAAGAACTTTTCTGAAAAATGCAATGACGGACGAAAGAAACCCAATTTACTTTATTATTCGGTAAAGATAAAGATATAGGGCCATGTAGATGCCATCGTCCTTCTGATGACACCAAAATCATCTACCACTCCTTAATAACATGTCACATCAACTCTTTGCTTATGTGGAATGGTTTGGCATTTGCATTGATTAGAGCATTGGTTTGTTACAAAACACTCAAAATTGTTCCACCTAGCCTATAAGTTTGTTTGAGTGGACGTGATTAGTTCATAGCCAAGAAAGAAACTACGTTTTGGCTAATATTTTACCGTTCTTAGTTATATATCACGAGCACTAATTTTTTATTTTTTTTCTCCCATTAGCAATTATGATATATTCCACGAACACTATAGTTTTGTTTTACTTAGCCTAAATTTGTGTGCCACTAGCAACTGAGATTTCCTCTAGAGCGGTTGTGATGCCACGTAGACACTATTTTCTTCCACTAGTGTTGGTTATTCGCTTCTTGACTAGGCGATCTATTTCCCACCTCTTGTTTACCCATCGATCAGTTGTGAGGCACCAATGACTAGTACGACAATGTTTTTTGCCCAAGTCTTCAATTTGCTCATCCCTTTTATTTTGACTAATCTAGGCTATGGAACAAAAGTTGTCAAAGAGAAATCGATCGCCAGGCCCAGATATTGATGCAGACACTTCAAGTGCACCCATAAAACATAGGAAGAATGCATCAAATGTCGTTGATGCAAGCAATCTCCCAAAGCCTTCTATTCGGGGAGAAATTAATTCAGATGAGTTGTGTAATAATTTTGCTGATTGAAAGAGAATTTCATATACAAGAAGTCCTAATAAACAAGCCAATATTAAGAAAAGATATTTAAACATGGGCTTACATACCATCACCCAACTTTCATTATCCAGAGAGGGGAATTGGATTTGTTCACTGAATATTCAATCCAAAATGGTTCGATGAATCTGCTGGTTGGCTTGAGTATAGTGACAAGTGCCACTTGTGATTTGTGTTGGGATTTCTTCGAAGAGGAGAGGATGATGCAATATAGTAGAGATAAGTATTTCTCTCAGTTAAGAACCAAGGTTATCAATCCAGTAGGAGAACCACACAGAACCTCGTTAGCAGCACCTGCACATACAAAAGCAAATACTTGCACCCAACACGATCAAGAGGGTTGTCAATCCTCTTGGCGGTTATTTGCAAGGATCAAATCTCGTAGTGGTAGATAGATAAAATAAAATACTAAACAAAATAAAAGAAATAAAATTGCAGTGAGGTATTTTTGGATTTTATATATGATAAGAGTAGACCCTGGAGCCATAGTTCTCACTAGAGCTTCTCTCTCAAACACATAACATACGGTGGGTAAATAAATTACTGTTGGGCAATTGATAGAAAATTGCATAGTTATGACGACATTCAAGGCAATGATCATGTATATAGGCATCACGTCCGAGACAAGTAGACCGACTTTTGCCCGCATCAACTACTAATACTGCACCTATCGACCGCTATCCAGCATGTGCATCTAGGGTATTAAGTTAATAAAAACAGAGTAACGCCTTAAGCAAGATGGCATGATGTAGACAAAGTAAATCCAAGCAATATGAATAAACCCCATCATATTATCCTTAATGGAAACAATACAAATATGTGTCCTTTCCCTTTCTGTCACTGGGATGGAGCACCGCAAGATCGAAGCCATTACAAAGCACCTTCCATTGCAAGATAAATCAATCTAGTTGGCCAAACCAAACTAATAGATCGGAGAGAAATACAAAGATATAACAATCATGCATAAAGAAGTTCAGAGAAGACCCAAATATCTCTCATGAATATTCAAATCATAAACCCCGATTCATTGGATCCCAAACACACCACAAAAGAGAATTACATCGAATAGAACTCCAAGAAGATCGAGGAGAACATGGTATTGAATATCAAAGAGAGAGAAGGATCCATCTAGCTACTAGCTATGGACCTGTAGGTCTGTGGTAAACTACTCATGCATCATCAAAAGGGCAGTAAGGTTGATGTAGAAGCCCTCTGTGATCGATTCCCCCTCCGGAAGAGTACCGAAAAGGCCTCCGGATGGGATCGCGGAAGAACAGAGACTTGCGACGGTGGAGAAGGTGTTTCGGGTTGCTCTCTACTATATTGGGAATATTTGAGAATTTATAGAGGTGGAATTTGGTCAGGACGTGCCACGAGGGGCCCACGAGCTTGTTGCTCCCTCATGGCTCTTCTGGTCTACTCCCGAACCTTCTAGGGTCTCGCTGGGTCCAAAAAAAAACCGTTAAAAAGTTTTGTAGCATTTGGACTATGTTTGGTATTGCTGAAAAGCCAAAAACAAGCAAACAAACAGCAACTGACACTGGGCACTAGGTTAATAGGGTAGTCCAAAAAAATGATATATAATTGCATATAAAACACCCAAGATTGGTACTATAATAGCATGAAACAATCAATAGTTATAGATACGTTGGAGACATATCAAGCATCCCCAACTTAATTCCTGCTCGTCCTCGAGTAGGTAAATGATAAAAGTAGAATTTTTTATGTGGAATGCTACATAACATGTTCATCATGTAATCTCTCTTTTATGGTATGAGTATTGAGACCCAAATGATTCAAAGCAATAGTCTATAGTCTGGTATAAAGACATCAATACTCAGGCATACTAACAAACAATCATGTCTTTCAAAATAAAAATTTTAAAGAAAGTTATCCCTACATAATGATAGTCTTGTCATGCTCCATCTTCTTAACACAAAGTATTTATCATGCACAACCCCGATGACAAGCCGAGCAATAGGTTCATACTTTTTAACGCGCTTCAGATTTTTCAACCCCCACACTATATATATAAGCGTTAAGCCATGGATATAACACTATGGATGGAATAGGATGCGGCGATAGAGATTAATAAAGGGAAGCCAAGAAGGAAGATAGTCTCACATCGACGCGGCAAATCAATGGCTATGGAGATGCCCATCAATTGATGTCAATGCAAGGAGTAGGAATTGCCATGCAACGAATGCACTAATACCTATAACTATATGAAAGCTCAACTTGAAAACTAAGTGGGTGTGCATCCAACTTGCTTGCTCATGAAGACCTCGAGTATTTGAGGAAGCCCATCATTTGAATATACAGGAAGCCAATACGTCTCCATCGTATCTACTTCTCCAAACTCTTTTGCCCTTGTTTTCGACTCTAACCTGCATGATTTGAATCGAGCTAACCCGAACTAACGTTGTTTTCAGCAGAATTGCCATGGTGTTATTATTGTGCAGAAATAAAAGTTTTCAGATTGACCTGAAAAATTTACGGAGAGTATTTTTGGAATTAATAAAAATACTGGCACAAGAATTATCCAGAGGGGGGCCACTGATAACCCACAAGTATAGGGGATTGCAACAGTTTTCGAGGGTAGAGTATTCAACCCAAATTTATAGATTTGACACAAGGGGATCCAAAGGATATTTGAAGGTATTAGCAGCTGAGTTGTCAATTCAACCACACCTGGAGATTAGTTATCTGCAGCAAAGTGATTAGTAGCACAGTAATATGATAGTTTTGATGATAGCAGCAGTAGCAACGGTAATGGTAACAGTGATAGCAGTGATACTGTAGTAGTAATGATAGCAGTAACAGTAGTACTTAGCAAGAACAATATAAGATAAATTCGTAGGCATTGGATTGGTGACTCGTTGGATGATATTCATCATGAGACAGTTATAACCTAGGGCGATACGACACTAGCTCTAGTTCATAAATTGAATGTAGGCATGTATTCCGTAAATAGTCATACGTGCTTATGGAAAGAACTTGCATGACATCTTTTTCCTACCCTCCCGTGGCATCGGGGTCCTATTGGAAACTAAGGGATATTAAGGCCTCCTTTTAATAGAGAACCGGAACAAAGCAATAACACACGGTGAATACATGAACTCCTCAAACTACGGTCATCATCGGGAGTGGTCCCGATTGTTGTCACTTCGGGGTTGCTGGATCATAACACGTAGTAGGTGACTATATATAACTTGCAAGATCGGATCCAGAACATGAATATAATGGTGATAACATAAACGGTTCAGATCTGAAATCATGGCACCTGGGCCCAAAGTGACAAGCATTAAGCATGGCAAACTCATAGCAACATCAATCTCAGAACATAATGGATACTAAGGATCAGGCCCTAACAAAACTAACTCGATTACATGATGAATCTCATCCAACTCCTCACCTACCAACAAGCCTATGAATGAATTACTCACTCCCGGTGGAGAGCATCATGGAATTGGCGATGGAGAAGGGTTGGTGATGACGAAGATCGAAGATCCCCCTCTCTGGAGCCCCAAACGGACTCCAGATCTGGCCTCCTGATGATGAACAGGAGACGGCGGCGGCTCCATCTCGTGAAACGCGATAATTCTTTCTCTCGGATTTTTTCTAGAATAGTGTGATTTAATTTATAGTCAGTTTCAGGGTCAATAGGGCCACCAGGTGGGCAGCACCCACTGGGGCGCACTTGGGGGGGCGGGGGGCAGGCGCGCCCTGGTGGGCTGTGCCCATCCAGGTGCCCCCTTAGGTGGCTCTTGGCTCCAGAAATTCTATTTATTGATATAAAAATTCCTCTCAAAGTTTTATTCCATTCCAAGAACTTTTATTTCTGTACAAAAACAACACCATGGTAGTTCTGCTGAAAACAACGTCAGTCCGGGGTTAGTTTCATTCAAATCATGCAAATTAGAGTCCAAAACAAAAGGAAAAGCATTAGGAGAAGTACATACGTTGCAGACGTATCAACTCCCCCAAGCTTAAACCTTAGTTTGCTTGTCCTCAAGCAATTCAGTTGATAAACTGGAAGTGAAAGAAAAACTTTTACGAACTCTTTTGCTCTTGTTTCATAAATAGGCTTAAACAACACCCTGGTTTTTAGCAAAGAATTACAACTAACCATGTCGACAATAACTCTTAAAAATTATATTAACTCATATCAATGACATAATCAACTAGAGAGCAATAATAAGATATCTCAAACAGCAACACATTGTCAAAACAACCATGATTCAATATGACAATAGTGGTATCTCGCTAGCCCTTTCTGAGACTGCAAAACATAAATTCAGATCACCCCCAAAGTTGAAGCAGCGACTAAACATTGTAATTTATGGTAGAGAAGATCCAATCATGATGCACCCAACATTAGCTACACACAATGCATCAGCATGAGAGCAGTGCTTTCAGGTTCTGGTGCTTATTTGAGAAGGTTATGACACAACATAAAAGTAAATAGATAGTCCCTTCGCAGAGGGAAGCAGTGATTTGCAGAGGTGCCAGAGCTCAAGTTTTTAAAACAGAGGTAAATGATATTTTGAGATATGCACCCTTCTCATTAACTTCACGACCATCAGTTATCAATATCTTCCATGCTAAACATGCTAGTGGCGGTTCCCAAGCGGAAATGTAAAGGTTATGACTCCATTGAGAGTTTTTGTTTGATTATTTGTAAGCTCTTTTATTTTTGCAGTTTGGGACTGGGCATCCCTATTACCGCCCTTTTCTCGTGCGATGGCGAGTGAATAAACACATCCTAAGAATAACCCGCTTAGCATGGAAGATACCGACTACCTCCTGTCATTCCATGAATGATCCAGGCACACAAAAAGGATATTTATTTGAAGTTTTTAGAGATGGCACATGCAAATTAATTAGGACGGTAGGGTAATACCGCATATAGGTAGGTATGGTGGACGAGTTCCCACTTAGTACAGGCGAATGCTAGCAAATAGGTTGAGAAGCGGCCAGCTAGAGAGCAACAACGGTCATGAACATGCATCATGCATAAGTAACATTGGATACTAGCATGAGTAGGATGTGAACACCATGAACATAAATATCATAGAGGCTATGTTGGTTTTGATTCAACTACATGCATGAACATGTGCCAAGTCAAGCCACTCGAACATTCAGAGGAGGATGCCATATCATCTTACTTCATCACAATCATTTTAAAGCAATGTTGATATCCAAGATAAGTCATTATTCACTCCTAGCTACTTATGCAATGGCATTAGAAACTATAATCTCTAATTGCAAACATGTTTTATCATAATAGGGTGAATCATGGGTACTAGGTTAAACATATTTACAAAAACAGAACAAGTCGAGTTCATACCCGTTTCTCTCCGCCACGGCCAGTTCATGTAATATCGTCATTATTGACTTTCACTTGCACGACCAAACGATTTGAAAATAATAATAGTGCAAGAGTGTCATGGACTAAGCTGGAATCTGCAAACATTTTGTTCAAGAGGAGAAGACAAGGTAATATGGACTCTTCATTAGATCAATAATGCAAATGAGAGCCACTCAACATTTTAATCATGGTCTTCTCCTTGGTGTGACTCAATAAAAAGGAAGAGAAATTCAGAGAAACACACTGAAATATTTTTGGAGTTTTTGTTTTTTCGGAAGCAAGCAAATGGAAAGGGGAAAACAAAAACGAGAAAAACTATTTACACGGGAAAGCTCCCAACAAGTAAAAGAAGAACAAGGAAATCTTTTTGGGTTTTCTTTTTAGTGCTACAACAATTTAAACTAGGAAGAAAAAATAAAAGAGAAGCAAGAAACATATTTTTGGGTTTTCTAAAAGTTTTTCAAACACACAAGAAGAAAGCGAGAAATTCAATTAAACATGGATGATACAATGAAAAAGTGTGGACACCGACAACTGGAATGAAATGTGTGAACATGAATGTAATGTCGGTGGGAATACGTACTCCCCCAAGCTTAGGCTTTTGGCCTAACTTGGTCTAGGGCCACTCGAAGAAGCCGCGAGGTCCAATGTTGAATTGCTGGGGAGCAGGCACCATAGGGTCCCACTGCTGAGGCTCCTCCTGTGCCACAACCTGGTTGTTCCGGTAAGCGACAATGTCCTCAGGCATAATCCTGTATCCGCCCATGGCAATATGCTCAAACAATGAAGGTGCAGGCAAGGGAATAATATCATGAGGTTTCTCACCGAAAACTAAGTTGTAATGCTGTCACGCCCAATATGCGACCCTATCCAAAAGGAACTCGAAGGTCCCACCAAGGATAGACCCGCATATTGAGACGCTTTTGCAAGGTGGATATCATTACATCAACATTACATAATAGATGGGGATACATCCAAAAGGCACACAATGCCACATGAATACAACAATACAACATACAAGAACAACATCCGACTACGGATGAATCATGAACAGAAACTCAAACAATATCCACCCTGCTAGCCCAGGCTGCCGACCTGGAACCTATCCCCTGATCGAAGAAGAAGCAGAAGAAGAACTCAACGCAAGCAAGCATCGCTCTCGCGTCATGATCATCGCATAAACCTGTACCTGCAACTGTTGTTGTAGTAATCTGTGAGCCATGAGGACTCAACAATCCCATTACCATGGGTATCAAGACTAGCAAAGCTTAAATAGGAAAGGAAGGGGTAAAGTGGTGAGGTTGCAGCAGCGAGTAAGCAAGTATGGTGGCTAACATACGCAAATGAGAGCGAGAAGAGAGCAAGCGGAACGGTCGTCAACTAGTAATGATCAAGAGGTGATCCTGAACTCCTACTTATGTCAAACATAACACAGAAACCGTGTTCACTTCCCGGACTCCGCCGAGAAGACCATCACGGCTACACACTCGGTTGATGCATTTTAATTCGGATCTGGTGTCAAGTTATCTACAACCGGACATTAACAAATTCCCATCTGCCACATAACCGTGGGCACGGCTCTTGAAAGTTTATACCCTGCAGGGGTGTCCCAACTTAGCCCATGACAAGCTCTCGCGATCACCGAAGGAATAGACCTTCTCCCAGTAAGACCCGATCAGTCTCGGAATCCCGGTTTACAAGACATTTCGATAATGGTAAAACAAGACCAGCAAGACCTCCCGGCGTGCCGACATCCTGATAGTAGCGCACAGATCTCGCCTCGTGCCACGACCGGATGAGCAGTCCGTATAACTAAAACCAGACCTCAAGTTTCACGAGGGGCGCAAAGCGCTCTAGTTTGGACCAACACTTAGACAAGCATTGGACCGGGGGGGCTGAATAAAGATGACCCTTGGGTTAATTACTCCCAAGGGAAAAGGTAGGTGGTGGTGAGGCAAATGGTAAAACCAATGTTGGGCCTTGCTGGACAAGTTTTATTCAAAGCGAACTGTCAGGGGGGTCCCATAAATCACCCGACCGCGTTAGGAACGCAAAATCCGGGAACATAACACCGGTATGACGGAAACTAGGGCGGCAAGAGTGGAACAAAACACCAGGCATAAGGCCGAGCCTTCCACCCTTTACCAAGTATATAGATGCATTAATAATATAAAAGAGATATTGTGATATCCCAACCAAAATCCTGTCCACCATGGAGAAATCTTCAACTTCACCTGCAACTAGCAACACTATAAGAGGGGCTAAGCAAAGCGGTAACATAGCCAAACAACAATTTGCTAGGAAGGGTGTCAAAGGTTAGAGGTTCATGGCAATTTGGGGAGGCTTGATGAGCAAATGATAGGTAACGCAGCAAAGCGATAGAATGAAACAACTAGCATAGCAATTATAGTAGTGAGATCCAGGGTAGCGGTCATCTTGCCTGAAATCCCGCAAGGAAGAAGAACGAGTCCATGAAGAAGATGAAGCCACGAAGACGAACCACACGAGATTTAACGAATCCTCACGATCGCAACGAAACGGGAACTATCGAGAAGAAGCACACAACATAGTAAACACACCACACATAGACAAGACATGATGCACAACAAGCATGATGCATGAAAAGGCTACATGAAGCTACTCATGGCAAGAGATGATGCAAACAAGAACAACACATCAAGGCAAGTTTAAATGAGGCCGGGAACAACATATAACAATTCCGGTAAGTCCTCATATGCATATTTCGAAATTGGTCCAGAACTGAATAAACCTTATGTTCAAGTTGTTAAACAGCAAGTTAAGATGCACCAAGATGATCTACACGAAATTCTAGTCAAGTTACATATAAAGTTCATTAGATTCGGAGCTACGGCATAGAAGATATGAGCAAAACAAGTCAAACATGGCATTGATGCAAAAAGCACCCAAAAATCAAGCAAACACACCAAAACAAGGATGCAACATGATAATATGGAACTTCATGCAAAAACAAGCAAGTTTCATATAGAGCACACTCAAAACGGAGCAACGGTTCAACACACACACACTATACAAGTCATAGCAACAATCTGTCCATAACAGCAACTAGGCATCTTACAAGCATCAAAACAACAAGCTACAGCACCCCAACATAAGAACAAAAGGCATGAGCATGAAGTACTGGTAAAGCATAACAAAACATGAAGACTGAGCTATCTCCAGAAACAACTAGAACATGCTCAAAAAGACATGGAAAGATTGCAAATAATAACAGTTTCAGACTTTGCAGAAATAACATCAGGTTGCAATGTTTAGAGCTATCAAACAACATGTTACAGGAACATATCATGGCAAACAAAGGCATGGCATGAATCTACTAATTGCATAGATCAAAAGACCCTTACTGACCATGAGCCAAAAAGGCATAGAAAATATGATGGCAGCCATGTAAACATGGCAAGTTATATTACAGATTCATACATGGCAGGAACAACAATAAGTAGGCATGTTCGTGAGCTTGAACCACTGACCACAGAGCAATAGATGGCATGGAAAGGCAACCAACAGTAAGAAGGCATGTTTATGAAGCTAAGCATGGCAATATCAAGTTCATAGGGTACATGGATCACTAGCAAAACATATGGGAACAAGTGAACTTAATGTAAACAGGCTGACAGCAACATTATGAAGCAACTTTAGAGCAAGATAACAACATGTTCCAGCAGGCTATAATTGCAACCAATGCCATGAATGGATAGAGCAAGACATGTCGATCAAAACATGTTTATAGAGCATCTCCAGATTATGCATAGAATGATTAGTAGCAACATGTTTACATAGCAATAAAATATAACAGAATCTGTCAGGAAAACAACAACAGCAACTACCCTACTTAACAAGCTCAATGCACTCAGCACACAACTCACAAAAATACATGGTTAACACCTCTGGAAAGATGGCATGGCATAGATCAAAACACATGTAGACATCAACCTCATAGGATGCACACATCAATCATGGCAAAAATGATAATACATCAAGTTATAACAGTTTCAGCAGATTAACATCAACATGCACTCTTCCAACAGCATTTTGGGCGCCAAGATGAGCTCAAATGAAAATGATGCAATGGAAAGAAATGAAGTACTCGTTGAGACGAATAATTTGACATATCATACGCACGAAACGGAGCTACGGATGCAGAGATACAACATGATGAACATGGCATGATTATGTCAGGGATTTCAGGGACTTAGTGGGAAAATCACCTCGCGGGGTCAAAGCGGATCGGGTCGGGCAAGATGGATCCGGGTGCGGGCCCGCGGATCGGGCCGGGGCGGACCCGGACGGCAGAGGCAGCGGTTCTCCGGCGAGGTTGTCGCCGGCGGGGCGGCGGATCCGGCCGGGCTCGGGCTCCGCGGCCGGATCTGGCGACGGGCGGCGTGAGCAATCGCGGGCGGCGCTGGGCGAAGACGGCGCGCGGGCGGCGCGGCAGAGAGGCGGCGGCAGCGGCTCACAAGGCAAGCTTCGCGGCGGGCGGCGGCGCGGGCGAGGCGCTGGGAGGCGGCGCTGGCACGGCGCCGCTGGGTCGGCGAGAGGCTGCGCCGGCGAGGCGGGCGAGGCGATGGCGAGTGCGGCGGCGGCGAGGCGCAGATCCGGGCGGCGGCGGCGGTTCTGGCGAGGCCCGGAGGCGGACGGCGACGGGAAGCGGGCGGCGCACCGAGGCGGACGGGCGCGGAGTGGCACGCTGAACTGGCGGGCTGCGCCGGCCGGCGGGCCGCGGCGCGAGGAGGAGGCCGGAGGCCACGTGGCGCTCCCGCTGGCCACGGAGGCGGCGGCGCTGACGTGGAGGCACGGGATTGGCCGGGCGACGTGGCAGCGGTGGTGGACACGTCCGACGCGGAGGCGGACATGTCCGGCGGCGCACAGGGGAAGAGGCTAGGGTTCATCTGTGCGAAAATTCGGGGGGAGACACCTATTTATAGGTAGAGGGAGCTAGGAGAGTCCAAATGAGGAGCGGTTTTCGGCCACGCGATCGTGATCGAACGACCGAGAGCATGGAGGGGAGTTGGCTGGGCTTTGGGCCACTTTGGAAGGGGTGTTGGGCTGCAAACAAAAGAGGGCTTTACGGTTACCCGGTTAACCGTTGGAGTATCAAACGACCTCCAAATGGCACGAAACTTGACAGGCGGTCTACCGGTGCTATACCAAGGCCGCTTGGCAAACCTCGGGCCATTCCGAGAAAGTTTAATACCCGCACATGAAAAGAGGCAAAAGGGGGACGCCGGAGGACATAGGAGTGCCGGATTGCAAAACGGACAACGGGGAAAATGCTCGGATGCATGAGACGAACATGTATGCAAAATGAAATGCACATGATGACATGATAAAATGCAACACGCAAGCAAATGACATGGCAACACCGACGAATAACTGGCGGACACCTGGCGCAACGAATCCGGGGCGTTACAAAGGCATGTCAATATTAAGATAATTAGTAGCAATGAACTGGTGGTCTTTCATAGCTGCTATATCTAGGTAAGCTCTGGGCAAAGGATGATCATCCTGGCGTATCTGCACATTGAAGTGAGTCGCCAAGCGAGCAACGTAAATGCCTCCATGTTTTTTACCCTTGAATCTGTTAAGGTGAAGGCGACGCGCCACAATTGCTCCCAAGCTATAAGTGTTGTCGCCATAAAGTGCGCGACACAAAACAACAAAGTATGGGGCGCAAAGTGAACCCACCTTCTCTCTCGCTAGCAAGCACTTTGCAATGAACAAGGAAAAATAATGCACGACAGGAAACTGCAAGCTAACGACAGTGGTGCCTGATACTCCTCTCTCACCCCCCACTGTCAGAGTACGGTAAAAACCGTCAAACTCTGAGGGCTTAGGATCTACCAAATCCCTATCAGAAGGAAGCATGCATATGTCACAAAATTCAGTAAGTGGGACCTGGAAAGTTTTAGCATATAAATTAAACTACACCTTAGGGGGATTATTCCTCGAATGAAGATGAAAGTTTTGCACAAAGGAGTTTGGAGGAGATGATATTGTTCCCATTCAGCTGCAATGAAGTTGGTGAGGCCGACATTAGCAGCATATTGGCTGAACTCTTGGAGGATTCCGGCCCCTTCCATGAACGCATTATGCGGCCACTCGCACGGCCGTAGCTCCACCAACCTCAGGGTATGGAGATCATCGTCAGATGAATCTCCAATAACCCCCTTGGAGTTCTTCTTGGAAGCAAACTTCCTAAAGAAACTCATCCTTTTCCTATGAACAAAATTCTGAAATTTTTAGTCCACAGATTTTTTCTCAACAGAACTTCACAAAAATGATAGCAACTACTCATAGGGATGTATAGAGGCCATAGCAAGCATTCAAACTACGTAGAACTCTAAGAATTCAACATGCAAGCTCATCTACAGCTGCACCAAGAGTAGCTAATTATTCTAAATATAAACCACTAAAACAAAAACTAATTGGACACATGGAGGAGTCACATACCAAGCAACAAATCCCGAAATAGTTTCGGAAACGGAATTTCGAGCAAAGAGATCGAAATCCACGGTTTCAGGAGCAAGAACACGAGAGAGAGTGTGGTAATGATTTTTTTCTAGGTGAATGGAGTGATGTGGGAAGAAGAAGTAAGTGAAGGGGCCCACATGGGGACCACAACCCACCAGGGCATGCCTGGGGGTCCTGGTGCACCTCCCTCTGATATTATTTTCACCAGAAATTCAGAAATATTCAGAAAAGTGTTAAAATTTCAGGGCATTCTGAGAACTTTTATTTTTGGGTCATTCTTTTATTGCACGGAAAACTCAGAAAACAGACGAAGCATGGCATTTTATTTTATTTAACTATGAAAAATAGAAAACAAAAGGTAGGGACATAAGGTAGTGCTCACTAAATTCATCAACTTCATACCTCTCAAAAATGATCCATTAATAAGGTTGATCAAGTCTTATTAATCACCACTTTCGATTAATATGAAACCGAAGAACTTTCGTAAATCACTAAGTTACATCAATGGGGATATGAATGTACCCAACAATAAACATTTAATATTTCTTTTTAACAGTAGGTATAGGTAGCTGAAAACTTCCAATAGTGATTTTCGGAGATTTTTCAATAACATTAATACCATTCACTTGGAATTGTTTCTTTGGAAAGTGCACCGTATGCTCATTACCCTTGATATGAAAAGTGACCTTGCTTTTATTGCAATCAATAACAGCCCCTACGGTATTCAAGAAGGGTCTACCAAGGGTAATCATTATGTTGTCATCCTCGGGCATCTCAAGTATAACAAAGTCAGTCAAAATAGTAACATTAGCAACAACAACAGGCACATCCTCAGAAATACCGATAGGTATGGCAGTTGATTTATCAGCTATTTGCAAAGATATTTCAGTAGGTGTGAGTTTATTCAAATCAAGTCTTTTATATAAATAGAAAGGTATAACACTAACACCAGTTCCCAAATCACATAAAGCAGTTTTCACATAATTTCTTTCAATGGAGCAAGGTATAGTTGGTATTCCCGGATCTCCAAGTTTTCAGGTACTCCATCTTTAAAAGTGTAATTAGCAAGCATAGTGGATATTTCCGCTTCTGTTATTTTTCTCTAATTAGTGATGATGTCTTTCATATAATTTGCATAAGGAGGCATTTTCAAGATATCAGTTAAGCGAGTTTGCAAAAAAACTAGCCACAACATTTCAGCAAAGCATTCAAATTCTTCATCATCTTTCTTTTTGGTTGACTTAGGTGGAAAGGGCATAGGCTTTTGAACCCATGGTTCTCTTTCCTTACCATGTTTTCTAGCAACAAAGTCTCTTTTATCATATCTTTTATTCTTAGGTTGTGGGTTATCAAGATCAACAGCTGGTTCTATCTCAACATCATTATCTGGTTCTTTATCATTAGGTTGAGTATCTTCATGAACCTCATCATTATCTTTTTCATTATCAGAAGGTGAGTGTTATTACCAGATTGAGTTTCAGCATCAGAGATAGAAACTTCATTATCATTATCAGGAGGTTTTTGTATTTCAGGTTCACTAGAGGCAGACAAAGTCCTATTACTTTTCTTCTTCTTTTTCTTTTTAGAAGGCCAGGTGCATCAGTGTTAATTATTTGAGAGTCTTGTTCAATTCTCTTTGGGTGTCCCTCAGGATAAAGTGGTTCCTAAGTCATTTTACCTCCTCTAGTTGCTACTCTAACAGCAAAGTCACTTATATTATTGTTCATTTCATCAAGTAACTCTCTTTGAGATTTAGCAACTTGTTCAGTTTGAACCATAGAGGCATGCTTTCCTACACCTCTAACATCATTTGAGATTCTAAATAACAAGTCACTCAAGCGAGCAATAATATCAGAGTTGTATTTCAATTGTTTCATAACATTTGCATTGAAGGCATTGGCTAGGATGTTTATTACAAGGATCATCACTATCATTGAATTTCATTAAAGATTTTACCTCTACCACCTTAGGTGGTGGTGGTGCTTCAAGCCCATGTATTTCTTCGATAGGTGGTAAATTTTTAACATTCATGGCTTTAATACCTTTTTCCTTCATAGATTTCTTTGCCTCTTGCATATCTTCAGGACTGAAATATAAGATACCCCTCTTCCTCGGAGTGGGTTTAATAGGTGTTTCAAGAGGAGTCCAATCATCATAATTTTTTAGTATGTTATTCAATAATTCTTCAGCTAGCCCAATAGTTCGTTCCCTGAAAACACAACCAGCGCAACTATCTAGGAAATCCCTAGAAGCATTGGTTAGTCCATTATAGAAGATATCAAGTATTTCATTTTTATTAAGAGGATCATCAGGCAAAGCATTAAGCAATTGGAGAAGCCTCCCCCAAGCTTGTGGGAGACTCTCTTCTTCAATTTGCACAAAGTTAAAATTTCCTGCAAGGCAACTTGTTTCTTATGAGCAGGGAAATATTTCTCAGAGAAGTAATAGATCATATCCTAGGGACTACGCACACAACCAGGAGCAAGAGTATTGTACCAAGCTTTAGCATCACCCTTTAATGAGAATGGAAATAACTTGAGAATATAGTAATAGCGAATCTTATCATCATGAGCAAAAAGGGTAGCTATATCATTCAACTTAGTAAGATGTGCCACAATAGTTTCATAACCATGGAAAGGCTCAGATTCAACCAAAGTGATTAACTCTGGGTCGACAGAGAATTCATAATCCTTATCATCGATAAAAATAGGTGAAGTAGCAAACATAGGATCACATTTCATTTTAGCATTCAGAGATCTTTCTTTATACTTGCATAATAGTTTCTCTAGATCATCTCTATCCTTAGAAGCAAGAATATCTCTAGTTGCCTCCTCACTCATAGTATAAACTTCCGGTACCTTTGGCAATTCATATCTAGGAGGACAAGTTCTAGTAGGTGTTTCAAGATTTCCAGTTTCAAGTTCATCATTAGATTCAACAATATCATGTTGTCTTACTCTAGCAATTTGTTCATCAAGAAATTCACCTAGTGGCACATCATCATCAAGCAAGGTACTAGCATCATCATGAGTAGCATTCATAGCAGAAGTAGCATCATCAATCACTTGCGAAATATCAGAATTAATAGCATGTGGTGGTGTTGCAAGTTTACTTATAATAGAAGGTGAATCTAAAGCGGAGCTAGATGACAGTTCCTTACCTCCCCTCGTCTTTGAGGGAAAAATCTTAGTCTTAGCATCCTTCAGTTTCTTCATAGTGATAATATGATAATAATCCCAAGTGACTCAACAAATATAGCTATGCTCCCCGGCAACAGCGCCAGAAAAAGGTCTTGATAACCCACAAGTATAGGGGATCACAACAGTTTTCGAGGGTAGAGTATTCAACCCAAATTTATAGATTCAACACAAGGGGAGCCAAAGAATATTTGAAGGTATTAGCAGCTGAGCTGTAAATTCAACCACAGCTGGAGATTAATTATCTACAGCAAAGTGATTAGTAGCACAGTAATATGATAGTATTGATGATAGTAGCAGTAGCAACAGTAACGGTAACAGTGATAGCAGTGATATTGTACTAGTAACGATAGCAGTAACTTAGCAAGAACAATATAAGATAAATTCATAGGCATTGGATCAGTGACTCGTTGGATGATATTCATCATGAGACAGTTATAACCTAGGGCGATATGGCACTAGCTCCAGTTCATAAGTATAATGTAGGCATGTATTCCGTAAATAGTCATACGTGCTTATGGAAAGAACTTGCATGACATCTTTTGTCCTACCCTCCCGTGGCAGCGGGGTCCTTCCCTCCTTTCATTCATAAACATGTCATTTTCATGGTCTAGCAAATATTGTTCTAAAGGATCCATGGGAGGCACATCAATAGAAGCAAGACAAATAATTTCATCCTTACTAGGAAATTCTTTATCATGGGGTTGTCTACGAAATTTGGAGAAACTAAACTCATGGGACGCATCCTCAAAACTTATAGTAACAATTGATTTCTCGCAATCTATCTTAGCATTAATGGTGTTCAAGAATGGTCTACCTAATATAATGGGACAAAAATCATCTTGTGGGGAACCAAGGACAAGAAAAAAATCAGTAGGGTATTTCACTTTCCCACACAAGACTTTGAAAGCACAAGTGCTCCCTGGGTGATTTTGGTAATTAATGTCAACATATCTCTTGTTGTACTAATACTTTTATCTAGTATATTTCAGATAAGTTCAACAGTGGAGTGGCATGGACAAGAGGATGTGGAACCCCTTCAAGATGCTAAGGACAAAGGATTGGCACATGCTCAAAGCTCAGGACTCTACATTTTCTATTTCAGTGATCCAAGATCACATTGAGTCCATAGGAAAGCCAATACTATTAAAAGGGGATGAGGTGTTGCTTAATGGCTTGCTTGCTCAAAGTGCTTAGTAATATGCTCCAAAGCCCTCAACCACTTTATCATATCCACATATGTCCAAAACCAAAAGTCACTCGGCCCCACCAATTTGATCCATCCGGCGCCGCCTAGTTCATTTGACATAGCCACTGCCAGAAACCCTAATCAATTCGGTCTCACCGATGGGATCTCGGTCTCACCGAGATGGGCTTGCAAACTCTGTGTTGCCTATTGCAATAATTTTGGTCTCACCGAGAAGATGTAATCGGTCCCATTGAGTTTGCTTGACTAACTCTCTGTTTTGCTTCTTACCAAAACTGGTCCCACCGAGTTTGTGTAATCTGTCAAAATGAGATGAGGTTTTACCCTAACCCTTGCACATCGGTCCCACCGAAATGCCTAACGGTCACATTATGAACTAAATCGGTCCAACCGAGTTTCCTGATTCGGTCCCATCGAGTTTGGTAAATTGTGTGTAACGGTTAGATTTTGTGTGGAGGCTATATATACCCCTCCACCCTATGTTCATTCGTGAGGAAAGCCATCAGAACATGCCTAAACTTCCAGCATTCATTTTCTGAGAGAGAACCACCTACTCATGTGTTGAGTCCAAGATATTCCAATCCAATCTTATGAATCTTGATCTCCAGCCTTCCCCAAGTTGCTTTCCACTCAAATCATCTTTCCACCAAATCCAATCCTATGAGAGAGAGTTGAGTGTTGGGGAGACTATCATTTGAAGCACAAGAGCAAGGAGTTCATCATCAACACACCATCTATTACCTTTTGGAGAGTGGTGTCTCCTAGAATTGTTAGGTGTCACTTGGGAGCCTCCGTCAAGATTGTGGAGTTGAACCAAGGAGTTTGTATGGGCAAGGAGATCGCCTACTTTGTGAAGATCTAACCTAGGGAGGCAAGTCCTTCGTGGGCGATGGCCATGGTGGGATAGACAAGGTTGCTACTTCGTGGACCCTTTGTGGGTGGAGCCCTCCGTGGACTCGCGCAGTCGTTACCCTTCGTGGGTTGAAGTCCCCATCAACGTGGATGTACGATAGCACCACCTATCGGAACCACGCCAAAAATCTCCGTCTCTCCAATTGCGTTTGCACACTCCAATCCCATCCCTTTACTTTCTTGCAAGTTGCATGCTTTACTTTCCGCTGCTCATGTACTCTTTGCATGCTTGCTTGATATGTATTGTGAATGCTTAAACTTGTGCTTAAACTCCACCTCAACTTGAAAAACTTAAAAACTGCCAACTTTGTGTGTTGAGGGTCTAATCACCCCCCTCTAGACACCTCTTCTCGATCCTTTCAGACTTCAACATCTCTAACAATCCCAATTGGTGATATAGTATCTCTATTAGCAAGCTTAATAGTAACACCAATATCTTCTATTTCAGCAGGTGCAATATCATTCATAATTTCCCGATATAAAGTAAAAGGAATTGCACTCACACTAGCACCCAAATCACATAAGCCATGATAACAATGATCTCCTATTTAACCAAAAACAACAGGTGTGCCAACAATAGGCCTATGTTTATCTTTAGTATCAGGTCTAGCAATTCTAGCAGCTTCATCACATAAATGAATAACATGCCCATCAATATTATTGACCAAGAGATCTTTAATCATAGCAATACTAGATTCAACTTTAATTTTCTCAGGGGCTGTAGGTGTTCTAGTATGACTCTTATGAACCATAGTTGAAGCTTTAGCATGATCCTTTATCCTAACAGGGAAATGTGGTTTCTCAATATAAGCAGTAGGAATAACAGGATCAACATTATAAGTATTATTTTCTTCTTCAGATTTAATATGTTCTACTACTTTCACTTCAATGGGAGGATGATATTTAAACCACTTCTCCTTAGGGAGATCAACATGAGTGGCAAATGATTCACAGAAAGAAGCTATTATATATCTCAGAGCCAAGTCCATACTTAGTACTAAATTTGCGAAAAGCATCGGTATCCATAAAAGATTTAACACAATCAAACTTGAGGTTTATACCTGACTCAGAGTTGTGTTCGAATTCCCAATCTTCAGAGTTGCATTTAATTCTTTCCAATAAATCCCATTTGAATTCAATAGTATTCTTCATAAAAGAACCAGTACAAGAAGTATCAAGCATGGATTGATCATTACGAGAAAGCCGAGCATAATTTTTTTGAATAATAATTTCTCCTGAGTGCTCATGATTGGGGCATGAATATAACAATGACTTAATCCTCCCCCAAGCTTGAGCGATACTTTCTCTTCCACGAGGCCAAAAATTATATATATAATTCCGATCATGATGAACTAGATGCATCGGATAAAACTTCTGATGAAATTCCAATTTCAATTGGTTGTAATTCCAAGTCCCAATATTATCGCATAGCCTATACTGCTACCTCTTGAGCACCGCGTTGGTTTTCCCTTGAAGAGGAAAGGGTGATGCAACAAAGTAGCGTAAGTATTTCCCTCAGTTTTTGAGAACCAAGGTATCAATCCAGTAGGAGGCTCCTCACAAGTCCCTCATACCTACACAAACAAACAAGAACCTCACAACCAACACGATAAAGGGGTTGTCAATCCCTTCACGACCACTTGCGAAAGTGAGATCTGATAGAGATAATAAGATAAGATAAATATTTTTGGTATTTTTATGATATAGATTGAAAAGTAACGATTGTAAAATAAAGATAGATTGGAAACTTATATGATGGAAAATAAACCCGGGGGCCATAGGTTTCACTAGTGGCTTCTCTCAAGATAGCATAAGTATTACGGTGGGTGAAAAAATTACTATCGAGCAATTGATTGAAAAGTGCATAGTTATGAGAATATCTAGGCATGATCATGTATATAGGCATCATGTCCGCGACAAGTAGACCGACTCCTGCCTGCATCTACTACTATTACTCCACACATCGACCGCTATCCAGCAGCAACTAGATTATTAAGTTCATAAGAACAGAGTAACGCATTAGGCAAGATGACATGATGTAGAGGGATAAACTCAAGCAATATGATATAAACCCCGTCTTTTTATCCTTGATGGCAACAATACAATACATACCTTGCTGCCCCTGCTATCACTGGGAAAGGACACTGCAAGATTGAACCCAAAGCTAAGCACTTCTCCCATTGCAAGAAAGATCAATCTAGTAGGCCAAACCAAACTGATAATTCGAAGAGACTTGCAAAGATAACCAATCATACATAAAAGAATTCACAGGAGATTCAAATATTTCTCATAGATAAACTTGATCATAAACCCACAATTCATCGGATCTCGACAAACACACCGCAAAAAGAGTTACATCGAATAGATCTCTGTCGGTGTCAAAACCGGCGGATCTCGGGTAGGGGGTCCTGAACTGTGCGTCTAGGCGGATGGTAATAGGAGACAAGGGACACGATGTTTTACCCAGGTTCGGGCCCTCTTGATGGAGGTAAAACCCTACGTCCTACTTGATTAATATTGATGATGTGTATTACAAGAGTGGATCTACCACGAGATCAAGGAGGCTAGACCCTAGAAGCTAGCCTATGGTATGATTGTTGTAATGGAGGTTATGTCCTGCGGACTAAAGCCCTCCAGTTTATATAGACACCGGAGAGGGCTAGGGTTACACAGAGTCGATTACAATGGTAGGAGATCTACATATCCGTATTGCCAAGCTTGCCTTCCACGCCAAGGAAAGTCCCATCCGGACACGGGGCGAAGTCTTCAATCTTGTATCTTCGTAGTCTTGGAGTCCGGCGGACGATGATAGTCCGGCTGTCCGGACACCCCTAGTCCAGACTCCTCAAGAGCCCCGAACCAGGCTTCAATGACGATTAGTCCAGCGCGTATGTAGTCTTCGGCGTTGCAAGGCGGGTTCTCCTTTTAAGTTCCATGTACCTGCCGAACAGTGTCCGGCTTCCTCATCAATGTTGCGCTTCTTGGCTTCCACGCCCAAGAATGGCCTTCTTCCACGCGTCGCACGAATGCGAAAAGTCAGGGTATCCTTTACGTTTTACCCCCTAGCTGTGCAAATAATCTGCCTATAAGAGAGGCAAGAATCCAGATCCAAATCACACCATCTTCCCTCCGCGAATACTCATCGGAGCGCTTCTGACCAAGAATCCATTCCACCATGGACCGTCGTCGCGGCTCCTCTTCTTGCGCTCCCAGCCCTCTGCCAGGAGATTGGAGGAGGTGCTCTGTTTTGCACAACGAGCTGGTGAAGCTCCAAGCGGGGGGATATCTCCCTCCGGCCTTCATGGTCCCGGTTCGAGCCGGGCTGGCCACCTACCAAGGTGGGAAGCAAGCGGAGGCTACCCCGAGCCCCAATAAAGGGGAGCGGGTATGCTTCGTCCCCTATCTGATAAGGGGACTCGGATTTCCTATACATCCTCCGCGGGCTCCTGGAGTTCTACGGACTCCAGCTCCATCACCTTACACCCGCCTCTATTCTACATATCGCGGGTTACGTAGCTCTTTGCGAGCTATTCCTGGGCATCAAGCCCCATTTTGCACTGTGGAAGAGGTTGTTCTGCCTAGTGCCCCGCTCTCACGAGGGGTCTATATATCAAGTGGGCGGCGCCGAAATATGGCGCATTGCCGGGACCGGATATCCATCCGGGACCCCCAAGAAGGCGTCCGAAGACTGGCCTTCGGAATGGTTCTATATAGAAGACGCTCCACCGCTGCACTGTTCGGATCGGCCTCCGGAGTTCAAGATCGCTCCGTTGAAGAACGCATTAGTTGGCGCCATGAGCCCCAACCGGAGGAAGACAAGAGCGCCCATTATCTAATGGGCCGAATAAGATTACTGGCCCACTCCGGGTTGACCATGATTGGAGTCATGGCAACATGCATTACACGGGGGGTGCAGCCACTGCAGTACAGGGGCCACCCCATGTGGGATTTCAACGGGGAAGACGATGCCACCCGTCATGGCCGCAAAGGACCGGATTCGGCCGAGGATCTGGTGTAGATCCTGTCCGGCCTGTACAAGGGGGAGAAGGAGGACTTCCTTCAGACGAACCCTTTGAATGGGTTCTCCATGAACAACCCCCGACGCTAGGTAAGCGAACACTTTAAGGGTCCGACCCGTGCTTTCAAAGTTTAAGCTTCTCATATTGTGTCTTCGGCGCAGGAACTGCGCCGGACTGTGGAGGACATGATAAGTCCAGCCCCGCAACCCGAGGATCCGGAGAGATCCCGGGATCCGGCCTCCGAAGAGGATCCGAACATAAAGGTGGAGCTAATCGACGGGGTGTTCCACTAGCTTAGCATGGATAATGCTTTAGTCGCCATTACGGCTGACTACCCCGGACTATATCCGGCTTCCCAGGTGATTGTGACCAAAGTCCTGACACCGTTATTCCTTCTTTGTCTATTTCTGACCACCGTATACGATGGCGCTGTGCAGGAGGCGCCTTCAGGGCGGGAAGCCGAGCCTACGGCGGCTGACCAACAAAGGCCAGTCCGGACCAGCAGGCGGAAGAGGAGCGCGACATGGACTGAAACGTCACCGCAAAGGTATAGCTCACAACTCACTACTTGGAGCAACATTCCTAGGAAGCGTTTGAGTGCTCATAACTTTTGTAGGAGAAAAAGCGCCCGCCGGACAGCGGGCGCGGAAGTTGCCAATCCGACCTCTACCAGCCAGGCTCCAACACCTGGTCTGGAGGGTGAGGCGAGCGCAAGGCACGAGCCGGGCACTCCTCCAACGGAGGATACCGACCGACTGTCCGCCACCAAGTCTGAGGTGGAGAGCACCATGAACCACAGCGCCACGACAAGATATTCATGACGCTGCTTCTCCCCTGAGGCGTTGAATACCTTTAACACGGGGGACGCGCACCTCCGTGCTGCTCAAGATGGTTTTACCAGAGCCACGGAGCAATATGTAAAAGACATACGGGTAAGAGAATTTAATAGTTATATATGCCAGTAGCCCCCGAGACTTAAAGTAGTTATGTTAACTGATTTAAGGATCATTTGAAACGCAGGATCTTACCGAGAAGAATACCCAACTGTCTCAGGAGCTGCAAGAGTGCAAGACCCAACTTGGGGCCGCACTTGCTGCCGCAGGAGGAAACACAGAGGCCCTGCCTGGTAACACATTTATATTGATAAATATAAGCACCGTGCGGCGTCTTGTGAAGTCTAATAATGACATTCAGAGTGCCGCGGACAAGATCCGGACAGTAAGACTACTCGCGCCGGTGAAGGCAGCGAGAGGGTCTTGAATAGGGTGCAGCAAGAGAGGAACAAGCTCCGGGATGCCCACGCCAAGCTCGGGAAGAGCTGAAAGGTGTGCGGGCCATGTTCTGCTCCATTAAGGAGAATCAGCGGCTTCGTCGCGGCATCTATAGTAAGTGCTTAAGCGAACTCCTTTGAAAAGAAGAGTGTGGCGAGGAAGTCAAGTAACAAAATATGTCTTGTAGGTATACTCACAGGTCGCCCTGCGGAGGAGATACCCGTATCAACGGGTGATCAACTTCCCGAGCTATTGCAGCTGCTCGAACGAGTTCGGCAGGCAATGAGCGGCGTCGTCCAGGCTTTATGGCCAGCCCTCTCCCTACCCGAAGGCCTTGGGGAGCTTGCGGAGAAGCTGCAGGAGGCGGCGCTTCCGCTTATGGAAGATTTCTGCTGCCGCCAAGGTGCCAGGAGGCTTGGGCCATGGTGAAGCAGCGTTACAAGAAGGCGGATCCCAACCACATGGCCGAGGTCGGACCTGTGGGGCCCGATGGGAAGGAGATCCCTGTGAGTTTAGTATACGGCCAAGTAGAGTTGGCCGCTAAATTTTCCCAACATGACTGTAAATTAGACAGCCTGTTAGATGGGATTGAGGAGGAATACAGTCAATAGATTTTACAATGTATTTTTAAAATGACATGTGAAATGCCTTCTAGCCGGATTGTAGATCGTTTTTCTTTGCCGACCTTTTCGCTTCAACCTCGGGACCCTAGAGTCCGGAGTGTGTCCGAATACCTTCTTGGTTAAGAAACAACTGTGGTATGCATGGAGACCAGGCGTAGGGGTCATTAGTGCTTTATCAGACAAGTGCCCAACTAGTTATGTTATATTACATGGTTAGTAAGAAACATCTTCCAGGGAGAATAGTTCCGTTAAGGGTTCCTTTCCCTGGGAGGCATGCCCTAAAGTGCATGTCCGGACTGCGAAAAAAGCAGAAAAACATCTGGGGGCAGATAAATAAGTAGGTAAAAAATCATCTTTCAAGTCACCGACCGAATATTCCCTTAAGAACGCTAGCTTTCGGCTTCACCCAGTCTGAGGTACACATCCGGCTGACCCGGCAATAATAATCGCAGAGGTGCTCCCTTTACCTCCTAGCCGAACAATCGGGAACGTAGGGGTAAGCACAGGAGCCAGGCAACCCAGCTTGGCCAAAACTTAAGTCATATCGATGCATATAATGGTGAGTAAAAGGTACATGTGGAAGCTTGACACATGTGCTGGGCATGAAGCCCTTATAGTTGAGCTTCTAAAAAGGAAGCCCCCAGGTATAATGAGTGCGGGTGGCACATCAAGTGTATGCGGACAATGCGCAGGTAGGCCCTTAAGGGCTTTTTAGTAGAAGGGTTAAGAGAAGAAAGAGAAACAAAAGACAGCCGAAGTGTAAAAATTTGAACGGGGGAAGGGAACGAACTCTTAGTCCGGCGCTAGGCATAGAATCTTCGGAGGCGGGCTGCGTTCCATGGGTTCGGCTCGAGTCGGTTGTCCGACGATTTAAGTGAGACGATACGCTCCGCCGGTCAGGACTTGATCGATAATGAAGGGCCCTCCCATTTGGGCTTGAGCTTGTCCTTTTTCTTGTCCGCAAGCGAGAACTAGTTCGCCAACGTTATAAGTCTTGGCCCGTACTTCTCTGCTTTGATATCTTCGAGCTTGCTGCTGATAGAATGCGGAACGAGCCTTGGCGATGTCGCGTTCTTCCTCCAATGCGTCCAAGCTGTCCTGCCGATCTAGCTCGGCCTCTCTTTCTTCATACATGCGCACTCGAGGTGAGTCATGGATAATGTCGCAGGGTAGAACTGCCTCTGCGCCGTATACCATAAAAAATGGTGTGAATCCGGTAGTACGGTTGGGCGTTGTCCGCAGCCCCCAGAGCACGGAGTCGAGCTCCTCTACCCAGTGCGTGTCAGATTTCGTAAGTGACCGCACTAGTCTGGGTTTAATGCCGCTCATTATGAGACCATTTGCTCGTTCAACTTGACCGTTGGTTTGAGGATGATAGACTGAAGCGTAATCGAGCTTAATGCCCATGTTTTTGCACCATGACTTAACCTCATCGTCCGTGAAGTTCGTGCCGTTGTCGGTGATGATGCTGTGGGGGACACCATAACGATGAACTACCCTGGATATAAAGTCTACCACTGGTCCGGACTCTGCCGTTTTAACTGGTTTGGCCTCTATCCATTTGGTGAACTTGTCCACCATGACCAATAGGTAACTTTGCTTGTGGGTTCCCCCTTTAAGGGGTCCGACCATGTCAAGCCCCTGCACCATGAACGCCGGTAATGGGTATGGTTTTGAGGCGGTGGGTGGCATATGGCTCGATTAGCAAAGAGCGACAACCGACACATCTTTGGACTAAGTCCCGAGCATCCTGCCGGGCCGTCGGCCAATAAAATCTGTCATGAATGACTTTCCTACCGGGGCCGGGCTGCTGCATGGTGTCCGCCTAGTCCGCATGAATTTCAGCCAGAGGTTTCGCCCTTCCTCTTCGGAGATACACCTTTGAAGGACTCGGTTGTGCTTTTCTTATAAAGTTCTCCTCGTGGACCTTGTAGGCTTTAGATCGCGGACTATGCAGCGGGCCTCATTTTGGTCTTCGGAAGTTCCTACCTAAGCAAGTAGGCTAGGAATGGCTCATCCCACGGGCGACATCGCCATTATGTCGTAATGAGGGTGTTATGTCATCGGCTGAATCGCCGATTGGCGCAGTTTTTTCCGGTTTGTTGTTTCCGGACTCCTCTTCCCATAGTACGGATGGCTTAAAAAGCCATTCTAGGAAGATGTTTGGAGGGACAACGTCACGTTTTGCGCCGATGCGTGCCAGTACGTCGGCCGCCTGATTATTATCTCGGGCTACGTGATGGAATTCAAGTCCTTCGAACCGAGCTGACATTTTTAGGACATCGTTGCGATATGCTGCCATTTTCGGATCCTTGGCGTCAAAGTCTCCATTTATTTGGTATATTGCGAGGTTTGAATCCCCGCGCACCTCTAGGCGTTGAATGCCCATGGAGATTGCCATCCGGAGACCATGTAAAAGGGCCTTGTATTCGGCTGCATTGTTGGAGTCCGTGTACATTATTTGAAGTACGTATTGGACTATATCCCCGGTCGGGGACATCAATACGACGCCAGCCCCGAGTCCGGCCAACATTTTAGAGCCGTCAAAGTGCATAATTCAATTGGAGTATGCGCCGTACTCTTTAGGGAGTTCGGCTTCGGTCCATTCAGCGACAAAGTCAGCTAAAACTTGTGACTTGATAGCTCGCCGAGGTTTGTAAGTTATATCGAATGGTAAGAGCTCGATGTCCCATTTTGCAATCCTGCCTGCTGTGTCGCGGTTGTTTATAATGTCATTGAGTGGTACTTCAGAGGCCACTGTTATCGAACACTCTTGAAAGTAGTGTCAGAGCTTCCGGGATGCCATGAACACCGCATACGCTATCTTTTGATAGTGCGGGTAACGGGACTTGCAGGGGGTTAACACAGTGGATACGTAGTACACTGGTTTTGAAGAGGGAATTTATGTCCTTCTGTCTCTCGTTCAACGATGAGTACCGCGCTTACAACTTGATGTGTTGCTGCGATGTATAACAACATTGGTTCGCCCAGGTTGGGCGCTGCCAGGACCGGATTTGTTGCCAATATGACCTTTATTTCTTTGAGTCCGGCTGTGGCAGCATCCATCCACTCGAAGTGTTCGGTGCGCCTAAGGAGGCGATAGAGGGGCAATACCTTTTCTCCTAGACGGGAGATAAAGCGGCTTAGAGCCGCCACGCATCCAATCAACTTTTGTATTAGCTTGAGGTCTTTTGGGATATCTAGCTGTGACAGAGCTCGGATCTTGGCTGGGTTTGCTTCAATTCCTCTACCGAATACAATAAAGCCCAGCAGTTTTCCGGCCGGGACACCGAAAACACATTTTTCCGGATTCAGCTTGATGTCATATGCTCTGAGGTTGTCGAATGTGAGCCTCAAGTCGTCTACTAGAGTTTCGACGTGTTTGGTTTTGACGACTACGTCGTCTACGTATGCCTCTACTGTTTTGCCGATCTGGGTGGCCAGACATGTTTGAATCATGCGCTGATATGTTGCGCCGGCGTTTTTAAGTCCGAAGGGCATCGTGTTGAAGCATAATGGTCCATATGGAGTGATGAATGCCGTTGCGGCTTGGTCTGCATCCGCCATATTAATCTGATGGTATCCTGAGTATGAGTCAAGGAAGCACAATGAATCGTGTCCTGCAGTAGCATCGATTATCTGGTCGATGCGGGGGAGAGGGAAGGGATCCTTTGGGCAGGCCTTGTTTAGGTCTTTAAAACGACGCATAGGCGCCAGGATTTGTCCTTCTTTGGTACCATTACCAGATTTGCTAGCCAGTCCGGATGTTTGATATCTTTGATGAATCCGGCTTCCAGTAACTTGGCTAGCTCCTCTCCCATTGCCTGTCTTTTGGGTTCGGAAAATCGTCGAAGAGCCTGTTTGACTGGCTTGAATCCTTTTAGGATGTTTAGGCTGTGTTCTGCCAATCTGCGTGGGATTCCGGGCATATCCGAGGGGTGCCAGGCGAAAATGTCCCAATTTTCCCGAAGGAATTCTCGAAGTGCGGCGTCTACATCAGGGTTCAATTGTGCCCCGATGGAGGCCGTCTTTGTTGGGTCCGTTGGGTGGACCTGGAATTTTACTATTTCGTCCGCTGGTTTGAAGGAGGTGGACTTGGATCTCTTGTCGAGTATCACATCGTCCCTATTCACCATAGAGCGCAGCGCGGTGAGTTCTTCTGCCGCTAGGGCTTCGGATAGTGCCTCCAGGGCTAATGCGGCTGTCTTGTTTTCGGCGCGGAGTGCTATGTCTGGATCACTAACGAGAGTGATTATTCCGCCGGGCCCAGGCATTTTGAGCTTCATGTACCCGTAATGGGGTACGGCTTGAAAAATTGTGAATGCCGCTCGTCCCAGTATAGCGTGCTATCCGCTGTTGAACGGGGCCACTTGGAACATGACTTCTTCGGATCTGTAATTGTCCGGTGAGCCGAACACCACATCGAGTGTGATTTTTCCTGTGCAGCGCGCTTCCCAGCTAGGGATTATTCCTCTGAAGGTTGTGTTGCTTCGCTCAATGCGGCTCCAGTCTATTTCCATTTTTTGAAGGGTTTCCTCGTAGATGAGGTTTAATCCGCTTCCGCCATCCATGAGGACCTTTGTAAGTCAAAAGCCATCCACTATTGTACTAAGTACCAGTGCTGCTGGTGCTCGGGCCGTTCGGAATTTAGGTTCGTCACTGGTGTTGAAGGTGATGGCGGTGTCGCTCCATGGATTTGTTGTTGCTACTTGGTAGACTTCGGCGAGGCTGCGGATTGTTCGTTTCCGCATACTTTTTGATGCGAAAGTCTCAAAGACTGTTGATACCGTACCGGTATTGTTGGAGTGGTTTTCCGGGGCTAGAAGCTCCTCGCCACTTTTGGCCACCTGCCGTAATATCCAACATGCTCGGAGGCTATGTGTCGGGATGGAGCCTTCCGTACTGTGAATTTTACAGGGTCCGCTAAGCCATCCCTCCAGTACAGTTCCGTGCCCTCTATGGGGTTTTTGCTTTTTGATTTTTGTGACAGGTGCCTGAGTGTAATGCACCCTCTTGTTGCGGACTGGGGTTGGGGCTGGATTGTCCCAAAATTTATTTTCGATTTTCCAAAAACTCTCCATCGCATAGTACTTTCGTACTATGGACGCCAAGTCGGCAAAGCGTGTAATTTCACGACGGCTGACGGCGTTCCAGATTCCCTCGCCCGTGCAATTATTGCAAAAAATTGAGATTGCGTTTTCTTCTCGGCAGTCCTTTATCCTGTCCATAACCAGGAGGAATCGCCCGAGAGTGATGTCTTGTTTCAGCGGGCTCTTGCTGGATTAGAGATAGATCGCATATGTCTGGGCGGGTGGGTGGAATTAAGTCCGGAACCCTACCCATCTCGAGGCTCGAAGGCCGGGAAGTTTCCAAATTTGGAAGCTTGGATTGCTGGACGTTGTCCAACGAGTCTGGAACGATGCCTGACTTTAGGTTCAGTGCTCGATTGAAGTGCGTCCCTCCGCGGGAATCCGGCATGGAGGGTTCGGGAGCCCGGACCTGGATAGTTTTCAATATAGGAGGAGATTCGCCGCATTGTTCCTCTACCACTACAACGTGGTGGGTGACCTGGGGAGAGTTGATCTCTCTCAGATCGGTTTTAAGCCCAATCTGATTGTAGTCTGTAGCGACTCCCAAGGCGGCGATGCGATCCAAGAGCTCGTAGACAGACGAGAGCTCTATTGGATCCAGCTGCTCGGCAAATTCCGAGCTGATGTGAAGATTGCTTTCGACGACTTGAGAGGTCATTGTCGAAGCGGTGGCGGACAGCGCCATAAGAAAACCACCTAGTCAGATAGTTTGGCGGCGGCCAAAGCTCCTTTATAAAATACCGTCTTTGAAGACGGAGAAGGCATCCTTCCTATCGGCGACGCACGAGGAACTCTCAATGAAAGCACCAATGTCGGTGTCAAAACCGGCGGATCTCGAATGCACGGGTCCCGAACTGCATCTAGGCGGATGGTAACAGGAGACAAGGGACACGATGTTTTACCCAGGTTCGGGCCCTCTTGATGGAGGTAAAACCCTACGTCCTGCTTGATTAATATTGATGATGTGTATTACAAGAGTGGATCTACCACGAGATCAAGGAGGCTAAACCCTAGAAGCTAGCCTATGGTATGATTGTTGTAATGGAGGTTATGTCCTACGGACTAAAGCCCTCCGATTTATATAGACACCGGAGAGGGCTAGGGTTACACAAAGTCGGTTACAATGGTAGGAGATCTACATATCCGTATTGCCAAGCTTGCCTTCCACGCCAAGGAAAGTCCCATCCGGACACGGGACGGAGTCTTCAATCTTGTATCTTCGTAGTCTTGGAGTCCGGCGGACGATGATAGTTCGGCTGTCCGGACACCCCCTAGTCCAGGACTCCCTCACCCATCGTTGGAATATACAAGCCAAGTTCTATAATGAAAAATTCCCACTAGTATATGAAAGTGACAACATAGGAGACTCTCTATATGAAGAACATGGTGGTACTTTGAAGCACAAGTGTGGAAAAAAGATAGTAACATTGCCCCCCTTTTTGGGCCTTTCTTTTTTTACTTGGCCTTTATTTTTTTTATTTGGCCTTTTTTTATTTGGCCTTTTTTAAGGGACAATGCTCTAATAATGATGATCATCACACTTCTATTTATTTACAACTCATGAATTACAACTCAATAGTAGAACAAAACATGACTCTATATGAATGCCTCTGGCGGTGTACCGGGATATGAAATGGATCAAGAGTGACATGTATGAAAAATTATGAAGGTGGCTTTGCCACAAATACGATGTCAACTACATGATCATGCAAAAGCAATATGACAATTATGAAATGTGTCATGATGAACGGAATGGTGGAAGGTTGCATGGCAATATATGTCGGAATGGCTATGGAAATATCATAATAGGTAGGTATGGTGGCTGGTTTGGGGAAGATATAAGGAGGTTTATGTGTGATAGAGTGTATCGTATCACGGGGTTTGGATGCACCGGCAAAGTTTGCACCAACACTCAGGGTGAGAAAGGGCAATGCACGGTACCATAGAGGCTAGCAATGATGGAAGCGTAAGAGTGTGTATAATCCATGGACTCACATTAGTCATAAAGAACTCATATACTTATTGCAAAAGTTTTATTGGACCTGAAGCAAAGTACTACTACACATGCTCCTAGGGGAAGGGTTGGTAGGAGTTAACCATCGCGAGATCCCGACCTCCACACATAAGGAAGGCAATCAAAAGAGCACCTCATGCAACAAATTTGTTACACAACTTTTACCATACGTTCATGCTATGGGACTTGCCAACTTCAACACAAGTATTTCTCAATTTCATAATTACCCAACTAGCATGACCCTAATATTACCACCTTTACATCTCAAAACAATTATCAAGCATCAAATTGGTCCTAGAAAGTGAATTGGATGTTATGATCAAGAAAGTGAATTGGATGTTATGATCAAGAAAGAAAGAAAGAAGGGTTGGTAGGAGTTAACCATAAGCTCCGTTAGAGCAAGAAAGAAAAACCACCACTTAAGGTACTGTAATGAACTAATTCTTTATTTATATTGGTGTTAAACATACTGTATTCCAACTTCTCTATGGTTCATACCCCCCGATACTAGCCATAGATTCATCAAAATAAGCAAACAACACACGAAAAACAGAATCTGTCAAAAACGGAACAGTCTGTAGTAATCTGTAACTTTGGAATACTTCTGGATCTCTAAAAATCCTACCAAAATAGGAAGTCCTGGGTAATTTGTCTATTGATCTACTTCAAAAATAATGAACTAAAAGGCACGTTTCTGTGATTTATTAAAATTATTCTCGTGCGTGCAGAAGTTTCTGTTTTTCAGCAGAATCAAATTAACTATCACCGTAGGTGATCCTATAGGTTCTACTTGGCACAAACCCTAGTTAAAACATAAAACCACATCTAAAAATAGACTATATGAATTGTTTATTAATAAACATAATTAAAAATCAAGGAACAAAAATAAAATTGGGTTGCCTCCCAACAAGCGGTATCGTTTAACGCCCCTAGCTAGGCATAAAAGCGAAAATAGATCTAGGTATTGCCATCTTTGGTATACAATTCATAAGTGGATCTCATAATAGATTCATAAGGTAATTTGATTTTATTTCTAGGGAAGTGTTCCATGCCTTTCCTTAATGGAAATTGGAATCTAATATTTCCTTCCTTCATATCAATAATTGCACCAATCATTCTAAGGAAAGGTCTACCAAGAATAATAGGACATGAAAGATTGCAATCTATATCAAGAATGATAAAATCTATGGGCACATAATTCCTATTTGCAACAATAAGAACATCATTAATCCTTTCCATAGGTTTCTTAATAGTGTAATCCACAAGGTGCAAGTTTAAAGAGCAATCATCAAATTCATGAAAACCTAGCACATCACATAAAGTTTTCGGAATCGTGGAGACACTAGCACCCAAATCACACAAAGCATAGCATTCATGATCTTTAATTTTAATTTTAATAGTAGGTTCCCACTCATCATAAAGTTTTCTAGGTATAGAAACTTCCAATTCAAGTTTTTCTTCATAAGATTGCATCAAAGCATCAACAATATGTTTGATAAAAGCTTTATTTTGACTATAAGCATGAGGAGAATACAACATGGATTGCAACAAGGAAATACAATCTATTAAAGAACAATTATATCATAATCAAATTCCTTGAAATCCAAAATAGTGGGTTCATTGCTATGTCAGGTTTTGACCTCCCCAATCCCACTTTTACCAAATTTAGCATCAAAATCTAAAAACTCTGAATCATTGGGACGCCTTTTAACTAAAGTTGACTCATATCCAGTCCCATCATTATCAAGATTAATATTGCAAAACAAAGATTTAATAGGAGACACATTAATAACTTTTATATCTTCATCATTATTATTATGGAAACTAGAAGAACACGCTTTTACAAAGCAATCTTTCTTAGCACGCATCCTAGCGGTTGTTTCTTTGGACTCATCAAGGGAAATTCTCATGGCCTTGAGAGACTCACTGATATCATGCTTAGGTGGAATAGATCGAAGTTTCAAAGAATCAACATCAAGAGAAATTCTGTCAACGTTCCTAGCCAATTCATCAACTTTAAGCAATTTTTCTTCAAGCAAACATTGAAATTCTTTTGAGAGATCATAAATTCTTTAACACTATTCTCAAAATCAGAGGGCATCTTATTAAAATTTCCATAAGAGTTGTTGTAGGAATTACCATAATTATTAGAGGAGTTACTAGGGAACGGCCTAGGATTAAAGTTTCCTCTATACGCGTTGTTACCAAAATTATTCCTACCAACAAAATTCACATCCATAGATTCATTATTATTCTCAATCAAAGTAGACAGAGGCATGTCATTGGGATCAATAGGAGCATTCTTAGTAGCAAACAATTTCATAAGTCCATCCATCTTTCCACCCAAGACATTAATTTCTTCTATTGCATGAACCTTTTTACTAGTAGATCTTTTGGTGTGCCATTGAGAATAATTAACCATAATATTATCTAGGAGTCTAGTAGCTTCTCCTAAAGTGATTTCCATAAAAGTGCCTCTCGCGGCCGAATCTAAAAGATTTCTAGAAGCAAAATTCAATCCGGCATAAAAAATTTGTATGATCATCCATAAATTTAAGCCATGTGTAGGGCAATTGCGAATAATTAATTCCATCATTTCCCAAGATTGGGCAACATGCTCATGATCAAGTTTCTTAAAATTCATAATATTGTTTCTAAGAGAGATGATCTTAGCGGGAGGAAAATACTTAGAGATAAAAGCATATTTTCGCTTATTCCACGAATCAATACTATTTTTAGGAAAAGGCATACACCAAGTTTTAGCACGATCTCTAAGTGAAAACGGAAATAACTTCAATTTAGCAATATCATTATCCATGTCTTTCTTATTTTGCATATCACACAAATCAACAAAGTTGTTTAGATGAGTAGCGGCATCTTCACTAGGAAGGCCGGAGAATTGATCTTTCATAAGAAGATTCAACAAAACAACATTGATTTCACAAGATTCAGCATCATTAAGAGAAGCAATCGGAGTGCTAAGGAAATCATTATTGTTGGTATTGGAAAAGTCACACAATTTAGTATTATCTTGAGCCATCGTGACAAGCAATCCAACACACAAGAACACAAGAGGCAAGCAAAAAAGAGAGGCAAACGGGAAAGAGAGGGCGAATAAAATGGCAAGGGTGAAGTGGGGGAGAGGAAAACGAGAGGCAAATGGCAAGTAATGTAATGCGAGGGAGATGAGTTTGTGATGGGTACTTGGTATGTCTTGACTTGGGCGAAGACCTCCCCGGCAACGGTGCCAGAAATCCTTCTTGCTACCTCTTGAGCACTGCGTTGGTTTTCCCTTGAAGAAGAAAGGGTGATGCAGCAAAGTAGCGTAAGTATTTCCCTCAGTTTTTGAGAACCAAGGTATCAATCCAGTAGGAGGCTCCTCACAAGTTCCTCGTACCTACACAAACAAACAAGAACCTCGCAACCAACGCGATAAAGGGGTTGTCAATCCCTTCACGGCCACTTGCAAAAGTGAGATCTGATAGAGATAATAAGATAAGATAAATATTTTTGGTATTTTTATGATATAGATTGAAAAGTAAAGATTGTAAAATAAAGATAGATTGGAAACTTATATGATGGAAAATAGACCCGGGGCCATAGGTTTCACTAGTGGCTTCTCTCAAGATAGCATAAGTATTACGGTGGGTGAACAAATTACTGTCGAGCAATTGATAGAAAAGTGCATAGTTATGAGAATATCTAGGCATGATCATGAATATAGGCATCACGTCCGCGACAAGTAGACCGACTCCTGCCTGCATCTACTACTATTACTCCACACATCGACCGCTATCCAGCATGCATCTAGAGTATTAAGTTCATAAGAACAGAGTAACATATTAGGCAAGATGACATGATGTAGAGGGATAGACTCAAGCAATGTGATATAAACCCCATCTTTTTATCCTAGATGGCAACAATACAATACGTGCCTTGCTGCCCCTGCTGTCATTGGGAAAGGACACCGCAAGATAACCCAAACTAAGCACTTCTCCCATTGCAATAAAGATCAATCTAGTAGGCCAAACCAAACTGATAATTCGAAGAGACTTGCAAAGATAACCAATCATACATAAAAGAATTCAGAGGGATTCAAATATTTCTCATAGATAAACTTGATCATAAACCCACAATTCATCGGATCTTGACAAACACACCGCAAAAAGAGTTACATCGAATAGATCTCCAAGAAGATCGAGGAGAACTTTGTATTGAGATTCAAAGAGAGAGAGAAAAAAAGCCATCTAGCTAATAACTATGGACCCAAAGGTCTGTGGTAAACTACTCACAACTCATCGGAGAGGCCTTGGCAATGATGTAGAAGCCCTCCGTGGTTGATTCCCCCTCCGGCGGAGCGCCGGAAAAGGCCCCAAGATGGGATCTCGTGGATACAGAAGATTGCGGCGGTGGAAATAGGTTTCGTGGTGCTCCTCGGTGTTTTCAGGGCATGCAAGTATATATAGGTGAAGGAGGTCGGTCAGGGGAGCCATGAGGGGGCCACGAGGGTGGGGGCGCGCCCACCCCCCTAGGGCGCGCCAGGCACCCTCGTGGCCACCTCGGCTGCTTCTTGACGTCCACTCCAAGTCTCCTGGATTGCGTTTGTTGCAAAAAGATCGCTCCCGAAGGTTTCATTCCGTTTGGACTTCGTTTGATATTCCTTTTCTTCGAAACACTGAAATAAGCAAAAAAACAGCAATTCTGGCTGGACCTCCGGTTAGTAGGTTAGTCCCAAAAATGATATAAAAGTGTAAAGTAAAGCCCATAAACATCCAAAACGGGTAATATAATAGCATGGAACAATAAAAAATTATAGATACGTTGGAGACGTATCATATACCATGTCAATGCCTTCTCCTTAAAAGATAAAGGGAAGACATTCTTCTTGACTTCATCCTCGGGCAAACCTGCAAGCTTAAATAATCCACAAACTTCATCCACATAGATTAGATGCATATCAAGATGTAGTGTTCCATCTCCTGCATAAGGATTAGCTAGCAGTTTATCTATCATACCCGAAGGAATTTCATAATAAATATTTTCAGTAGGTGCAGTAGGTTGAGGAACAACTCTTTGCTCTTCCGGTCGGGGTGAAGATACCCCGAACAAGCCCCTCAAAGGATTATTTTCCATAGTGACAAGTGAGTAAATTTTAGCACGTAATATAAATGTTTCCTTACCAAATTCCACTCACCAAAGGAGCTTCACTCCCCGGCAACGGCGCTAGAAAAGATTCTTGATGACCCAACGAGGAGCAAAAGGAAATGACAAGCGGTTTTGAGCAAGGTATTCTCTGCAAGCATTGAAACTATCTGTAACAAATAGTTGTGTGATAAGATAATTCGTAACGGGTAACAAGTAACAAGTGTAACTAAGGTGCAACAAGGTGGCCCAATCCTTTTGCTAGCAAAGGACAAGCCTGGACAAACTCTTACATAAATCAAAACACTCCCGAGGACACATGGGAATTATTGTCAAGTTAGTTTTCATCATGCTCATATGATTCACGTTCGTAACTTTGATAATTTGAAATGTGGGTGGACCGGTGATTGGGTGCTTCCTTACTTGGACAAGCCTCCCACTTATGATTAACCACTCTCGCAAGCATCCGCAACTACAAAAGAAGAATTAACCACTCTCGCAAGCATCCAAATCAGTCCCTTACGAAGCAACACATAAACTAGGTTTTAAGCTTCTGTCACTCTAGCAACCCATGATCTACTTATTACTTCCCAATGCCTTCCCCTAGGCCCAAACAATGGTGAAGCGTCATGTAGTCGATGTTCACATAACACCACTAGAGGAATGACAACATACATATCATCAAAATATCGAACGAATACCAAATTCACGTGATTAGTTATAACAAGACCTCTCCCATGTACTCAGGAACAAAAGTAACTACTCACAAAGCATATTCATGTTCATAATCAGAGGGGTACTAAATAGCATTAAGGATCTGAACATCTGATCTTCCACCGAATGAACCAACTAGCATCAACTACAAGGAGTAATCAACGCTACTAGCAACCCATATGTACCAATCTGAGGTTTTGAGGCAAAGATCGGATACAAGAGATGAACTAGGGTTTGAGAGGAGATGGTGCTAGTGAAGATGTTGATGGAGATTCACCCCCTCTCGATGAGAGGGTCGTTGGTGTTGACGATGGCTGTGATTTCCCCCTCGTGGAGGAAAGTTTCCCCGGCAGAATAGCTCTACCGGATCCCTAGATTGCGTTAGCCCAGGTTCCGCCTCGAGACAGCGGCGCTTCATCCCGAAAGCTTTCTTCTTAATTTTTCTAGGTCAAAACCCACCATATAGCAGAAGATGGGCACCGGAGACCTGACAGGGGGCCCACAAGCCACATGGGCATGCCCAGGGGGTAGGGTGTGATACGTCTCCAACGTATCTATAATTTTTTATTGTTCCATGCTATTATATTATCTGTTTTGGATGTTTTATATGCATTAATATGCTATTTTATATTATTTTTGGGAACTAACTTATTAACCCAGAGCCCAGTGCCAGTTTCTGTTTTTTTCCTTGTTTTTGAGTTTCGCGGAAAAGGAATATCAAACGGAGTCCAAACGGAATAAAACTTTACGATGATTTTTCTTGGACCAGAAGACACCCATGGGACTTGGAGACCAAGCCAGAAGGCCCACAAGGTGGCGGCAAGGGTGGAGGGCGCGCCCTAGGGGGGTGCCCCCTTACCTTGTGGCCCCCTTGGGAGTCCCCTGACCTACTTCTTCGTCCTATAAATTCACATATATTCCCAAACCACCAGAAGCGTCCACCAAAAATACTTTTCCGCCGCCGTAACCTTCTGTTCCCGCGAGATCCCATCTTGGGGCCTTTTCCGGCATCCTGCCGGAGGGGTGTTCGATCACGGAGGGCATCTACATCAACCCTATTGCCCTTCCGATGAAGCATGAGTAGTTTACCACAGACCTACGGGTCCATAGCTAGTACTTAGATGGCTTATTCTCTCTCTTTGATTCTCAATACCATGTTCCCTCGATGTTCTTGGAGATCTATCCGATGTAATCTTCATTTGCGGTGTGTTTGTCGAGATCCGATGAATTGTGGATTTATGATCACCTTATCTATGAATATTATTTGAATCTTCTCTGAATTCTTATATGCATGATTTAATATCTTTGTATTTCTCTTTGAATTATCAGTTTGGTTTGTACAACTAGATTGGTTTTTCTTGCAACAGGAGAGGTGCTTAGCTTTGGGTTCAATCTTGTGTGATTTCACCCAGTGACAAAGTAGGGGTAACGAGACACGTATTGCATTATTGCCATCGAGGATAAAAAGATGGGGTTTTCATCATATACTTGAGTTTATCCCTCTACATCATGTTATCTTACTTAAGGTGTTACTCCGTTCTTTATGAACTTAATACTCTAGATGCATGCTGGACAGCGATCGATGTGTGGAGTAATAGTAGTAGATGCAGGCAGGAGTCGGTCTACTTGACATGGACGTGATGCCTATGTTCATAATCATTGCCTTGGATATCATCATAACTTTGCGCTTTTCTATCAATTGCTCGACAGTAATTTGTTGACACACTGTATTATTTGCCTTCAAAAGAGAAGCCTCTAGTGAAACCTATGGCCCCGGATCTATTTTCCTTATTATATTTTCATATCTATATATCAAAAATACCAAAAATACCTTACTGCAATTTATTTAGTTTTAATTCCTTTTACATTTTAGTAATCTTTTATATCTATATCTATCAGATCTCACCTTTGCAAGTGATCATGAAGGGATTGACAACCCCTTTTTTGTGTTGGGTGCAAGTGTTTGATTGTTTGTGTAGGTGCATATATTGGGGACTTATGTGTCTCTCCCACTGGATTGATACCATGGTTCTCAAACTGAGGGAAACACTTATCTCTACTTTGCTGCATCACCCTTTCCTCTTCAAGGGAAAAACCAGCGCAAGCTCAAGAAGTAGTAGGAAAAATTTCTAGCGCCATTGCCGGGGAGATATACATCAAGCCTACCTAGTACCCATCATAAACTCTCATCTCTTGCATTACATTATTTGCCTTGCCTCTCGTTATCCTCCCCCACTTCTAAAACGTTCTCAGAAAAACACAAAAATATTTGCCTTTTTATTAACCCTTCCTTTGTTCGTCTTTTCGTTTGCCTTTTGTTTGCCCATGTGTTAGATCGCTTGCTTTGTCACGATGTCTCAAGAAAACATCAAGTTGTTTGAATTTTTTAATACTAATAATAATGATTTTATTAGTAATCCGATTGCTCCCGCCACTAGTGCAGAATCTTATGAAATTAATGACACTTTGCTAAATCTTGTTATGAAAGATCAATTTTCCGGCCTTCCTAGTGAAGATGTTGCATCCCATCTAAATAATTTTGTTGAGTTGTGCGATATGCAAAATAAGAAAGATGTGGATAATCATATTGTTAAATTGAAGCTATTTCCGTTCTCACTACGAGATCGTGCTAAAACTTGGTTTTCATCTTTGCCTAAAAATAGTATTGATTCATGAAATAACTGTAACGATGCTTTTATTTCCAAGTATTTTCCTTCCGCTAAGATCATATCCCTTAGGAAAGATATTATGAATTTTAAGTAACTTGATCATGAACATGTTGCACAATCTTGGTAGAGGATGAAATTGCTGATACGAAATTGCCCTACTCATGGTTTAAATCTATGGATGATCATACAAAATATTTATGCCGGATTGAATTTTGCTTCTAGAAATCTTTTAGATTCGGCCGTGGGAGGTACTTTTATGGAAATTACTTTAGGAGAAGCTACTAAACTCCTAGATAGTATTATGGTTAATTATTCTCAACGGCATACCGAAAGATCTTCTACTAGTAAAAAAGTGCATGCGATTGAAGAGATTAATGTTTTGAGTGGAAAGATGGATGAACTTATGAAATTGTTTGCTAGTAAGAGTGCTCCTATTGATCCCAATGATATGCCTTTGTATACTTTTATTGAAAATAATAATGAATCCATGGATGTGAATTTAGTTGGTAGGAACAATTTTGGTAATAAATCGTATAGAGGCAATTTTAATCCTAGGTTGTTTCCTAGTAATTTCTCTAATAATTATGGTAATGCCTACAACAATTCTTATGGAAATTATAATAAGATGCCCTCTGATCATGAGAATGATATTAAATAATTTATTAGTTCTCAAAATAATTTCAGTGCTTTGGTTGAAGAAAAATTTCTTAAGATTGATGATTTGGCTAGGAACATGGATAGAATTTCTCTCGAAGTTGATTATTTGAAAATTACATCTATTCCACCCAAGCATGATATTAATTAAGGACAGTATAACCGCACCTAAACCGAGCTCCCACAAAGATTTACGTTTTCGGCCGTCCGTTTTTCTGATCTGGGACTTCTTGGCCATCTGATTTCATGCGTGTGGCAATCTGTTCCGCGATCTGTGTTAACTGGGCCGGCTGTCCTGTGGGCTGCTGCTCCACGGGCCGAAACGGGCGCCAATGGTGCATTGGGCCTTGGGCGAGCCGGCAGCCCATTCGAACGAGAGGGACCCGAGAGAGCAACCACGTCGGCTTTACTCGCGAGCCTAACCTAGCAAACCCTAATCGAGTCCGGATCGAGGCTAATGGGAACGGGTGCGCATCGATCCGGAATCGAGCCACAGAGAGGGGCCGCCAGTTCCACCCATCGAAGACCGCCGGGGTGCGTCCATCCACAGGGATGGGATCGAGTCCGGTCGATCCCAACGACCGAAGGAGCGGGATCCAAGTGGAGACGAGTCCATCCGGTCGATCCCAGCGACCGGCGGAGAAGGATTCGGGTCGAGCCGATCCAATCCAGCGGGAGGTGTGAGGTGCGGGTGAGGGAGAGACGCCTCGTGTACTGGTAACTTCTCTCTCCATCAAGCTCGCAATCATGGCATTGTTGTGCTGGAAACTGTTATGCTCCCCTTCAAGCTCGCGATTATGGCCTATTATCATCCCTTAATTCAGGCCTATTATCATTCATTCATTTGCTTAATGCCTGGTAAAGTTGCAAACCTCGCAGGTACCATATAATGCTTTCCTCCCTGGCTTTCTATGCACATCTTACTCCTGCAGCAACAGCTTCTTGGGCGACATGCTCGGGCATGGGCGAGGCTTGGTGATTCGGGCCTAGATCGATGAGGCGTGGTGGCCATATAGATAGGTCGCGGGCGGCGGCCGGCAAGAAGAAGCCTGAAACACCAGCCCAAGGACGAGGTGGGGATGTTGTGCAGGAGTGGCCAAATGACGCAGATCGGCGGCTGGACAACAGCACTATGGAAGGAGTTTGGGGACCAGGTCGTCGTTCTCTTCAATGGCATGGAAGGAGTTTGGGATTGTTTTGTTATTGTTCTTTTGATTCTCTCTCTCATCCATCGCTCCCACCTTTCTCTGCAGTGAACATGACCAACGACTGGACAACGTGGTGACCATGGCTGGGCCAGGAAATTAGAAATAGAGAATCTTCTTTCAGTCTCAGCATGCATGGATCGAGCCATGTACGAGTAATAGGTAGTTTAGATTAGTAGATGTACGTATTTCACTATTGTTATCTTACAAAATTTCTTATTGGAAATCCAAAGTCTGCATCTTACCTCATGTGAAATCGGTTCTGTTGTTAGTGTTTCTTCACAGGGTTGATCCATGGGATTTACATCTCATGACTATATATGTTGGCAATTGGTTATCTTGTCAGTACTTCACAATTAAGATGTTGCATCCCCGTCATTCTCTTTGCTTGGTGCTCATTGTGTGGTAACTATTTTATTCAACTACCAAAGATGTTTTTCTGGCCACTATTCTAAATCTCTAAAATTGTTGGGAGTACTTGGTCATGCATATGTTTTTTATATTATCTATTAAAATATTCATTGGGAAAAATGACATGCTTAGAAATTCAGTTTAGTTAGATTTTCAATGTTTTAGTTTTTTTAGAAATAAATATTAGTGTTCATATCCTCACATCTCTCTTTTTATGCTGCAAAAATTGGAAGTTATGGGTAGTTGTGGTGCAGCCAACCGAAGGCATGGGTGTTGCCGGCGGCCACAAGGAGCCAAAGTCTGCCATGGGAGGCTGCGAGCACTCAGAAGCAAATAATGAAATTCAAGATTTAACAACATAGACGATTTCAGAGATGATTTCGATGATGCACTATATATGTATAATCTTACATGTTTATTTTATGTTTGTGCTACTGCTTATTGTCGGTCTTGAAGATACTGATTAGCCATATTTACTAAGTGTTCGTTGTTTTGTTGTCATACCAAAGCCAAGTTGCGCATTGTTTTTACTAACTACATATGATATTCTCTCAATTACTAACTAATAAACACCTTTGTGAAAAATTGAATATGTTTCATGCATTCATATATCTATTGTGAAAATAGACGGGCGCAGCAACGCGCGCCATCAATGATCTAGTTAATCTCTAAAAGCTATGAGAATCTCTATTGATGAGTGCAAAGAAAGAACCGCTAAGATGCGTGCCAAGCGAGATTGGTTTGTAAAAGCATGTTCTTCTAGGTTTTGTGAAAATACCGATGAATATCTTAAAGTAATTGATGGGAATCCTATTGAATGTTTGTTTTCTAATATAATTCCTGATAAATATGGGATCGGAGATGAGTTAACTTTAGTTAAAAGGTGTCCCAATGATTTGGAGTTTATAGATCTTGATGCAAAAATAAAGAAAAGTGTGATTGGAGAGGTCAAAACTTTAAGTAGCGATGAACCCACTCTTTTAGGTTTCAAGGATTTTAATTATGATAATTTTTATTTGATAGACCGTGTTTCCTTGTTGCAATCCATGTTAAATTCTCCTTATGCTTATAATAAAAATAAAGCTTTTACTAAACATATCATTGTTGCTATGATGAAATCTTTTGAAGAAAAGCTTGAGTTGGAAGTTTCTATCCCTAGAAAGCTTTATGATGAGTGGGAACCTACTATTAAGATTAAGATTAAAGATTATGAGTGCCATTTTTTGTGTGATTTGGGTGCTAGTGTTTCCAGATTCCAAAAACTTTATGTGATGTGTTGGGTTTCCGTGAATTTAATGATTGTGGTTTAAATTTGCATCATGCGGATTCCACAATTAAGAAACCTATGGGAAGAATTAATGATGTTCTTATTATTGCAAATAGGAATTATGTGCTCATAGTTTTCATTGTTCTTGATATAGATTGCAATCCTATTTGCCCAATTATTCTTGGTAGACCTTTCTTTAGAACAATTGGTGCAATTATTGATATTAAAGAAGGAAACATTAGATTCAATTTCCGTTAAGGAAGGGCATGGAACACTTTCCTAGGAAGAAAATTAAGTTGCCATATTAATCTATTTTGACAGCTACTTATGGATTGCATACCAAAGATGACAATACATAGATCTTTGATTTATGCCTAGCTAGGAGCGTTAAACAATAGTGCTTGTTGGGAGGCAACCTAATTTTATTTTTGTTCTTGCTTTTTTTGGTTATGTTTTTCAATAAATAATTCATCTATGTTAAGATAGGTCTAGCTGTCCTGTACAAGTATTCTGTATGTATGTAATTGTATATGTTGATCATTATATATAGAAAGACATGGAGAGGCTCTGCCCCACGGGAAACCCTAAACCCTATTCTCAAACTTGGTATCAGAGCCTACCCTAGCCGCCGCCGCCTCTCCTGCCGCCGCAGCCGCAGACGCAATTTTTTCTCGCGGCCACCGCGACTGCCCCGGCCGCGTCGATGACTCCCTCCTCCGCGCTAATGCTCTCCACCCTCTCCGTGCCCGTCCTGGTCGCCCCGGTCATCGCCTCACCCGCAGCGTCGGCTCCCACCCCCATCCTTCCGCCCATCGTGGTCTCGCTCAACCGCAGCAACTTCATGATGTGGAGGGCCCTTGCCCTTCCCAATATCACCGAAGTTCGCCTCGACGGCTTCCTCGATGGCTCGGCCAGGGCGCCGGCGCCGACCGTGATGATAGGCACTGGCGAATCCACTCGCACCGTGTCCAACACTGAGTACGAGCAGTGGTGGACTCTAAATCAGATGGTCCTTGGGCATCTCTTCGGTTCGATGAACGTGGAGATCTCTGCGCAGCTGATCGGCTGCAGGACGGCGGCCGCTGCTTGGGCGGCCGTGCACACCATGTTCGCCGCCGAGAACAGCGCCGATGTGTGTAGCCTCCGCCACGAGATCCAGGCGCTGAGGAAAGGAGACCGCCCCACTGGCGAGTACATGCAGAAGGTGAAGGCCCTCACTGATTCGATGGCTGCCACTGGCTCTCCTCTTCGCGATGATGAGACCATCGACTACGTGCTGACCGGGCTCGGCTCGGCGTTTAACCCTTTTGTTGCTTCGATGAACTTCGCGGGCATGCCTATCACGTTTTAAGCGTTCTACTTGAGTGTCCTTCACTACGAGGCCTTCACCGGTCGGTTTACAACACCACCTCCAGCCGTGCGCCTGACTCTGGACGCCTGAGTGGTGGACTTCCTTCAGGCGGCTCCTTCCCGCCAGGATCGGGCGGCTACATCCCAAGCCAGAGCAGCGCCCCTGGCCGCACCAGCGGCAACAACAACAACGGCGGCAACAGCCGCAACAAAGGAGGCAACAGGGGCAGTCGCAACTGGCGTTGGCGTCCTCGGTGCCAGATATGCAAGAACTGGGGGCACGAGCCGGGTGATTGTCGTAGCCGCTATGATCATGACAACCGCGCTGCTAACTCCGCGTCCACATCCTCCTATCATGAGCCGCCGCACTGAATCCTGGATACCGGCGCCATGGACCACCCGATGAGTGATCTCGATCGTCTACACTTCCATGAGCGCTATGGCGGGAAGGATCAAGTGCAAGTGGAAAATGGTGCAGGTTTGTCTAGTTCGCATATTGGTCATTCCACTATACCCGGTTCATCTCTCCCTTTATGAAATATTCTTCATCTACCACATATTAATCAACATCTCCTTTCCATTTATCGTCTTGTCATTGACAATGATGTTTTTGTGGAATTTCACCGTTTCTTTTTCCTTGTTAAGGAAACGGTCACGAAGAAAATCCTTCTTCACGGTAGAAGTCATGGTGGACTCTACCCCACCCCGTTTAGTCGCACGTCATCCTCCTCCAACCGCCAAGCATCTCTCAGCGTCAAGACCACCCCGTCTCAGTGGCACCAGCGTCTCGGTCATCCCTGGAATAATATTGTTCAAAACATTGTTAAGAATAATGATTTAGTGTATTCTTATGAACGTCAGACTTCAGCGCGTGATGCTTGTCAGCGTGCTAAGAGTCGACAATTGCCATATAATTTATCTCATCACGTTTCCGCTATGCATCTTGAGTTAATTCATTCTGATGTTTGGGGGCCTGCTATTGCCTCTTCCGGAGGTTATAAGTATTATGTGAGCTTTGTCGACAACTATTCTCATTTATCTCGGATTTATCTCCTCAAGCACAAGTCTGACATTGAGCAAGTGTTTTATGCTTTTCAGGCTCATGTTGAGCGTCTTCTCCACACTAAAATCATAGCCGTTCACTCGGACTGGGGTGGCGAGTAGAACAAACTGCACCGTTATTTTCAACGCACTGGGATCTCCCATCGTGTGTCTTGCCCGCACACCTCTCAGTAGAACGGGATTGCTGAACGCAAACACTGTCATCTTGTAGAAACAGGTCTTGCCTTGCTGGCTCATTCTTCTCTCCCATTGCGTTTTTGGGATGAAGAATTTCTTGCTGCGTGTTACCTCATTAATCGCATGCCCACACCCGTTCTTCAACAAGATACACCTATATATCGTCTCCATAAGGTGCAACCTGATTACAATTTCCTTCGCACTTTTGGGTGCGCCTGCTGGCCTAGTTTGCGCAAATATAACACACGCAAGCTTGCCTTCCGTTCCATCATGTGCGTTTTCTTGGGCTATAGTCATATGCATAAGGGATACAAGTGTCTTGATCATTCCATGGGACATATCTACATCTCTCGTGATGTTTTTTTCGACGAGTCTGTTTTCCCTATGCCACCCCTGGGGTCACCGTAGATGTCTCCTCTTCAGCTGATGTCCTCTCTTTTCCTTCCAATGAACTGGCTACGGGTGACCATATGCGCAAATACGACTTGTCCTATTTGTCTACTGACCTGCCTGTTTTAGGCCATGTTGCTCCTCCGTAGGAACCCTCGGATGCTGTGTCTCCATCCCTCGCAATCAACGGGCATGGCACATGCATGCCCCTGCCCGCCGCTCCCACATGGCCGACACGCCGACCTCCCTGGCGATCGACGTGCATGGGACATGCACGTCCCCCAGCCCGTCGGCTACCGCTTCGCACGGCTCGACCAGCCTATCCTCGGCCCCGGCGGCTGCTTCGCCCGGTCCATCGGCGGCCTCCTCGCCGCGCGCTGATGACCCGTCTTCTGCCGCAGTGCTCGAGGATGCTGCCTCGCCATCGCCTACACAGCTCGCGTCACCTTCTTTCGAGGGCAGCCCTGTCCCCTCGACTGCGACGCCTCCAGCTGCTCCTACACACACCATGGTTATGCGCACCCGCGATCACACTAGGCGTGCGCTTATACCAACTGATGGGACCATCCGATATGATCCTCGTCGCCGCACGTTTCATGCGGTGCCTGTCTCTCATCGTGATGCTCTCCGTGAGACTGCCTGGCGTACAACGATGATTGATGAGCTCACTGCCCTTCATCACAACAAGACTTGGGTTCTTGTGCCTCGACCGCGCGGAGTCAATGTTGTTGGGAGCAAGTGGATCTTCAAGACAAAGCATCATCCAGATGGCTCTGCTGATAAGTACAAGGCCCGACTGGTCGCTCGTGGTTTCACCCAGCAGCTTGGCATTGACTATGGTGATATGTTCAGTCCGGTTGTCAAGTCGGCCACACTTCGACTGGTTCTTGCCCTGGTTGTGTCTCGCGGTTGGAGTCTTCGGCAGATTGATGTCAGCAACGCCTTCCTTCATGGGTATCTCTTAGAGGACGTCTATATGCAGCAGCCACCTGGTTTTGAGGATGCTCGGTTTTCCTCGCATGTGTGTAAGCTGCAGTGCGCTCTCTATGGACTCAAACAGTCACCTCATGCGTGGTATGCTCGGTTCAGTGCACGTCTTCTAGAGCTGGGTTTTGTCTCCTCCAAAGTAGATACATCCCTATTTTCTTCCTCCATCGTGATGTTTGGATCTATATGCTTGTCTATGTGGATGATATCGTCATTGCCGGATCTTCTCCACGAGTTGTTGATGGTCTTGTTCACTCCCTTGCAGCCAGTTTTCCTATCAAGGACTTTGGGCCGTTGGAGTACTTTCTTGGTTTGGAAGCGTCGTACAATTCCGGGGGGGGGGGTGACGTTGACTCAACGGAAGTATGCCTTGGATCTTTTGCACCATGTGAGCATGGAGAATTGTAAGCCTACTTCCACACCATTGTCTACTTCTGATCAGCTTGCACGAGTGTCTGGACAGCCTCTCAGTACCTATGATTCTTTCCGATATCGCAGTGTTGTTGGTGGACTGCAGTATTTAACACTCACTCATCCGATATTTCGTTCGCAGTGAACAAGGTGTGTCAGTTTCTCTCACAGCCCACTGATGTTCATTGGGAAGTTGTTAAGCGGATTCTGGCTATGTGAAAGGAACATTGCACACAGGGCTGAAGTTTCGCAAGGCTGTCTCCACCAGCATTAGTATTTTCACTGATGCATATTGGGCAGGATGTCCTGATGACCGTCGATCCACCGGAGGTTTTGCCATCTTTGTTGGACCGAACCTCATTTCCTGGAGTTCGAAGAAACAACCGACAATGTCGAGATCCAGTACAGAGGACGAGTACAAAGCCTTGGCAAATGGAGCTGCTGAAGCCATCTGGGTAGAGTCACTACTCAAAGAGCTTGGTGTGTCACAGCAGTGAGTTCCTGTTCTATGGTGTGATAATTTAGGGGCCACATATCTGACTGCCAACCCAGTTTTCCATGCATGGCACATCGAGATCGATTTCCACTTTGTACGTGAGCGTGTTGCTTCTGGAGCTCTTGAGGTCAGGTTCATTTCTTCTAATGATCAGTTGGCTGATGTGTTTACTGAACCAGCCACCCGACAGATGCTAGACGGTTTTAGTACCAATCTAAATCTTGTACATAGTAGAAGTTCAAATTGAGGGGGAGTGTTAAGATAGGTCTAGCGTGCCGTGTACACGTATTCAGTACGTATGTAATTGTATATGTTAATCATTATATATAGCAAGACGTGGAGAGGCTTTGCCCCATGGGAAACCCTAAACCCTATTCTCAAACTATCTAGCCTCTCGTTAGATGTGTTTCATGTTTTAATTAGTGTTTGGGCCAAGTAAGACCTTTGGGATGGCTTACGGTGATAGTTGATTTGATCTTGCTGAAAAACAGAAACTTTTGCGCCTAGTAAAATAATTTTCAAAAATGACAAAAGCGTGATTTTGATCTATATTTTTTTACACAAGATTTATATACAAATTATATAGGTTATCCTAATTTTTCAGAATTTTTGGAGTTACAAAAGTATTCGAAGTTTCCAGATTGCTACAGACTGCTCTGTTTTTGACAGATTCTGTTTTCTATGTGTTGTTTGTTTATTTTGATGAATCTATGGGTAGTATCAGGGGGTATGAACCATGGAGAAGTTGGAATACAGTAGATATTACACCAATATAAATAAATAATGAGTTAACAACAGTACCAAATAGTGGTGATTTATTTTCTTATAGTAACGGATCTCATGAGTTTTCTGTTGAGTTTTGTGTTGTGAAGTTTTCAAGTTTTCGGTAAAGATTTGATGGACTACGGAATAAGGAGTGGCAAGAGACTAAGCTTGGGGATGCCCAAGGCACCCCAAGGTAATATTCAAGGACAACCAAGCATCTAAGCTTGGGGATGCCCCGGATAGCATCTCCTCTTTCGTCTTCATCTATCGGTAAATTTACTTGAGGCTATATTTTTATTCACCACATGATATGTGTTTTGCTTGGAGCGCCTTGTACGTTTTGAGTTTTACTTTTTAGTTTACCACAATCATTCTTTCTGTACACACCTTTTGAGAGGGACACACATGAATCGTGATTTATTAGAATACTCTATGTGTTTCACTTATATCTTTTGAGCTAGGCAATTTTGCTCTAGAGCTTCACTTATATCTTTTTAGAGCACGGCGGTGGCTTTATTTGTAGAAATTATTGAACTCTCATGCTCCACTTATATTATTTTGAGAGTCTCTCTAAAGAGCGTGGTAATTTGCTTTGGTTATGAATTTAGTCCTAATATGATAGGCATCCAAGAGGGATATAATAAAAACTTTCATATAAAGTGCATTGAATACTATGAGAAGTTTGATTCCTTATGATTGTTTTGAGATATAAAGATGGTGATATTAGATTCATGCTAGTGAGTAAATGTGGATTGTAGAAATACTTGTGTTAAAGTTTGTGATTCCCATAGCATGCACGTATGGTGAACCGTTATGTGATGAAGTTGGAGCATGATTTATTTATTGATTGTCTTCCTTATGAGTGGTTGTCAGGCACGAGCGATGGTATTTTCCTACCAATCTATCCCCCTGGGAGCATGCACGTAGTACTTTGTTTCAATGACTAATAGATTTTTGCAATAAGCATGTGAGTTCTTTATGACTAATGTTGAGTCCATGGATTATACACACGCTCACCCTTCCACCATTGCTAGCCTCGCTAGTACCGCGCAACTTTCACCAATGCATTACAACCACCATATACCTTCCTCAAAACAGCCACCATACCTACCTATTATGGCATTTCCATAGCCATTCCAAGAAATATTGCCATGCAACTTCCACCGTTCCGTCATATTTTCTATCCTAAGTTTCGAGTTGTAATTCTTGAGTTGTAAGTAAATAAAAGTGTGATGATCATCATTATTAGAGCATTGTCCCATGTGAGGAAATGATGATGGAAGCTATGATTCCCTCACAAGTTGGGATGAGTCTCCAGACTTTATAAAAAATAAAAGAGGCCAAAGAAGCCCACAAAAAAAAGAGGCCGAAGGAGCCCACCCAAAAAAGGAAAAATGAGAGAAAAGAGAGAAGGGACAATGTTACTATCCTTTTTCCATAATTGTGCTTCAAAGTAGCACCATGATCTTCATTATAGAAGAGTATCCTATGTTGTCACTTTCATATACCAGTGGGAATTTTCGTTATATAACTTGGCTTGTATATTCCAATGATGGGCTTCCTCAAATTGCCCTAGGTCTTCATGAGCAAGCGAGTTGGATGCACACCCACTTAGTTTCTTTTTGAGCTTTCATAAACTTATAGCTCTAGTGCATCCATTGCATGGCAATCCCTACTCACTCACAATGATATCTATTGATGGGCATCTCCATAGCCCGTTGCCACGCGTAGTTGATGTGAGACTATCTTCTTCTTTTTGTCTTCTCCACAACCACCATATTCTATTCCACCTATAGTGCTATATCCATGGCTCACACTCATGTATTGCGTGAAAGTAGAAAAAGTTCGAGAACATCAAAAGTATAAAACAATTGCTTGGCTTGTCATTGGGGTTGTGCATGATTTAATATTTTGTGTGATGAAGATGGAGCATAGCCAGACTATTATTGCTTTATTAGTATGCTTGAAGTATTATTGTTTTTATGTCAATATTAAACTTTTGTTTTGAATCTTATGGATATGAACATTCATGCCACAATAAAATTACATGGATAAAAATGTTAGGTAGCATTCCACATTAAAAATTCTATTTTTAACATTTACCTACTCGACGACGAGTAGGAATTAAGCTTGGGGATGCTTGATACGTCTCCAACGTATCTATAAATTTTTATTGTTCCATGCTATTACATTATCTGTTTTGGATGTTTTATATGCATTAATATGCTATTTTATATTATTTTTGGGACTAACTTATTAACCCAGAGCCCAGTGCCAGTTTCTGTTTTTTCCTTTTTTTTTAGTTTCGCAGAAAAGAAATATCAAATGGAGTCCAAACGGAATAAAACTTTTACGATGATTTTTCTTGTACTAGAAAACACCCATAGGACTTGGAGTCCAAGTCAAAAGACCCACGAGGCGGCGACAAGGGTGGAGGGCGCGCCATAGGGGCCCCAGTAACTTGTGGCCCCCTCGGGGGTCCTCTGACCTACTCTTTCGTCCTATAAATTCACATATATTCCCAAACCACCAGAAGCGTCCACCAAAAATACTTTTTCGCCGCCGTAACCTTCTGTTCCCGTGAGATCCCATCTTGGCACTGTTTCCGGCATCCTGCCGGAGGAGGGGTTCGATCACGGAGGGTGTTGGGGATATTACCACTAGGCGTGAGACCTACTTGGGCCGGGTTAACTCCATTAGTGGTATAAGCAGATGAAGGCCCAAGGCCTATAGTCGGTTTAGAACCTGTAGCCGTAAACCGGCCTGATGTATAACTTGTATTGTAAGTTAGGAATAGAGAGATACCAACCGGGATACGAGTATGAACCGGTTGGGACTCTATGGACCGACGGGCGTCACCCGTGTATATAAGGGGACGACCCGGCGGCGGTTCAAGACAGACAACCACAACTCGAGCCTAGGCGAAGCGTGTTTGCTCCCTAGCCATCGAGACCACATCAATTCCATCACAACTAGACGTAGGCTTTTACCTTCATCGAAGGGGCCGAACTAGTATAAACCCTCGTGTCTTTGTGTCCGCTTTAACCCCTTCAAGTAAACCCATAGCGATGGCTCCACGACTAAGTCCCTTCACTAGGACATCTGCCGTGACAAATCCACGACAGTTGGCGCCCACCGTGGGGCCCTCGCACGATGGTTTGACGATCTTGGAGGGCAAGCTCAAAGGACTCGAAGGCTATGCTGTGGGCCGGATGACCAAGAGTCGTCGTGGCAAGATCTACATCGACGACGCAGGATGGGGTCCCGAGGCCGATTCGATCGAGTACGGGTACCAGGTCCCCTTTGGTGGCATACACGTTTTCATCGGCAAGATCGGTGAGCCTGGGCCTGAGCCGGACATCTGCACCGACCTTGTCGAGACGGCTCAGCGTGCGAGATCTACCCAGGCTAAACCGGCTATGAAGCGTGCCTTCGTTGGAGTCATCCACGGAGGAGAGCGTGAAGACGAGTCAGAACACGGTAGCGAGACCGTCGTCTATTCCGGCGACGAGTCCTCAACCGGAGAGATCGAATCACTATACCAGTTGCAAGACGACCAGGTTAGGGGCTGTTCCGATGGCGACAGTATTCTGGACCCCCTGGGCCAGGTCAACCGGGTTGGAATATTCATGGCCGGCACCCAGGCGGCGAATCACTCTTCGACCGCCGCAGCGATGCTCTCCGGATCAGCAGCGGCAGCGGCAGCAGGGGCAGGAGGCCTTGTGCGCCCGCCGGTTCAAGTTCTATCTGATCTATTTGATGCACTAGCCGTGCTTATGGCGAGGCCAATCCGCGGATCAGAGGCCCATGATGCGAGATTGCAAAGGTGAGAGAGCAGATCATGCAAGCGAGCGGATCTGCAGCAGTAAAAGACAGATGGCTGCAGAGCGGGCGCTTTAGACGCCAGCCTATAAGCTCATGCTTGACCGTAACGCATCACAGAGGCTTTGAAGCGAAGCACAGATCACGCTTTGCCGTTAGGGTTTGACCTCAAATCTCTTTCACACTCCAGAGCTGGACCCAAGAATCCGCGCAGCACTGGAGACAAACCGGATTGAGGCACGGGACCAGGCGCGCAGTCCAACCTCGCTCGATGGAACCTCCTCAACAGAACATTGTGGTTCCTCCGCCGTCCGACGCCCCCGGGTCATTATTCTAATCCTATGGACAACCTTGTTGCAGCCGCCGCGCGATTAGAGGCTATCCCGGTTGAAGGGGACTCTCCGCAAGCGATAGAGACGCGCCGGGTTAAGGAGCTTCTCCGGACCGCGCTGATTCAGCAGGAAGCATATTCGTACAGCCGTGATCGGATTCACTCCACGCCCCGTCCAAGCCGGAGCTATAGCAGGTGCATGGATGAACCGGCCATATCGAGCAATGCGCGAGGCCGTGAAGCGGCCCGTGGCAATAACCCGGCAGGTGGTGTTCGTGATGCTCAGGATGTGGTGGACCGGCCCGCACGAACACGAAGAGGCCGAGTTAGCAGCCAGAATGATGCGGGTCAACTTACACCGGTTCGTCCTACCACCTCCGCCGGACCAGGGGTCGCATCCGCTTTGGGAGTGCCTTGTTTAATCCCCGCTTTACGCAATGTGCGTCTGCCCAAGGATTTCAAGGGTCCACGCAAGGTGCCGAATTACACCGCTGATTTATCTCCCGAAGCGTGGGTAGAGAGTTATGAGATGGCCATGGAGATGCTAGATGTGGATGAGGCCGCATGTGCAAAATACTTCACCATGATGCTTGAAGGCACGGCTCGTACTTGGTTGAAGAGCCTACCGCCCAATTCTATCAGCTCATGGGCCCAGTTGCGGGGCCGGTTTATCCAAAATTTCAAGGATACATGTAAGCAGTCCAAGTCCATAGTAGACCTGGCGGCTTGTGTCCAGGAGGACGGAGAATCAACGACCCATTGGGTACGCCGCGTTTCGGAAGTTTTGCACTTGTCTGACAGGATCAATGTTGACTCGCGATCTTAACACCGAAGGCAACCGCCGTTCAAGCCTTTAAAATTGAAATTGGGACGATGAAGCGGTTACAGAATGACATGGGAACTCTCATGGCCACTTTAGTGAAGTATGCTGATTCGGACAGTACCAAGGATCCCGAGACCGATGATGATGAAGCAGGAAGGAAAGAAGAATAGCAACCCAAGGGTAACAAGACAAACCAACGGGTTATGGAAACGGAGGCAAGTTTAAAGGCGGATGGCAGCATAGATTTTGTGGCTAACACTAATGCACAGATGTGGGCAGCGCGCAGAGGTAAAGCGGCAAATCGTAATGGGGCTCCCAATCCTAACGCAGATCGTTTGAATTATTTGTTGAATCAGCCTTGCCCAAAGCACGGGACGAAGGAGGCGCCGGTTAACCACCTTTGGAAGGATTGTTATATTATGCAAGAGTTTAAAAACTCTAATGCCTTCCGGTATGACCGTGGGTCAGGTGGCGGTTCAGGATCCGGTTTCCATGGGCTGGGCCACGATGGAGCTTCCGGTTCAGGTCTCAATCAGGGCGGTCACAACAACCAGAGTAATCAGAACGGCCAGCAGCAGCAGCACCAGCAGTAGTCGGGTTATCAGAGCCAGCCAAAACAGTTGAACAATGGGCAATATCATGTTTTCACAACTAGTTTGGATAAACGTGACCGAAAACTCCACAAGCGAGCGGTGAATTCTGTTGAACCGGCCTTACCACGTTACTTACGCTGGTCGGAGCAGCCTATCGTGTGGAGCAGAGAGGATCACCCGCCCCGGGTTGATAATCCGGGCCAGCTGGCATTAGTGGTAGACCCTCAGGTGGGGGGTTATAAATTTACCAAGGTACTCATGGATGGAGGGAGCAGTATTAACATACTATACTATGAGACATTCCGCCGCATGGGTCTAACAGACAAGGATCTCAGACCGTCTAATACGGTGTTCCATGGTGTGGTGCCTGGCAAATCTGCATATCCTATTGGTAAGATAGCCCTGGATGTGGCTTTTGGGGACGAACACGATTCCCGGTCGGAAAAACTAACCTTTGAGGTAGTGAAGATCCGGAGCCCGTATCACGCCTTGTTTGGGCGGCCGGCTTATGCCAAGTTCATGGCGCGGCCTTGTTATATCTACTTGCAGCTCAAGATGCCGGGTTACAAGGGGACAATAACGGTTCATGGGAGCCGTAAGGTCGCTTTGGAATGTGAGGAAGGTGATGCGGCTTATGCAGAGTCGATCTGTGCCACGGAGGAGTTGAAGTACTATAAGGACAATGTTGATCCGGCGGATATGACCCCTTTGAAGAAGCCAACTACAGAGCATGATTCGGATATGAAGTTCAAATCGGCAATGAGACCAAGCTTGTTGACTTCGTGTCCGCAATTTGTCCAAGCAGTTCACTGTCGATGCGATACCGATCCCAAATAGGAAAGCGCTCATCGAAGTTCATCCGTGAAAATCGGGACATTTTTGCATGGAAACCGTCGACATGCCCGTGTACCGAGGAACTCGCCGAGCACACTCTTAATGTGGATCCTAAGTATAAACCGTGAAACAATTCCTCCGCCGGTTTAACAAAGAAAGGCGCAAAGCCATTGAGAGGAAGTGGCGAGGCTTTTAGCGGTGGCTTTATCATTGAAGTGTTCCATCCGAGTGGCTTGCTAATTCGGTGCTGGTTCTTAAGAAAAACGGCACTTGGCGATGTGTGTGGATTACACAGATCTTAACAGGCTTGTCCGGTGGATCCTTTTGCCTCCCCGCATTGACCAGATCATTGATGCCACGGCGGGTTGTGAGCGCTTGAGTTTTTGGATGCATACTCGGATATCATCGATCAAAATGGCGGTTAAGGACCGTGGAGAAGACAGCGTTTATTACTCCCTTTGGAGCCTTCGCTATGTCTCTATGCCCTTCGGGCTCAAGAGTGCCAAAGCCACCTATCAACAGTGTGTACAGAATTGCCTGCATAAACAGATCGGCCGCAATGTGCATGCCTATGTGGATGATATTGTAGTAAAGTCAAGGCAGAAGGAGACGCTGGTGGATGATTTGAAGGAAACCTTTGACAACTTGCGAGTTTACAAGATGATGCTTAATCCGGCCAAGTGTGTTTTTGGTGTTCCGGCAGGCAAGTTACTGGGTTTCCTGGTGTCTAACAGAGGAATTGAGGCTAATCTGGAGAAGATTACGACTATTACCTCCCTGGCTAAACCGAAGTGCATCAACGATGTTCAGCGTTTGGCGGGCCGGATCGCCGCACTGAGCCGGTTTAGCAGCCGCCTCAGAGAGAAGGCCATCCCTTTGTACCAAATGCTGAGGAAGACAGACCATTTCGCTCGAGTCCGTCACGATGAAGCATTTGAGGACTTGAAGCGGCAATTAGCCAATCCGCCTGTTCTTGCAGCTCCGGTCGACAAGGAGACACTATTATTATACGTAGCAGCCAATGCTCGGGCAGTTAGAATAGCTATTATGGTGGAACGCAAGGAGGCAGGCAAGGAATATCCGGTTCAGCGGCCGGTTTATTATATCAGCGAGGTACTTATTGAATCCAAGCAAAGGTATCCGCATTGGCGTAAGCTGGTCTATGGTGTCTTCATGGCTACCGGAAATTGAAGCAATATTTTCAAGGGCACCCATCACGATGGTCGATTCAGCTCCTTGGTGATATCATACTGAACCGGAGGCGATCGCCGGATTGCCAAGTGGGCTATAGAGCTTGGGCCACACGGATCAAGTATGTACCTCGGACGGCGATGAAGTCTCAAGCACTTGTTGATTTCATCAATGACCGGATAGAGTTACAAGCACCGGAGGAGATGCCGATCACACATATTGGACTATTCATTTTGATGGATCCAGCAATTGGAAGGCTCGGGCTGAGTCGATTAACTTCCCCACGAGGTGATAAGTTTTGTTATGTTCTCCGCTTAATGTTCCCTTGTACTAATAATGCAGCTGAGTACTGAAGCCTTGCTCCATGGTCTCCGGATGGCTAAAGAGATGAATTAAGCCGGGTTAAGTGCTTCGTGACTCGGACCTCGTGGCTCAACAGTGTCCGCACTTGGGATTCTAAGGACCGCTCATGGCTGCATATCGTCGGAAGTGGATAATATTGCGGGTTGCTTCAAGGGTTATCAAGTGGATCATGTGGACCGTCGGAAGAATGAAGCGGCAGACGCTTTAAGCGGTTGGGCTCTCCGCAAACCGTCCCGCCTAATGTCTTTTCTCGGCGTGTTGCACAACCCGTCACCAAGCTCCTGTGTGAAGCAGATTTGGCTATTCCCGATCCGGAGGCTCAATTGGTGGCAGCCCCGCATGTTATTCCGGATTGGACAGTTCCTTATCTTGCGTACATGAACCGGGGAGAGTTACCAGAGGATGAGATTCTAGCCAGGCAGATAGTCCGGCGATCTAAGTCTATGACGATTGTCAATGGTGAATTACATCATTGCAATGTATCAGGGGCGTTTCAACGTTGTGTTTCTCCTGAGGAAGGCTGTGAAATCTTAAGAGAAATCCATGAAGGAATTGTGGACACCACGCGGTTCAAAGTCTCACGTGGCAAAGGCGTTTAAATCACGGGTTCTACTGGTTGACAGCGCATGCTGATGTGGAGGACTTGGTTAAACGGTGTGATGGATGTCAGAAATTTTCAAGGCGTGCTCATGTACCGGCTCAAGAATTAAGGATGATCCCAATAACGTGGCCGTTTGCGACTTGGGGGCTGGATATGGTCGGACCTTTTAAAAGATCCAAGGATAAGAAAACCCACCTTTTGGTGGCAGTTGACAAATTTACAAAGTGGGTTGAAGCGGAGCCTGTCAGCAAGTGTGATGCAGCAACAGTGGTGCATATCATCAAAAAGGTGATTTTCCGGTTTGGCTTTCCACACATATTATTACTGACAATGGTACCAATTTATCCAAGGGCGCTATGAAGGAGTTACGTGAACGTGAGCACATCCGACTTGACGTGTCGTCGGCACACACCCATCCAATGGACAGCGTAACGAGCTAATCAAGAGATCTTGCGAGGCATCAAACCCCGCTTATGGTCCCATTGCAAAGAACACCAGATGTTGGGTTGAAGAGCTACCGTCGTGCTATGGAGTATCAATACTACGCCAAACCGATCCACGTGATACACACCATTTTTCATGGTCTACGGAGCAGAGGCAGTTCTCCTAGTGATATCCGCACGATTCGCCTCGTGTGGCAGCTTATGTTGAAGCGGACAATGAGACAGACGGCAAGACGCTTTGGACCTATTGGACGAGGAGCGTGATATAGCGGCTGCCCGCTCGCTATTTACCAACAAGATCTTCGTCGCTATCCACGATCACCGGTTAGAACAGAACTTTTCAAGAAGGAGATTTGGTGCTTGACTCATCCAAGACCGACGAGATATGCACAAGTTATCCCCACCTTGGGAGGGACCTTTCATGGTCAAGAAGAATCTGCACAACTGGTCGTATTATCTCGATTGATATTCGAGAGCATAAAGACTCACGCACATCGAGGAGGAGACCAACAGCCGTGGAACATAGCTCATCTTCGGCCTTACTATACTTGAGCCATCGGCTCTATCTATGTACATATCATGACAGTGTATATATTATCTTTGATATAATAAAACCGGAGCCTCAGCTAAAGCGGGGTCTCTGTCTTTCTTATCATGCGTGGTTACATGGAGTGGCTCTGTTTTTAAAGCGGCCTCCGGTTTACCCCTTGACATTTGCTTTTTATATATCACTTGGGGCCTTGGTCGTGTCCGAACCAACGCGACACCTTTTGATAGGCGATAGCCACCAGATCACTAGGGGACATGGTCATGTCTGAACCAGTCACGCCTCTTGATCGGCCTAAGGCCACAAAATCACTTGGGGGCTTGGTCGAACCCGAACCATTGCCACGCCTCTTGATTGGCATATATGCCACGGTTTCATTTGGGGACCTGGCTGACTTGAATCATTGTCACTCCTATTGGGGGCTTGGTCCTGTCCGACCATGGTAACACCATCTGATCAGCTCAGTATAGCATACTTTTGCAAACGGTCTTTATCATTGCCTTTGCTTCCATGTTATTTTCATGGCCTGTTTTTTCTTTGTTTTTGTTGGATTTCTTTTATGTCAACAAACACCTTTTTTCCGGTTCAGCCGATGGATTTGATTCCCCTTTAATCCGGAGAAGTATGCCCGGTTTACCTTTTCCTGTTAACATCATGGAGTAACAAGGGGGTTCGTATTGACTCAGTACGGGTGATACGGGAGCTGTTTTCTCCCCCCTTTTTTTGACGGTAATGGTTTATAAAACCTCCGCTTCAAGCTTGGCTAAGCCAGCTTCATGCCCAGACATGGCAGGTATTTTGTATCACCTATTTGTTACATTACTGATACACATATCAAGATCATAAACCGGCTGGCGGTATAACCGCCACCGAAGTTCAAATTTTTCTGATTGCAGGAAATATGAATTGAGGTTTTTCGAACAAAAGCTTCAATACTTATGCACGAAGGCATATTCAAGGTAGAAGTATTAACTATCCTATTACAAGGCAACACGGTGCCCGAATAAGATCATTGTTATTTTGGAAAGATGCCAAAGACAGATATCCAAACCGGCTTTCGGTTCAAGCCTGCTCCTCGTCATCATCCGCTTCAGCTTCCTCGTCTCTACCCATTGGCTGGAAATCAACAGTGGTCCAGTCGATTCCCATTAAAGCTTGGAAAACAGCCTCTTCATGGATCAGGAAGACAGTTCAATATCGGGAGCGTAAGTATGCTTACGGATTGGAGGAATCGATTCTCCGCTTCAAGAGTTGGGGCAGGCACTCGCTTGTTACGATTGTTGTATTGCGCTGATAATGCGCCAAGTCGCCTCTTGACTAATTGAGAAGCCGAGAGGCGACCGCACGGTTTATTACCCTCAAATCATCTTCGTTGAATTCAGAGCCATCTTCCTTCAGGCTGGGATAGCCTTGAGCTGCCTCCACAGGGTCGAAAACTGGCACCCATGCCTTTGCCCGGATCAAGGCGTTAATAGCTCCGGTTCGAGCAGCGGATTTATTCAGCTCCTCAATCCGGGCCAGAAGCATTGACAACCTGTTAAGAGTGTCCTGGATTAAAGAGGGTGCCGGGTTGTTATGAGAGGCTGTGGTGATGATCCGCTGGCTCCGTATCTGATTGTTCCACTAAGGTGTAGGCAGCCTTCAGCTTCTTCCGCACATCGGATCGTAAGTGCCCGATGCGCGTACCTGCAACAATACAGGGACGGTCTCAAACCGGATTTATACTACAGCAGGTTCAAGTTATTGCAAAAGTTAAAAGGAGCTTACCAAAGATCGCAGTGGTCATGGAGTGTATTTGCCGCTTTACGGCTGTAAGTTCATCCACCACCGGTTTAAGGGCAGCTTCAGCATTTTCCGCTCTTTTGGTTAAAGCGGCCTTCTCAGTGGCCCAATCAGCCCACTCTTTCTTGAAGCCTTCCTTCAGCTGTTCAGCGATGCTCAAGGCGCTGGTTAATTCTTCCTTTGCCTTGTCTGTTTCAGCCTGTTGGGTTTTCAAGATTCCCTGCAAATCGGCAATCCGGTCCTCCTTGATTCTCACCTCAGCCTGCATACAGACAGCATTTAGCTTTAAACAAGCGATCCAAGAAATTGAAGTATCAACCACATAACAAAGTTATACGCCTGATACTTGGGGGCTAATGCACCTTCAATTTTCATATATTACTAGATTGCAAAGTCCCAAGCTCAATACAGGTATTCAACTTGGCACTTGGGGGCTAATGGCTATTTGATCAAATTATGTTCTAAGGATCGTTTTCAATCGGAGCCCCGGTTTAATTATGCTAAGTTAAACCGGCCCTTGGGGGCTATATTGATGGATTTCAAAGTGTTGAGGATCGTATTCAAGTCCCGGTTTGACGAAGGTTACAAACCGACCCTTGGGGGCTAGGAGGATTGATACAATGGCAGTAAGTAAAGAAGTAAGTTACCTCAAATTTATCCCTCATCATCTTTACCAGACCAGCTTCACAGTCACGGCTAGTATAAAGCCGGTTTAAATAGCCGGAATGAAGATCTTGGGCACTCAGAGCAGCATATGTCTCCAGTTCAACATCCCATTTTCCTTTGTTCAGAGCGGAAAAATCCTCTTTTACGGTATGCTTGGTTAAGGTGACAGGATTCCCGGGTTTAAAGCGGCCTACGCCGGTAATCACAACATCATCATCTTTGGACTCGCCGGTTTGTGTTGGTGCGGTCGGTTTGTCAGCAGGACTGTGGGATTTCTCAATCCGGACGGAGCTGGTAGGCGGGTCAGCAGAGGCTGAAGTGTTAATAGGCCTTTCTTCGGGAATAGCATCGTCTTGCAAAAGAGGATCATTGGGAATATCCTCAGGAGCAAACGCTTCAAGATCTGGCGCTTTGTCATGTTCTGGGGCTACATCTTCTTCAGCCGCTTTATCCTGGCGGGCCTTCTTGCTTGGTTTAGGTTTGGCCCTGAAAGAAAAACAAAGAAGCAATTAAAATCTTACCGCTGGCGGTTTGTTGGTGGTGCAGTAAGGAAGCAGACCGGTTTGAGCACAGAGGTGCTCCGGTTCATTCAACATCTTCTTTACAGAATCTGTGACTTCATCGTTGGAGAGTTGGATTTTAGTGTGTCGGAGTGGGTCATCGACGCTATCAGTATACTTGCACATCAAACCGAGCGCCGGCTCAGAGGCAGTATGCTCCATGATATCCAACAGCGTGCAAGGTCTATTCCCGTTAAACCGTTGGCCATAAAGGCTCAGAGCTTGGACAGTTGCGGAGCATATTTAATTCTCTCCTTGGCGCTTAGTCTTTGTGGAAAAGGGTGAGTGTTCTTTGAGCCGTTCGGACGGAAGCCGTGCAAGGGATTTTCATTCTCGTGGAGGTATCTTTGCAATAAAACCAAGTTGCATTCCACTCCTTGGGGTGAGTATGGAGTTTGACGTGGGGATAAGTGATCTCCTTCCTCTTCGAATGGCCATGCCGCCCAATTCATATTGGGGCCATCGGTAAATTCAGTCTGACGGTTTAAATGGAAGCAGATCTCTAAACAACTCGATCAAGGCTCCTCTTGAAGGTATACCTCGATAAAGACTTGAAAGTGACATAGGTTGGTAACGGAATTGGGGCCAATATCACGTGGACGGAGCTGAAAGTTGGCTAACACATCCCGTAAAATTTAGAACCAGCGGTTTGAAGCCCGGGCCAAGTGGTGCAGAAGACCACAACCTCTCCCTCTTGAGGTGTGGGAGGACATTCATTTCCAGGAACCCTCCAGTGGATCGTATCTTTGTTGTCTAAAGCGCCGATCAGGACTAGATCATCCAACTGAGATTCTGTGACGCGTGAGGGAACCCAATTGCACTCATATACTTGTTTGGCCATGGTGAGATCTACAAGAAATAAGTGATCCGGTTCAAGAATATGTGGATAAAAGAAGGTGTTGGTCTGAACAACGCTAAACCGGAGGCAATACCTATAAACCGGTCTTCTACGATGCGGCATTATATGGATTCTGGCGGTTCAACAAGGGGACTAATGGTATATACCGGTTTAATAACTTTTTTCTATGGAAAGTTAAACCGCCTGACCTAGACATAGGAAGCAATTGAAGTTGTGAACAGCTAGGTATGCAGAAACAGGTTTCACAAGATCGTATTACAGCCACGGATCTACAGCAAGCTCACAAAAATAGACAATATTCCGAAGAGTAGGGTAGAACGGAAGTGAACCATTGAGCGGGTATGAGCGTGAGATCTATGGACTTAGATGAGAAATTACAAGCGGATGCTTAGAGATTACCATTAAACACAGCAGGGATTCATAGATTCATTCAAGAGTCAGAATACAAGTATGAGCAAGCGACGAACACAGCACGAACATGAAACCCTAAGAACAGATCTAGGTCAAGAAGAGAAGAAAGCTTACTGGAAACGGAGAAGATGCGGAAGGATACCGCAGTGCTCTGGTGCGTTCAGGTTGATGCAGCGGCCCAAGACGAAGCAGAGGTTAACGGCGGTGGCGGAGCTCCAAGGCTGGCGATGCGAGGAAGACGAAGAAGAAGAGACGAAGGAAAGGAAAGGAAATGACCCTTCGGTCTTATTTATAAGGCAACAGAGTTAGGTCAAGCGCGCGGATCCAGGAGCTATTGTTAAAGGAGGGCGTTATAAATGATAAATTTCATGATGACGTCATGCCGGTTTACAGCAACCAGAAATTGATGACGACATGGCAGTTTACCAATTACCAGAAGATGTCCAAGACACAAGATTTTGGGAAAGGATTGACATGAACCGATTCAAATCAATCTGGGGCCTAATGTTGGGGATATTACCACTAGGCGTGAACCGGCCTACTTGGGCGGGTTAACTCCATTAGTGGTATAAGCGATGAAGGCCCAAGGCCTATAGTCGGTTTAGAACACATGGCCGTAAACCGCCTGATGTATAACTTGTATTGTAAGTTAGGAATAGAGAGATACCAACGGGATACAGTATGAACCGGTTGGGACTCTATGGACCGACAGGCGCCACCCGTGTATATAAGGGGACGACCGGCGGCGGTTCAAACAGACAACCACAACTCGAGCCTAGGCGGCGTGTTTGCTCCCTAGCCATCGAGACCACATCAATTCCATCACAACTAGACGTAGGCTTTTACCTTCATCGAAGGGGCCGAACTAGTATAAACCCTCGTGTCTTTGTGTCCACTTTAACCCCTTCAAGTAAACCCATAGCGATGGCTCCACGACTAAGTCCCTTCACTAGGACATCTGCCGTGACAAATCCACGACAGAGGGCATCTACATCAACCGTATTGCCCTTCCGATGAAGCGTGAGTAGTTTACCACAGATCTACGAGTCCATAGCTAATAGCTAGATGGCTTCTTCTCTCTCTTTGATTCTCAATACCTTTTTCTCCTCGATGTTCTTGGAGATCTATCCGATGTAATCTTCTTTTGCGGTGTGTTTGTCGAGATCCGATGAATTGTGGATTTATGATCACCTTATCTATGAATATTATTTGAATCTTCTCTGAATTCTTATATGCATGATTTAATATCTTTGTATTTCTCTTTGAATAATCAGTTTGGTTTGGCCAACTAGATTGGTTTTTCTTGCAATGGGAGAGGTGCTTAGCTTTGGGTTCATTCTTCCGTGATTTCACACAGTGACAAAGTAGGGGTAGCGAGACACGTATTGCATTGTTGCCATCGAGGATAAAAGATGGGTTTTTCATCATATACTTGAGTTTATCCCTCTACATCATGTCATCTTACTTAAGGCGTTACTCCTTCTTCATGAACTTAATACTCTAGATGCATGCTAGATAGCAGTCGATGTGTGGAGTAATAGTAGTAGATGCAGGCAGGAGTCGGTCTACTTGACACGTACGTGATGCATATGTTCATAATCATTGCCTTGGATATCGTCATAACTTTGCGCTTTTCTATCAATTTCTCGATAGTAATTTGTATATATATATATATATATATATATATATATATATATATATATATATATATATATATATATATATCAAAAATACCAAAAATACCTTGCTGCAATTTATTTACTTCTAATTAATTCTAGTAATCTTTTATATCTATCTCTATCATATCTCACCTTTGCAAGTGACCATGAAGGGATTGACAACCCCTTTTTCGCGTTGGATGCAAGTATTTGACTGTTTGTGTAGGTGCATATATTGGGGACTTGCGTGTTTCTCCTACTGGATTGATACCTTGGTTCTCAACTGAGGGCAATACTTATCTCTACTTTGCCGCATCATCCTTTCCTCTTCAAGGAAAAAACCAACGCAAGCTCAAGAAGTAGCAGGGCGCACCCCCAGGCTTGTGGCCTCCTGGTGGGTCCCCTCTGGTATTTTTTTCGCCCAATATTTTTTTATATACTCCAAAATAATTCTTCGTAAATTTTCAGGACTTTTGGAGTTGTGCAAAATAGGTCTCTCACATTTGCTCCTTTCCGGTACATAATTCCAGCTGCCGGCATTCTCCGTCTTTATGTAGACCTTGTAAAATAAGAGAGAAAAGGCATAATGTTTAATAACAGCCCATAATGCTATAAATGTCAATAAAAAGCATGATGCAAAATGGACGTATCAACACTCATGTAAGCTTTTTTTGTGTTGTATTCCTTATGTTTGCTTATTAATGTGCCGAATATTTTAACCAACAGCTAATGTTGCGGCTTGTTCATGCTACAATTCATTGAACACTGGACAAGACACAAACTATCACATCCTGTTACACAGGTAATTCGTTAAGGGTCACAAAAGTGTATTGCATATCAAATTTTCAATGTTGTAATATATTGATTCTACTTATTATTTTATAGGAAGATGTCAAACCCTTCAGGCAGAAAGCAGCTATCATTCTGCATGAATCGGATCTGAACGATATAAAAGGAACTCCAGAGTACCATAATCCAACAGACGATATAATAGATATTGACGGTGTTGAAATATTGGACCCACCACCTACCATGGTTGTGCCGAGAATGCCACTTAACAAGAATGAACTACTTTGCAAACCTCGAGGTCATATCATGTCCATTCATAATGCAGATTCCCGAGAGTAAGTCAACTTTCAAAATAACAATATCTGGTTCATTTATGTATATTAGTTTTTTGATCTATCGTTCATGCTATGGTTTATTTGATAGGAAAGACTGGATCCGGAGCTCCAAGCCCTACCCACTAAGTATAAGTCTTGGACAACTACAAGACTTACTAAAGAATACACTGGCTATTGATGTCGACAGTTTTAACATGGCCGTTCGAGTAAATGCTACAGACAACATTCAATGGGCTAAAGGCACTCCGTATCACTATATGGGTCTCAGATTTTTTGTAAGTTAATACAATCTCATAACACTTATTTTATAAGGCGACGAGCACATACCATTGCAACCATAAAGACATAGAATGTTAATAATCCTTTACTTCCCTCTCAGATGATACTAAATGACTCAACACAAGATCCAAAACTTCGTTTACCATTTGATGCCCAATGCTACATCACTGCAAAACTATTTCATTGTTGGCTTGATATGTGCTTTGACGTCTCGGTATGCAAGTTGGTAATAGTACTTTCCATCTATGTGTGTGCTTTTCACCCCCGTATTTCTAAAGCCTACTTCACACATATTTTGTTGTTGTTTTGTACAACTGGTTGCTTCATCCTCTTCCTGTTCGACCTATCGGATAAACAATCACTATACTTGACCCTCTTCCCCTACCGGATGCATGGAAAAAGAATCCTTCACAGAAGGACATATTTAATATCCAATGTATTTCATTCCATCTAAACATAGCTTTACAAGATGCAATTCCCGACTGTAATGATGATGTTTTTAGATGGCGTCACATCATACCACTAGGAGTTCGAAAAACCCAAATAGGTTATAACCTTAACATTCCAATTATTTGCCCACCTTTCCATCTATCATACTGCTAAAAACATTTACTTCTACATAGCAATATGTTTGGGTTTTTAGTTTTAAAGTTTATGCGCAGGTGGCATGATTATGATCATGGACTACCAGTTATCCTGGTGAGTACTCTACATTCACCATTCATGTGTCCTTTTAGATGTGAGCCTTGCATGACAGCGTAATGCACGTGCAGGACGATTATAAACTATGGAATCAGGTGTTGGTACACTAGCTTGCTGTCCTACAAGGACAATGAATGCGCAGGAAACATTCCACAAGTCATGCGTGATTTGGTGGAGAGAATTGGGATAAACTTTTTTTAGTCGGAGAATCATATGTATTATTTTTATTGTTTACTCTATGTTAATACGTTATTACAGTTTTTGTTCTTTTAATTTGATTCTGATGAATGCTATTTTTTGCAAGCTTACTTCAAATATTTCATGTGAAGTGGATAGTTGTATGCTAAATGAAAAGAAATGTGCGTGCTCTTCTTAAGTTCAATTCAGTGCACATGTATGCTACTTCATTGTTGGAACCGCCACTGCCTCGCCGCAGCTCTCCTCTCCCTCTCGCTCAGCTCACTCCGGCTTGCTGTGGCTTGATCATAAAAGAGAGGAAGAAGAAGTTCAGAGAAGTGGTGGACAGTGAGATTTTTCCAGCGCCCGAACGCTTTTCTTTCTCCTCGAGCACGAACTCGACCGTGTCAACGAGCTACAGAGGGGAACCAGGGTTTTATACCCGCGAGCACCGGCCTGCCAGGCCTCGCCTTGCACCCACTCGCCCACCCACTCCCCCACGTCCTCCGCGCTCTGGCCGCATCCACGCACCGCGCCCGAACGCGATTGCCACGGCCTCCCAGTGCGCCCGACGCGGTCTACCCCTCCTGCTTGCTCGCTAACAGCCCGGCATGGCCCCGTGCACACACACGCTGGCTCACGCACTCACACACGCACACCTATGCACACACACACCGCGGACCCGGCACGCCTGACATGTCCGGTGCGCGCCCATACACGCACCAGCTGCACCAGGAGCGACGCTGCGGCTTATTATGCCCAACACACGCGCCCTAAGCCGCAGCTCAGAGCAGCCCGGTGTCCTCAATGTCGCCATCAACCAGCAGTGCACGCTCCGCCGCCGGCGCCTTCTTCCACTGCGGGCAGTCACGTTTGAAGTGACCCCGCTCACCGCACTTGTAGCACCGGCCCTCCCTGTTGCCGCCGAAGCCCGACGCCTCGCTGCGCGCCCCACCGTCATCGTCCCGAGCTCCGCCACGCTGTCGCTCCTGCGCCCGCCACTGTGCTGCAGTGAACATCAGCTGCTTGCCGCCGTGGTTGCCTCCGTCCTGCCCGCGCCGATGCAGCCTCTCGTCGAAGGCTTTCATCCGCCCCAACGCGTCCTCGAACGCCATTGTGTCGACGTCGCAGAACTGCTCAATCCCGGCCACCGCCGGGTACAAACTATTCGGCACCGAGTCGAGCAGTTTCTTGACCAGTGTCGCGTCCTCCAGGGTCGAGCCCAACACCGCGTAGTGAGCCCCCATGCCACCGAGCCTGCCGGCGAAGTATCCAGGGTCTCGGCGTTCGCCATGCGCAGGAGTTCAAACTTCCCGCGCAGCTTGCCCAGCCGAGCCGCCCTGATGCGGTCGGCGCCGACGAAACGCGCCTTGAGGATTGCCCAGACCTCCGCCGCCGTTTTCTTTGAGGCCACCTGCAGGAGCAGGTTTTACGCGAGCGCGCAGAGCAGGTACGCCCTCGTCGGCTTGTCCTTCTTGGCGATCACGGCCGCCGCTGCGTCCTCCGGCAGGACCACCGCTTCCCACATCCCGGCCGCGTCGAGGTTCGCCTCGAACTTGATGGCCCACACCGTGTAGTTGTCGCCGGTGAGCTTCGGCACGACTGCGGCAGCGATCCGCCCGCTCCGCCGCCGTACGGGACGATCGACATCGCCGGCGCGCCCTGACCTGAACGTGGCTCTGATGCCAATTGTTGGAACCGCCACTGCCTCACCACAGCTCTCCTCTCCCTCTCGCTCAGCTCACTCCGGCTTGCCGTGGCTCGATCAGAAAAGAGAGGAAGAAGTTCAGAGAAGTGGTGGACAGTGAGATTTTTCCAGCGCGCGAACGCTTTTCTTTCTTCTCGAGCACGAACTCGACTGTGTCAACGAGCTACAGAGGGGAACCAGGGTTTTATACCCGCGAGCACTGGCCTGCCAGGCCTCGCCTTGCACCCACTCGCCTACCCACTCCCCCACGTCCTCCGCGCTCTGGCCGTGTCCACGCACCGCGCCCGAACGCGATCGACACGGCCTCCCAGCGCGCCCGACGCGGTCTACCCCTCCTGGTTGCTCGCTAACAGCCCGGCGTGGCCTCGCGCACACACGCGCTGGCTCACGCACTCACACACGCACACCTACGCACACACACACCGCGGACCCGGCGCGCCCGACACGTCCGGTGCGTGCCCATACACGCACCAGCCGCGCCAGGAGCGACGCCACGGCTTATTACGCCCAACATTCATCTCATAACATCGAGTTAGATAATCCTCAACTAAATTTTGTAATCCAATTAGACGGACAATTCTATGATTTGTACATGTATTACCACCAAGTTGTTACTACACGAGGGTAAAATGGACTTTTTTTCTTCTTGAATTTACGCGGCAGCGCTGGAGTCCATCCACATCACTCCTCGTAGTACACTCTGCACCTTCCCGACCTCTGCATTCTACCTAGCCTCCTCTAGTCCTCTGCATTCTACCTCCTCCTCCTTTCTTCGTGTTGTATCGCATGCTTGCTACTAGATCCAGTTGAATTGGCGCAACAGGATCTGATACAGCGCGCACTTGGCTCCGTTTCCAGGTAATTTACTTCTGTTGGCTTACAATGTCCCTCTTCTCTAGCTGCCTGGCTGCTTTTCTAGTTGCATCGCGAGCCCGTGCGTCTCTCCTTTCTCCAGGGCGCACACGGGGCGGCGGCGCGGACGCCCAGCCAACAAGCCTCCTCCCTCCTCCTTCCTCCGCCCTCTCGCCGTCGCCGGCAGCCTCCGGCGGCGGCGGGATCCCCTATGGTGTGGTCTCTCGCGAGCCGGGGTGCTCGCGGCGGGCGGGTGGTGGATCTGGTCCTCGGTGGCTCTGCGTGGGTGGATATGGTGATGCTGTGATGGGGCTCGAGCGGTTTTGGTTGCGAGGGCACCTTTGTCCCGTGGCTTGGTTGCCGCAGTGCCGGGGCGGCTGAGCTCCACCTTAGGACGGTTGCGGCTACCGAGAGGAGGCTATGCGTTGCGCCTAGGATCTGGGGAAGCTGCGGCGGGCAGGTGGACTGGCTGGATGGACTTCTTTCGGCTGGGGATGTTCAGAGTGAAGCCGGGGGAAACCTCGGCCATGGCTGGGGCCAACGACGGCAACGTCCGTGCTCTTGGCGCGGAGTGGCTGAGGTTCTGGCATGGGTTTTTTCGTGTTTCCTCGCTGTCTCTATGGTGAGGATTGGGTCGATGTTCGGCTTCGGTGAAGTCGGAATTGCTTGCTTCGAGTTTAGGATTGTGATGATGCCTGAAGTGATGAAGATGACACCGGTGTGCGATCTTGACGAGACCCTCTATGTTCAGTTGTGTGTGGGGTATTATGTGAGTGCCGCTGAGCGTTTGTGACGGTTTTCGCCCGGTCTTCCGTTAATTAATTTGGTAATTCTCTTCTGCTTAATCAATCGATGAAGCAAATCTTTTGTCTCCGTTTAAAAATATATATATATAGGTGGGAAGGTTAAAATAGAAACAATAAACATGCTCTAGTTTTCCAGCTCCTACAGCACCAGGTTACTAATACCATTACTGGTGTCCCTCTTAAAAAAACTATTGCAGTCGGGACCAAAGCAAGAGGGTACTCCTCTCGCCTACCTAGTCCTAGTTTATGTTAAATAATTACGTGTGCTGCTTAGCTAGGAAGTAGTTGACCTGACTTGGAGTCAACTGTAGGAGACTTGCCGTGTTGTACCCCTGTACATACGCGTCTTCATTCCTTGAATTAGCTTCTATGTATATGTAGAAAGAGCATGAGCTGATAAATAGAGAGAGTCAACTACCAAAGCATCTTGTGTCAAGTGAGTAGTTCAAGCTCTAGTAGCTGACAGTTTACAGTCTTCACTCTCTTCTAGGCTCCGACAGCCGATGCTTCTCTGGTAGGCCATTTGTGTTGATTTCTTCCCTGGAGATAGTGTGGAAGCAGATCTTATTGATAGCATCTTCCATGCAATCTGTTTCTAGTTCTTCCTTCAACCGCATTTACCGTTGAATTATTTGTCTTCACTGCAGGTCTTGGCTTCTTTTGGTTCGAGGCTTTAAATCATGCATCTACCGCCGAATTTTTTGGATCTCCCGCCGTACCCAGGGCGACATCCGGTTCCTTCAGAAAGAGCCTACCTTCAACAAAACATGGGACTAGCTTCAACAAGCGGATTCTTGCAGGAATACACTTTCCCAACAAAAGCGGCTGCTCCTTGGTCGCCTAAGCGTTTTATTACTCTTTCTAAAACTCCTCAGCCTCTTCACACCCACCCACCCACCCCTGTGGAAGACAATGTTGAGTCTGCTTTCCCTTTTGAGATGGCAGGTCTCTGTGATACTTCTAGTGCTGATACCTCTAGTGACAGCCCCTGGCTAAGGCCAATGGTACATGTCCCAGCTGACGACATTGAGGAAAAGAAGGTGCAAATCAGAAGAGAAGCTGTGAAAAAGAAGATCAAACTCAGAAGAAAAGCAAAAAAACGTGCGCATAAAGACAAGTCCTCTGCCAGTGAAGACTCGCCCTTCCTCCAGTTTGTGCTACATTACTCATCTACATCTTGCTCCTTGCTCTATTCCGCAACATGTATTGTGATGTTTAATTAAGTTAATATACTCTGTTATCTTAAAAAAACAGGGGCGACGACTTCTATGACAGCGACTACTATTTAGGGTCAGAAGACGATGTAACGATTTATGTGCATCCCTTCGAGAAAAGAGCAAGAGAGTTTGAGGCTGATTTCCACAATATGGCAATGAAGATCCATTGGTTCCCGACAAGTGTAGGTGTTGCAAAACAGTATGTCAAGCCGATGGTAGTGGCCATTGGCCCTTACCACCGCAACTTAGAGCACCTCCAGGAAATGGATCAGCTGAAGGACTGTGCTGTCTACCACTTCATCCTGGACTCTGGACACTCGCTCAGGGACATCTATCAGGCGGTTTTTACTGTGGCAGGCACTGCCCGAAACCTCTACTCAGAAGAGGGTCCGAAAATGGATGACTCAAACTTTGTGAATATGTTGGTACGTGACGCTTGCTTCTTACTGCAGTATATTCGTGTGCATACTACTCCTCGTGAGATGAATGCGTCATTTGCTTGCTGTCTCATTGCACACCAAGCTTGCATCAACATTGACATAATGTTGCTAGAAAACCAGCTCCCATGGTTGGTGGTCAAGACCCTGATGAGCTTCATGCCTGTGGCCGTGGAGGAGTTCTGTGCTCGCATGTGTGGTTATTTTCAGATCCGCAAGGATCTTAAGTGCAAACCATTTGTGATGGATGATAGCTACGAACCGCCACATCTCCTTGCGATTCTCCGTTCATGTGCAATTGGAAGAATCCCTGGTGGACTGCCCTTACCACCAGTAGGGCTTGAGTCAATGTCAACCATACCTAGCGCCGTCGAGCTTGAAGAAATTGGCATCAAGCTCAAAGCAAGCAAGACAGCCAAGTTCATGGACATGGGCGTCATGAAGAAAACCCTCTGCAGCAAGCTCTACCTGCCGCCACTATCTCTGGACAAAACAAGGGCATGCTGGCTCGCCAACATGGTGGCATTTGAGGTATGCACGTCCAGCTTTAGGATAGAGGATGAAAACATTGCTGTCAGCTCGTACCTCTGCGTCCTTGCGATGCTCATGAGTCGGGAGGAGGATGTGCAAGAGCTCCGGAAAAAGCGTCTCCTACAAGGAGAACTCAGCAATAGGGAGACACTGGAATTTTTCAAAAGCCTTACCATGTACCTGTACGGCGGCCCCCTCTACTATCACATCATGGCAGATATTGAGAGCTACAAGGTCAATAGGTGGATGTGGATCGAGGTGCATGAATTTGTTTACAAAAACATCAAAACGATCATCGCGGTGTTCTCAGTGGTTGGTGTACTTGCAGGCATCTTCAAGACTCTCATGTCTCTCCATCTACACTAAAAGTATGTTTGCTGCTCGTATTAATCATTTACAGTTAATTAATAGATAATTTTGTGTTCCTTTTGTCTCTGTAGCTACGCTTGCTGTGTTGGGTATCTTCCTGTTTACAAGGATAGCCAAATGTGTGTAATAGGTGCTAGTAGGTTTTTGCACCGTACTACTACTATATCAATCTTGAAATAAAATGGAGTGAAATCGGATGAAGGTCCTCTGTAGCCGCCGCCTCCTCCTTCTCCTCCACAAAAAGCTAGGGTTTTTGCCTCCGCCGCCGCCGCAGGTCCGCCTACTCTCCGATGGCCTTAGGGCCATGGGGGCGCAGTGGATCTCGGCAAGGGTCGGCGGGAGGGCTCCGTTTTTAATCGTTTCTTTCAGTTTTGCTAGGGTTTGTGTCCTGCTCGGGAAGACGAGACGGCGGCGGCTCCCTGAAGATGGAATAAAGGTCTCCCCGCCTAGCCCCCGTTCCGGCGATGCGTCTAGCATCGTTGGTGGGCGTGTGGAGGTGTGTCTCCGGCGGATCTATCTTTGATGGATTTGCTCGGATCTCGTCGTTGTTCGTCTCACGTTCGTGTGTCTTGGATTGGATTTTTCGATCTCGTTATTCTTCATCTGCGGCGGTTGCTGTTCGTGCGCTGGTCCTCACGGGCCTTAGCACGACGACTTCCCGACTGTCTACTACAACAAGTTGTGCCCGACTCCGGCGATGGAGGGCGATGATGGCGGCGCGGCTCGCTTGCTCAAAGGCTGGTAGTTGTCGCTAGGTGGTCTACGGATCTGGATGTAATTTTTATTATTTCTGGTATTCGTTGTACTGCCATGATTGAAGATGAATAGATCGGAAATTTTCTCACAAAAAAAAAAGAAATAAAATGGAGTGGGTTTACCATTAGGGCGTCGAACTAGTATCCTCCTTTCCCACCTCTATTGTTTTCTTACTAGGCACTTTGGCAAGCCCTCTCATTATTTTTTTTTAGAAAAAGAGGATGACCCCCGGCCTCTGCATCTGGGCGATGCATGCGGCCACTTTATTAATTATTCTCACAAGACCTTACAAAGTCATACAATAGTAAGACTGAAGCCACCGTCTAAGCAACAACCGTCGCTACACCTATCCAATTGATGAAGGGGCGCTGATAGTCTGGGCCTAATACCAAACAGACATCGCAGCCAAACCTAAACATCTAAGACCTGAGGTCCCAACAATGACGCCTCTCTGGTATGGGGCACCTACCAGTCCGGCGCACTCCTCAATCAGGATGCCTGCCGGGTATGGGGCCGCCGCAGCCACCTGCCACGAGTCCATCTTCAGAGTTACACTGTTGCACCTACCATGCCAGGTCTCTCAGCCATCGACGCCACCATGACGCCAGACAACGTCATCCTCCTGCGCGAGTCCATCCTCCCACATTGAACTCCGAATCTGCACTGCGCCACGCCGTCCAGATCCGTCGCCATCAATGTATGGATGAAGCACCGCTCCACCAAAGAAGCCGTCCACTGGTCCCGCGAAGCCGAGTGCACCTCCAAGAATGCCGCCCCCAAGGAGGTTACAACACATGATTGCAGCCAACATCCGATCAGCTGATCTAGGGTTTCCCCCGGGGGTATTGAGTGGAGTTGGGAGCTTCACCTCGATGATGCCTTCATGAAGGAAATGATGACAAGGGCATCGTCATCACCGGCTCCGGCCATTGACCGAAGATCAGGTTTTCACCCGGATCCGTCCCAAGAAATCCACCCAACAACCTGTGCACCGTCTCGACCGCCTTCAAAGCCCCAGATCCAGCCGCCTAGATCTGGCGACCAACCGCAGCAACAGTGCCACCGTGGGATCCTTGGCGCACCGGCCACTGCCTGAGTGTGCCACCACTAGAGCCTAGGAGGAGGGCTCCCACCCCGCTCTCGCCAAGCCGCGAGAGCCGCCGAGAAGGATCTCGCGTGCTCGTCACCGTCTCTAGGGCTGGAATAAAAGCTCGAAGCTCGCGAGCTAAACAAGTAGCTCGTGACTCGGCTCGAATCGACTCAAACTCGAAGAATAACGAGTCAAGACAAGCTTTAGTTTAAGATCGTTTATAGACCAAGTTAAACGAGCCAATCTCACGAGTACTCGTATAACTTGTTAGGCTCGATACAATAGACCAGCCACTCCCAATACAAAAAAGATCAACCACTAAACAGCTTACGTCCCAGGCGCACAACCCAAGGCCGAGCAGTTGAAGGCCTAGCCTCCTAGGAGGCTCATGCGTTACGAGAAAATTACAATTGTTTAGTGATATATATGTTTAATATATACATAATCATTTTTATCATATTTGAGGGCTTTATGTCTATATCTTAAACGAGCTTAACAAGCTAAATGAGTCAGCTCGCGAGTTATACGAGTCGAGCCAATCTTGAGTTTGAGCTCGTTATAGTAACGAGTCGAGTCGAGCTAGCTCGTTAACGGAACGAGCTCTAGCGAGTCGAGCCGAGCTGGCTCGACTCGGCTCGAATTCCTGCCCTAACCGTCTCTGATCCAAACCAATCCATAGTAGATCGCCGTCACAGATCCACCTTGGACAGGGACTGCACCACGCCATGCCGCCGCGGGAAGCCCGAGCTTCACCGCCCTCCACCCTCTAGGGCCGCCGCCCCGGGATCCAGACAGAACTTTGCCGCTGCCACCGGCCAAGTTCCGCCGCCGCCGGCCGACCAACTCCGACGAAGAAGAAGGCCACCTCCACCAAGCCTAGGGCTAGCGCCCCAGACATCCTCGTGTTGCAGATCAAGTCCAGGAGCAGTGCCCCGCCGACGGCGATTGAGATCGGTAGCACAACGAATTAGCCCGACATGAGTCAAGGCCAGATCCGCCGCCGCACCACTTCCATGTCGCCGCCGATCTGCGCCACCGCCGCCGATCTGGCCGGAGAGGAGCGCCGCCTCCCAACCAGATCGAGATCCGAGGAGAAACCGCCGCTGCTGCCACGCCACAAGGGCTTTGCCCTCTGACGCCCGGGGCGACGGTGGCGGAGGGGAGCGGAGGAGGGGCGAGGCTGTAGGAGGAGTGTGGGGCGGCGCCGCCGAACGGGGGAGGGACGGGAGGGACTCATTATAAGGCGGGCCTTTGCTTCTGTTTTACAATACAGTAGCATCGTTGTCTTTTACACTTAAAAAACAATACACCCATTCAACGGAAGTAAATATATACTCATTTTTGGTTATATTGTCTGATGCACACTTACATACACATGCTTAGATATATTCTCTCGTGCACATGCATCACATGGTTTGTTATAGTTGTGGGATGATGTTAGTATATGATTGATTCCTTATGCTATTTTAGTAATGTGAAATTACTTGCGTACCAGGGTAATATTCAATGTGTTTACCTCTGGTCATTTGTAGGACACTTGTCTTCTTAACTAATCCATTTAATATCTGGATGCCTCCTGACTGTTCCTCTCCTCTCTGAAACAGAAATGCCATGTGAAGAAGGATATGGGGAAGTTTATGGATGGTCAGTGAAAGTTTGGGCTGACAGTCAAGAAAGAACGGACAGCTGCATTTCAGCAGTAGCAGCAGTTATAACTGTGTTCACTAGAACCTGGGCTTCCTATCCCTATGTTATCATGACTGCTCGCGACCGAGATCTTTGTTTCCTGATGAAGATGACTCGATCCCTATTTGTTTAGTACTACTCCCTCCGTACGAAAATACTTGTCACCGAAATGGATAAAAAGAGATGTATCTAGAACTAAAATACGTCTAGATACATCCTCTTTTATCCATTTTGATGACAAGTATTTTCGGACGGAGGGAGTACTAGTTATGATCTTGCATGATCTACTTGTGTCAGTGTTGTGGTTGTTCCCGTTGCTCTGCATGCTCCCTATTGTATTTACAGAATCGGAATTCTTATTCACCATTGCTGAGAGGCCGTAGTTTGTCTACTCCACCTCAAATTCTTGAATGCATCTGTGCTGGTCCGGCAAGGACTCGATACCAGTCGTCATATAGGCTCTCGTAAGTGGATGAACAAGCAGCAAGTGTTTTTTCTGAAAAGGAGCAGCCCGGCCTCTGCATCACATGCACATGGCCTCTTTATTTTTTTGATAGAGGAATACATTAATATCATGTACTTCCCCGTCCCAAAATAAGTGTCTAAACTTTGTACTAATTCTAATGCAAAGTTATACTAAAGTTGAGACACTTATTTTAGGACAGAGAGAGTATATACTAATTACGCGCAGCTTCTACATAAACAAGATGTCTAAAGATATCATGGATACACAGCAAAAATAAAATAAAAAAAGAGAAGAAAAAAAGACCCTGCCACGAACGATTAATCAACAGCAGCAGCACTCTAACCACCACCAAAGACAACATCCGGACTCCAAAAAAGTTCTTCAAGCAACGGCTTCAAGAAGGAAACAATGCAAGACCTTCGGGTTTCACCTTGAAAATCACGGCTTGGTACTCGAGAAGCACCATCAACAATGAAGTCCTCCAAACGCCATTTAAAGCCATCTTTCTCCTCCACAATCGCATCAATATGCATACGTCCAGACCATCTAACAGACACATTATTCCACGCCTCCAAAACAAAGCTAAACCTGACTCTTGCCTTTATTATTCTGCACCTTCATATGATAAAGCCCTAACATATCACGAAATTTACCCATCCTCCACTCATCGAGCCTAGTCTCAGACAAGAATAGGATGTCGGGGTCCTCCTTCTTCTGGAGCTCCAAAAGACCACTGCCGGCCCATTTCCCAATCCCCGGCAGTTCCATGCAATCACCTTCATTGGGGCCCGCAGGGCTGCTCCGGCAGCCCCGCACCAATTTTTAGCTCCTTCTCCTGCATCCCAACACACATGTCCAACTTCGCCTTCTTATTGAGACCCCCCTCTTCCATTGACAGAACATCAACCCCCCTCTTACTTCCACTCACACAACCCTTCCCTTCACCCACCCCTGGCATCACACCCTTTTCCCCACCTTCTCTTCACGTTGCTTGATTTTCTTGTAACGCCCACTCGTTCTCGTACCATTGCTCAATTCCTTTTCCTCAGGATGCCCTTCCACTGTATCAATTGGAACCATCGGAGTGGCACTGTTCACTTCGACCATGGGTGGACTTAGCATGGCCTCGGGATCAGAACCTATGTTGAGTATATTGTGTACGTGTATATGTGTGTGTAGGGCCCACCTCCTGTTTCCTTGTATAGTTGAGGTTGTGGCCCACCTTTGTACTTATATATACGTGCCTGGTGCACCGATCAATACATTGCGATTGCACAGCCCATAATCTGTCTCTCTACATGGTATCAGAGCAATCGCGTATATATAAGTACGAGGTGGGCCACAACCTCAACTATACAAGGAAACAGGAGGTGGGCCCTACACACACATATACACGCATACAATATACTCAACACCCACCCTCCCCCCGCAATCGAAGCGGCGCCAAGGACGCAGATCGGATCAAACTCCTCAAAGGTGGAAGTCGGCGGTCCCTTCGTCATCACATCATGAATCGCTGGCGGCGGTCACATGGAGAACCCGCATGCGTCCAAGAGCCACCTTTCGCGCACAAATTGAATGTCCATCTCGATGTGTTTAGTTGGCGATGATGAACGGGGTTGGCGGAGAGGTACACCGCAGAGGCGTTGTCGCGATGAGACAACCGTAGCACGGGAGACATCGTGATGTAGCTCTGAAATAATCGAAGCGTGTGCACTCGGCGACAACGTTGGCCACAGCTCGGTACTCAACCTCCGCATTTGAGCGCGAAACCGTGGGTTGTCGCTGGGCGACCACGAGACGAGAGAAGGACCGAGGTAGACGCAGTAGCCAGAGGTGGACCGACGAGTATCCGGCAGCCGCCCGATCAGCATCGAGTAAGCCACCATCTCCGGAGAAGTGGGCGCCGTGAGTGTCAACCCAAGGGACATCGTGCGCGGATGTAGCGGCGATCCACTTCACGAGAGTCGATGAGAGTCACGAGGCGTGCATGTGGAGACACACTGCTGAACAACATCACGAAGATCCGGTCGGGTGAGTGTCAATCTTGAGAGCGCCGACAATAGACCGGTAGAATGGAGCATCCGACGCAGCGAACCTCGAGAGTAGAAACCTTGGCCTTCGTGTCAACGGGAGTAGCAACAGATGGCGATTGAGCATGCCGGCGTGCTCAAGAAGCTCATGGGCATACTTACATTGATGAAGAAAGAAACCGTCCGGACGCCGAACGACCTCAATGCCAAGGAAATAATGTAGAGCACCTGGGTCCTTGATAGCAAACTCGCCACGCAGCCGAGAGTAATGTCTGGCAAGAACGGCCGCGGAGGAGGCTGTCAGGATGATGTCGTCAATGTAAAGCAACAAATATGCAGTCGTGTCACCGTGGCGATAGACAAACAGTGAGGCGTCCGAGTGAGTGACGCTGAAGCCCAGTGTCTGAAGAAACCCGGCGATCCGCTGGTACCAGGCGCGGGGTGCCTGCTTGAGCCCATAGAGAGAGCGCGACAGCAGGCACACATGGCCGGGAAATGAAGCGTCGACGAAGCCGGTGGGTTGCTCACAAAACACCTGCTTCTCAAGATGGCCGTGGAGAAAGGCGTTGGAGACGTCCATCTGGTGAACAAGCCAGCCGCGAGAGACGGCGAGCTGGAGGACAGTGCGGATCGTGCCCGGTTTGACAACCGGGGCGAACGTCTCCGTGAAATCAACTCCGCTACCGGCGAAACCGCGGACCACCCAATGAGCCTTATGGCGCTCAAGTGAGCCGTCTCGAGGGTCTTATGGCGAAAGACCCACTTGCCGGTGATGACGCGGCACGAGGAGGCCGGGAACCAGGGTCAGTGCGGTTCCGCTGGAGAGCGTCGAACTCTTCTGCATCGCCGCAAGCCGTGAGGATCACGGCGGCGCGCGGGCGACGCAGGAATGGGTGACGGCTCCACGGCAGAGGCGGCAAGGACGTACTCGTCACACGAGTACCGGAGACTCGGGCAGTGAATGCCGGCGCAGAGACGTTGTCGCAGTAGACAACCGTAGCCTGGGAGACATCGTGATGTAGCTCTGAAATGCAATCGAAGCTGTGTGCACTCGGCGGCGGCGTTAGCCCACTCGGTGTACCTCTCCGCCAACCCCGTTCATCATCGCCGGACTAAACACATCGAGCTGGACATTCACTTTGTGCGCGAGCAGGTGGCTCTTGGACGCATGCGGGTTCTCCATGTGCCGACCGCTTCAGCCAGATTTGATGTGATGACGAAGGGACTGCCGACTTCCACCTTTGAGGAGTTTCGATCCAGTCTCTGCGTCACTGGCGCCGCTTCGACTGCGCGGGGGGGGGGGTGTTGAATATATTGTGTACGTGTATATGTGTGTGTAGGGCCCACCTCCTGTTTCCTTGTATAGTTGAGGTTGTGGCCCACCTTTGTACTTATATATACATGCCTGGTGCACTGATCAATACAGTGCGATTGCACAGCCCATAATCTGTCTCTCTACAACCTATACACGCCACACCCCTCGCAGCCGGCACTGCAGCACATTCCCCCACCCCGCTTCCACGATTCCCATCCTTCTGACCACGATCATGCAGTTCATCGGACCCATTCATAATTTTATCAACTTAAATTGTCTGGGAGTGCATAGCCTCGTTACTTATGACTGCACCACCTGGATCTGAAAGGCCACCTCTCTTCTCAAAGCTCCCAACCATAACAATGTGCTTCTCTGAATCCCTCGTGTAGGTCAACTGTTTATGTGCATCATGGCTCCCCCCAACTCCCTGACCTTTCTCTTTCTCCGCAACAATATCCCCCTTCTCTTTCCTCCATGAAGGTACATCACTAGCAGAGACTGATTTGCCAAGGCGAGCACTCTCACTCCAGCTACCTGAACCATGGCCACCAAAAAAAAATTCTAGACCCCATGTATTTACCTTTATCCTCCACATATCGCCTCAGAATATAGGCTCTGAGCCATAAACAAAATTGGGGCTTCTGCCCCTTCTTCAGCTTCTTAGAACACGCCTTGTCAATATGACCAATGATACCACATACATAGCAAAAATCCGGCAGATACTCATACTCCAAAGGGCACCAAATCTTCCTCTCCTTGCCCACCTCAACCATGCCCATCTCTCCAGAACTGGTAGTAGTCCCGTCCACCCCCTCCTCATCATCCAAGGTGAACCCCCTCATCAAAGGCAGTAAGATATTCAGCTTAACCTTCACCCGCAAAAACTTCCCCACTGCACACCCATCCGCCCGAGCTTCAACTTCCACAACTTCCCCAATCTCTGAACCCAACTCTTCCCCAACCTCTATTCATCATCCCAAGCGGGTGGCGCAAGATCCTCACCCAGACTGGAATTGTATCAAATTGGTAGTCCTCCAGACGCTTCTTTGGATCAAAATCTTCAAGAACCAACAGATCATTACCAAACTCCCACGACCCACCCTCCAGGGCCATTCTCTTCCCCGATTCCTGGCCAAAAGTAAACATGAACATATTGTCACCCATCTCCTTACACTATAGGCCCTTAATTGGACACCAGATCCGGCCAAGAGTCTCTGCCATAGCATCCACGAAAACTGGTTTCTCCGACAAAAGCTTCGCTAGAGCCTGCGGTTCCACAACCCCCACCTTCCCCGCTCCCTTCCATCCAATCTTGAAGCATTTCTTCTCCTTGTCAGACAACTTCAAACTCTGCAGCAGAACTTCCACCTTCTCCATCACCGCCGACCAAAGACGCAGAACCAAAACGCAGCTAGGGATTAGGTGTGGTGGAAATAGAGGAAGCGAACACAGATCTACCCACGAGCAGAGCCTGGGGAAGACAAAGAATTGGTGGTGGATCTCAGACACAGGAAAAACCTACACTACCGGAATCGCCCCCTATGCCGACGGCCAGGGCCGTCGGCATAGGCCTTAGACCCGTCGGGATAGGCCTATGCCGACGGCCCCCGTCGGCATAGGGTCGTCGGCAACATATGCGTCGGCACAGCCAGGGAGGCCGTCGGCATAGAAAAGCCGTCGGCATATATGATACGCCGACGGGGGCCGTACATCTATGCCGACGGCCCAGGCCGTCGGCAACTATCACGCCTAACGGCGGCGGCCATCAAGTCTGCTCAACGAATGGTCGCCACGTGGCACCACTATGCCGACGGCCAGGTGCCACGTGGCGACCAGCCGCTGCTCTAGGACCAGGGCTATGACGACAGCCAGGCCGTCGACATAAGTTGAAACTAAGCCGACGGCCTGGCCGTCGGCATAGTCGTTCATACAGAGCTCCCAGTAGGTGACACGTGGCTCCTATGCCGACGGCCAAGCCGTCGGCACAGTTTTTAAACTAAGCCGACGGCTAGGCCGTCGGCATAGGCGCCACGTGTCTCCTACTGGGAGCTCACGCTAGCCCTATGCCGACGGCCTAGCCATCGGCATAGTTTGCATTTGCTTTTTTTTTTCTTTTTTCTGTTTTTTTTTCAAATCAATTCAATTCAAATAACAGCACATATCAGCAGATATATATGATGGATAGACATACAAAACACAACGGGATATCATCCGGCACCATCACAACAATATATGCATAAGCATCATGACACACAAGTCTCTAAATGAACATCATCACAACCAACATAAGCATAAGCATATATATAGAAAAGCACACAAGTCATCTAAATGATCATCACCACACACAAGTCATCTCCAGCATCATCACCACACACAAGGATCATCGAGCACCATGGAGGTCGTCACCGCCAAGACGGACGAAGCCCAGGTCGTCACTGCTAGCGGCAGCGCTACCGCCAGGACCGCCTCCACCTCCGCCTCCGTGGATCGGAGTGGTCGGGCTCCGTGACTCGGGAGTGTTGCGAAGACCACCGCCAACGGTACATCCACCTGTTCCCTGGATGTTGAAAAGACATATTAACGGGATATATGACTGTGTTGAAAGGAATGACATGGTTTGGTGAATAGATTGGGGATGAACTAACCGGCGAGGGGCCAGCGTTCTGTGCCACAAACTCCTCAAAGCTTATCAGCACTGGTTGTGCTGGAGGGCATTGTGCTGGAGGTAACCCCACGAACCTGCCGGCCGCCATATCCTGAAAAGCCTGCTGCATCTGGCTATCCCTCTGCACTTGGTGTTCATAAAGCCTCTGATGCCTTGTGGATCTTGTTACTATTGGGTGTTTGATCACCCTAGATAGCTGAGGTCACCTTGGAGCCATATTCCATTGCGGTGAAGCTTCGTGGTGTTGTTGGGAGCCTCCAATTAAGTTGTGGAGATTGCCCCAACCTTGTTTGTAAAGGTTTGGTCACCGCCTTTGTCGGGGCGGACCGTGTCGGTCGCCGCCACGAGCACCTATGGGGCCCGGGAGGCCCCTTTCGTTCGTGCGGTACGAGGGCGGAGGATGCACGGAGAGCAGATCGAGGCGGAGCTTGGCGCTGGGCCTTTTACCCAGCTTCGGAGCTCTCCGGAGAGATAAAACTCCTACTGCTGCTTTGTGTTGTTATTGATCTAGCTCGAGAGTACGAGCGTGAGTATGTGGTGGACTCGAACGAGTCGAAACCCCTAGCCTGAAAGTTGCCAAGGATCCGAACCCCCTCCTCGCTGCCCACGGGCCTCCTTTTATAGCACAAGGGGTCACCGACAGTGTCAAGCGAGGAGAAAGGGGTAAAGCGTAAAAAGAGTGGTAGTTGGAGCAGTGCGGGAACGGTGGAGCTACGATTGCTCGAGCAGTGGTTTCTACCTACTTTGTGATGGGGACAAGAGCATTAAATGCCCGTCACCGTCGACTCCAAAAGCTCCCCGCCTTGCGTCTCCGTATGCCACGGCGATGGATCTGTCACCGCGAAATGCCACCGTGTCCCTCTGGTTGCGCAGCCATCCGCCACGCGTCCCTGGAGAGGCCCTGGCGGCACGTGGGCCGATGAGCTGGAGCACGGGCACACAGCGTAGCTCCCCCGGCAAGCGCCTTGCCGGGGTCTTGACTTTGCCGGACCCGAGGGCTTGTCGGGCTCTGTAACTTGCCGCCCCCCGGGTCTTCGCCGGGACGCAAGCAGCGTCGAGGCGTGTATTTTGTGACGTGATCTTCTAGCCTGGAACGGCCCTCCCGGCAAGCTCCTCTTGCCGGGGTTTCTATCCTCTGTCTTGTACACTTTGTTCTTGAATGGCTCGATATGGAGAAGGAATGGTCTCCGGCAAGTATGTGGCAAAACCAGCTGCCGGGAGCTGCGGCTGCCCGTGCACAAGTTGGGGTACTGAGGTACCCCTACCTTAGTACACCGACAGAGCCCGGGCACTGGGCCATCTGTGTGCCGAAAGCGCTGTTGGGCCAGGCCCAAGACAGTGCACGGGCATGCGCAGCCCACGGTGCGCCGAATCTGCTTCTGCATCTGCCGCCTCCCCTCCCGTAAAGGCGCGCGTCGATTGCGGCGACGTGGGATGGGACGTGCCCACGTTCTTAAATGAGGAGAGCGGAACGCCCACCCCCTCCCACTTCCCCATAAAATCAGAGGGAGCAGGCGCAGTTCCCCTCCTCCACCTTCATTGCGTCTTCTTCCTCCCTCAGGGATCCCCCTTTGCGCAGCTCCTGGGGGCACGGCGGCGTCACCGCCATGCTCTCCTAGGCGCTCCTTTCGCCCTTCTCCGACAAGCTCTTCTTGCCGGGGTCTCCTTCCCCGGCAAGCCTCCCTTGCCGGGAGCTCCTTGACCTACCTCCTGAACTCCTGAACAGAGAAACAGGAGAAGGATCACGGGCACCTTATCTTTTAATTTGTAAGCCCTCGGGCCTTAGCTGTATTTGAAAACTGTAATCCTCTCCATCATGTTTTTCATCCTCTATGGACATGTATTATGTTAGAATGCTTTTAATGAGAAGAGAGGAAAACTTGCCGGACTGAGTCTCTTACTTGTTTCGCATCTTGTATGTTTCTACGCTCTCGGGGAGCTTGCCGGGGCGCACACGCTTGCCGAGTGCGGGACAGCCCGCCGGCGGTGTTGCTTCCGGCAAGCAACCTTGCCGGGCCAGTTGCGACGCTTACCTTGCTGAGCGGACTCGGAAGCAAGATAAGGGTGCAGCAGCACACTTGTGTTTGTTGAGCGGACTCGAAAACAAAACAAGTACGCAACTGGCCCACGACTTAGTTCCTCCGCGTATGGGTTTTCACAAGACACGCTCGTTCAAAGACTCAGTCCCGCTTTCCCCGGTCCATGAGAGGATGCATGACGAGGGATGTAAAAACTCATCTGATTTTGCAGCCCCCGGCGACCCCAGCTTGCCGGGGAGAAATCTTGGCATTCGCAGCCCCCAGCGACGCTGGCTTGTCGGAGACGAATCTTGGCGCTCACAGCCTCCAGCGACGCTGGCTCCGCAAAACACCCAAGTGCTAGCGTGCTCTTCTAGCTTCTCCTTGTTACTGCAATTTCAGCCATAAAAACAGCTGGGGTAGATATGCAACAGTAACATACATATATATGCATAAATCTCTTCTGTGTAACTCTGCAATGCAATGCCGTGCCTTGCCCTTCGTATGTTTCAACCCAACGCCGAAAGCTTGCGGGCGAACACGCTGCGAGCAACGGGACAGCCTGGCTGGCGGTGTCGCGTCCGTAAGCAACCTCCCGGGCGATTATGACGCTTACCTTGCTGAGCGGACTCGGAAGCAAGATAAGGGTGCAGCAGCACACTTGTGTTTGTTGAGCGGACTCGGAAACAAAACAAGTACGCAACTGGACCACGACCTGGTTCCTCCGCGTGCAAGTTTCTCATACGAAGGACATCGGACGGCAAGGCTTGCCACGTTACGCCCTCGATTTTACGCCTCTTTGTACGCTTTTACCCTACGCTTCTAGGGAGACTTGCCGGCGCTAACACACTTGCTGAGTGCGGAACATCAGCAGCCCGCTGGCGGTGTTGTCTCCGGCAAGCAACCTTGCCGCGGCTGGTCGCGACGCACTTAGCTTGTTGAGCAGACTCGAAAACAACGGCGCGAAGCTTGTCGCGGCTCACTGTTGAGCGTGCTCGAAACAAGATAAGGGTGCGGCTGCCCACTGGTAGGTTCCTCAGCGCACAGGTTTCACGTACAAAAGGATGAATGTGCGAGGGGTATAACGTAAAAAGAAATCATGGAGCTAAAGAATGCCTTGCACAGAGGCTCGGGCGACTTAGCTTTTTTTTTTTATCCCTGTTGATTTGTTGAGGCCGTACTCCTCCCCCGATCCTTCCTTTTCGTATGTCCTCGACCTTAGGCTTTTGGGGAGCTTGGCGGTCTGAACACGCTTCGCTGAAAGCGGAACATCGCTGACCCGCTGGCGGTGTTGCCCCGCAAGCAACCTTGCCGGGCCGATTCTGGCGCTTGTGTTTGTTGAGCGGGCTCAAAACAAAACAAGGGCACAACTGGCCAAGACTCTACCCTTTTGCAACCATGTCGCCATACGGGATACGGATTCTCCGGGGTACAGCTCAAAAGTTTGGAGCTTGGAGATTTTCTTTGTTCATTGGCGGCGAGCAGCTTAGCGGGGCTCGAGGCGCGCCGTGATGGCAACGCAGCACTCCGGGGAGGTGCGGCTGCCGGACGGCGCCTAGTGCCGCTTGTTGGACTTGGCCTTCTTCTTGGCGTGCCCACGGAGACCGAGGCACGGTCATCTGTATTGCTCTTGGATATGGTGACGCCGCGAGTGGCCTCGCTGGCGACCATCCTTCCGACGGCGCCCCCACCGCCCGCCGCAGGCTCCGGCGGTGGCGGATGGGACGCAGACGGGCCTGCAACCCCCGAAGCCTTCCTCTTCGGGGCCATGGCGCGATTGCTGATGAAGTTGGAGAGGTTGATGAAGAACGCGCCGCATGCCGACGCCGGATCAGTTCAGACAACCTCGACGCTTCTACCGGGCGCGCCAGAGATGTCGGGCGACCGTGTCGATCGCCGCCACGAGCACCTATGGGGGGAGGCCCTTTCGCTCAGGCGGTACGAGGCGGAGGATGCACGGAGAGCAGATCGAGGCGAAGCGCGGCGCTGGGGCCTTTACCCAGCCGAGCTCTCCGAGAGATAAAACTCCTCTGCTGCTTTGTGTTGTTATTGATCTAGCTCGAGAGTACGAGCGTGAGTATGTGGTGGACTCGAACGAGTCGAAACCCCTAGCCTGAAAGTTGCCAAGGATCCGAACCCCCTCCTCGCTGCCCACGGGCCTCCTTTTATAGCACAAGGGGTCACCGACAGGTGTCAACGTAGGAGAAAGGGGTAAAAGCGTAAAAAGAGTGGTAGTTGGAGCAAGGGAACGGTGGAGCTACAAAGGTTCGAACAGTGGTTTCTACCTACTTTGACAGTGGGGGACAAGAGCATTAAATGCCCGTCACCGTCGACTCCAAAAGCTCCCGCCCTTGCGTCTCCGTATGCCACGGCGATGGATCTGTCACCGCGAAATGCCACCGTGTCCCTCTGGTTGCGCAGCCATCCGCCACGCGTCCCTGGAGAGGCCCCAGGGCGACGCGTGGGCCGATGAGCTGGAGCACGGGCACACAGCGTAGCTCCCCCGGCAAGCGCCTTGCCGGGGTCTTGACTTTGCCGGACCCGAGGGCTTGTCGGGCTCTGTAACTTGCCGCCCCCCGGGTCTTCGCCGGGACGCAAGCAGCGTTGAGGCGTGTATTTTGTGACGTGATCTTCTAGCCTGGAACGGCCCTCCCGGCAAGCTCCTCTTGCCGGGGTTTCTATCCTTTGTCTTGTACACTTTGTTCTTGAATGGCTCGATATGGAGAAGGAATGGTCTCCGGCAAGTATGTGGCAAAACCAGCTGCCGGGAGCTGCGGCTGCCCGTGCACAAGTTGGGGTACTGAGGTACCCCTACCTTAGTACACCGACAGCCTTCAAGAGCACCACTAGTGGAATCACGACATCTTGCATTGTGTGAGGGCATGAGGAGAATACAGTGGCCCTAGTGCCTTCTTGGGGTGCATTGTAACTCCACACCGCTCCAACAGAGATGTACTTCCCTTCAAAAGGAAGGAACTTCGGTAACACATCCTCATCTACTCTGGCTCCACTTGTGGTTATTTCTTACCTTTACTTTGTGCAAGCCTTTCTTGTATTATATCTCTTGCTTGCTTGTGTTGCTTGTGTTACTTGCATCATATAGGTTGCCCACCTAGTGCATATTTAGACAACCTATTGGTCGCTTACCCTAATTTGTTAAGAAAAGTTAAAAATTGGTAGTTGCCTATTCACCCCCTCTAGTCAACCATATCAATCCTTTCAATATTTTATGAACATTATAGTTTTGTTTTACTTATTGACCTAAATCTATGTGCCACTAGCAATTGAAATTTCCTCCAGTAGTGGTTGTGACGGCCCGTAGACACTATTTTCTTCCACTAGTGTTGGTTATTCACTTCCTTGACTAGGTGGTCTATTTCCCACCTATGTTGTTCGCCCATCGATCAGTTGTGAGGTACCAATGACAAGACAGGAATTGCAGTCCAAATTCGAGGTGGTAAGATCATATCACCATGTCACCTCTCTTTTGTGCATATCCTATCTAGCCTAATAGACTAGTACGACAATGTCTTTTTCCCTAGTCTTCTATTTGCTCATTCCTTTTATTTTCACTAATCTAGGCTATGGAACAATAGTTGTCAAAGACAAATCGATCACCAGGGACAATATTGACGCAGACACTTAAAGTTCACACATAAGATGTAGGCAAAATGCATCAAATGTCATTAATGCAAGCAATCTCCCAAAGCCTTCTATTCGGGGGAAATTAATTTAGAAGAGTTGTGTTATGATCTGGCTGATCGAAAGAGAATTTCATAGTATACAAGACGTCCTAATAAACAAGCTAAGATTAAGAAAATATATTTAAACAGGGGCTTACATGCCACTGCCCAACTTTGATTATTCAGAGAGGGGAATTGGATTTTCTCAATGAATATTCAATCCAGAATTGTTCATTGGATATGTTGGTTGGCTTGAGTATAGTGACAAGGTGCATAAGGATTCTTCTTTATGTTGTTACCTTTTCGAAGATTATAACGAGTGGAAAAGCTTAGAGTGATGCATTTGCACTCAAGGGTTGCAATGTTAGTAGAAGGTAAGCACACTAGATACCTATGTCAGTAAGGGTAATGTTAATAGCTTCATAATGTAGCGGTAAAAAGATGTGATGCTTTGACGAATCAAGATAATTCAACTCAAGTTGCTCATGTTAAGCAAATTGGTCTTACATGCTTAATGCTTCAACTGATTCGGTTAGATACTTGTTACAAGTATTAGCTTTTCCAAGGTCATGACGAATCAAAAGAGTCGGAAAAATAAGGGAAACTCCCAAGAGTTGACACATACTTTGGCAAACCAAACTGATGATATACGGAAGGTAGAATGCTCTAAAAATTTGTGAGCGGGCATGTGGAGATATAGAAAAGTAAATTGGCAAATATTTGCGACGGTAACACCATTTTTAAATTATATTACATACTATTTTTATTTTCTTACAAGTTACCACAGATAATTTTAGATCTGTTATTGAAGAAATTGGAGGTAATGTATTTTACTTTGTTCATTGATGAGTCTTCTGATGTGTCTGAGAAAAATCAGATGTCAATTGTTTTGAGACATCATAGCAAGCATGCATTTATTATTGAATGATTAGTTGGAGTTGCACATGTGTAGGAAACATCAACAATATGTCTCAAGAACGCTCTTCAAAAATTATTCAATGATATTGCATTAAGCATAAGACAACTCAGATGCAAATGCTACGGTGGGACAAGCAACAAGCATCATGAGTTCAATGGATTGAAAGGAAAGATGCATAAAGATATTACAGATTTGTTTCTACATGAACTACTTTTATTCAATTTTGGTTGCAAATTTTGCAAAAGAAAATCATGATTAAAGAGAAATGCTGACAAGTGCTAATCAAAGTAATAGGCATTGGGGAAATTAGCACTAAAAGGGGTTAAAGAAATATCAAACTCTTCAAAAAGCTACTAACCCACGTTGGAGTTCATGGTACAAAATCCTCTTGAATCTTGTGAAATTGTTCTTGAGAGTTATGTCTGTTCTCAAGGAAAAATGAAAATAATTTTTAGGCACGTGGTCTTGTGGCATATTTTGAGACCTTTAATTATGTGTTTTCTTTGCACATTATGTTGCATATATTAGGAAGCACAAATACTTTGCCACATTCTTTACAAAAGATGGACTAGGGCAACCTAAATGCCACGTCATTGTGAAGTCAACAAGGAATAGACTACAAGAACTAAGGGAGAATGGATGTGGATTACTCGTAGATAAAAAAATGCATACTCTATTCTGTTAAGATCATTGCATTCATAACGCAATACATCGAGCAATATGTCAATTGGACAAAAAACTGCTATTACAAGCCTCCATGATTATCGAATAGAGTTTCTTAGTTCTCTTGTTGACATACAACTTCAAGAGTTTGATGCCCATGTTCAATGAGGTAAATTTTGCATTTTATGGTCAGATGGCTCCTTTCAACACATAAGAGTCTTTTTGTAGTTTCAACTTTGATAACATAGTGAATTTAGTTGAGTATTACCAATATTATTTTGATTAAAAAATCATCTTGGTCCTGAACTTTGCACATACATTAATTTTTTCGAGTAGATGAAAGGTACTCCAATTTGGATAGTGCTAATGATCTTGCTAAATTAATGGTGTAGACAAATAAGATGTTACTTTTTCTTTAATCTATCAACTTCTAAAGCTAGTTGCCATAACATTTGTTAGAGGGGCTTTCGTCTATTAATGGTGTCAATAAGAAGTTATGCAATAAAACGGGAGGTCAGTTAATGAGTGATTGTCCAATTTGTTATGTGTAGAAAAATACTTTTTCATAATGATATGGTGTTTGATAGTTTAACATGATGAAAGATCAAAAAGGGTTGCTCGAAAATGTGAGTGACTTCATATGCGTATTTGGATTGATGATGCTTATTTTGAACATGCCAAACTAACTTATCCTTTTGTCAATGTTTTTACGAAGATGCGAAGTTGCATAAGAAGCTATAAATTTATGTTGATACTACTCTATTTATGATATGAAAGCGAATGATTTTATAATTTCATCCGACTGGTATATCTTGCACTATTCTATTTTGATGTGATAATTATATGTGATAGGTGATATCATATTTAAATTCAGTATGCTCTATTTGAGTGGTATAATTTTGTGTGATACGGCATTAAATTAGACTTTACACTTAATTAATTAATGCAAATTCTAACGGTAGGTCAATTAGTGAATCCTTCAGCTAAATTTTGTGACTCCGCTATTAATCATGATCTGTGTCATGGAGAAAAAGTGACTGTAAAATAATAAATATTATAGGAAAGAAGAAATCAATATAGCATTTTAAAATAATAATAATAAATTAAATTAAATTTATAAATAAGATGTTTGTGTGATAATATTAAAAAGTTTAAAAAATATTGTGAAGCAAAAAATGCATATGATGTCAAAAATAGAAGCATAACAAAATTTTCATACTATAAAATTCAGAAAAAAAGAATTTAAGATATCATAACATGAGTAATAATGCAAGAAAAGTGACCTTGCAGAAAATACCAGAAAAATATCACGATGCAAAAAAATATTCCCGAAAACTCAAGAAGTGTTCACACCCGTAGGGAGACATATGCAACCGAAGAACAATAGGAGTATGTAGTTGTCATTTTCTTTGCAAACACTTGCATACGTCTCATAGAAGAATATCAATTGATTCCAACCCTCACATGCTCCCATGCTCACATTTTAAAAACGAATATAAAGGTTTCAAAAATATAGAAAAAATGAATCTACACAAGGCATGTGTCTACAACACACACAAAATTAGATCCAAATTCGAAATGCACATTGAGAAACTACAAGGCAGCCTATTTGTTCTTGTAAACGCCTTGTGAACATTCACAGGTAAATTCAGAATTTTATGGAATATTTAAAATTATATTTTGAAAGTTGGGATCATGTGAGCATTTAAGGGATGATATCACCTAATAATTTCGCCTTGACTCACTTCATTGCCTTTTTTTAGAATCACTCACTTAATTACGTGGCCCGCAGTATGGATTGACTAGGCCGCGAGCGATTTATTACAGAACGAATTCTAGTTTGCCGGATCAGCAATTCTAAACGCATGGCAGCCTATTTTTTCTTGCAATTGCAAAGTGGTAGATTTTTTTTCTATTTCTCCAATAATATCAAGGGCTAGCCCTTTCACGCGTTATGTCCCGCTTAGTGCGAGACCGAGTGCGAGTTCGCGTCAGACGTCACTATAAACAGGCCAGTCCAGTAACTTCCAGGTTACTGTATTTTTCCTTGTTTTGCATTCATTCATTTTTTTACATGACGAAAGGCTGGAGGCACAATAGGGCATCTCCAATGGGTAGTATAACTCGGACGACAGGGTATCACTTTGGAGCATGCGTGTTCCTTCCAAGCTAAAAGTTTTTGAGTGGAGGTTGGCTCAGCGGTCTCTCCCGACATGCGACCTACTTCATCATCGCAACATGGCTACCTCACCTGTCTGTGCATTGTGCAGACTAGCAGACAACTGGAGACACAATCTACTAGAATGTCGAGAAGTGTTTGGGCCCTCTTAGATGAGCAAATGGTCGAACATATGTGCCAAATTACCAAGCCCAATACAAAAGGAGTGGCAATTTTCCATGAATGACACCATGTTGCACGGTGAGTTTACACGGATGATAGTTACATTATGAGCAATATGGAGCTCCAGACGAAAGGCAATTCACGAGGACATATTTTAGAGCCCTTTAACTGTCCGCGGTTTTGTTTTGTCTTTCTTGCCAGATATTCAATTTTTACATAAGCATGCGGTGGCTAGTCAGAAAACTCATGTAGCAAGGCCGAATCAGCGGATCCCTCCATCGGCAAATCATATGAAAATTAACGTTCATGCAGCAGTATTAAGACATGGAGTTTTCGGTGTGGTTGGTGCGATTTGCCGAGACGAGGGAGGGACTTTCATGGGCGTGTCTCCGATGTTCTTTCCACACATGGTTGATCGTCCTACACTTCAGGCTCTAGCCAATAGAGAAGCATTAGCGTTTGCACATGACCTTTATGCTCATGATATCATTGTCGCTCCGGACTGCAAGTTGGTTGTGGAGGAAATCAAGACCAGGAGCTCAGCTACTTAGGGAGCTGTTATCACAGAAATTAAAGCTAGTACATTAGATTTTGCTTCTAGCATTGTTAGTCATGAATTTAGAACCTCGAATGTGGAGGCTCACAATCTCGCAAAACACGGACTCTCTGTAGGGGTTGATCGCCATATGTGGTTAGGTCAACCCGGAGATCTTTTCTTCGTCCTCATAAATGTTCTCACGGCTTAATAAAGTTTACAAGCTTGTCTAGAAAACATTCATTTTTTTGTTCTTATTTCTGAAAATATTGTAAATGAATATATTCGAAAACATTAAAATAACTTAAAAATAAAGACCATGAATTTGAAAAAATGTTAACACACTATAAAAAAGTGTTAGCTTAATTAAAAAACTTTAGATAAAATGTTTGTTCCATTTTAGAAACGTTAACATGTTTTTAAAAATGTATACATCATTTTCTATATGCTTATAATAATTAAAATATGTTTGTTTAATTAAAAAAATATAATGGTAAACAATTGATAATTAAATTTTTTAAAATGTTCATGAGTTTCAAAACTATGTTCATGCATTTTTCTAAAAATATTATACAATATAAAAAATGTTGGTGTAGTTTTAATTTTCTTATATGATTCATAAAAGATGTTTAAACCTATATTTGAATTTTTTTAACATGTATTATATTTTTCTAAACATGGGTTTGAAATATTTTCAAAAACATGTGTCTCAAGAAAAACCTAATCATATATTTTAAAAATGTTAAATGTCTATAAATTTTTGTGTCTACCAAAATAAACATTAAAAATGTATTTGAATTTTTTAATCAGGTATTTAGAAAATGTTAAACTTGTATAACAAAATAGTTTTGATATATAAAAAATATACAGTGTGTAAAAAATATAAAAATGTGTTGGAAAACAATTTAAAAATTATTATTGCAATTAGAAAAAGTTTTACGTATATTTTGAAATGTCAGACATGTATTAGAAAAAATAATCAAATATATTTTAGAAAAGTGTACATCGTGTATTTAAAAAATGGTCAACACTTTTATATATAATGCATGTGCACAATAAAAAGGTACATTGTGTAAAAGTAGACTTGTGTAGAGAAAATAAAGATATAAGAAACCAAAGAAAACCGTGGAGAATGACAGCAAAACTAAAGAAAAAAATTGAAGAAATGTAGAAAAACGGAGAAACCAAAAAACCCATGAAGAAACGAAAAAAAGGAAACAACAAAAAAACCTTTAAAATAGTAGAAGAAGAAAATGATCTATAGTAATGGGCCGGCTCACGACCCCGATGGCCAGAGTTGAGGCCTAGGTATATCTCCACAAGAGCTTTTTTAGAAGAATCTCCATGAGAGCTATATCGCCCTTACAGCGAGACCGAAGAAGCTCTCGCCTGAAGCGTCCATGCTAACGGGAAGAACCATTAGAGCACAGTTAAAACAATAGAAATAGAGAAAAGGTTTGCACCCAGAGATTGATTGCAGGTCCTTTCCATTAGCGGCTTAGCGCAGACTTATAAAAAAAGAATAGAGGGAAAAGGGAGCACCTTAGGATCAACCCCAGGTTTCCTCGATCCTGGGTAGTGCTGCTAGTCATTGAGGCACTGTCGGGTTCGTGTTAATATAGAAGGCACGGCCTACTTGATGGAAAAGTCTCCATTTTTTCACTATTTTTTGGGTTTTTTTTCTTTTTTTTCACCGGTTTTCTTTGTCTATTCTTTGTTTTCATCATTTTTTAATTTATTTTTTATTTTTCTTCGGTTTCCTTTGTTTGTTTCTCGGTTTTCACTTGCTTTTTCCTTTTCTTTCTTTTTGTCTTCATTTTTGTTTCTTTCTTTCTCACTTGTCATCTTTTTTGTTTTTATTTGATTTCTTGTTTTTTCTTTTTTAATTTCATCGGTTTCTTTTTTTTCAGCACATGTTAACTATGTTTTCAGTACACATTTAGTATTGTCCCTATACATCAGAAACATTTTTGTACACAAAGTTAACTTTTGAAATACATGATTAACAATTGTTGAAAACTTATTTTTTAATGTCTAATTATTTCATAGACATTGTACATTTTTGGTATATATCTAGTACATTTTTCAAATACATGTTTAATCTTTTTCAAATACAACTTTCATGTTTTTAAATGCATGGTCAAAAAATTAAATACCTTTTAATGCTTTATTAACATTTTAAAATACATGATCACCTTTTTCCGGACACGTCGTATATTTTTTGCACACATTTTTTGTATACAGGAGAAACATTTTGTCTATACAAATTTAACTTTTGTTCAAATGTTTATGTATATTGTTTTTATATATTTATTTAGAATATTTGAAAGTATAAATAAAAATTTTAAAAACAAAGAACAAAACAAAAAACATGAAAAACAAAAGCAAGAAAATGAGGCTCGGGCTGGCCCGTTTGGCGCTAGCCTTCACGCGAAAGTGTCCGCAGATACATCACGAAATCACTAGTTGAAGAGTACTCGTTGCAAAGATCACTCGAACTCCCCGGGTTGCGACAAGTGGCGCGCCACTTGTCGCAACCGGGGAGTTTTCCCCTTCTTTGTAGATCCGTTTATTCATAATGTTTTATCTCTCAAACCGTGCGTTCAAATCTCGAACCGCTTTCACCGTTAGATTCCTCGCGTCGAGATATTCAAAACTAGATTGCATGTTGATAGGTTTTGACGAACTCTTTTTCATGAAAAAACTGGACAAAAAAACAAACTGGGAGCACAGGGTTTTCCCTTTCTGAAAGAGGCACGTCCGTGCTTCTCACGAAATCACAACCGTGCCTCTCGCGGAAGCAAAATTGTGACTCTCACAGAAGGAAAAAAAGAAGAAAAAACATGTTCTTTTCCGTTTCCGAGGAGGCATGGCCGTGACTCCCGCAAAAGCACAACCGTGCCTTTCGCGGAAGCAAAACCAAGACTCTCGCGAAAGGTAAAAAAATAAAAAACACGTTTTTTTTTTCATTTCCGAGATGCACGGTTGTGACTCTTGGGAAAGCACAACCGTGCCTCTCACGAAAGCAAAACCGTGACTCGTGAAAGAAAAAAAAATAGAAAACACGTTTTTTTCCCGTTTCCGAGAGGCACAGCCGCGACTCTCGTTAAAGCACACCCGTGCCTCTCGTGGAAGCAAAAACTGTGACTCTCACGAAAGGAAAGAAAAATAGAAAGTGCGTTTTTTTTCGTTTCCGAGAGGCACGACCTTGACTCTCGCGAAAGAAAAAGAAACAGAAAACGTGTTTTTTTCGTTTCCGAGAGGCACGGCCGTGACTCTAGCGAAAGCAAAACCGTGCCTCTTGACTCTCGCGAAAGAAAAAAAATGCACTTTTTCGCAAAAAAATTTAGAAAAATTTGATCGAAAAGCTAAAGAAGACCGGTGAAAAACCAAAAGGTCGAAAAAACTCAGAAAAAACCCGTTTAAAAAGCCGAAAACGCGTGCGGAAAAATAAAAAACAAAATTCAAAGGAAGCGTCTAGAGCGTGATACGTGGCGAATGACCGAGAACACCGCACGCTGATCGTTGCGAGGCTCCCGAAGGAGGGCTCGTTAAAGTTCAAAAAGAAAAGGAGGGCTCGTTAACTAGTTGCTCTCCATACAGCAGCCCTGGCGCTGTCACGCTGGTTGGAGTTTTTCTTTTTTCTGAAGGGACGCTGGTTCGAGTTTACCCTGCCGGCTTTCCCATTGGCGAAGCCGCAAGCCACGCATGAATGAGCAGCACGGCACAGGACGATATGCACGCTGCATGCAAGCAAAAGCAAATCACAGGGCAATCGCCGCCGCTGCGTCGGATCTTTATTACAGGTTCTCGGCATATGCGCCAGGGCAGATCCGTCTCCGCCGCTCCTACGAGCGCTCCCGCCCGCCCACCCCCCGCCCTCAACGGGCCACGCACGCTCCTACCATCGCCACCGCCATTCGCCTCCTCCTCCTCCTACCACCCGCCGCTACCCCAGCCCCGCTCACCTCACCTCGCCTCGCTGACCGGCCGGCGACGACGATGGGGCGCGTGAAGCTGGCCATCAAGCGGATCGAGAACAACACCAACCGGCACGTGACCTTCTCCAAGCGCCGGAACGGCCTCATCAAGAAGGCCTACGAGCTCTCCGTCCTCTGCGACATCGACATCGCCCTCCTCATGTTCTCCCCCTCCCGCCGCCTCTGCCCCTTCTCCGGCCGCCACGGGTCCGTCCTCCTCTCCTTTCTCCTTTGCCACAGCGCTTGCTTCATTGATTCCCCTTTTCGTTTCCGTTTCTGAGACTCGTGCGTGCATGCATGCATGGCCGCGCGTACGTGCTCGTCGTTCGTCGTTCGCCAGGGTGGAGGATGTGCTTCTCCGGTACCTCAACATGTCCGACAACGACCGGGGCGAGTGAGTGCCAGCGTTCACATATATATGCACCGTGTAATCAACTTCGATCGAACTCCTTTCTCAGACATTTGCTTTCTTCATTTGACCACCGCAGACCCATCCAGAATCGGGAGGTGAGAGAAGCAACAACTATCTCGTCTTCAATTTTCTTTTTAATAACTGAAAAAATGAGTCCATGGTCGATCACTCTGTCATCACCCGTGCGACAAATCCCATGCAGTACCTCATCAGCATGCTCCAGAGGCTCAAGCGCGAGAGCGACATGGCGACGCAGCTAGCAAAGTACTATGCATTTTACCTTGCTCCGTTTTCCTCTCTCTATATATTCTCGTTAGTTTTTCCTATTTCACATCTTGTTTATGTTTCCTTTTTCTGCTCGCAAATTTCAGCCCGGGGGCATTGAACGAGAAGATAGAGGTGAGCTCTTGCATTTCGTAACCTTAGATCACGTCTCAATGACAATGAAATCATCTTATTAACTAGCCGATTTCTTCCGACGAATTGCAGGAGATTCAGAAGGAGATATACGCGTGTCAGCAGCAGCTGCAGATCTCCGAGGAGCGCCTCAGGTACAAACCAAGACCCGCGCCCGCCCTTTAGCACCTTGTTCGTGCGATCGCGACCTTGATCGTGTTCGTGTGTTTTCTGTGTGCGCGCATGCTGTTCGAGCCGGACCCCGCCGCGTTCGGTTCCATGGGCGAGATCGACAATTGCGAGAAGTTCCTCATGGACATGCTCACACGCGTCGTCGAGAGGAAGGTAAAGATGGTGTCCACAAAGTTGTCTCGGAAAAACAACGCAGTTTCATGTGCAACTCATTTGAATAATTCGATTTGTGCAACTATATATCGAGCTGCAGAACTACCTGCTCAGCAACCTGGCCCCGTTCGACCCGACGGCGCCCGGGATGCAGGTACGGCCATCTTCGAGATCACATTTGAATGCGTAGGATCGCCGCGCTGAAAATGCGCGGGATCCTACATTCTAATGCCATCAATGTGTTGATGCGCACAAGATTTATGTACTTCATCCATGATGAAGATGGGTTTGGCGGTGCATTGCAGGGCGGGAACGAGGCGCAGATGTACGTGCACGCGATGAAGACGGAGGAAGGCGGCGGCATGGGCACGTTCGCCGGCGACGCCGCCGCGCTGTGGGGCTCCGACGACGGGCAAAACCCCGGCCACCAGATATTTGGCGGGACCGACCCGATGATCTACCTCAGGCACGTCTACTTTCCCGTACGCACACGGGCACACGGCAACCTGACACGTCATCAGTAATACTAATGTGTACGCTTTATTATGTTTTTCGGCAGCGACCCGGACGTGTACGACGGCAAATCGCAGGTGGCCGGGATGCACGGCGGCGACGGCGACGTCGCGGGCAGCAGCCAGACGGCGGATCCGTGGCGGCAGGCGTACAGCTGCACCGAGCTGCTCTCCACGCTCATCCCCAACACGCCCTTCCCTCTCATGCAGCACTGCCTGGGGCCCGACGACGGCCAGTACCTGCCGGCCATGGTGCCGGCGGCGCAGGACCAGCTGGAGGCCTCCGCCAGCTGCTCCTACAACATGCCCACCAGCGACGAGAGCGGCACGCCCGTCATGGCCTATGACGGCGGCGGTGGCGTGCCCCCGCCGCCCAACGTCGGGTGATCTCATATGCCCGCCGGTCCTATCTACCTAAGCATGGCGCTCAAGCAAAGTCGACTATAGCTAGGCACTGCTAATGTGTTAGTGGTGACGCACGCATCACACGCGTGTAATAATAAGAAAGAATAACTCTAGCACTCCTACTATAGAACGAAATCATACTTTCATAATAAATGCTTAATAAAACTCGGAGATGTTGTGGATCAGTCACTTAATTTCGCAGTGATTTACATTTAGGCCTCATTTTGGTTCATAGGATTGTTGCAGCAGAAAGGGCTCCACAGGCTCAACATGGGCAGTGGGCGCCAAGACCTTATATAACCAGGTTCAGTAGTGACCAGACACATCCAAAAATTTAAATGGTACAAAAGTATTCAGGATGAGCAGAGACTCAACAAGGCGGCGCATTCACATGCCAAAGAAGCTTATTGTTTGAACTATGCTACAAACTCTCAATCATGTTTGATGTCAAAAAAAAACTCTGAATCATGTCAAATTAGGAATGTGTTGTCGAAGGCAATTGTGCAAGACTGCACACTGCTTTCAGTAGTTTGTCCTCTATAAGAACCTTGATGAATGGAGTTTTTATTTTGTAAATGAAAAACCATAAGTTGTTGAAAGTGTCTGTGAGGTGGTTGAGGGAGTCCAGGATTAGGGGGTCCTCGGACAGCCGGACTATATACTTTGGCCGGACTGTTGGACTATGAAGATACAAGATTGAAGACTTCGTCCCGTGTCCGGGTGGGACTCTCCTTTACGTGGAAGGCAAGCTTGGCAATTCGGATATGTAGATCTCCTTCTCTGTAACCGACTCTGTGTAACCCTAGCGCCCTCCGGTGTCTATATAAAACAGAGGGTTTAGTCCGTAGGACGACAACAATCATAATCATAGGCTAGCTTCTAGGGTTTAGCCTCTACGATCTCGTGGTAGATCAACTCTAGTAATACTCATATCATCAAGATCAATCAAGCAGGAAGTAGGGTATTGCCTCCATCGAGAGGGCCCGAACCTGGGTAAACATCGTGTCCCCCGCCTCCTGTTACTATTAGCCTTAGACGCACAGTTCGGGACCCCGTACCCGAGATCCGCCGGTTTTGACACCGACATTGATGCTTTCATTGAGAGTTCCAGTGTGCCGTCACGATAAGGCTTGATGGCTCGCCTTGTTGTCAAGGACAACGTCACCTCCGAGGGAGCCATGGCTGTAGGCCAGACTCTCCGGTTGGGCGGCTTCGTCATGACCGCCCGTTCGGCCGCTGCGCTGACGATAACTTCTCAGGTCATCAAGAACCGCCTCCACGTCAGCTCGGAATTCACCGAGCAGATGGATCCAATGGAGCTCTCCTCCTTGAACGAGCTCTTGGATCGCATCGCTGCACTGGGAGTCGCTACGGACTATGATCGGATCGGGCTTAAACCCGACCAAAGAGAGATTAACTCTCCGCCGGTCACCCACTAGATAGCGGTGGTGGAGGAACAATGCAGCGATTCTTCCTCTATTTTGAGGATGAACTATGCCCGGATTCCCAAGCTCTCCGAGCCGTATACCCGTCTTCGGAAGGACATGACCCAGGCTCCGAACCTAGAATCGGACGGGAGTCCGAGCCGTCAAGCTCGGAAGCTCCTCTACCCTGGGTCTCAGATCGGGTCAGGGTTTGGACTTAAATCTACCCACCCACCCAGACACAAGTGATCTTTCCCACATTAGACAAGAGCCCCAAGAGACAAGACATCACTTCTGGGCCAGATTCCTCCTTGTAATGAGCAAGGTTGAGGATTGTCGCAAGGAAGACGCAATCTCATTCTTTTGCAAAAATTGCACGGATAAGGGAATTCTCAACGCCATAAGTCGCCATGACATAGCACACTTCGCTGACTTGGCGGCCATAGTACAGAAGTACTGTGCGATGGAAAGCGCGTGGAAAACCCAAACAAAATTTTGGGATCCTCCGGCTCTCACTAAACTCCCCGTCCGAACAAAAAGGGTGCACTCTCACAAGTCACCCAATCTAATTACAAAGAAACCAAAGCCCACTACAGGGCGTGGAACCGTATTGGAGGGATGGCTCAATGGGCCATGCAAAATTTACAGTACACCGGATACCATACCAACACACAGCCTGAGAGAATGTTGGATACTCCGGCAGGTGGCCAAGAGCGGCGAGGATCTCCTTATCAATAATACCGCAGATCACCATCCCGCGGAAAATAACAATACAGTACTGACAGTCTTCGAGACTTTTGCCTCAAATAATAGGCGTAAGCGAGCACTCCGCAGCCTCGCCGAAATCTGCCACGTTGCAGCAATAAATCCATGGAACGACACGGCTATAACCTTCAATGCCAGTGACGAACCTCAATTCCGAACAGTCCAAGGACCAGCCGCTTTGGTCCTTAGTCCAATTGTGGATGGCTTCCGGCTTACTAAAGTGCTCATGGACGGTGGCAGCGGATTAAACCTCATCTACGAGGAAACTCTTAACAAAACTCTTAACAAGAGCCGCATGAGCAAAGCAGCACGACCTTCAGAGGTATCATCCCTAGTCGGGAGGCACGATGCGCGGGAAAAATCACACTAGATGTGGTAGTCGGCACGCGGAGAATTATAGATTCGAAGAGATCACATTCCAAGTGGCCCTGTTCAGTACCGGATACCACGCCCTTTTAGGGCGGGACGCATTCACGAGCTTCCAAGCTATATCCCATTACGGGTACATGAAGCTCAAGATGACCGGGCCCAATGGAATAGTCACTCTAGCTAGTGATTCGGACGTAGCACTCCGCGCCGAAAATAAAACCGTCGCTCTAGCCCTTGAGGCATTATCCGAAGCCCTCGCGGCCGAAGAACTGACTGCGCTACGCTCCACGGTGGACGACGTGATACTCGACAAACGACCCAAGTCCACCTCTTTCAAACCAGCGGACGAAATAGTCAAATTCCAGGTCCACCCAACGGACCCTACAAAAACAGCATCCATCGGGGCACAGCTGAGCCCCACAATAGACGCTGCACTGCGAGAATTCTTGCGCGAGAATTGGGACATCTTCGCCTGGCATACTTCAGACATGCCAGGTATCCCACACAGACTGGCCGAGCATAGCCTAAACATACTGAAGGGATACAAGCCGGTCAAGCAGACTCTTTGGCGCTTTTCAGAACCTAAGCGACAAGCCATGGGAGAAGAGCTAGCCAAGTTACTCGAGGCCGGATTCATCAGAGAAATAAAACACCCGGACTGGCTAGCAAACCTGGTGATGGTACCAAAGAAGGACAAATCCTGGCGCCTATTTGTCGATTTCAAGGACCTCAATAAGGCTTGCCCTAAGGATCCCTTCCCACTACCCCGCATCGATCAAATAATTGACGCTACTATAGGACAGGACTCATTGTGCTTCCTCGACGCATACTCTGGATACCATCAAATCAAGATGGTGGAGTCCGATCAAGCCGCAATGGCATTCATCACTCTATACAGCCCCTTCTGTTTTAACACCATGCCTTTCGGGCTCAAAAACGCCGGTGCAACCCATCAACGCATGATTCAGACATGCTTGGAAACACAAATCAGCAAAACAGTGGAGGCATACGTAGACGATGTGGTCATTAAAACCAGACACGTCGAATCTCTAATAGACGACTTGAGGCTTACGTTCGACAATCTACGAACATATCACATCAAGCTCAATCCGGAAAAATGCATTTTCGGCGTACCTGCCGGAAAGGTTTTGGGCTTCATCGTTTCCAATAGAGGAATTGAAGCAAATTCGACTAAAATCCGAGCTCTGTCACAGTTGGCTACCCCAACAGACCTCAAACAAATCCAGAAATTAACTGGATGCGTGGCTGCCTTAAGCCGCTTTATCTCCCCATTAGGAGAAAATGCACTACCTCTTTATCGCCTTCTTCGACGCACCGAACACTTCATGTGGACAGATGCGGCTATGGCCGGACTGGAAGAAATAAAGGCCCTCTTGTCCGCCAATCCAATCCTGGCCGCACCAAATATCGGCGAACATATGCTGTTATATATAGCTGCAACACACCAGGTTGTAAGCGCAGTGCTCATCGTCGAACGAGACACTACTAGGGAAAAGCCTATACAGAGAATCTTAGCAGCAGCGCGGCTCAAAAAGGAGCGCGCTGCTAGTTAGTAGTAGCGCGTGTGCGGGAAACTCGCTACTGATAAGTTTTTAGCAGTAGCGTGCTCGGTGTAAACCGTGCTGCTACAAATATCGACCGGCGGTGTCCACCAAACTCCATTTAGCAGTAGCGCGGTGCCGCGAGACGCGCTACTGCTATGGATGTAGTAGTAGCGCGCTTTTTCTGAGGTCGTTGCTGCTAAATTTCAAATTGGCACACTTTTTTGTCCCGGTTAGCAGTAGCGCCGTTGCCCAAAGCACGCTGCCGCTACTTCCTTAGCAGCAGCGCGTTTTAGCTCCCGCGCTACTGCTAATCCGCACCAACCCACCACCTTTTCCCCACCCGTCCCTCCCCCTCCCCCTCCTCTCTTCCCTTTCCCCTACCTCCCACATGCTCCCACTCTCACTCTTCTTCTTCCTCAATACTTCTCCCCCATTACTCTCTCTCTTCTATCTACCTTTCTCTCTCTTCATTACTCCTACCTAACTACACCACCTGCATTAATGCATCTCCTTTCTCTTTTTCCTTTCCCCTCCACTAGTAGAAGTTGTCTCCTCCCAAATTAGGTAGCTAGGTAGATGTAGGATTTAGTTAAGTGACCTATTTGCCCCCTAACTAGATCTATCTTTGTCAAGAAGAGCTTTGTGCACTTTTGATCTCCCTACAGCATCATCTCCACCGTGTTCTCGATCTCGAGATAGAGGTGATGAAAATTTCATGCTTTTGCAAAATGGAAATATGTTTATGTGTGTGTGATATGTTTGTGGAAATTGTGTGGGTGGCATGAGTTGACGCCAAATTGTGCTTTTGAGTTGCCTATGTTTTGCCGAAATGTCGATTTATTTCCGTTTCGGCGAATTCCGGGCAAACTCTAGATCCATATATGTCCTATTTTTAGGGAAGGTCATGCCGAATTTTTGTATGACTTTGATGCATGCACGCATTTTTATAATCAGTTTGTTTATTATTACCGTGCAGAGTTGAAGATGGTCAGTGGAACGATGGTGGGCAGGTGGTTGCGGTCGGCGGTGCAGGACATGAAAGAAAATAACCGGACAAAGGTTTTATGTCCGTGTCGAAAATGCAAAGGAATAGTTTGGCTTGACCCCCATGACGATGCTCGTGTCGAAGCGCACCTGCTCATGACTGGTTTCATGGATGGCTATACTCGGTGGATAATTGAAGATGAGGATGACGATGTTGAGGATGCCGATGGGGCAGGCAATGATGACACGGGGCAAGACGAAGAGATGATCGATAATGGCGGCGGGGAAGAGGCCGGACATGGCGGTGGAGAAGGGGCCGGACATGGCGGAGGAGAAGGGACCGGACATGGCGGCGGAGAGAACGACATGGACTCCACGTAGCAGAGTTCGTCGGTACTAAGTTCAATCGTGCGAGACCCTCATGTTCAAGCATTGCTTCGCAAGGAGACGAGTACTGAGAGAGCTGCTTCTAGAGAGGAGGCTAAGCTGGAGCAACTGGTGGTAGACTCGAACACTCCATTGTATGATGGTTGCAATCCTGAGGTGACCCGCTTGAGTTTCACGCTCCAACTCCTGAAGACGAAGGCTAAAAACAAATGGACCGACACTAGCCTTGATGAGCATCTCAAGTACCTAAAGGATGTTCTTCCCGCAGGTAATCTATGTCCTACTAGTGTTGATGAGGCCAAGAAGATCATGTGCCCTCTTGATCTGCCACACATTAGATACCATGCTTGCATCAACGATTGCATAATTTATCGGAAGGAGCACGCGGAAAAAACAAGTTGTCCGGTGTGCAATGCTTCTCGATACAAGAAGGTCGGGAAGAAATGTCCCCAGAAAGTTGTATGGTACTTACCGATCACTCCCCGTCTCCAGAGGTATTTTGTAGATCCCAAGGAAGCAAAGCTAATGCGTTGGCACACGAAGAGGAAGAAGCCCGACGATGGAGATGATCCGAAGCTGAGACACGTGAAGGATGGAAGCCAGTGGAGAGCGTTGAACATCTTCTATCGGTATTTTGAATGTGATGCAAGGAACATCGTGCTCGACGCGTGTACCAATGGCATGAATCTGTTTGGCAACCAGAACACCAACCATAGCACATGCCCGTGTTTGTATGGATGTACAACCTCCCCCCTGGTTGTGCATGAAATCGAAGTACATTCACATGAGCATGCTTATTCAAGGGCCGAAACAACCAGGAAATAATATTAATTTGTATCTGGGGCTACTTCAAGAGGAGTTAGACACGTTATGCAAAACACCGGCCAAGACATGGGACGCCAGCAAAGGCGAGTATTTCAACATGAGAGACGTGCTGATCACGACAGTGCAGGACTATCTCGGTTACGGATATGTGGCAGGCCAGGTGTGCCATGGATATTGCGGATGCACGCGGTGCATGGATGATACGACGTCTCAGCAGCTAACGTCAAGGAAAGATGGCGGGTCTGGGAAAATCGTGTACATGGGGCATCGAAGATGGCTTGAACAGGATGACCCGTGGAGAAACCGTGGATATCTATTCAATGGTCACGCTGAGCATCGAGGACCTCCACGTAAGCGGAGCGGTGCCGAAATCGATGAGCTGTTGAAAAACTGGAAGGAGTGCCCCGCGCCGGGAAAGACGATGAGAAAGGCGCCGGAGCCGCTGCTGAAGGTATGGAAGACGAGGTCTGTGTTCTGGGACTTGAAGTACTGGCACAAACTCGATACACCTCATTGCCTTGATCAAATGCATATCTGTAAGAATGTCCTTGAGAGCTTGCTCGCAACACCGATGAACATGCCGGATATGACCAAGGATGGGCGAAGGCAAGAAAAGACTTGCAAGATTTGAAAATCGGGAAGATCTGCACATGCCGCCCGTAAAATGTCGACGAGACAGAGGCGGAGGCAGAGGCACGGAGAAGAAGGGCAAGAAAATAAAGAAGGAGGATTATTGCCCCCTTCTTGCTTCACCTTAAGTCGGTGAGATCAATCAATTCTTTAAGTGCCTTCTTCGAGTCAAAGTTAGTTCGATTCTTGTGGCAAGATAAGCAGATATCTAGACACGGACAAGAAAAGGTTCAGCGGGATGAAGTCTCATGACTGTCATGTGATGATGACGTAGATACTACATGTTGCCCTTAGCGGGATAATGGACAAGCATGTTCGTGACACGCTTATTGGTCTCTACAACTTTTTCGACGTCATCTCTTGAAAGTCGATCAGTGTGAAGCAGCTCCGAAGGCTACATGAAGAGATCATTGTGATACTGAATGAGCTTGAGATGTACTTCCCGCCCGCATTCTTTGAGGTGATGGTGCATCTGTGTGTCCATATTGTGGATGACATAATAGACCTGGGGCCGTCATTCCTGCACAACATGATGCCGTTTGAGAGGATGAATGGGATCATCAAAGGATTCGTTCGTAACATGTCCCGTACGGATGGAAGCATAGTCCAGGGCTATTTGGCACAAGAGTGCATCTCTTTCTGTGAGAATTTTCCATATGGCGCAGACCAGCCGCCTGGTGTTAGTGTTGGTTTGCCCGTTAACAAGCATGATGGGAGGCTCGAAGGAGATGGTCACTACAACGGTCGCAGGGAACTGCACGTGGCATACTCAGATCGACGGGCGACTTTAACAGGCAAACTTGGTAGTGCTACAACACCTAGACGAGGTAGATCCTTTCGTGGCCTCGCACAAAGAAATTATCTCAAAGAAGTATCGTGACCGGGGTATGCGGGACTAACGCCGGTTACTAGAGAGCACAACTCCACTTTCCTGCATTGGTTCAAAGAGCATATTATTGCTAATCCCGGAGGAGGGCTCTAGGACGGATTGCTCATATCGCCTTAGCACATGGCCCTCGCCCAACCTCGTAACCAATCAGGCATATGATATCAACAGATACACGTTCTACACGGAGGCCAAAGATATGGGCGGTGATGATCGTAACTCGGGGTGATGATGGAATGCATGACCGGCGGCGACAACGCAAGAATCGAGCGATTTTATGGAAGGGTCGAGGAGATCTGGGAGCTTGACTACTCTGGACTGCACAACATGACGATGTTCCGTGTCAGATGGGCAAAGAATGTTGAAAGAGAAAACCGGATTTTCACTACCAAGAGTATACCCGACGCCAAGAGTGCTACCGTGAACGCTATCGCCAAAAACGAGCCATGGGTACACGCTAAGCACGTGACACAATGCTTCTTCATAACCGACCCATGCAATCCCAGTTGTGTTGTCGTGAGGAGAGGCAAAAGGAACATCATTGGAATGGATGGAGTCGCCAACGAGGAAGACTATGATCAGTACGGCAACCCAATGAGGGAAGATGACGATGATGATGAAGTATACGTCAAAAGAAGAATCAATACTACATTACCTAAGAAAAATCGTACTCCATGGAAAAGGCAAAGCCACAATGAGGGGCTCAATTATTCTTTGACGAACAAGAAGGGAAAGAAGCTGACTCAAAAACGAAAACGTCAGCGGTGAGGAACCGTATGTTATCGGTCAAATGATGTGTGTGTGTGTGTGTGTGTATATTCCTATTTTGTATACACACTTAGCCATTATTATGCATGGGTCCAATGATGTAATATATATGTTCCTATTTTGCATACATATTTAACCGTCAAATGATGCAATATATATCGCCCTCCCTTCGTTCACTACTCTCGGGAAATAAAAGTGGGAGAAAATAAAGGAAAAGAAAAAGGAAAACTGGCAGTAGTAGTAGCGCATTTCGTATAAACCGCTACAGCTACTGAAGGTAGTAGTAGCGCATTTCATATAAACCGCTACAGCTACTGAAGGTAGTAGCAGCGCGTTTTGTCCAAACGCGCTGCTGCTACGTCCACTTAACCCAAAATTCTCACTATCCCTGCTTCATCCCGCCTTTTCCCCCCAAATCCCCACTCTCTCTTCCCCCGTCGCTCGCTTCGACCCGGCCCGGGCCGCCTCGACCCGGCGCTGCGCCTGACCAGCCCTCGCCCCGACCCGACCAGCGCTCGCCCCGACCGGCCCTCGCCCCGACCCCAGCGCGGGCTCGCCCGACCAGGCGCTCGCCCCGACCCGTCGGTCCTCCCCTCCCTCCTCTGCTTCCTCCCCTCCCAACCTCGGCCGTCGTCGGGCCTGCCTCCTCGCCCCTGCACCCTCTGTAAACCCCCCTCTCTCTCTGCTAGGGTTCTTCGATTAATTTACTTAGGTTTTAGTTAGGGAAGTCTGTTAATTAGGTTATCTATTTAGTTATGAATTTAGCTAGGTTTCAAAATTAGCTGAATTTATATGCAAATTTGAACTGGACATGTGATATGTGGATATGTCATGTTTTGGACATGTCATGTTTGGAAAATGATCCGAGTGGCCTATGTTACGCCGAAATGTTGATTCATTTCCGTTCCGGTGAATTTCAGGCTCTGGATATGTCCATTTTTTTAGCAAAGGTCATGCGGAAATTTCCCGTGAATAGAGGCATGATTTGTGCTACATAGTTGGCATATCGAGTGCTGGCACATAGATTTCTTTTTATGTCATTTCTCATTTATTCATACTTTTAGAAATAAATGAGGACACTTAATCATAGGAAACATGTCGAACAACGAAGAAACTGGGCCTTCTGACCAAGATGCAGACGAGATGGATTATGAGGGTGAACAAGAGTACCTCGACTATTTGAATGCTAAGGAAGGTTTGCAGGTCGGCCTCGATGATGGTACTAACGCCGTCATCGACACCGACGGCGTCGGCACCGATGGCGGCGCCGAGACCGGTGGGGAAGGTACCGGCGGGGATGGTACCGGCCCCGATGCCGCTACCGAAAAGAGGAAGCATAAGAAGCAGAGGATACGAAAACCTAACAAACTAGGGATTGGACGCACAAAGATGGCACCTGGCATGTTTGAGCCGTTAGAGCCAGAAGAACCTCGCAAGTGCTATGGGAACCAAGTAGGATGCATCCTACGGGAATGCGCGAGCATCAACGACGATGACTTAAGGAGTAAAGAACATTTGACGCAGTTGCTCCAGTAGTGCCGGGTGAGAGAGGCGGACGACATGATGAAGGGGGTGCAATAGTACTGGCTGATGTAATTTCTCCTGTAGAACAGAGAATGGATGATGAGACAGAGGTCGACCCTATGGATTTCCTCAATACAAACGCGTATGACTGTGACATAGATATGATGAGTCAACCATATGACGAATCGGGCTATCGACTTGCTAATGAGGATATGGATGATATGCCGGGCAGGGTCGTGAGCAGGATTGCAAAAGTCTCTCTTCATGAAATCCTCACAGACACGCTGAAGATGCCGCCTCAACACAGGCTCAACTAGCTTTGGTGCGAGGGTCGTCTGATTTAGCCCGGGAGCTTTGGGGCAGGGGTTAAGGAAGGGTCTGGAAGGTGTGCCCAAGAAAAAGGAGAGGAAGAGATCGGGGAAGATAACTGCCTCCAAACAAGCCATAGCACATAGCAGCCAGACGATGCATTCTGAAGAGCGTGTACCCATAAAAGGTGCGGTCATGTTCCATCTCACGGGCGAGCTGATGCTACCGCCAAAACCGCTGGAGGCACTATCAGGGGATCTCAGGAGACTGCACGACCATGTGCTGTCGACTGAGAAAAGCCTACTAGCCTCAAAGGATCCAGGATATCCGACATACGCGGCTCATGTGCCTGAGGGGAAGTGCTACGTTGACACACGGCCCGCGGAGGTGTTCTTCCTGTGGTTTGACCATATCTTTGAGATGTCTCTGACAAGGCGGCTCGATTTTACAATCGTCCGCCTTTTTGCGCTACATATGAGCTCCGTCATGAAGAGTGCAGAAGTCTCGCAAATCTGTGTGGCGGATCCGTACTACATGCACGAGTCTTTCTTGAGTCTCAGCGACTTTGAGCGTGAAACTGCTAGGGAGTACCTCCAAAACTTCATGGTACAGAATAAGGACCGGGAAATTGTCCTCGTGCCTTATCATCCAAAGTAAGTCAGTTCCGGACAACCCTTTCGTACATTTCAATCATTCCTTCTCTCTCATATGGGGAATAATTTGAGGTGTCTTTTCCCCGCAGCAACAAGCGCGCCGTCCTTATCGTTCTTTACCCGCAAGTCTCCCACGCCGTGTATTTTGACCCTTCCAGAGACTACGAGAAAAAAGACTACACCCACATAATGAATATTCTAGATGATGCTCTCCAAGGCTTCAGCTTTAGAGGTGGCCACGTGCAGATAGGAAACAAAGGAACAACAAGATGGGTTTCACGCATAAAACTAACTTCTCCTGCATCCATGTCCCAAAACCAAGCAAGAAGGATGGATTCTACATCGTCCATCTCATGATTCAGTTCAACATGGATCACCAAAAGCTTCGCATGAGAAGCATAAATGATGATCATATCCACAAGTGGATAGAATCTCATGGAGAAGCGGATTATAAACTTAGAGATGACTCATTTCGCATCCAAAGCGACATTGCGACGATCATCAAGAAAGAAGTCATCGATGAGAAGTGGATGTTCCACCACGGCCCTATATCGCGAGCTGGCGTCCGAACTCGCATAGGCATGCAACGTCTAGACCTCACGCCATTCAAGAAGCTAGGGTTCATCCTCGACGATATGGAAGGATGGAACCTCTAGTGATTTATGATGCCGATGATGATGATATGTGTCGGTTGAACTTGTATACTTTTTGTAGCGATGAAACTTTGTGATGTCCACGGTCCCTGCCGAACTTGCGTAACGCTACTTTGTTAGTTTGCGTACGATGACCTGCGTACCTCTAGTTAATTAATTTGCATACTGTATGTTGCATCTAGTTGCTACCCTTTCTTTTTTGGTGTTGCTCTAGTATATTTTGTTGCATATATATGATTGTACATCCTCTTCATGAACATGCATCTCTAACAGGTACCTAGTTTCTTGATGGCGAGATGGAATTGCTATGTGATGTACAAAGGGAAGGTTCCGGGGGTGTACAACGAGTGGCATGAGTGTCAGGCGCAAGTGAATGGGTTCACGGGCGCCAGCCATAAAGGCTTCAAAAGCAGACAAGAAGGAGAAGCTAGTTACTTGAGGTTCACGCTAGCGAGAGAGGACTCGTAACCGCCACCTCATGTACTGCATAGTTCCGCTCTCACTCATAGTGATAGCTCTTCTTGCGTATACCTTTGTTTAGATGGATGACGTTGTTGTAGTTGCAAGTATTCGAGACTTGCATGTATCGCTATTTTCGAGATGATGACAAGATACCACTTTGTGTTGCATGATGATTATGATGAGACTATTTGTATGTATATGCTATGATTACATTTGTGGTCTCGCAGGCATTTGTATGTGTATCATGATGACATTTCTATGTGCTAAAGATTCTTCTATAAATCCTGTTCAAGTACAAAACAAATATGCCGAAAAAACAAAAAACTACTTAAATTAGCAGTAGCGAGTGTGTGAAAGTTAGCAGCAGCGCCGCGATAGTAGTAGCACGTCCAGGCAAAGCGCGCTAGAGCTACTAGCAGTAGCGAGCTTCCACTAACCGCGCTGCTGCTACACTTGTGTAGCAATAGCGCCGGTGGGCACGCGCTACTGCTATGTGTTAGCTGTAGCGCCTTATTAGAAGTGCCTCTCCCCGCGCTACTGATACACCTAAAACCCGCGCTGCTGCTAGCCTTTTCCCTAGTAGTGAGAGACAGACGGACATAAGTTTCTGCTTCAAAAGCCGGTATACTACGTATCCACTGTCCTCACTCCATGCATGTCACGGTACCCACATTATCAAAATATAGCATACGTGGTCTTCATGGCATCCCGGAAATTATGACACTACTTTCAAGAGTGTTCAATCATGGTGGCCTATGAAGTACCCCTTAAGGATATAATAAATAACCGCAATGCCACGGGCCGGATTGCTAAATGGGCTATCGAGCTCCTCCCGTTAGACATAACGTATAAACCACGGCGAGCCATTAAGTCACAAGTACTGGCTGACTTCGTCGCCGAATGGACAGAAGCCGAACTCCCTAAAGAGTACGACGCGTACTCCAATTGGATCATGCACTTTGACGGCTCTAAGATGCTGGCTGGTCTGGGGGCAGGCGTTGTCCTGACATCCCCCACCGGAGATACAGTCCAATACGTACTCCAAATACTATACACAGACTCCAACAATGCAGCCGAATACGAGGCTCTGTTGCACGGTCTTCGGATGGCAGTCTCCATGGGCATTCAACGCCTAGAAATGCGTGGGGATTTGAACCTCACAATATCTCAAATAAATAGAGACTTCGATGCCAAGGATCCAAAAATGGTGGCTTACCGCAATGTCGTCCTCAAAATGTCAGCTCGGTTCGAGGGGCTCGAATTCCACCATGTGGTCCAGGAAAATAATCAAGCGGCAGATATCCTCGCCCGCATCAGCGCCAAGCCTGACCCCGTCCCACCTAATATCTTCTTGGAAAGGATGTTCAAGCCATCCGTGGTGTGGGAAGGGGAGACCGGCAATACCACTCAGGATCCGAACACAACCCCAGATGCCGAACACTCTGACGTAATCGGAGGCTCCGCCACCGAAATAACACCTTCAGCCCACGAGATCATGGCTGTCATCACCCCGTGGACTGAACCCTTCTTAGCCTACTTAAATAGGCTAGAACTCCCTGAGGACCAAAACGAGGCACGTTGCAATGTGCGGCGCTCTAAAGCCTACAAGGTCCACGAGGGAGAGCTTTATAAGAAAAGTGCGACTGAAGTGCTCCAAAGGTGCATCTCCGAAGAGGAAGGGCGGCAGCTCTTGGCAGAAATTCATACCGGACTCGGCGGCCACCACGCCGCAGCTCGGGCACTCGTAAGCAAGTCCTTCCGTATAGGTTTCTACTGGCCGACAGCCCAGGCAGACGCATAGGGCCTTGTCCAACATTGCGTCAGTTGCCAGCTTTTTGCAAATCAAAGCCATATGCCACCTACCGCTCTCCATACAATCCCCATAACTTGGCCCTTTGCGGTCTGGGGGCTCGATATGGTTGGACCCCTTAAAGGAGGAAGCCACAAGAATAAATACTTTTTTGGTCATGGTGGACAAATTCACCAAATGGATAGAAGCCAAACCAGTTAAAACGGCCGAGTCCGGACCAGTGATAGACTTCATATCCGGGGTCGTACACCGTTACGGTGTCCCCCATAGCATCATCACTGATAACAGCTCAAACTTCACAGCCGACAAGGTGAAAACTTTGATGCGGAGCATCCCTTGCCCATCCCCATGGACTCTACTACAACTCGTCAAGCACCTCGAGGACCGATGACAAGAGCACGTGAACGTAACATCGAGATCGAGGTCACTTCTTTCCTCTCCGAGTTCCATTCTATTTCACACGAGAATTGGGTCCTACCTCAAATGGAAGTACTATGCACGATTAGGTGTCAAGGTGTTGATCATGAAGATGCTAGGACGGAGATACAAGCGACCATGGAGAAGGAAGGGATGGAAGAAGATCTCGCGGAGCACGAAGAGGCGGAGGTCGCGGACTAACCCGGGTGCCCGGCCACCTACAGCCCCGGGTGCTCGGTCTCCCAAGCGCCGGCTGGCAGCGTCCCTGGACGCCCCGGGTGCTTGGCCACTTGGCCCCGGGTGCCGATTCTTGCTGGCGAGGCCCCGCCCACCCCGGGTGCCCAGCCTTGGCGGCCGGGTGCCGCCCCCAGACCTCCAGCTGGCGCTGCCGGGTGCCCGCCACTCCCCTCTCGGCCTCCTGCACCCCGGTGCAGGCCTTGGGCCCCAGGTGCCGGTCCCTCCACCGCCGCCCTGAGCAGGCCAGTGCAGTGACCCACGTTGCCGGGTGCCCGGATCCCTTCGGTCCAGCCGCGTGTATTTGGCCTTTTGGCCTTTGTAACCCCATCTCTCAACTTGTTTCATCCCTAAACTATATAAGGGCATCTCCTAGGTCATTTGTAGGATAGGAAAGTATTTGATAGACAAAGAGAGAGCTTTGCTCATCTTCCTCCTCATGGAGATCATGACCTTCTAAGGGAGAAGACCCTCTTGTGGATGCCAAGCCCTCCTCTTGGAGAAGGATCCCAATCATAGGATCATCAAGACCTCTCTCCTCATAGGATTGGGATGAACTCTACCATGTATCTTGTTTCCCTTTGATTGTTCATGTACCTTGTGGATCTTGTGTGTTTGTTGGTCTAGTGGATGTGTCATTGGACTTGTTCTTGAGTGTTCTTCTTGTTTTCTCCCTTGTGTTCATCTTATTCTTGAGGATTCCCCGTCCAATTCGTGAAAGATCTCGACATAGGGTTCCACCCTACAACATCTTGGTATCATGAGCCATGGTTTCTCACGAAATTGGAGCCCCCCTCTTTGTTTTCTAGCCTAATTTTGTGTGTTCTTCCCCAATTTTGAAAATTCCCCACCAAAAATAGCCCCAATTTTTTTTGTGATTTGTTGGTTTGATGAAATTTTGTTGGATTTGATCCATGGATTTGCTTGGTTTCAAGTGGATCTAGCATTCCTCCCATCCATCTCCACCTTTCCCTCCACGAAATCCACCAATTTCTTGCATCTTCCCACGAATTTCGCCCAAATCCGACACCCCCGGGCACCCGAACCTCAAACCCTGGGCACCAGACCCCCCCCCCCCCCCCGCCAACCCCCGCTGACGACCCCGGGTGCCCGCACCCCAAGCCCCGGGCACCCGCATCCCCGAGCTGTTTGTCCCTGACCACCCCGGGTGCCCGCACCTCCAAACCCCGGGCACCCGCACCTCCCAGAAACAGCCCACCAACAAAAACTGTTTCGGCCATAACTTTTGCTCCCGGAGTCCGTTTTTGACGTTCTTTAGCTAGTTGAGTAGCTATTGATATCCCCCATCCATATAGATAGGTTTCAACACCATTTGACTCCATCAAAAAATTGGCATTTTGGCATCTCTGCCTAGGCCATCCACCATATCATCCGCAAAACCACCATAGCTTTCTGCAACCTAACCCATTTTCGATCCATATAGCATTTGTGGTTGCTTGAGTGGTGACTTGAGTCTCCTAAGGTGTTTCTCTACTTAGGGATGGTCGCTTAGTCATCAACCACCACCACCACTTCCGCATTGTTAACCCCAGAACAACCAACGCTTTCCGCCACCACCATTTGACATTTTCCTTGAGATTTTGAGTTCGCGGTTTTTTTACCGTTTCCTAAGGTGTTTCGGCTACTTAGGGAAGGGTCTACATCATCTTGGTATCTACATCAAGAACACCGCCACTCATCATCGCCACGAGGTCGTCTTCGACATCGACCCCTTCACCATTTTGACAACCTAATCGCAAGCAAGAACGGTAACCTCTATATCATCTTGGTATCGTGGTATCCCTTCATTGTACATTATTGCCATTACATTGTTAACCCCTTAGCCCATTTTGCGTCACTTGCCTATCGAGACTAGGCTCTGAGTATTGCCAGCAATGTTACTTGTGCACATTAGTGATCCGTACCTTCCATTGCATACCTACCATATCATATTGGTATCATCTTGGCATCATATCATCCCTTGTGTCACAAGATTGTTCCCGCATATACACAATTGCTATCTTGGTTTGTGCATTTCGCATAAGTGGCCATATAAAGAAAAAAAAGAATAAGCTTTTAAGCAAAAAGAGAGCAAAGAGCTTGTAAGCAATAGCCTTAGCATCATACCACATTGCACATAAGATTGTCATATCCGATCATCTTGGATCATCTTGAAAAGAACACCGGGAACATCATACACATAGCATACTTGGGATCGAAGGCTCATACATTTTGCATCTTATAGGTTGTGCACAAGTGTCGTATCCGCCTATTGAGCAATCGTGCTAGCGTCTCTCTTGAGTTGGGCAACACGAGCGTTTTCCGTGGTTTCCACATTTTGTGCTCATTCCTTGGTTGCACGACCCCATTTATCTATCCTGTGTGTGTTTCCATGTGCCACATATTGCTATTGGTCTACTTGTTTCACTTCCAAATTTGTGAATCTTTTCCAACATTATTGACTCTTGCTAACATTTGCATCAAATTTTTGTGCCACTATCCTCACTGAGCTCCACCATAAGCTTTACTTGATAGGTGTGAGTGAACAAGTCCGGTACCAATTCCACTATTCTTTCATCTCACATTGAGTGAAACGGGATACATCCTCAACTTTGGGAAAAGGTAACTTGGTATTGTTTATCTCATTTCCTACTCACCTCTACTCAAGTCTTGTGATGGATAGGCAAGGCATTTCATCTCCGGTCTTCCACGACAACGACAACGCGAACAACTACATCACCAAAACGTCCATCTTTGGACTACAACGAGCAATGCACGGCATTGAGCGACTCGCCATCAACATTCGCCAAAACAAAGCAAGGATAAGGGACTACCTCGACACCAAGTTGGCCGAACAAAGGGATCAAGTACGAGACATGATGGCCAACTACAAGTCTTCTTCCCCTTCGTCATCTTCAAGGCGGCGACGCTCAAGTGGCCAATCTTCGGAACGTCATCGAGCTCAAGCACTACAACACCATCAAGATGAAGATGCTCGCGATGCGTACACCTACAAGTCCCAAAAAGCTCTACATCAAGCTATGGCCAAACTTCATGAGCACAAGAGAAGACCGCGAGACAAGCACCACCGAGACGGAGCTACGACTACTACCACCACCTGGCGTCTTCGCCTACCTCCGACGAGTACGCCTACTTCGGCCTTCCTCCACGGCGACGGTGACGAGATGATCGAGCACGGGATTTTCCCTTCGATCATGGAGGAGAGCGATGATGTGCCATCTTCGGCCTTCATCCACGGTGATGACGACGAGATGGTTGAGCATGGGATTTTCCCTTCGACCACGGCGACGTATGATGACTTGAGTGACTTGTGCCACCATATTGAGAGTGAGAGTGACTTCACCACTAGCCCCATATATGATGAGTTGCCCCAATTCCCATGTGAGGAGAGCCACCACCACCACTTGAGTGACTCCACCATATGTGATATTGAGTGCACCTACCTTGAGGGAGTGAGTGAGCCACCACCACATAGAGAGTGAGGTAGTTGATAGGGCATGTGAGGCCACTATGATTTCTGAAGACTTAACCTCTACCTCTATTGTGTCTTCCCCTTTGGTGCTAGGTCCCATTTATGATGACGTGCCGATCCTCGACGAATTCGTCCTTCCTATGGACAGGACGATGGCCATGGTGGACTATGATGCACCCCCCACATGGTTCCATCACGATGATGACGTTGACCACGCTTTGGTCTGTCCCACCTCACCTACACCACTTGAGTGGAACGAGAAAGGTAACATAGGTGAAGGTGATGCTCTTGTTCCACTAGTGGACATTCTTGACATTGATTGCTTGCATGATGTTGGTCCACCTATTTCCATGCTTCATGCTAGTGCGATTACCCCATGCGATGATTTGCCCATTTATGATGAGTATGATGTTTCTCATGTGGAGTCTATTAGTTGTGATGCCATGTTACATAGGATTTCTTGTGAAAATTCTCTAGGTCACATCATGTTTGACAATTCGCTTGACTTGTCATATGCTATGCATGAGATCAACCATATGTCATATTTGCAATCTCATCTTAGTGGCTATGCATATGCCATCAACATAAACCCAATTAGCACATATGCCATAGATGACAAGCCCGTGGTTATTGGCATTTGTTTTTCTTGTGATGATATTGATATGCTCCCTTTGCATCATTTATCTCATAGGCCATGCCATGACCACCTAGCTTCGATATGCATTGTTTTGGATGTTGTCAATATTCTCCATGTGATGTTTCCATTAATGCTCATGAGGACACCCCCATAGTGTCCTCATACATTTTAGGAGATTTTGATTCATCCTGTCCATTGCATGATCCCAATACTTGTGTGCACCATATGCTCCCCATGAATAAACATGCTAGTGATGTGCCATATGCTTGCATTCTCAATTTGTGCCCCCATCGTGTCATACATAACAACTACTCTTTCATAATGGATGACATGTTCTTATACCATGTATCAAATTTCTTTGAGCGATGCTTATCTTGTACTAACTCACACATGCACATACACATCATGATGGATGATGTGTACATTTACCACGAACACAATTTCTTTGGTTTGTGTCTCTTTTGTGTAGTTACCCATGAATACTTGTCAACCTCACAATCCCATGAGTTGACAAAACGAGCTCTCGAGAGCAACGATGACTTGGGATTCCATGGAGTGTCTTTCCCACCGCTCTCTTCGCGCAAGGACTTCGCACATTTCTTCTACATGGCTCTCACTTGGTTATGGGTTATTTACCACTTCTCACTTTATGCCCATATTGCCATGTTCACTTTGCATGATATGCTCATTCCTATGCCTTTGCCATGCATTTGTGACCCATGCTTTGCATTACACATGATGATTGATTCTACTACGTGCATATGTATTTGCAAGCTTGGTGGAGATATTGCTTGTTATTGCCATGTTTGCTATGTGCTCCATTCCTATGATGATATCTTGCTTTGCAATCGTGCTTGTGATATGCCATGTGCATTGCCTATGCCTACTCTTTGCTCACATGACATGATTGCCATGATTTCCTCTAGTGTGTTGCATCTTCGCTCCATTAGTTTTCATGACTTGATTTCTATGCTTTCTCATGTTGCATCCAATTCTTGGATTACTCGCTCCTATCACATGTTTGGTTGCAACCATGTCATTCCTTCACATATGCCATGTCCCATTGATTGCTACATGCTTGCCTTGATTGCCTCACACATGATGAACAATTGCTCTTTCCATTGTGTTGAGTGCCACATTATCTTCACCACACCATATACACATTATGCTTGGATTGTCTTGCACTTGCATGTGTTTAGACATATCATCTTCTTTAGTGTTGTGAATGATTCTTATGCTTACCATCGACCATTTGTTGAGTGCTTTATGCATGTTTACTATGATCTTGAGGTAGATGCTTATTCTCTTGACACACATATTTGCATTGCTACCTCCCATTTACATGCTCGTTTCCATGATGTCCTTGATTTTGCTCAATTTACGCACTTACATGCCATGCCACACTCCCTTGTCACACCATATGCTATGCTTGATGACAACACTTGTTGGGTGAATCACCTCTTGAATGCTTGGTTTTGCTTTAATGCCAACCACATTTGTTTTTTCAAGTGCTTGTTATCTTTGCTCCTTTTGAAGGAATTACAAGACGGCGTGACATTGGAGAGTGACCATTTCGAGCTTCAACATGATGAGTACTTGGTGGTTGTCAACTTCTACACGGTGACGCCCTCTCTTTCCCATGGTGATGAAGATCACGATCCGTGGATGGATCTCTCCCAAGGGAGGGGAGATGATGCGGTGGACTCTACTACAACTCGTCAAGCACCTCGAGTACCGATGACAAGAGCACGTGCACGCAACATCGAGATCGAGGTCACTTCTTTCCTCTCCGAGTTCCATTCTATTTCACACGAGAATTGGGTCCTACCTCAAACGGAAGTACTATGCATGATTAGGTGTCAAGGTGTTGATCATGAAGATGCTAGGACGGAGATACAAGCGACCATGGAGAAGGAAGGGATGGAAGAAAATCTCGCGGAGCACGAAGAGGCGGAGGTCGCGGACTACCCCGGGTGCCCGGCCACCTGCAGCCCCGGGTGCCTGGTCTCCCAGGCGCCGGCTAGCAGCATCCCTGGCCGCCCCGGGTGCCCGACCACTTGGCCCCGGTGCTGGCTACTGCCTTGGCGAGGCCCCTGCCCGCCCGGGTGCCCGGGCCTTGGCCGGCCGGGTGCCCGACCCCCGCACCTCCAGCCACTGGGCGCTGCCCCGGGTGCCCGGGCTTGAGGCCCCGGGTGCCCGTCCACTCCCCTGCTGGCCTCCTGTGCACCCCCGGGTGCCCGGGCCTTGGGCCCCCGGGTGCCCAGTCCCCCTCCAGCCGCCCTTGAGCAGGCCGGGTGCCCGACCCACGTTGCCCGGGTGCCCGGATCCCTTCGGTCCAGCCGCATGTATTTGGCCTTTTGGCCTTTGTAACCCCATCTCTCAACTTGTTTCATCCCTAAACTATATAAGGGCATCTCCTAGGTCATTTGTAGGATAGGAAAGTATTTGATAGACAAAGAGAGAGCTTTGCTCATCTTCCTCCTCATGGAGATCATGACCTCCTAAGGGAGAAGACCCTCTTGTGGATGCCAAGCCCTCCTCTTGGAGAAGGATCCCAATCATAGGATCATCAAGACCTCTCTCCTCATAGGATTGGGATGAAATCTACCATGTATCTTGTTTCCCTTTGCTTGTTCATGTACCTTGTGGATCTTGTGTGTTTGTTGGTCTAGTGGATGTGTCATTGGACTTGTTCTTGAGTGTTCTTCTTGTTTTCTCCCTTGTGTTCATCTTGTTCTTGGGGATTCCCCCTCCAATTCGTGAAAGATCTCCACATAGGGTTCCACCCTACAACAAACTTGGTGCGAAAAATGGGCATTAAGCTCGATTATGCCTCCGTCTATCACCCCCAAACAAACGGTCAAGCCGAACGAGCAAATGGTCTTATTATGAGCGGCATTAAACATAGAGTAGTGCGATCCTTGAAGGAATTAGATACGCACTAGGTCGAGGAGCTCGACTCCGTACTATGGGGCATGCGGACCACGCCAAATCGCACCACCGGATACACACCATTTTTTATGGTGTGCGGCGCAGAGGCAGTGCTACCCTGCGATATCACTCATGACTCACCTCGAGTGCGCATGTACGAAGATAGAGAAGCCGAGCTGTATCAGCAGGACAGTTTAGATGCCCTGGGGGACGAGCGTGACGTCGCAAAGGCCCGTTCCGCATTCTATCAGCAGCAGGCTCGAAGGTATCAAAGCAGAGAAGTACGGGCCAAAACTTATAACGTTGGCGAACTCGTTCTACGCCTACCAGAGAAGAAAAAGGACAAGCTCAAGCCCAAGTGGGAGGGTCCCTTCATCATTGATAAAGTTCCCACCGCGGGAGTGTACCGTCTGCATGATGCATCAGATAATCGACTCGAGCCGAACCCATGGAACGCGGCCAGACTCCGAAGATTCTACGCCTAGTTCCGAACTCTGTGTTCGTCTCCTTACCTCCGCCTTTGTTTTTTAAGTTATATCCTCTCTCTTTTTCTTTTTTTATATAGCCTTAAAAGCTTTAAGTATGCTTCGACCGCACACTCCTGCCGCGCTATGTGCACTCAACATACCTGGGGGCTTCTTATACAGAAGCTTAATATAATTATCTTCTAGGCTCTATGCCCACCACATATGCGTCATTCCTCCATATGTACCTTTTTTCACCATTATATGCATCGATATGACTTAATTTTGGCCAAGCTGGGTTGCCTGGCTCTTGTGTTTATGCCCTACGTTCCCGTTAATTCGGTTAGGGAATAAGGGGAGCACCACTGTGATTGTTACTACCGGGTCAGCCGGATGTGTAACTCAGACTGAGTGAAGCCGAAAGCTAGCGTTCTTAAGGGAATATTCGATCGGTGAACAAAAGATGTTTCTCACTTATTGCAATACATGCCCCCAGATGTTTATATCCTGCGTCACTTTTCGCAGTTCGGACATGCACATTAATGCATGCGTACCTAGGGAAAGGAACCCTTAATGGGACTATTCTCTCTGGAAGATGTTTCTTACTATCCATGTAATATAACATAGCTAGTTGGGTACTTGTCTGTTCAAGCACTTATGACCCCTACGCCTGGTTTCCACGCGTGCCCTGGTTTTTTACATAACTGAGCGGGTATTCGGATACACTCTGGACTGTCAGGTCCAGAGGTTGAAAGCCAAAAGGTCCACCAAGACAAATGATTTACAATCCGGCTAGGGACAAAACATGTCCTTTGAAGTACAAAGTCACTTAGATTGACTAAATTCTTCTTCTATACCATCCAACAGGCTGTCTAGCCTACAATCCTATTAGGAATACTTAGCGGCTAATGCTACCTAGTCATATACTAGACTTACAGGGATCTCTTTCCCATCTGACCCTACAGGCCCGACTCGGCCATGTGGTTCGGGTCAGCCTTGGTGTATCGCGTCTTCACCATGGCCCAGGCTTCCCTTGCACCTTGTTGGCAGGCCGATATCTTCCATAATCGGAAGCACCGCCGCACTCCCTTGAGCATCTCTACAAGCTCCCCCATGCCTCCTGGCAGGGAGGCAGATGGCCACAAGGCCTGGGCAATGCCCTGCATCACCTGCCAAACTTGTTCGTGCAGTTGTGTGAGCTCCTGCAGAAGATCGCCTGCAGATCCAGGCATCTCCTCTTCAAGATGACCTATCAACATACCTACAGATATAATTATGTTAGCCCGCTTCTTTGCCGAACTTTATAATGGTTCGTTAGAGCACTTACTAAAAATGCCGCGTTGAAGCCTCTTATTCTCCTTCACGGAGTCAGCAAGCTGGGCCCGAACATCCTTTAATTCGACGTCCAGTCGGGTGTTCGCGTTCTGGAGATTATTTTTCTCCTGTATAACCTTTGTAAGCACACGCTCGCTAGCCTTCAGCTGTCGTTGAGCATGTTGCTCATCCTCTGGTACGATCTCCGGATTGCCTTCGGGATTGTCTTCAGAATCTATTGTTAGATTTGCATTCATGCCGAATACTAACTGGTACATGCCATTACCTTCTTTTTGATCAAGACAAGTATTACCAGATGGGGCCTTCGTGGACTCCTCCACTCTGGCAACTGCGGCCCGTAGCTGGGCTTTGCACTCCTCCAGCTCTTTAGACAGTTGGGTATTCTTCTCTGTAAGAACCTACGCATACAATGATCCTTAAATCAGTTGTGCCAACTATTTCAAGTCTCATGGGCTAATGATATTCATACTTATCAAATTTTCTTACCCATATATCCTTTACATACTGGTCCGTGGCTCTGGCGAGGCCATCTTGAGCAGCCCGGATGTACGCGTCCCCTGAGTTGAATGCATTGAATGCCTCTTCAGAGAAATTAGGGTCGCGTAGTGTGGCCCGACGGCGCCTGTGATTCATGGCACTCTCCACTTCGGAGTTTGTAGCGGATAATCTGTCTGCATCCTCTGTAGGAGGACCGTCCGACGTTGTCCCCGCGTTAACCTCCGCCCTTGAGTCCGGCCTCGGAGTTCGGCTGGTGGAGGCGTGGCCGGCAGGCTCTCCGGATATAATCCGGCGAGCGCTTTTTCTGCCGGGAAAACATGGACATTGTTATATTTTAAAAGACAACAATTACGTAGCAGGTTTTTAATCATACCTCTGCGACAGCGTCTCGGTCCTGACCGCCTTCCTTTTAAACCTACCCGGCTTCGGTGCCCCTTGTTGACGAGTCACCGCGGGTTCAGCAGCGCGTCCTGATGGCCTTCCCTGTGTAACGCAATATACGTGCGGTGGGTAAGGCGCAGAGACAAGGATCCTTCTTGGAACTTGGGACTTTGGTTTTACTTACATGTGATACAGGGAGTAGGCCAGGATAATCAGCTATGATGGCCACCAAGGCACCATCACAGCCTAACTGATAAAATGTCCTGTCGACGAGCTCCACAAATATGTCCGAATCTTCTTCAAGTCCGGGGTCGAAGGCCTGGTCGGGGTCCTCTGGCTGTGGAGACGGGTTGTGAACCTCCCTCATAGCTTTTCGCAGTTCCTGCTATGAATTGGCAAGGTAAATATTTGTGCTAAAGGATGCGGAAAAGACTGGAATAAAAGATAGTAGCTTACCCAGCTTGGGGGGTTGTACATGGAGAATCCATCCCGTGTCTTAATACGGATGAACTCCTCTTCTTCTCCTTTGTACAAATCGGGCAGTATTTTCGCCAGTGCGGCGGTGGATTCCGGGCCTTTACGGTCGCAGCGGGTGGCATCGTCTTCTCCATTGAAGTGCCACATGGGTTTCCCCCGATATTGAAGTGGTTGCACTCCCCGCATTATACATATTGACATAACCTCAATTATTGTCAGTCCTGATTTGGCCAGCGTCTTTATCCTGTCCATCAGGAAAAGGACCTCTCTCTTACCTTCCTCTTGGGGGCTCCGGGGACGCCAGCTGTGATGTTTCTTCAACGGGGCATTTGCAAACTCAGGAAGGCCCGACCGAATAGGATCTGGAAGGGGGACGTCCTCTATATAAAACCACTCCGAAGGCCAGTCTTCGGATGTCTTCTTCAGAGTACCGGACAGGTATCCGGTCCCGATGATGCGCCATATTTCGGCGCCGCTCACTTGATATATCGACCCCTCCTGAGTGCGGGGTACGAGGCAGAATAGCCTCTTCCATAGCTCGAAATGAGCTTCGCAGCCCAGAAACAGCTCGCAAAAGGCGACGTAGCCGGCGACGTGTAAAATGGCGACGGGGGTGAAGTTATGCAGCTGGAGGCCATAAAACTCCAGGAGCCCGCGGAGGAACGGATGGATTGGAAATCCAAGTCCCCTCAGCAAATAAGGGACAAGGCATACCCGCTCCCCCTTTTATGGGTTGGGAAAACTCTTCGCTTGCTCCCCGCCATTATAAGTGGCTAGTCCGGCTCGGACGGGGACCATGTACGCAGGCGGGAGAAACCCCTGGGTCTTCAACTCTACCAAGCGGCTATGGGGGACGGAACACTTCTCCCAATCGCCTGGCTTAGTGCTACGGGTGCGAGAGGAGGAGCCGCGACGACCGGCCATGTTGGGATGGATTTTTTTCGGGCGCGCCCTGATGGATAATCGCTGGGAGGAGATGGTGTGATTTGGATCTGAGGATCCCCGTCTCTTTAAATAGATGATTTACTTACATGGTTAGGGTGGCAAATGTAAAAATGCCCCGACTTCTCGCATTCGCTCGACATGTGGAGATAGCCATTATTAAAGTACAGAAGCCGAGGAGTGCAACAATATTAATGGGAGGTCGAACACTGCTCGTTTGAACAGGTACTCAAGGATTTTGGGGAAGAACCTGCCTTGCAATGCCGAAGACAATCCGCGTGCCGGACTCATCGTCATTGAAGCCTGGTTCGGGGGATACTGAGGGAGTCCAGGATTAAGGGGTCCTCAGACAGCCGGACTATATACTTTGGCCGGACTGTTGGACTATGAAGATACAAGATTGAAGACTTCGTCCCGTGTCCGGGTTGGACTCTCCTTTGTGTGGAAGGCAAGCTTGGCAATTCGGATATGTAGATCTCCTCTGTAACTGACTCTATGTAAGCCTAGCCCCCTTCGGTGTCTATATAAACCAGAGGGTTTTGTCCGTAGGATGACAACAATCATATTCATAGGCTAGCTTCTAGGGTTTAGTCTCTACGATCTCGTGGTAGATCAACTCTTGTAATACTCATATAATCAAGATCAATCAAGCAGGAAGTAGGGTATTACCTCCATCGAGAGGGCCCGAACCTGGGTAAACATCGTGTCCCCCGCCTCCTGTTACCATTAGCCTTAGACGCATAGTTCGGGACCCCCTACCCGAGATCCACCGATTTTGACACCGACAGTGGTCTCTCTCATGGACGCAGTGCGTGAGGATGTGAAGGAGGGTTCAGATTCGAATTCCATCGCCAGGAGGCATGCTCAGCTATGCAAGGATCACGCCGATAGGGAGTTGCTGAATCTCACTTGGAGGATTTTCTTCGAGGGCAATTGGGAGGAGAAACACGTGTTGCTCCTGGCCGGATAGATCAGATAATCGACTCTACAACAGGGTGCGAACAACCGCGCTTCTGCCGAGCGCACATGCTATTCATGCATATGTGCTATACATCATGCATGTGGCTCAACCACTTAGAAAGCAATGGATGTAATCCCTTATAAGGTTGTCAAAATCTCCCACCAAGTCAAGGTGCGACTAAACTTAACGTCTGTGCAACGTGTAACAGTTGGTGGTACTACCTAGGTTGAACCCTCTTCTTCCAATTGGGCCATCTCGATGGCTCATCTAGCCCATGCCATTTTTGCGGCCAACTATCTAGTAATAGCTAACTGGTACTAGCTCCCCTTAAAAGAATGCTAGTACTAGTTAAATAGCTAGCCAACGACATTTAAAAGTTGGAAACTTTTACGTCCAAACTAAATCACTTCTAGACCATAGGACACCACATGCAACATCCAAACTAATCCAAAGAATTCCGGTTAGAAAATAAACAAAACCAAATTGAACGTGGCCTCCACCCAATCCACTACATATCATTTCAAACCCACATATTCAAACAATGGACAAAGCCATATTATTTTCATAATTTTCCACATCCAAATTGAAAATTAAGACCATCTTATGGTAAGCAAGTCGATCCAAGGACTAGCACGGTAAGCAAGTCGATCCAAGGACTAGCACGAATAGAAGCCTTTATTTCAAAACTGCATTCTTTGTTTGCATATGTTTCTCTCCCCACACTTATAGGTGGAGACTTCGACCTGGTTAGGAATGCCAGAGGTAAAAGTAATGGAGTAATTAATCATAAATGGAGTGTCAACTTCAATGCTTGGATAGAAATTTAGAGTCTTTTAGAAATTAAGCTTTCTAGTAGAAAATTTACCTGGGCTAATAACCAGGTGGATCTTGTCATGTCCACCATAGACAGACTTTTCTGTGATACTGACATGGATAAGTCGTTCCCTTTGGCTACATGTAGAGCTCTACACCGATGTTGCAATGATCATACCCTCTTGCTTTGGGATTCGGGTGTGGATTCACAACCTAGGAAAAGTAGTTTTATGTTTGAAAAATGGTGGTTATTAAGATTAGATTTCTCTGATTTGGTTCATAAAATTTGGACTAAACGCACCAGCCCTGACTATCCCATAGAGAATTGGTAGGGGAAAATTAGAAAACTTAGGAAAGTTACAAAAGGTTGGAGCTCCAATGAGGAAGCCAATCTTAGGAGGTATAAAAAATCCTCATGGAAGAATTTGATACCCTAGATGTTAAAGCAGAAACCTCTGACCTTTCTGAAGCTGAATTCACCAGGATGAAAATCATTCATGCTGAGCTATAGAAAATCTGGCTTCATGAGGAAACTAAAGCCAGGTAGAGATCCTGAGACAGAGACATAAAATAGGGTGGTAGGACACCGCTTAATTTCAAGCAGTAGCTAATGAGAGGAGGAGAAAAACTCTCATCCACTCCCTGGATGGTCCTAATATGCCAGTCACTGATATTAAAGATATTTTGACTGTAGGTAGTGATTTCTATAAGGACCTTTAAAAAAATTAAACTAGTAGTGGGTTCAAGCATAAAACTGACTTTTTCTCTGGTAAGGAAATAGTCATTCAAGCTGAAAATGACTTCTTAGAAGCATCTTTCTCAGAAGAGGAGGTTGATACGTCCATTTGCATCATGCTTTTATATCAATATTTATTGCATTATGGGTTGTTATTACACATTATGTCAAAATACTTATGGCTATTCTCTCTTATTTTACAAGGTTTATCATGAAGAGGGAGAATGCCGGCAGCTGGAATTCTGGGCTGGAAAAGGAGCAAATATTGGAAACCTCTTCTGCACAGCTCCAAAAGTCCTGAAACTCCACGAAAGTCATTTTTCGAATTAATAAGAATTATTGAGCAAAGAAAGTACCAGAGGGGGCCCACACCCTGGCCACGAGGGTGGGGGGCGCGCCCCCTGCCTTGTGGCCCCCTGGTGGCCCTCCCGTGCCCACCTTCTGCTATATGAAGGCTTTTACCCTGGAAAAAATCATAAGCAAGCTTACGGACGAAACTCACCGCCACAGGTAGAACTAATCTAGTGCTCGGTGGAGCTGTTACATCGGGGAACCTCCCTCCGGGAGGGGGAAATCATCACCATCGTCATCACCAATGATCCTCTCATCGGGAGGGGGTCAATCTCCATCAACATCTTCACCAGCACCATCTCCTCTTAAACCCTAGTTCATCTCCTATATCCAATCTTGTATCAAAACCACAAATTGGTACCTGTGGGTTGCTAGTAGTGTTGATTACTCCTTGTAGTTGATGCTAATTGGTTTATTTGGTGGAAGATCATATGTTCAGATAAATAATACATATTAATACTCCTCTTATCATGAACATGAATATCCTTTGTGAGTAGTTACGTTTGTTCCTGAGGACATGGGTGAAGTCTTGCTATTAGTAGTCATGTGAATTTGGTATTCGTTCGATATTTTGATGAGATGTATGTTGTCTCTCCTCTGGTGGTGTTATGTGAACGTCGACTACATGACACTTCACCATTATTTGGGCCTAGAGGAAGGAATTGGGAAGTAATAAGTAGATGATGGGTTGTTAGAGTGACTGTCGGTGTCAAAACCGGCAGATCTCGGGTAGGGGGTCCCGAATTGTGCGTCTAGGCGGATGGTAACAAGAGACGAGGGACACAATGCTTTTACCCAGGTTCGGGCCCTCTCGATGGAGGTAAAACCCTATGTCCTGCTTGATTAATATTGATGATATGGGTAGTACAAGAGTAGATCTACCACGAGATCAAGGAGGCTAAACCCTAGAAGCTAGCCTATGGTATGATTGTTGAGATGTATATTCGTCCTACGGACTAAGGCTCTCCGATTTATATAGACATCGGAGAGGGCTAGGGTTACACAGAGACGGTTACAATGGTAGGAAATCTACATATCCGTATTGCCAAGCTTGCCTTCCACGCCAAGGAAAGTACCATCCGGACACGAGCCGGAGTCTTCAATTTTCTATCTTCATAGTCTTGGAGTCCGGCGGATATTGATAGTCCGACTGTCCGGACACCCCCTAGTCCAGGACTCCCTCAGTAGCCCCTGAACCAGTCTTCAATGACGATAAGTCCGGCGTGCATAATGTTCGGCATTGCAAGGCGGCTTCCTTCCTTGAATAATCCGGAGAAGATAATGAACACCAGGATAGTGTCCGGCTCTACAAAAATAATTTCCACATTCCATCATAGAGAGAATAAAATAGACACTTAGCTCAATCTGCTGACGTATTATACGGCGTGTCAACACACCGCAACCAAGCCTTTGTTTGGATTACTATACCACCTCAGCACGTTTAGCGAAGCGGTTTCCTTGGCACGTCCCGTCGAAGCAGAGATCGTGTTCCCCTTATTCCGGGATTCTCATCAATACGTGTGTGGGTAACCCAACCGCGCCATGGATGGTGGCGCTTGGGAGATAAGCGAGTTTTACCAGGCCGGTGGGGGACGCATAGTTTTGTCCGCCTATATATAAGGGATAAGGATTCACCTTCTCACCTACGCCTTCTTCCTCCTTTGCTCATTCATCCCTGCGAACTCAAGCTCCAACGCCCAAGCTCGCGCATCTCGCCTCAACCTTCCCCGAATATGTCCGGAGCGGGAGGTAAATGGTTAGCCTCCACCGCTAAGGAGGAGGACATCACCAAGCTGCGCGACGCCGTATATCTTTCCAGCGATATTGCGCATCGGCTGCCCGACGAGGGGCAGCTCATCCCTACCCCAGGGCCTCATGAGAGGGTCGTCTTCCTCCCCCACTTCCTCCGCAGACTGGGCTTTCCGCTCCATCCATTTGTCCGGGGGCTCATGTTTTACTAAGGCCTGGATTTCCACGATCTGGCGCCGAACTTCATCCTCAATATATCGGCGTTTATCGTCGTGTGCGAGGCCTTTCTCTGCATCCAGCCCCACTTCGGCCTGTGGCTCAAGACCTTCAACGTCAAGCCGAAGGTTGTGAAGGGGACGCAAGTGGAATGCGGAGGCGCCATGTTGGGCAAATTGCCCGACGTCCCTTGGCTAGAAGGGACCTTCGTGGACTCCGTCAAGGGGTGGCAATCGGGGTGGTTCTACATCACCGAGCCGCGCAAGCCCACATGGGCGGCGGCCCCCGAGTTTAGATCTGGAATCCCCACGCAGCTCACCTCCTGGAAAGAGAAGGGCTTGTAGTGGGGTAATCTGGTGGAGGTGACGGGACTCCGAGCCTGCATCAAGAAGATGGTGAGCGAGAGGCTCCGGCTTGTCGACGTGGTCCAAGTCATGCTCCTCCGGCGGATTCTCCCATGCCAAGAACGGGCATTCAATCTGTGGGAGTTCAATCCGGAACAGCACCAGGCGCTGAGCGGGCTCTTGCATACAACATACGAAGGCCCACGAGGGTGCTGTTCAGGGCGCATAAAGCCCCGCATCCGAGACGAGATCGCGATTCAGCATGCAATGTCCAACTGACGCAGTAAGTGATTCAACCCCATTACGGGACACTTGTGATAATTAAATTAGCTTTTAGTGGGATTTCATTCTGCCATTTCCTTTGACAGGAATGGATGGAGAAAGCCAAGCTGCTTATCAGCCCGGCTCCCATGCCAGAAGACCCAGTGAACGCCCGCATAACAGGGCTGCTGGTTCCGGCACCGCACGTGGTGCCGGAGAAGAAGGCCAAGAAGGTGGCCACGGGGACTCGAAAGAGTTCCCGTAATCAGGCGTCTGACAATGACGAGGACTCCTCCCCTGAAGACGACGAGGAGGAGTATTCTCTCCCGGAGGAGGGAGAGAAGAAAAGGAAGGCTTCCCCAACCGGGGAGGCCGAAGGGTCCAAGAGGGGGAGAACTATCCCCACGGACAGTTTTGCCAACATCGACGTTGGCGAGGATGAATGGCCTCCAAGGGCCAGGCATCCGGCAGGATCGTAAGTATTCGGATCATTTATATGCCGTATATTTTATGTCATGCAGTGTCCTTCTAACGCCGCATTCTGCCCATAGTCCGGCCGGTGACGATCTCCCCGACTCGATGAGCGGGTCGTTGGCCTCGTCGGATGTAAATTCCATCCCGACTGCCTCTACCCCACGCGTCGACGAGGACGCCGAGGTGGGATCCCACAGAGGGACCCATCAGGAGGAGGCTCCGGAGGCGCCGTCAGGCAGCCTCCCGGACTTCGTGCCGGACTCTACACCGGAACCCACAGTGGTTCCAGAGTCCGGCAAGCGGCCCCTTCGAAAGAAGGGCAGGACCACGACGCCGGCGGCCTCCGTCCATCCGGAGGCGCCGGATAACCTGTTGGAGGCGCTTAAAGGTGCTTCCATCGAGGAAGAACACCACACTGTCATGAGTGCGGTGATTGAGAAGGTTCAGCTTGCCAAAAGCGGGCTGACCGAAGCCTGCAGCAGCCTTCTAACAGGCTTTGAGGTAAGAAGTTAAGATTATGTAATGTAATACCGCATAGACAGTAGCCCCTGATGCTTAGTTCGGTGTTCGGAAAGAAAAGCCGGACTGAGGATCTAACAAGATATACGCAGGGTTGCTTAAAATATGTCAATATGGGTTTGCAGGCTGCGCTGCTGACCTCTGCCACATTAACGGCGGAGGTCGAGGTGCTGAAAAAGGATCTCGAGCGGTCCGAGCAAGAGCTCGGCCATGCAAAGAAGCAGCTCGAGGAGAAAGAAGGTGAGTAACACCACTTAAATAAGTACCTTACAGAAAAGGATTTTGGTTGCAAATAAAATTAACGAGGATAATATGTGTACTGCAGGGGCCACTAACGAGGTGGCAACCCTGAAGGATGCCGTGTCCGTGGCCGAACGCAATGCGGCCACGCAACGGGCTGAGCGAGAAAAGCAAGAGGCGCTGGTGGCAGGAGTTCGGCAAGAGCTCCAAGACTCGAGAGTCCGAGCTTGCCTCGGCTCTCAAAAGTGCCAAGTCCGCCAACGCCGAGGCCCAGAAGGCCCTTCAGGAGGTTGAGGACATAAAGAAGATAGCTGCGGGTAAGGCATTTTTCATGCAAAGCAGGCATGTTAATGTGAATTACCGGATACTTACCCGAATTGAGCCTTCGGGGGCATTTGCAGATCCGCCAGAGTGTGTCCGATCTGCCGCATTCTATCGTGGCGAGGAGGGAGCTCGACGGAGATGGTCTTATGGTCTCAAGACGCCGAGGCCGCCATCCGGTGCCCCCAAGCGACCAGTGAAGCAGCTGGTCGAACTCCACAAGGTAGTGAGGAGGCCATGAAGGGTCTCATAGTCCGGTGCGTGGTTCGGACAGGCCATGCCTGGCAGCTACTTTGGCCTCGTGCGGCGGCTGGTGGATGCGTGCCCCAGGCTTGATGTAGTCAAGCGCTCCGCCTGTATCGAAGGCGCTCGTCGGGCCCTTGCCCGCATAAAGGTGCAATGGGGCAAGCTGGATGCGGAGAAGCTTCTCACGGACCCACCGCCGCCGGGCAAGGAGCATCGCACGCCGGAGCGGTATTATAAGATTGTCCTGAAGGGAGCCTGCGATATTGCAGATGAGTGCTCCCGAAATGTAATTTTTGAGTAAACTCGATGTATGTTTTATCTTGTGCACTGAAAACTTCTTTCATATGCGCCATGAGCAACGCTTGTTTAATTTAAAATATTACCTTCTGTGTGCCGTATATAAAATCTGAGAGATGGCAAGTCGTTGGCTTCAGCCCCCAAACCACAAGTGCTGGGGTGTTCGGTGATAAACTTGAGCACTCTTGTTCCCATTTTTGGGTCCATCTAGGGAGGCACTCAACACGACGAACAAGGCAACCGGACTTATAATGCTTGAACACTCTCACTTAGCCATAGAATTCTATAATTTTAAATTTCGTGAAGCCCCGGTATTCGGAAGACCGAATCCGAGCGCTATCCACGCCTTCGTCGGACATCATCGAACTTCGCTCGGCGGCATGAGTCTTTAAGGACCGAAAGAACCTCTCGAACAGCGACCAGTCTCGCCTTATCATGCCGGTCGTTTTAGCTTTCTCATCGAGGCGTTAACCGGCTCAACCGGGGCATAATCGCAGATGGTTCTCCAGGCTACCTTAGCCGACGGAACGGAACGTAAGGCACCAAAATATGGGAGCCGGGCAAACCCAACTATTGACCCAAGACATGATTCGGAGCCGATTCATATAATGCTATAAGTTCGGGGTGCCGCACTTGTGAAAGTGTTCGGACTTAATCACACCATAATTTGGGGAACAGAATCCCCTGGCGTATTCGGCCGTACCAAAATATACGAGTGCAAGATGTCATGTAATGAACATATATAAAAGATAACGCAATTGCAATAAAAAGGTGCTGCATTATTTTAAGAAGAAAGTCTGATAGTAGATCGGACTAATACAAATAGTGCGGTAAGCAAGGGATTTGGACTGAACAAACATGTCCCCCCTCCAGGGATGAGCTGCAGACTTGGTGTATATAATCGAATTTAATGCTCGTAATTGAGACCACCTGAATGTTCGTGGCGGCCTCCTTTAGTCCCTGACTGTTGTATCGTGAGTTCGGCAGGTTCACCACCGGACAGGGCTTCTGGTTAACAGAGTCCTGTGTACATAAAAGAAGAAAAATAAAAAGAAAAAGAAGGGGGGCACTCATGTGAGCCCCTGGTGTGGTCGAGCCGCACTCTAGGTCCATTCTGACCGTGCCCCTTTCCCTGCGCCCATGGTATCTCCAAGGCGTAATGATGTACGCGGAGTGTTATTCTTGCGATCATGCGCGGGCGAGGGTTGGGGCCGCATTGCTACGCGTGCTTTGATCGCGCCAGGTGGTCTTGGTTGGCATTGCTCCGGGCGCGCTTTGATGTGTCCGGCCTTTTAACCACCGGACTTGAGAATTGCCTTAGAAGGCTGCTCTGCACTTCTGCCGCAAGAGCCGCTGTATGTTCCTCCGTTCGGAGGGAGCGTTCCGTATTTCCATTGACCGTGATGACTCCACGAGGGCCTGGCATCTTGAGCTTTAGGTATGCGTAATGCGGCACCGCGTTGAATTTTGCAAATGCGGTTCGTCCGAACAGAGCATGATAGCTGCTGTGAAACGGGACTATGTCGAAGATTAACTCTTCGCTTCAGAAATTATCCGGTGATCCGAAGACCACTTCCAGTGTGACTGAGCCTGTACAGTTGGCCTCCACTCCTGGAATGACACCTTTAAAGGTTGTCTTTGTAGGTTTAATCCTTGATGGGTCTATGCCCATTTTGCGCACTGTATCCTGATAAAGCAGGTTCAGGCTGCTACCGCCATCCATCAGGACTCTTGTGAGGTGAAATCCATCGACGATTGGGTCTAAAACCAATGCGGCGAATCCGCCATGGCGTATGCTGGTCGGATGGTCTCTTCGATCGAAAGTGATCGGACAAGAGGACCATGGATTGAACTTTGGGGCGACTGGCTCCATCGCATAGACGTCCCGTAGTGCGCACTTCCTCTCCCTCTTGGGTATATGGGTCGCGTATATCATATTCACTGTCCGCACTTGTGGGGGAAAACCCTTCTGTCCTCTATTGTTCGGCGGCCGGGTCTCCTCGTCGTCGTCGCTATTCAGCCCCTTGTCATTGTTTTCGGCAATTAGCTTGCCGGCCTGCTTGAACACCCAGCAGTCTCTATTGGTGTGGTTAGCTGGCTTTTCAGAGGTGGCATGTATCTGGCATAAGCGGTCGAGTATTCGGTCTAAATTGGACGGACCCGGAGTGGTTCTTTTGAATGGCTTCTTCCGCTGACCGGGTTTGGAGCCACGGAATCCGGCGTTGACTGCCGTATCCTCCTTATCGTCGCCGTTAATGCAGCGCTTGTTTTTGATTCGACGTGACCTGCCGTTGTTGTCCTTAGTATCCGGACTGGCAGAATTTTTACGGAGATTGTTGCTTCGGGCTAGCCAGCTGTCCTCTCCCGCACAAAAGCGGGTCATTAACGATGTGAGGGCTGCCATGGATTTTGGCTTTTCCTGCCCCAGGTGCCGGGCTAGCCATTCGTCCCGGATGTTATGTTTGAAGGCTGCAAGGGCCTCTGCATCCGGACAATCGGCGATTTGGTTTTCTTTGTCAAGAACCGTGTCGTAATTGTCCGCCGATTCGTCTGGCTGCTGAATGATGTGGCTTAGGTCATCGGCGTCCGGTGGTCGCACATACGCGTGCCACTGGAAGTTGTCGAGAATGCGGCTTCGTGTCCTCCCAAAGACCAATTGACTCTGCGGGCAAGCTATTTAGCCAATGTCGAGCTGGTCCCTTAAGCTTGAGTGGGAGGTACTTGATGGCGTGGAGATGCCGCCATGGGCCATATGGATGTGGAGAAGATAGTCTTGATCCACACCGCTGGGTCTGTTGTGCCATCGTGAAGATTCGATGTTTGGGTTTAAACCCTTCGGGATCGATGATCCATTACTCGTCGATGAAGCATAGAGGGTGTGCGCGCCCAGTATTGAGCAATATCGCGACGCAGCTCGAGAGAGCGCTGTCTGCTATGTTCGGCCCGGCCGGTGTTATGTCCGGCGCGACGGTATTCGTCGTGGGTCGTAGGGCGCCCACGTGATCCGTAGATGGATCTGGATTGCCTTGCCTTGTCCTCCAATATGTCTCGTAAGTCCGGCGCGTTCCCTCTTGGCTTCGTACTTTTGGAGCGATGCGGGTGCGTTCTTGGTGGGGCTGGATGCCTCTCTGTCACGACCACGGGGTGGTCGGTCAGCCATATCGTGCGCTGGTGAAGAAGGTATGTATGCTTCCTCCTCTAATCGGGGGAGCAGCTTGCGTCTTGGGTAACTTTTGGAGGGACGTTCGAGTTTATACTCTTCGGCCGCGAGGACTTCGGTCCATCGATCGGCCAGCAGGTCCTGATCAGCTTGAAGCTGCTGCTGCTTTTTCTTTAGGCTGTTTGCTGTGGCGATAAGCCTGCGCTTGAAGCGCTCTTGTTCGACGGGATCCTCAGGTACGAAGAATTCGTCATCGTTGAGGCTTGCTTTGTCTTCGGAGGGAGGCATATAGTTATCATCCTCAACCCCTTCATCTGTCGCCCTCTCGTGGGGGCCTATACGCATCCTCTGCGCTGAGTCGTGCGGGGAGGGATTGTCTCGGCGCTCTCGAGTGTTATTGTCTCTGTGCGGATCTCCATTCTTGCTGTGGCGGGATTTAGAGCGGCGCCGCTGACGCCGGCGTTTGGGCTGCTTCTTTAAAGAGTCTGCCTCCGCTGCTTCTTCGCCCTCCCCTTCTTTTGGGGTATCCACCATGTATACGTCATATGACGAGGTGGCCTTCCAGTGCCCTGTAGGCGCTGGTTCCTGTTCATCTCCGGCATCGTCGTCCATAGCGTCGATGTCTTCGGAGTCGTAGTCTAGCATGTCGGTTAAATCCTCGACAGTGGCTACAAAGTGGGTGGTGGGTGGGCTCTGAATTTCTTCGTCGTCCGTACTCCAACCGTCCTGGCCATAGTCCGGCCAGGACTCTCTCGATAGCGAGAGACGCTTTAATGAATTGAGGATATCGCCAAAAGGCGAGTGTTGGAATATGTCCGCAGTGGTGAATTCCATAACCGGCGCCCAATCCGGATTGATTGATAGGGGCGCGGGAGGTTCGGAGTCCGGTGAGGAGTCCGGCGCCTTAGAATCACGAGTCTCGCAGGGGACAAGGTCAGTGTTCGGCTCCATCGCCGTGGATGTTGAAGCCCCCGGGGCAGCGTCTATCCACCGACCCTCGATCTGGGCGATCGGCTCCGGGCTAATGGCCGAAGCGGATCCGAGTGCGGCCACCAAGGCACTGTCCGGCGGCAGAGCTAGATCGTGCACATCGTCGCAGTGCGGCGCGCTTGGCTGTGGCTCGAGTCCGTCGAAGATCAAGTCTCCGCGGAGATTGGCCGTGAAGTTTAAGCTTCCGAATCTGACCTGACGGCCAGGGGCGTAGCTTTCGATCTGCTCCAGATGGCCAAGAGAATTGCCCGCGATCTTGCGGCCGCCGAATCTGAAGATCTGTCCGGGGAGAAAAGTCTCGCCCAGGACAGCGTTGTTGGTTGAAGGTGCCATCAAGCCTATCGGTGACGACACAGAGGAACTCTCAATGAAAGCACCAATGTCAGTGTCAAAACCGGCGGATCTCGGGTAGGGGGTCCCGAACTGTGCGTCTAGGCGGATGGTAACAAGAGACGAGGGACACAATGTTTTTACCCAGGTTCGGGCCCTCTCGATGGAGGTAAAACCCTACATCCTGCTTGATTAATATTGATGATATGGGTAGTACAAGAGTAGATCTACCACGAGATCAAGGAGGCTAAACCCTAGAAGCTAGCCTATGGTATGATTGTTGAGATGTATATTCGTCCTACGGACTAAGGCTCTCCGGTTTATATAGACACTGGAGAGGGCTAGGGTTACACAGAGTCGGTTACAATGGTAGGAGATCTACATATCCGTATTGCCAAGCTTGCCTTCCACGCCAAGGAAAGTACCATCCGGACATGAGCCGGAGTCTTCAATCTTCTATCTTCGTAGTCTTGGAGTCCGGCGGATATTGATAGTCCGACTGTCCGGACACCCCCTAGTCCAGGACTCCCTCAGTGACAGAAGCTTAAACCCTAGTTTATGCGTTGCTTCGTAAGGGGCTGATTTGGATCCATATGTCTCATGTTGTGGTTAGGTTTACCTTAATACTTCTTTTGTAGTTGCGGATGCTTGCAATAGGGGTTAATAATAAGTGGTATGCTTTTCCAAGAAAGGGAAGCACCCAAGCACCGGTCCACCCACATATCAAATTATCAAAGTAACGAACGTGAATCATATGAGCGTGATGAAAACTAGCTTGACGATAATTCCCATGTGTCCTCAGGAGCGCTTTTCTTATTATAAGAAATTGTCTAGGCTTTTCCTTTGCTACAAAAAGGATTGGGACACCTTGCTGCACTTTATTTACTTTCATTGCTTGTTACCTGTTACCAATTATCTTATCACAAAACTATCTGTTACCTACAATTTCAGTGCTTGCAGAGAATACCTTACTGAAAACCGCTTGTCATTTCCTTCTGCTCCTCGTTGGGTTCGACACACTTACTTATCGAAAGGACTACGATAGATCCCCTATACTTGTGGGTCATCGGGACTCTTTTCTGGTGTCGTTACCGGGGAGTGAAGCGCCTTTGGTGAGTGGAACTTGGTAAGGAAACATTTATATAGTGTGCTGAAATTTACTGTCACTTGTTACTATGGAAACTAATCCTTTGAGGGGCTTGTTCGGGGCATCTTCACCCCAACCAGTAGAGCAAAGAGTTGCTCCTCAACCTACTGAACCTACTGAAAATGTTTACTTTGAGATTCCTTCGGGTATGATAGAGAAACGGCTAGCTAATCCCTTTGCAGGAGATGGAACATTGCATGTCGGTTTACACCTTATCTATGTGGATGAAGTTTGTGGATTATTTAAGCTTGCAGGTATACCCAATGATGTTGTTAAGAGGAAGGTATTCCCTTTATCTTTGAAGGTAGATGCATTGACATGGTATAGGCTATGTGATGATACGAGATCTTGGAACTATAAATGATTGAAATTGGAATTTCACCAGAAGTTCTATCCTATGCATCTTGTTCACCGTGATCATAATTATATATATAATTTTTGGCCTCGCGAAGAAGAAAGCATCGCTCAAGCTTGGGGAGGCTTAAGTCAATGTTATATTCATGCCCCAATCATGATCTCTCAAGAGATATGATTATTCAAAAAAATTATGCTTGGCTTTCTCTCAATGATCGCACCATGCTCGATACTTCCTGTGCTGGTTCTTATATGCTGAAGACTATTGAATTCAAGTGGGATTTATTGGAAAGAATTAAACGCAACTCTAAAGATTGGGGTTCCGACAATGGTAAGGAGTCAGGTATGACACCTAAGTTTGATTGTGTTAAATCTTTTATGGATACCAATGCTTTTCGTGGATTTAGCGCTAAATATGGACTTGACTCTGAGATAGTAGCTTCTTTTTGTGAATCTTTTGCTACTCACATTGATCTCCCTAAGGAGAAGTGGTTTAAATATAATCCTCCCATTGAAGTAAAAGTAGTTGCACCTGTTACAGTTGAAGAAAATACTATCACTTATAATGATCCTATTGTTCCTACTACTTATGTTGAGAAACCACATTTCCCTGTTAGGATAAAGGATCATGCTAAAGCTTCAACTGTGGTTCGTAAAAGTAATACTAGAACATATACACCTCCTGAGAAAATTAAAGTTGAACCTAGTATTGCTATGGTTAAAGATCTCTTGGCTCATAATATAGATGGGCATGTTATTTACTTCTGTGAGGAAGCTGTTAATATTGCTAAACCCGATGCTAAGATACATAGACCTGTTGTAGGCATGCTTGTTATTTCTGTTAAAATAGGAGATAATTGTTATCATGGCTTATGTGATATGGGTGCTAGTGCTAGTGCAATACCTATTTCCTTATATAATGAAATTATGCATGATATTGCACCCGCTGAGTTGGAAGATATTGATGTTACAATTAATCTTGCCAATAGAGATACTATTTCACCATTTGGGATTGTTAGAGATGTTGAAGTCTTGTGTGGGAAAGTTAAATATCCTGCTGATTTTCTTGTTCTTGGTTCCCCACAAGATAGCTTTTGTCCCATTATATTTGGTAGACCCTTCTTGAATATTGTCAATGCTAAGATTGATTGTGAAAAGGATGTTGTTACAATTGGCTTTGGGGATATGAAACATGAGTTTAATTTTGCTAAGTTCCGTAGACAACCCCCTGATAAAGAATTGCCTAGTAAGGATGAGATTATTGGTCTTGCTTCTATTGTCGTGCCTCCTACTGATCCATTAGAACAATATTTGCTAGACCATGAAAATGATATGTTTATGAATGAAAGAAGGGAATAGATGAAGTATTCCTTCAACAGGGTCCTATTCTGAAACACAACTTGCCTGTTGAAATCCTAGGGGATCCTCCTCCACCCAAGGGTGATCCCGTGTTTGAGCTCAAACCTTTACCTGATAATCTTAAATATGTTTATCTTGATGAAAAGAAGATATATCCTGTTATTATTAGTGCTAACCTTTCAGAGCAGGAAGAGGAAAGATTATTGAAAACTCTGAAGAAGCACCGTTCTGCTATTGGATATACTCTTGATGATCTTAAGGGCATTAGTCCCACTCTATGCCAACACAAAATTAAATTGGACAAAGGCTCCAAACCAGTTAGAGATCATCAACGACGGCTAAATCCGAAGATGAAAGAACTGGTAAGAAAGGAGATACTAAAGCTCCTTGAGGCAGGTATAATTTATCCAGTTGCTGATAGTGATTGGGTAAGTCCTGTCCACTGCATCCCTAAGAAGGGAGGTATTACTGTCATTCCTAACGATAAAGATGAACTGATCCCGCAAAGAATTATTACAGGTTATAGGATGGTAATTAATTTCCGTAAATTAAATAAAGCTACTAAGAGAGATCATTACCCTTTACCTTTTATTGATCAAATGCTAGAAAGACTATCCAAACATACACATTTCTGCTTTCTAGATGGTTATTCTGGTTTCTCTCAAATACTTGTGTCAGCGGACGATCAATCAAAAACTACCTTTACTTGCCCTTTTGGTACTTTTGCTTATAGACATATGCCTTTTGGTTTATGTAATGCACCTGCTACCTTTCAAAGATGTATGATGGCTATGTTCTCTGACTTCTGTGAAAAGATTTGTGAGGTATTCATGGATGATTTCTCCGTTTATGGATCCTCTTTTGATGATTGCTTGAGCAACCTTGATCGAGTTTTTCAGAGATGTGAAGACACTAGTCTCGTCTTAAATTGGGAAAAGTGCCACTTTATGGTTAATGAAGGCATTGTCTTGGGGCATAAAATTTCTGAAAGAGGTATTGAAGTTGATAAAGCTAAAGTTGATGCTATTGAAAAGATGCCATGTCTCAAGGACATTAAAGGTATAAGAAGTTTCCTTGGTCATGCCAGTTTTTATAGGAGGTTCATTAAGGACTTTTCTAAAATCTCTAGGCCTCTGACTAATTTATTGCAAAAATATATTCCTTTTGTCTTTGATGATGATTGTGTAGAACCATTTGAAATACTTAAGAAAGCTTTGATCACTACACCTATTGTTCAGCCACCTGATTGGAATTTACCCTTTGAAATTATGTGTGATGCAAGTGATTATGCTGTAGGTGTTGTTCTAGGGCAAAGAGTTGATAAGAAATTAAATGTTATCAAGTATGCTAGTAAAACTCTTGACACTGCCCAGAGAAATTAAGCTACTACTGAAAAAGAATTCTTAGCAGTTGTATTTGCTTGTGATAAGTTCAGACCTTATATTGTTGATTCTAAAGTTACTATTCACACTAATCATGCTGCTATTAAATATCTTATGGAAAAGAAAGATGCTAAACCTAGACTTATTAGATGGGTTCTCTTGCTCCAAGAATTTAATTTGCATATTATTGATAGAAAGGGAGCTGAGAACCCCGTTGCAGACAACTTGTCTAGGTTAGAGGATGTTCTTGATGACCCACTACCTATTGATGATAGCTTTCCTGATGAACAATTAGCGGTCATTAATGCTTCTCGTACTGCTCCATGGTATGCTGATTATGCTAATTACATTGTTGCTAAATTTATACCACCTAGTTTCACATACCAGCAAAAGAAAAAGTTCTTTTATGATTTAAGACATTACTTCTGGGATGACCCACACCTTTATAAAGAAGGAGTAGATGGTGTTATTAGACGTTGTGTACCTGAGCATGAACAGCAACAGATCTTACGCAAGTGCCACTCTGAACCATATGGAGGACACCACGCTGGAGATAGAAATGTACATAAGGTATTACAATCCGGTTTATATTGGCCTACTCTCTTCAAAGATGCCCGTAAGTTTGTCTTCTCTTGTGACGAATGTCAAAGAATTGGTAATATTAGTAGACGTCAAGAAATGCCTATGAATTATTCTCCTGTTATCGAACCATTTGATGTTTGGGGCTTTGACTATATGGGACCTTTTCCTGCCTCTAATGGATATACACATATTTTAGTTGTTGTTGATTACGTTACTAAGTGGGTAGAAGCTATTCCAACTAGTAGTGCTGGTCATAACACCTCTATTAAGATGCTTAAAGAAGTCATTTTTCCGAGGTTTGGAGTCCCTAGATATCTCATGACTGATGGTGGTTCACATTTTATTCATGGTGCTTTTCGTAAAATGCTGGCTAAGTATGATGTTAATCATAGAATTGCATCTCTTTATCACCCACAGTCTAGTGGTCAAGTAGAGTTGAGTAATAGAGAGCTCAAATTAATTTTGCAAAAGACTGTCAATAGATCTAGAAAGAATTGGTCCAAGAAACTTGATGATGCATTATGGGCCTATAGAACTGCATACAAAAATCCTATGGGTATGTCTCCGTATAAGATGGTTTATGGAAAAGCATGTCACTTACCTCTCGAACTTGAACATAAAGCATATTGGGCTATTAAAGAGCTCAACTATGACTTCAAACTTGCCGATGAGAAGAGGTTATTTGATATTAGCTCACTCGATGAATGGAGAACTCAAGCTTCTAAGAATGCCAAGTTGTACAAAGAAAAAGTTAAAAGATGGCATGACAAAAGGATAAAAAAGCGTGAGTTTAACGTAGGTGATTATGTGTTGCTATTCAACTCTCGTTTAAGATTTTTTGCAGGAAAACTTCTCTCTAAATGGAAAGGCCCTTACGTTATCGAGGAGGTCTATCGTTCCGGTGCCATAAAAATCAACAACTTTGAAGGCACAAGTCCGAGGGTGGTGAACGATCAAAGAATCAAACATTATATCTCAGGTAATCCTATAAATGTTGAAACTAATATTATTGAAACCGTAACCCCGGAGGAATACATAAGGGACACCTTCCAGAACGTTTCAGACTCTGAAAAGGAATAGGTACGTTGTACGGTAAGTAAACCGACTCCAAAACAATTCTAATAGCAATTTTTCTCCGTTTTGGAATATTTAAGAATTTAGGAAAATAAGAAGTAGTCCAGGAAGGACACAAGGCCTCCACGAGGGTGGAGGGTGCGCCCACCCTTACTGGGCACGCCCCCTGCCTCGTGGGCACCTCGTGTGCCTTTCGGACTCCGTTTTCTTGCATGATGCTTCTTTTGGTCGGTAAAAATTCATTATATAATCTCCCGAAGGTTTTGACCACCGTATCATGCAAAAATCTTTTGTTTTCGTTTCGAGCTATTTTTTTGACAGATCTAGATCACCATGACGTCTCCAAGCACTCCCAAGGACAGGTTTTTCGAGAAGGTCATCAACCCCTATCTCGCGGAGGTGCTGCAACACCCTCAAACCATTGAGATGCGTGAGGGGGTGCTGCACATCCGCGATGTGGAGGGACCAAGGCGTACCGGAAGTGTGGAGACAAACCTCGAAGCTATGGAACAACAAGTTTTCAAGTGCCAAGGGATGGTGGAGTGTGGACTTAACGCCAACCAGATGATGATCGCGGAGTTCACCAACAACCACAAGCTGGACGCCAAAAACATTGGGGAGACCATCTTCAAGCTTCATGAGAAAATCGACCTTCAAGCCTAGATCTATGACCTGCAAAACCAAAACTGTGAGTATGAATATAGATTCAAGAGGATGAGTTTGGCTGCAGATTTAAGGATCCCGGAGACTCGATCATCCTTCTATGATGGTGAGCCTATGCCTTGGAAGACGGACGACAAGCCTACATCATCAACAACTCCTTCTTCACCACCTCCGAGGACATAATCACATGGGTATGGGCACTCCCCTTGGCAACTGCCAGGCTTGGGGGAGGTGCCCCGGTATCGTATCATCATCACACTCCTATCTTTACCATTTTTCTTAGTTCGACCCTTATAGTAATATCTAGATCTAGTAGAATAAAGTTTTGGTTTGAATTAGTTTTGAGTTTTGCTTTGTGATCCATCTGTGTAATTGAGTCCATGAGCTATATAATAAAGATTAGTGTTGATTCAAGGGCTTGCTATATTGCTATGATCTTGAGAAAATAGAAAGAATAAAAAGAATAAAAGAGTTCATATTGATCTTATGGATAGTAATGACTTCACATATAAAGAGTATGAGGCTTAAAATTTGTTGAGAGTTGGCAAACATAGTTTTGGTCATGGTTGCAATTAATAGGAAGTAATAAAGAAAGAGAGGTTTTCACATATAAATATACTATATTGGACATCTTTTATGATTGAGAGCACTCATTAAAGTATGACTTGCTAAAGAGTTGATGTTGGACAAGACAACGTAATGGGTTATGTTTTCTCACATCTTAGTTAAAGTATATTGTCATGGATCGTCCAACATGTTGAGCTTGCCTTTCCCCCTCATGCTAGCCAAAATTTCGTGCACCAAGTAGAGATACTACTTGTGCTTCCAATTATCCTTAAACCTAGTTTTTCCATGAGAGTCCACCATACCTACCTATGGATTGAGTAAGATCCTTCAAGTAAGTTGTCATGTTGCAAGCAATAAAAATTGCTCTTTAAATATGTATGACTTATTAGTGCGGAGAAAATAAGCTTTATACAATCATGTGATATGGAAGTAATAAAAGCAACGGACTGCATAATAAAGGTTCATATCACAAGTGGCAATATAAAGTGACATTCTTTTGCATTAAGATTTTGTGCATCCAACCCTAAAAGCACATGACAACCTCTGCTTCCCTCTGCAAAGGGCCTATCTTTTACTTTATGACTTTTACTTTATGCAAGAGTCAAGGTGATCTTCACCTTTCCCTTTTTCATTTTATCCTTTGGCAAGCACCTCGTGTTGGAAAGATCCTAATATATATATATATCCAATTGGATGTAAGTTAGCATGAACTATTATTGTTGACATCACCCAAAGGTGAATACGTTGGGAGGCGAAATTATAAGCCCCTATCTTTCTCTGTGTCCAATTAAAACTCCATAACCATAAGTATTGCGTGAGTGTTAGCAATTGTAGAAGACTATATGATAGTTGAGTATGTGGACTTGCTGAAAAGCTCTATTCTTGACTCTTTCTGATGTTATAATAAATTGCAATTGCTTCAATGACTAAGATTATAGTTTGTTGGTTCTCAATGAACTTTCTGAACCATACTTGACATTGTGAATAGATTTTTACTTGAGCATAATAAATCATATGACAAAATCTATATATGTTGCTGTTATAAGAATGATCATGATGCCCTCATTTCCGTATTTTATTTTTATCGACACCTCTATCTCTAAACATGTGGACATATTTTTCGTTATCGGCTTCCGCTTGAGGACAAGCAAGGTCTAAGCTTGGGGGAGTTGATACGTCCATTTTTCACCATGCTTTTATATCAATATTTATTGCATTATGGGCTGTTATTACACATTATGTCACAATACTTATGGCTATTCTCTCTTATTTTACAAGGTTTATCATGAAGAGGGAGAATGCCGGCAGCTGGAATTCTGGGCTGGAAAAAGGAGCAAATATTGGAAACCTATTCTGCATAGCCCCAAAAGTCCTGAAACTCCATGAAAGTCATTTTTGGAATTAATAAGAATTATTGAGCAAAGAAAGTACCAGAGGGGGCCCACACCCTAGCCACGAGGGTGGGGGGGCGCGCCCACCCCTACTGGGCGCACCCCCTGCCTCATGGGCCCCTGGTGGCCCTCCGGTGCCCATCTTCTGCTATATGAAGGCTTTTACCCTGGAAAAAATCATAAGCAAGCTTACGGGACGAAACTCCACCGCCACGAGGTGGAACCTTGGCGGAACCAATCTAGGGCTCCGGCGGAGCTGTTCTGTCAGGGAAACTTCCCTCCGGGAGGGGGAAATCATCACCATCGTCAGCACCAACAATCCTCTCATCGGGAGGGGGTCAATCTCCATCAACATCTTCACCAGCACCATCTCCTCTCAGACCCTAGTTCATCTCCTATATCCAATCTTGTATCAAAACAACAAATTGGTACCTATGGGTTGCTAGTAGTGTTGATTACTCCTTGTAGTTGATGCTAATTGGTTTATTTGGTGGAAGATCATATGTTCAGATCCTTAATGCATATTAATACTCCTCTGATCATGAACATGAATGTGCTTTGTGAGTAGTTACGTTTGTTCCTGAGGACATGGGTGAAGTCTTGCTATTAGTAGTCATGTGAATTTGGTATTCGTCGATATTTTGATGAGATGTATGTTGTCTCTCCACTAGTGGTGTTATGTGAACGTCGACTACATGACACTTCACCATTATTTGGGCGTAGAGGAATGCATTGGGAAGTAATAAGTAGATGATGGGTTGCTAGAGTGACAGAAGCTTAAACCCTAGTTTATGCGTTGCTTCGTAAGGGGCTGATTTGGATCCATATGTCTCATGTTGTGGTTAGGTTTACCTTAATACTTCTTTTGTAGTTGTGGATGCTTGCAATAGGGGTTAATCATAAGTGGGATGCTTGTCCAAGAAAGAGCAGCACCCAAGCACTGGTCCACCCACATATCAAATTATCAAAGTAACAAACGTGAATCATATGAGCATGATGAAAACTAGCTTGACGATAATTCCCATGTGTCCTCAAGAACGCTTTTCTCATTATAAGAAATTGTCCAGGCTTATCGTTTGCTACAAAAAGGATTGGGCCACCTTGCTGCACTTTATTTACTTTCATTGCTTGTTACCCGTTACCAATTATCTTATCACAAAACTATCTGTTGCCTACAATTTCAGTGCTTGTAGAGAATACCTTACTGAAAACCGCTTGTCATTTCCTTTTGCTCCTCGTAGGGTTCGACACTCTTACTTATCGAAAGGACTATGATAGATCCCTTATACTTGTGGGTCATTAGAGGTCAAAAAAACAGTGTTTGAATCTCACCCAGATGGAGCCCCTGGTCCAGATGGGATTCCTTTTTTCTTTTACCAGCACTTCTGGGACTTGGTAAAGCATGATCCGTTGGCCATGTTTGAGGATTTTCACAAAGGCACCCTAGACATTTATAGATTAAACTTTGCTATGCATGCCCTGATTCCAAAAGAACCTGATGCTACTTCCATAAAAAAACAGACCTATTAGTATGATTAATTGTAGCTTCAAGATCTTTTCTAAGGTTCTTACTAATGGACTTTTTAAATTTCTAGAAAGACTGGTTGCTAGTAATCAGTCTGCCCATGAGGTGGTACACTTTGTCTACTCTGGAAAAAACAAGGTCTTGTTTTGAAGCTAGATTATGAAAAAGATTTTGATAAAGTAGACTTGGATTTCCTAGCAGGTCCGTTAAAGAAAAGAGGTTTTGGGAATAAATGGTTGTTGTGGATTCAACAATTAACTCACAATGGCTCTGTGGGGGTCGAATTAAACAACGTAGAAAGTGACTTCTTCATCACAGGAAAAGGTCTCAAGTAAGGTGACCCCATTTCATGCAGCACAGCATGGGCCCCGACGATGGCCAGTACCTGCCGACGTTGGTGCCGGTGGCGTAGGACCAGCTCGAGGCGTCCGCCAGCTGCTCCTACAACATGCCCACCAGTGACGAGAGCGGCACGCCCGTCATGGCGTACGACGGCGGCAGTAGTGCCACCGCACAACGTCGATCTCATATGCATGCATGCCCACTAGTCCTATCTACATCTATCCTGATCTAAGCATGGCGATCAAGCTCAATCGACTGTAAGCTACTAGGGCTAATGTGTTGTTAGAGGTGACGCGCGCATCCCACGCGTGTAATAATAAGAAAATAACTCTAGTACTAGTAGAACAAAATCATATTCATATTAAATGCTTAATAAAATCAGCGGATGACATGGATCAGTCACTTAAATTCATTCATTCGTGGTGATGATTTATTATATTTACAACCCTTTCTACATGCATCAAACTTCCCAGCAAGGCAGCAACCCCAGACAACATTCTATTTGCAGAATTTGTATTGAAAAGATCCTTTTTCCTATTTATAGATGTTGCTTGGAAGGGAAACAATGTTAAACTGTATATTGTTAGCATAAGTAGGTTGTTGGTATCTAGGGTTGTGTATATCCTTTGTAACAAACTCCTGTACATATCCGGCACCGCCGCAACCCTAGAGGTTGAGTATATAATGAACCCACAGGCCGCCGCCATAGGTGAGCCGATCTAATCTGCATATCTCTAGTTTCACATGGTATCAGGCTGATGTCTACTATGCAACCTTCTCCTTGTAGACGTTGTTGGGCCTCAAAGTGCAGAGGTTTGTAGGACAATAGCAAATTTCCCTCAAGTGGATGACCTAAGATTTATCAATCCGTGGGAGGCGTAGGATGAAGATGGTCTCTCTCAAGCAACCCAGAAACCATATAACAAAGAGTCTCTTGTGTCCCCAACACACCCAATACAATGGTAAATTGTATAGGTGCACTAGTTCGGCGAAGAGATGGTGATACAAGTGCAATATAGATGGTAGATATAAGTATTTGTAATCTGAAAATATAAAAACAGCAAGGTAACTAATGATAAAAGTGAGCAAAAACGGTATTGCAATGGTAGGAAACAAGGCCTAGGGTTCATACTTTCACTAGTGCAAGTTCTCTCAACAATAATAACATAATTGGATCATATAAATATCCCTCAACATGCAACAAAGAGTCACTCCAAAGCCACTAATAGCGGAGAAAAAATTAAGAGATTATGGTAGGGTACGAAACCACCTCAAAGTTATCCTTTCTATTCTATCTATTCAAGAGTCCGTAGTAAAATAACATGAAGCTATTCTTTCCGTTCAATCTATCATAGAGTTCATACTAGAATAACACCTTAAGACACAAATCAACCAAAACCCTAATGTCACATAGATACTCCATTGTCACCTCAAGTATCCGTGGGCATGATTATACGATATGCATCACACAATCTCAGATTCATCTATTCAACCAACACAAAGAACTTCAAAGAATGCCACAAAGTTTCTACCGAAGAGTCAAGACGAAAACGTGTGCCAACCCCTATGCATAGATTCATTGAACCCGCAAGTTGATCACCAAAACATACATCAAGTGGATCACGTGAATATCCCATTGTCACCACAGATAAGCACGGCAAGACATACATCAAGTGTTCTCAAATCCTTAAAGACTCAATCCGACAAGATAACTTCAAAGGGAAAACTCAATCCATTACAAGAGAGTAGAGGGGGAGAAACATCATAAGATCCAACTATAATAGCAAAGCGCGCGATACATCAAGATCGTATCACCTTAAGAACACAAAAGAGAGAGAGAGAGAGAGAGAGAGAGAGAGAGAGATCAAACACATAGCTACTGGTACATACCCTCAGCCCCGAGGGTGAACTACTCCCTCCTCGTCATGGAGAGCACCGGGATGATGAAGATGGCCACCGGTGAGGGATCCCCCCTCCGGCAAGGTGCCGGAACAGGCTCCCGAGAGGTTTTTCGTGGCTACAGAGGCTTGCGGCGGCGGAACTCCTGATCTATTTTGTTCCTCGAAGGTTTTAGGGTATATGGACTTATATAGGCGAAAGAAGTCGATTAGGGGAGCCACGAGGGGGCCACGAGGGTGGAGGGCGCGCCCAGGGGGTGGGCATGCCCCCCTGCCTCGTGGCCTCCTCGAAACTTCCCTGACTTTAGCTCCACATCTCCTGGATCACGTTCTTTCCAAAAATCACGCTCCCGAAGGTTTCATTCCCTTTGGACTCCGTTTAATATTCCTTTTCTTCGAAACACTGAAATAGGCAAGAAAACAACAATTTGGGTTGGGCCTCCGGTTAGTAGGTTAGTCCCAAAGATGATATAAAAGTGTAAATTAAAGCCCATAAACATCCAAAACGGGTAATATAATAGCATGGAACAATCAAAAATTATAGATACGTTGGAGACGTATCAAGCATCCCCAAGCTTAATTCCTGCTCGTCCTCGAGTAGGTGAATGATAAAAACAGAATTTTTGATGTGGAATGCTACTAGCATAATTCTCAATGTAATTTTGTTTATTGTGGCATGAATGTTCAGATCCAAATGATTCAAAATAAAAGTTCATATTGACATAAGAAATAGTAATACTTCAAGCATATTAACTAAGCAATCATGTCTTCTCAAAATAGCATGGCTAAAGAAAGTTATCCCTACAAAATCATATAGTCTGGCTGTTGTTCTATCTTCATCACACAAAGTATTAATCATGCACAACCTCGATGACAAGCCAAGCAATTGTTTCATACTTTAGTAATCTCAAACTTTTTCAACTTTCACGCAATACATGAGCGTGAGCCATGGACATAGCACTATATGTGGAATAGAATGGTGGTTGTGGAGAAGACAAAAAGGGAGAAGATAGTCTCACATAAACTAGGTATATCAACGGGCTATTGAGATGCCCATTAATAGATATCGATGTGAGTGAGTAGGGATTGCCTTGCAACGGATGCACTAGAGCTATAAGTGTATGAAAGCTCAAAAAGAAACTAAGTGGGTGTGCATCCAACTCGCTTGCTCACGAAGACCTAGGGCATTTTGAGGAAGGCCATCATTGGAATATACAAGCCAAGTTCTATAATGAAAAATTCCCACTAGTATATGAAAGTGACAACATAAGAGACTCTCTATCATGAAGATCATGGTGCTACTTTGAAGGACAAGTGTGGTAAAAGGATAGTAGCATTGCCCTTCTCTCTTTTTCTCTCATTTTTTGGGCCCTTCTCTTTTTTTATGGCCTTTCTCTTTTTTTATAGCCTTTCTCTTTTTTATGGCCTTTTTTTATAAAGTCCGAAGTCTCATCCCGACTTGTGGGGGAATCATAGTCTCCATCATCCTTTCCTCACTTGGGACAATGCTCTAATAATGAAGATCATCACACTTTTATTTACTTACAACTCAAGGTTACAACTCGATACTTAGAAAAAAAAAATATGACTCTATATGAATGCCTCTGGCGGTGTACCGTGATATGCAATGAATCAAGAGTGACATGTATGAAAATTATGAAGGTGGCCTTGCCACAAATACGATGTCAACTACATGATCATGCAAAAACAATATGACAATGATGATGTGCGTCATAATAAACGGAATGGTGGAAAGTTGCATGGCAATATATCTCGGAATGGCTATGGAAATGCCATAATAGGTAGGTATGGTGGCTGTTTTGAGGAAGGTATATGGTGGGTGTATGGTACCGGCGAAAGTTGCGCCACAAGAGAGGCTAGCAATGGTGGAAGGGTGAGAGTACATATAATCCATGGACTCAACATTAGTCATAAAGAACTCATATACTTATTGCAAAAATCTACAAGCCATTGAAAACAAAGTACTACACGCATGCTCCTAGGGGGATAGATTGGTAGGAAAAGACCATCGCTCGTCCCCGACCGCCACTCATAAGGAAGACAATCAATAAATAAAATTGTGCTCCAACTTCATCACAAAGCGGTTCACCATGCGTGCATGCTACGGGAATCACAAACTTCAACACAAGTATTCTTTATATTCATAATCACCCAACTAGCATGACTCTAATATTACCACCTCTATATCTCAAAACAATTATCAAGTATCAAATTGATCATAGCATCCAATTCACTTTCTATGATAGTTTTTATTATACCCAACTTGGATGCCCATCATTCTAGGACCAATTTTATAACCATAGCAAATACCATGATGTTCTAAGAGACTCTCAAAATAATATAAGTGAAGTATGAGAGATCTACAATTTCTACAAAATATAACCACCGCCGTGCTTTAAAAAGATATAAGTGAAGTACTAGAGCAAATGACAAACTACTCCAAAAAGATATAAGTGAAGATTAATGAGTAGCTAAATAATTATGTAACTATGTGAAGACTCTCTCTCATTTAAGAATTTCAGATCTTGGTATTTTATTCAAACAGTAAGCAAAGCAAAATAAAATGACATTGCAAGGATAGCACAACTCATTTGAAGAAGCAAAAACTTAGGCTCAACCGATACTAACCGATAGTTGTTGAAGAAGAAAGGTGGGATGCCTTACGGGGCATCCCCAAGCTTGGATGCTTGAGGCTTCTTGAAATATTATCTTGGGGTGCCTTGGTGTTGGGGAACGTAGTAATTTCAAAAAAATTCCTACGCACACGCAAGATCATGGTGATGGCATAGCAACGAGAGGGGAGAGTATTGTCTACGTACCCTCGTAGACCGTAAGCGGAAGCGTTATGACAACACGGTTGATGTAGTCGTACGTCTTCACGATCCGACCGATCCAAGTACCGAACGTACGGCACCTCCGAGTTCAGCACACGTTCAGCTCGATGACGATCCCCGGACTCCGAACCAGCAAAGTGTCGGGGATGAGTTCCGTCAGCAGGACGGCGTGGTGACGATGATGATGCTCTACCGGCGCAGGGCTTCGCCTAAACTCCGCGACGATATGACCGAGGTGGAATATGGTGGAGGGGAGCACCGCACACGCTAAGGAACGATCCGTAGATCAACTTGTGTGTTCTAGGGTGCCCCCCTACCCCCGTATATAAAGGAGCCAATGGGGAGGGGCGGCCGGACAAGGAGTGCGCGCCAAGGGGGAGTCCTACTCCCACCGGGAGTAGGACTCCCTTCTTTCCTAGTTGGAGTAGGAGAAGGGGGAAGGAGGAGGAAGAGGGGAAGGAAAGGGGGGGCGCCGCCCCCCTCTCCTTGTCCTATTCGGACTAGGGAGGGGAGGGGGCGCAAGCCACCTCTCCTCTTCTCCCTTAGGGCCCATGAAGGCCCAATAACCCCCGGGAGGGTTCCGGTAACCCCCCGGTACTCCGGTAAAATGCCGATTTCACCCGGAACACTTCCGATGTCCAAACATAGGCTTCCAATATATCAATCTTTATGTCTCGACCATTTCGAGACTCCTCGTCATGTCCGTGATCACATCCGGGACTCCGAACAAACTTCGGTACATCAAAACTTACAAACTCATAATAAAACTGTCATCGTAAGGTTAAGCGTGCGTACCCTCTGGGTTTGAGAACTATGTAGACATGAACTAGAACTATTCTCGGTCAATAACCAATAGCGGAACCTGGATGCCCATATTGGCTCCTACATATTCTACGAAGATCTTTATCGGTCAAACCGCATAACAACATACGTTGTTCCCTTTGTCATCGGTATGTTACTTGCCCGAGATTCGATCGTCGGTATCCTATACCTAGTTCAATCTCATTACCGGCAAGTCTCTTTACTCGTTACGTAATGCATCATTCCGTAACTAACTCATTAGCTACATTGCTTGCAAGGCTTATAGTGATGTGCATTACCGAGAGGGCCCAGAGATACCTCTCCGACAATCGGAGTGACAAAACCTAATCTCGAAATACGCCAACCCAACATGTACCTTTGGAGACACCTGTAGTACTCCTTTATAATCACCCAGTTACGTTGTGACGTTTGGTAGCACCCAAAATGTTCCTCCAGTAAACGGGATTTGCATAATCTCATAGTTACAGGAATATGTATAAGTCATGAAGAAAGCAATAGCAATATACTAAACGATCAAGTGCTAGGCTAACGGAATGGGTCATGTCAATAACATCATTCTCCTAATGATGTGATTCCATTAATCAAATGACAACACATGTCTATGGTTAGGAAACATAACCATCTTTGATTAATGAGCTAGTCAAGTAGAGCCATACTAGTGACGTTATGTTGGTCTATGTATTCACACATGTATCATGTTTCCGGTTAATACAATTCTAGCATGAATAATAAACATTTATCATGATATGAGGAAATAAATAATAACTTTATTATTGCCTCTAGGGCATATTTCCTTCAGTCACCCACTTGCACTAGAGTCAATAATCTGCATTACACAGTAATGATTCTAACACCCATGGAGTCTTGGTGCTGATCATGTTTTGCTCGCGAGAGAGGCTTAGTCAATGAGTCTGCAACATTCAGATCCGTATGTATCTTGCAAATCTCTATGTCTCCCACTTGGACTTGGTCTCGGATGGAATTGAAGCGTCTCTTGATGTGATTGGTCCTCTTGTGAAATCTGGATTCCTTTGCCAAGGCAATTGCACCTGTATTGTCACAGAAGATCTTCATTGGTCCCGATGCACTAGGTATGACACCTAGATCGGAACTGAACTCCTTCATCCAGACTCCTTCATTTGCTGCTTCCGAAGCAGCTATGTACTCCGCTTCACATGTAGATCCCGCCACGACGCTTTGTTTAGAACTGCACCAACTTATAGCTCCATCGTTTAATAAAAACACGTATCCGGTTTACGATTTAGAATCGTCCGGATCAGTGTCAAAGCTTGCATCGACGTAACCATTTACGACTAGCTCTTTGTCACCTTCATATACGAGAAACATATCCTTAGTCCTTTTCGGTATTTCAGATGTTCTTGACCACTTTGTCGATGATCCTCTGGATTACTTTGGTACCTTCCTGCCATGCTTATTGCTAAGCACATGTCAGGTCTGGTACACAGCATTGCATACATGATAGAGCCTATGGCTGAAGCATAGGGAACATCTTTCATTTTCTCCCTATCTTCTGCAGTGGTCGGGCATTGAGTCTGACTCAACTTCACACCTTGTAGTGCGGGCAAGAACCCTTTCTTTGCCTGATCATAAAATGCGGCAATTGCTAACATGATTCGGATAGACTTAAGCATCGCTACGGGTGAGAAAGTCTCATCGTAGTCAACCCCTTGAACTTGTTGAAAACCTTTTGCAACAAGTTGAGCTTTATAGACAGTTAGATTACCATCAGCGTCAGTCTTCTTCTTAAAGATCCATTTATTCTCAATGGCTTGCCGATCATTGGGCAAGTCAACCAAAGTCCATACTTTGTTCTCATACATGGATCCCATCTCAGATTTCATGGTCTCTAGCCATTTTGCGGAATCTGGGCTCATCATCGCTTCCTCATAGTTCATAGGTTCATCATGGTCAAGTAACATGACTTCCAGAATAGGATTACCGTACCACTCAGTGCGGATCTTACTCTGGTAGACCCACGATGTTCAAGAGAAACTTGATCTGAAGTTTCATGATGAATATCATTAGCTTCCTCACTAATTGGTGTAGTTTTCACAGAACCGGTTCTTGTGATGAACTACTTTCCAATAAGGGAGCAGTCAAGATTACCTCATCAAGTTCTACTTTCCTCCCACTCACTTCTTTCGAGAGAAACTCCTTCTATAGAAAGGATCCAAATTTTGCAACGAAAATCTTGCCTTCAGATCTGTGATAGAAGGTGTACCCAACAGTCTCTTTTGGGTATCCTATGAAGACACATTTCTCCGATTTGTGTTCGAGCTTATCTGGTTGAAGTTTCTTCACATAAGCATCGCAGCCCCAAACTTTAAGAAACGACAACTTTGGTTTCTTGCCAAACCACAGTTCATGAGGCGTTGTCTTAACGGATTTTGATGGTGCCCTATTTAACGTGAATGCGGCCGTCTCTAAAGCATAACCCCAAAACGATAGTGGTAAATCAGTAAGAGACATCTTAGATCGCACCATATCTAGTAAAGTACGATTACGACGTTCGGACACACCATTTCGTTGTGGTGTTCCGGGTGGCGTGAGTTGCGGAACTATTCTGCATTGTTTCAAATGTAAACCAAACTTGTAACTCAAATATTCTCCTCCACGATCAGATCGTAGAAATTTTATTTTCTTGTTACGATGATTTTCCACTTCACTCTGAAATTCTTTGAACTTTTCAAATGTTTCAGACTTATGTTTCATTAAGTAGATATACCCATATCTGCTCAAATCATCTGTAGAAGGTGAGAAAATAACGATATTCGCCATGAAAGGCCAACATTCATTGGACCACAAACATCAGTATGTATGATTTCCAACAAATCAGTTGCTCGCTCCATAGTTCCGGAGAACGGCGTTTTAGTCATCTTGCCCATGAGGCACGGTTCGCAAGTACCAAGTGATTCATAATCAAGTGATTCCAAAAGCCCATCAGTATGGAGTTTCTTCATGGGCTTTACACCGATATGACCTAAACGACAGTGCCACAAATAAGTTGCACTATCATTATCAACTCTGCATCTTTTGGTTTCAACACTATGAATATGTGTATCACTACTATCGAGATTCAATAAAAATAGACCACTCTTCAAGGGTGCATGACCATAAAAGATATTACTCATATAAAAAGAACAACCATTATTCTATGACTTAAATGAATAACCGTATCGCATCAAACAAGATCTAGATATAATGTTCATGCTCAACGCTGGCACCAAATAACAATTATTTAGGTCTAAAACTAATCCCGATGGTAGATATAGAGGTAGCGTGCCGACCGCGATCACATCGACTTTGGAACCATTTCCCACGCGCATCGTCACCTCGTCCTTAGCCAATCTTCGCTTAATCCGTAGTCCCTGTTTCGAGTTGCAAATATTAGCAATAGAACCAGTATCAAATACCCAGGTGCTACTGCGAGCATTAGTAAGGTACACATCAATAACATGTATATCACATATACCTTTGTTCACTTTGCCATCCTTCTTATCCGCCAAATACTTGGGGCAGTTCCGCTTCGGTGTCGACCGCTTGCAGAGAAGCACTCGGCCTCGTGCTTAGGTCCAGACTTGGGTTTCTTCTCTTGAGCAGCAACTTGTTTGTTGTTCTTCTTGAAGTTCCCTTCTTCTTCCCTTTGCCCTTTTTCTTGGCTGGTGGTCTTGTTGACCATCAACACTTGATGCTCCTTCTTGATTTCTACCTCCATGCTTTTAGCATTGCGAAGAGCTCGAATAGTCTTGTCCATCCCTTGCATATTATATTTCATCACGAAGCTCTTGTTGCTTGGTGGTAGTGATTGAAGAATTCATCAATGACACTATCATCGTGAAGATTAACTCCAGTTGAATCAAGTGATTATTATACCCGGACATTTTGAGTATGTGTTCACCGTGTAACTATTCTCCTCCATCTTGCAGCTATAGAACTTATTGGAGACTTCATAACTCTCAATCCGGGCATTTGCTTGAAATATTAACTTCAACTCTGGAACATCTCATATGCTCCATGACGCTCAAAACGTCATTGAAGACCCGGTTCTAAGCCGTAAAGCATGGCACATCGAACATCGAGTAGTCATCGCTTTGCTCGCCAGACGTTCTTAACGCCGTCGGTTGCATCGAGAGCAGGCTGGCACCCAGCGGTGCTTCCAAGACGTAATTCTTCTGTGTAGCAATGAGGATAATCCTCAGTTTACGGACCCAGTCCGTGTAATTGCTACCATCATCTTTCAACTTTGCTTTCTCAAGGAACGCATTAAAATTCAACGGAACAACAACACGAGCCATCTATCTACAACAAACATAGACAAGCAAAATACTATCAGGTACTAAGTTCATGATAAATTTAAGTTTAATTAATCATATTACTTAAGAACTCCCACTTAGATAGACATCCCTCTAATCTTCTAAGTGATTACGTGATCCATATCAACTACACCATGTCCGATCGTCACGTGAGATGGAGTAGTTTCAATGGTGAACATCAATATGTTGATCATATCTACTATATGATTCACGCTCGACCTTTCGGTCTCCGTGTTCCGAGGCCATATCTGTTATATGCTAGGCTCGTCAAGTTTAACTCGAGTATTCGCGTGTGCAACTGTTTTGCACCCGTTGTATTTGAACGTAGAGCCTATCACACCCGATCATCACGTGGTGTCTCAAAGACGAAGAACTTTCATAACGGTGCATACTCAGGGAGAACACTTCTTGATAATTTTAGTGAGAGATCATCTTAAAATGCTACCGTCAATCAAAGCAAGATAAGATGCATAAAGGATAAACATCACATGCAATCAATATAAGTGATATGATATGGCCATCATCATCTTGTGCTTGTGATCTCCATCTTCGAAGCACCGTCGTGATCACCATCGTCACCGGCGCGACACCTTGATCTCCATCGTAGCATCGTTATCGTTACGCCATCTATTGCTTCTACGACTATCGCTACCGCTTAGTGATAAAGTAAAGCAATTACAGGGCGTTTGCATTTCCTACAATAAAGCGACAACTATATGGCTGCTGCTAGTTGCCGATAACTTTGGTTACAAAACATGATCATCTCATACAAAAAAATATAGCATCACATCTTGACCATATCACATCAGAACATGCCCTGCAAAAACAAGTTAGACGTCCTCTACTTTGTTGTTACAAATTTTACGTGGCTGCTATGGGCTTAGCAAGAACCGTTCTTACCTACGCATCAAAACCACAACGATAGTTTGTCAAGTAGGTGCTGTTTTAACCTTCGCAAGGACCGGGCGTAGCCACACTCGATTCAGCTAAAGTGAGAGAGACAGGCACCCACCAGCCACCTTTAAGCACAAGTGCTCGTAACGGTGAAACCAGTCTCGCGTAAGCGTACGCGTAATGTCGGTCCGGGCCGCTTCATCTCACAATACCGCTGAACCAAAGTATGACATTTGGTAAGCAAGATGACTTGTATCGCCCACAACTCACTTGTGTTCTACTCGTGCATATGACATCTACGCATAAAACCAGGCTCGGATGCCACTGTTGGGGAACATAGTAATTTCAAAAAAATTCCTACGCACACGCAAGATCATGGTGATGGCATAGCAACAAGAGGGGAGAGTATTTTCTACATACCCTCGTAGACCGTAAGCGGAAGCGTTATGACAACGCGGTTGATGTAGTCCTACGTCTTCACGATCCGACCGATCCAAGTACCGAACGTACGGCACCTCCGAGTTCAGCACACGCTCAGCTCGATGACGATCCCGGACTCGATCCAGCAAAGTGTCGGGATGAGTTCCACAAGACGACGGCGTGGTGACGATGATGATGCTCTATCGCGCAGGCTTCGCCTAAACTCCGCGATGATATGACCGAGGTGGAATATGGTGGAGGGGAGCACCACACACGGCTAAGGAACAATCCGTAGATCAACTTGTGTGTTCTAGGGTGCCCCCTGCCCCCGTATATATAAAGGAGCCAAGGGGGAGGGGGCGGCCGGACAAGGAGGGCGCGCCAAGGGGGAGTCCTACTCCCACCGGGAGTAGGACTCCTTCTTCCTAGTTGGAGTAGGAGAAGGGGAAGGAGGAGGAAGAGGGGAAGGAAGGGGGCGCCCCCTCTCCTTGTCCTATTCGGACTAGGGAGGGGAGGGGGCGCAACCCACCTCTTGCCTCCTCTCCTCTTCTCCCTTAGGGCCCATGAAGGCCCAATAACCCCCGGGAGGGTTCCGGTAACCCCCCGGTACTCCGGTAAAATGCCGATTTCACCCGGAACACTTCTGATGTCCAAACATAGGCTTCCAATATATCAATCTTTATGTCTCGACCATTTCGAGACTCCTCGTCATGTCCGTGATCACATCCGGGACTCTGAACAAACTTCGATACATCAAAACTTACAAACTCATAATAAAACTGTCATTGTAACGTTAAGCGTGCGGACCCTACGGGTTCGAGAACTATGTAGACATGACCTAGAACTATTCTCGGTCAATAACAATAGCGGAACCTGGATACCCATATTGGCTCCTACATATTCTATGAAGATCTTTATCGGTCAAACAGCATAACAACATACGTTGTTCCCTTTGTCATCGGTATGTTACTTGCCCGAGATTCGATCGTCGGTATCCTATACCTAGTTCAATCTCGTTACCGGCAAGTCTCTTTACTCATTACGTAATGCATCATTCCGTAACTAACTCATTAGCTACATTGCTTGCAAGGCTTATAGTGATGTGCATTACCGAGAGGGCCCAGATACCTCTCCGACAATCGGAGTGACAAAACCTAATCTCGAAATATGCCAACCCAACATGTACCTTTGAAGACACCTGTAGTACTCCTTTATAATCACCCAGTTACGTTGTGACGTTTGGTAGCACCCTAAGTTTTCCTCCGGTAAACGGGAGTTGCATAATCTCATAGTTACAGGAACATGTATAAGTCATGAAGAAAGCAATAGCAATATACTAAATGATCAAGTGCTAGGCTAACGGAATGGGTCATGTCAATCACATCATTCTCCTAATGATGTGATCCCATTAATCAAATGACAACACATGTCTATGGTTAGGAAACATAACCATCTTTGATTAATGAGCTAGTCAAGTAGAGGCATACTAGTGACGTTATGTTGGTCTATGTATTCACACATGTATCATGTTTCCGGTTAATACAATTCTAGCATGAATAATAAACATTTATCATGATATGAGGAAATAAATAATAACTTTATTATTGCCTCTAGGGCATATTTCCTTCACTTGGGCATCCCCAAGCTTGAACTTTTGTGTCTCCTTAATTCCTCTCATATCATGGTTTCTCTATTTAAACTTCATCCACATAAAACTCAACAAGAACTCGTGAGATAAGTTAGTATAAACCAATGCAAAACCTTATCATTTTCTACTGTAACAAATCACTAAAATTATTATTCAACATTTCATAGTAAATGCTTCTGCATATTTAATACTCCTATCCTCAAATAGAATCATTAAAAAGTAAACATATGCAAACAATGCAAACATAAAAACAATCTGCCAAAACAGTAGAGTATGTAAAGAATGCAAGATTCATCATACTTCCCTAACTCCAAAAATTATGAGAAAAATACTAAAATGTAGTAGATTTATCAGATCTCAATATGCAAAAAGTTTCAACATTCTATCATTCTCTTACTTTTCTAGGGAATTTTTGCAACAGCGGTAAACTTTCTGTTTTCAAACAGCAACATGTATACTAGCAAAATTAGCATGGTAAAGGCTATCCTTGACATTTTTATTGAAAATATAGATGCAAAACATTATTATAAATAACATCAAGCAAATACTAACAAGAGAAAATGACGCTCCAAGCAAAACACATATCATGTGGTGAATAAAAATATAGCTCCAAGTAAAGTTACCGATGGACGAAGACGAAAGAGGGGATGCCATCCGGGGCATTCCCAAGCTTAGGCTCTTGGTTGTCCTTGAATATTACCTTGGGGTGCCTTGGTCATCCCCAATCTTAGGCTTTTTCCACTCCTTATTCCATAGTCCATCGAATCTTTACCCAAAACTTGAAAACTTCACAACACAAAACTCAACAAAAACTCGTAAGCTCCGTTAGTATAAGAAAATAAAACCACCACTTAGGTACTGTTGTGAACTCATTCTAAATTCATATTGGTGTAATACCTACTGTATTACAACTTCTCTATGGTTCATACCCTCCGATACTACTCATAGATTCATTAAAATAAGCAAACAACACATAGAAAACAGAATCTGTCAAAAACAGAACAGTCTGTAATAATCTGTATCAAACGTACACTTCTGGAACTCCAAAAATCCTACCAAATTAGGAAGTCCTAAGAAATTTGTGTACCAATCCATAGCAAAAAGAATCAAATCAAAATAACGTTTATGTGAATTATCAAAACTAATTTACTGGGTGCAAAAGTTTCTGATTTTCAGCAGGATCAACACAACTATCACCGTAAGCTATCCTAAAGGTCTTACTTGGCACTTTATTGAAATAAAAGCTATAAACATGATTACTACAGTAGCATAATCATGTGGACACACAAAAACAGTAAGGGTAAATATTGGGTTGTCTCCCAACAAGCACTTTTCTTTAATGCCTTTCTAGCTAGGCATGATGATGATAATGATGCTCACATAAAAGATAAGAATTAAAACATAACGGGAGGATCATGAAGCATATAACTATCACATTTAAGTCTAACCCACTTCCTATGCATAGGGATTTTTTGAGCAAACTACTTATGGGAACAATAATCAACTAGCATAGGAAGGTAAAACAAGCATAACTTCAAGATTTTCAACACATATAGAGGAAACTTGATATTATTGCAATTCCTACAAGCATATGTTCCTCCCTCATAATAATTTTCAGTAGCATCATGAATGAATTCAACAATATAACTATCACATAAAGCATTCTTTTCATGGTCTACTTGGATAGAAAATTTACTACTCTTCACATAAGCAAAATTCTTCTCATTCGGAATGGTGGGAGTATCATAAGAGACTTGAATACTATAGATTGTTTCCACATTAAAAGAGTAATGTTCAGAAAAAGGGTAATCATAATCATGACAAGTTTTTTAAATATAATCGTCACTACTTTTTATAGCATAAGTTTCATCACAATAATCATCATAAGTAGCAACTTTGTTCCCATCATAATCGATTGAAACCTCTTCCAAGATAGTGGAATCATCACTAAATAAAGTCATGACCTCTCCAAATCCACTTTCATAATTATCACAATAATATTCAACATCCTCCAAAATAGTGGGATCATTACTTCCTAAAGTTGACACTCTTCCAAACCCACTTTCACCAATATAATCATCATAAGTAGGAGGCATGCTTTCATCAGAATAAATTTGCTCATCAAAACTTGGGGGACAAAAAATATCATCTTCAACAAACATAGCTTCCCCAAGCTTGTGGCTTTGCATATCATTAGCACCATGGATATTCAAGGAATTCATGCTAACAACATTGCAATCATGCTCATCATACAAAGATCTAGTACCAAACATTTTAATGCATTCTTCTTCTAGCAATTGAGCACAATTTTCCTTTCCATCATTCTCACGAAAGATATTAAAAAGATGAAGCGTATGAGGCAAACTCAAGTCCATTTTTTTGTAGTTTTATTTTATAGACTAAACTAGTGATAAAACAAGAAACTAAAAGATTTGATTGCGAGATCTAAAGATATACCTTCAAGCACTCACCTCCCCGGCAACAGCGCCAGAAAAGAGCTTGATGTCTACTACGCAACCTTCTCCTTGTAGACGTTGTTGGGCCTCCAAGTGCAGAGGTTTGTAGGATAGTAGCAAATTTCCCTCAAGTGGATGACCTAAGGTTTATCAATCCGTGGGAGGCGTAGGATGAAGATGGTCTCTCTCAAGCAACCCTGGAACCAAATAACAAAGAGTCTCTTGTGTCCCCAACACACCCAATACAATGGTAAATTGTATATGTGCACTAGTTCGGCGAAGAGATGGTGATACAAGTGCAATATAGATGGTAGATATAAGTATTTGTAATCTGAAAATATAAAAACAGCAAGGTAAATAATGATAAAAGTGAGCACAAACGGTATTGCAATGATAGGAAACAAGGCCTATGGTTCATACTTTCACTAGTGCAAGTTCTCTCAACAATAATAACATAATTGGATCATATAAATATCCCTCAACATGAAACAAAGAGTCACTCCAAAGCCACTAATAGCGGAAAACAAACGAAGAGACTATGGTAGGGTACGAATCCACCTCAAAGTTATCCTTTCTATTCTATCTATTCAAGAGTCCATAGTAAAATAACATGAAGCTATTCTTTCCGTTCAATCTATCATAGAGTTCATACTAGAATAACACCTTAAGACACAAATCAACCAAAACCCTAATGTCACCTAGATACTCCATTGTTACCTCAAGTATCCGTGGGCATGATTATACGATATGCATCACACAATCTCAGATTCATCTATTCAACCAACACAAAGAACTTCAAAGAGTGCCCCAAAGTTTCTACCGGAGAGTCAAGATGAAAACGTGTGCCAACCCCTATGCATAGATTCATTGAACCCGCAAGTTGATCACCAAAACATACATCAAGTGGATCACGTGAATATCCCATTGTCACCACAGATAAGCACGGCAAGACATACATCAAGTGTTCTCAAATCCATAAAGACTCAATCCGACAAGATAACTTCAAAGGGAAAACTCAATCCATTACAAGAGAGTAGAGGGGGAGAAACATCATAAGATCCAACTATAATAGCAAAGCTCACGATACATCAAGGTCGTATCACCTCAAGAACACGAGAGAGAGAGAGAGAGAGAGAGAGCGAGAGAGATCAAACACATAGCTACTGGTACATACCCTCAGCCCCGAGGGTGAACTACTCCCTCCTCGTCATGGAGAGCGCCGGGATGATGAAGATGGCCACCGGTGAGGGATCCCCCCTCCGGCAGGGTGCCGGAACAGGCTCCCAAGAGGTTTTTCGTGGCTACAGAGGCTTGCGGCGGCGGAACTCCCGATCTATCTTGTTCCTTGAAGGTTTTAGGGTACATGGACTTATATAGGCGAAAGAAGTCGATCAGGGGAGCCACGAGGGGCCCACGAGGGTGGAGGGCACTCCCATGGGGGTGGGCGCGCCCCCTGCCTCGTGGCCTCCTCGAAACTTCCTTGACTTCAGCTCCACGTCTCCTGGATCACGTTCTTTCCAAAAATCACGCTCCCGAAGGTTTCATTCCGTTTGGACTCCGTTTGATATTCCTTTTCTTCGAAACACTGAAATAGGCAAGAAAACAGCAATTTGGGTTGGGCCTCCGGTTAGTAGGTTAGTCCCAAAAATGATATAAAAGTGTAAAGTAAAGCCCATAAACATCCAAAACGGGTAATATAATAGCATGGAACAATCAAAAATTATAGATACGTTGGAGATGTATCACAGGCCCTCTCGCGTAACTGCTCGATCGGTTCTCCTTCCGCTAGCGCCATGACTTCCTCGTCCATGACCACTCTCGCTCTGCCAGCTTCCCTCTCGGCGCTGTCCACCTCTTCCCTTCCTCCTCCCTCTGCCAGTCTCATCACGGCCAAACTCACCACCTCCAACTACCTTCTATGGAAAGCCCAGATCCTACCTCCTCTTCGCATCGCCAATGTCACAGGCTACATCGATGGCACTACCCCCACCCCCTCTCGGCTCCTTCCACCTGATGACAAGGGGGAACGTGCGCCCAATCCCGAATATGATGTCTGGTACCATCAGGACTAGATTGTTCTTAGCTACCTGCTCACCTCCCTCACTGATGATGTTCTCCAGCAGGTTATTCGCTTTGACACTTCCCGTGCCATATGGGCGCATCTTGAGGACTTGTACTCTACCCATTGCCGTGCTAATGCTGTGCAGATCTAGCTCGACATGGCCAACTTCCGCAAGGCCAACCTCTCCATGGTGGACTACTTCGCCAAGACTCGCTCCTACACTGACCAGCTAGCGGCTGCTGGGCATCCCATGCGGGATGACGACATCATCACCATCATCATCACCAGTCTTGACAACGAGTATGAGCCTCTCATTACTGCTGTTATGACCCGGATTGATGAGCTGACTCTGGGGGAGCTCTACTCTCATGCTCTCTCCTTTGAGCGTCGCCGCAAGTACCATGCTGCTCGCCTTCATCTTCACGTTGGTGGCTCTTCTGTCAACTACATCGCTTGCGACAAGAACGGCAACAACAACAACCGCGGTGGCAACCATGGCAACTACCATGGCAAGGGCCACAGTAATCAAGGTGACCGCGGCGACTACAACAACAACAACCGCGGCAGCAATCACGGTGACCGCGGTGGCAATCGTCAACGGGGTGACTAAGGTGGAAACCGCGGCGGTGGTGACTACAGGGGTGGTGGTGACACCCGCGTCCAATGCCAACTCTGCCATGGTCCCGGGCACTATGCCTGGGAATGTGGTCAGTGCCACAACCATGCTTTTCAACCCCAACACTCCAAGATGGCAGGTCTGGCGGCTTCTTAACCGCCTTCTATCCTCGGTGACCCTACCTGGTTCACTGACACGAGGGCGTCCGATCATATCACCTCCGACTTGGATCGCCTGACTGTAAGGGACAAGTATCCAGGGAGGGACCGCATCCACACTGCTGACGGCTTAGGTTTGCATATAGCTCATCGTGGTCATGCAATCCTCCCTACCCCTTCTGCCAATCTTAAACTTCGCAACATCTTACATGTTCCCGATGCAGATAAAAATCTTCTCTCTGTTAATCGCCTTGCCATTGATAATCATGCTTATCTAAAATATTATCCTACCCATTTTCTTATGAAGGATTTGATCACCAAGAGGGTCCTTCTTCAAGGCAGATGTGAAAATGGACTTTACCCTGTTCAGCCTTCACCTTTTCGTGCCTTGTCCTCGGTTCGGCTCTCTGCTGCAATTTGGCACGCTAGGCTCGGGCACCCATCCACACAAGTCGTTCAACATGTTTTGGCATCCAATAAACTGCCCTCTTTTAGTCGGTCTATGACGCATGTGTGTAATGCTTGTCAACAAGGCAGAGCACATCAGTTATCTTTTCCTAGATCTTCGAGTGTTTCCTCGTTCCCTTTAGAACTTGTTTTTTCGGATGTGTGAGGACCTGTCAAAACTTCTTCTGGTGGGTTCCAGTACTATGTATTATTTAATGATGATTATAGTAAGTTTGTGTGGATCTATCTCCTTAAAAGAAAATGTGATGTGTTTGATGTTTTTCATGATTTTCTTGCCCATGTAAACTCATATGCGTTCAATTTGATTGGGGTGGGGAATACGAGAAACTTAGCAATACCTTTTTTTCGCCAACTTGGCATCACACATCACATATCTTGCCCACACACACATAAGCAAAATGGTTCCGCTGAACGGAAACATCGTCACATTGTTGACATGGGTCTCTCCCTCTTATCACATGCGTCTATACCCCTGCCGTTCTGGGATGAGGCATATCTGTCCGCCTGCTATCTCATCAATCGCCTCCCTAGCCGTGTCATTGGAAACATGAGCCCTATGGAAAAATTATTTCATACTAAACCCGACTACAATTCTCTACGCACATTTGGTTCTACCTGTTGGCCCAACTTAAGGCCATATAACACTCAAAAACTTGCTTTTCGGTCTCAACAATGTGTGTTTGTCGGCTATAGTATTCGTCACAAGGGCTACAAGTGTTTTCACTTGCCCACAGCCCATGTTTACATTTCACGCGATGTAATCTTTGACGAAAATATTTTTCTGTTTGCTACTACTCAAACTTCCCCTGATCCACCTCGCATTGCTGAAAATGCCATCCTTTTATTCCCGCATGAACACTTGAGTTATGGCACGTCTTTTTCGCAAACTAACCTGGATGCAGGATCATCATCGCCACAGAAAATCCCAACTGCGGGATCCTAGGAGGATCCTGGCGCTGGATCCGGAGCTGATCCTTCCTCAGATCAGGCACCATCAGGTGACAGCGACGCGCCCTTCTGCGCATTAGGCGATAGCAACCGGGGCGAGCCCACGTCTCCATTAGGCCACGTGGTGTCTACGGATGGGCGGCCCGCCTCCTCGACAGTCGTGCCTGCCCGTCTCCCGACCTGGCGGGACCCGCCTCTGGGCCGACCGTCTCGCCTCCCTCAGTCTTGGTAGGACCCGTGGGTGGGCCGGTCACCTCGTCACCCGTTCTGGATTGCGTGGCCCCTGCAGGGCGGGATTCTGATGTGGGGCCGCCTGCTGATCCCACCTGCGGCTCCGGATCCGAGACGGATCTGTCGGCCGCCTCTCGCGATGCGGGATCCCAGGAGGATTCGCCTGCCCGTGTTACTGCATGCGCCCCTCCTGGATCGTCTGTGGCATCTGGATCTGCTGCTCCCCCAACTCATGCAATGGTGACGCGCACCCGCGACAAACACGCGCACTCTCTTGCAGCGCAAGGATGGTACGGTCACATATGACCCGTCTCGTTGTGCGTTCTTGGCGACCCAGGAGCCCACTGATCACTGCAAGGCGGTGACATCTCCGAAGTGGCGCCGTGCCATGCAGCTTGAGCTTGACGCTCTTCATCAAAATGGTACATGGACTTTAGTTCCTCCTCCATCTCATGTTAATGTAATTGATTGCAAATGGGTTTTCAAACTCAAGCATAAATCCGATGGCTCTGTGGATCGTCACAAGGCACGTCTTGTCGCCAAGGGGTTCAAACAGCGGTATGCTTTGGACTATGATGATACATTCAGCCCAGTTGTTAAACCTATCATAGTTCGACTGGTTCTATCTATTGAAGTCTCTCGTGGTTGGCGTTTGCCTCAACTAGACGTTCAAAATGCATTCCTCCATGGCATTGTTCAGGAGGAAGTACACATGAGGCAACCCCCTGGTTTTTTTGATCCCCCTGCTCCTCGCCACCTATGCAAACTCCACAAAGCTATCTACGGTCTCAAACAGGCTCCTCGAGCATGGTATTCTCGGTTGAGTCCTCGGCTGTAGGCTGCAGCAACTTGGTTTTTCAGCGTCAAAGGCTGACACCTCACTTTTTGTCTTCAATCGTGCTGGTGTTACTATATTCATGCTCGTTTACATGGATGACATCATTGTGGTTAGCTCCTCTCCTGCTGCCACCACCAAGCTGCTGCCTGACCTTCAGGCCTCTTTTGCCCTTAAAGATCGGCCCGTTGCATTATTTTCTTGGCATACATGTGCAGTCTTCGCCAAGGGGAATTATTCTGTCTCAACAGAAGTATATTAGCGATATCCTTCTTTGTGCCAACATGGAAAATTGAAAAATATCCACTACACCTATGTGTTCAAGTGAGAAACTAGACAAGGGCAGCGGAACACCTCTATCTATGGAATACAACACAAAATACCGTAGTTTAGTTCGAGCTCTTCAGTACCTGACACTCACGAGTCCGGACATCTCCTTTGCAGTAAATTTTGTTTGTCAGTTTCTTCATGCACCAACAACTATGCACTTCTCGGCTGCCAAGAGAATCTTGAGATATTTGAAGCACACTCGTACCATGGGACTTTCTATCAAGAAGTCTCCTTCAATGCTACTGAGTTGTTTCTCAGATGCACACTGGGCTGGGTGCAGTGATGGTCGTCGATCTACAGGAGGTTTTGTTGTTTTCCTTGGTCCCAATCTTGTATCTTCGAGTCCAAGAAAACAAGCTACAATCTCTCGTCAAGCACGGAGTCTGAGTATAAGGCTCTTGCAAATGGAAAGGCGGAATTAATCTGGATACAATCAGTCATTAGTGAGCTTGGTGTTTTCTTGTCACGACCTCCTGTTTTGTGGTGTGACAATATCGGAGCCACATATCTATCTGCAAATTCGGTATTTCATGCCAGAAATAAGCATATAGAAGTGGATTTTCATTTTGTTCGAGAACGTGTTGCAGCCAAGGCAGTTGATGTTCAGTTCATCTCCTCCAAGGAACAAGTGGTTGATACCGTCACAAAGCCGCTAGCTGAGATGTCATTTGTTTCAAATCGGTACAATCTGAATCTTCTTGTAGGAAGTTCAAATTGAAGGGGGATGTTAAACTGTATATTGTTACAATAAGGAGGTTGTTACTATCTAGGGTTGTGTATATTTTTTTTTGAACCGGGCGTACCCCTTTCCATTTCCATTAAATGGAAATACAACAGTTCCAGAAATCTAGAGAAGAGGGAAAGGAGGTAGCGAGTTCAAAGCACTGACAGGAAACCCACCATGCCCGCCCGCCATCGTGACAAGCACTATGGGGCGAAAACCTGACAGCACCATACATATTACAAATCCAGGACCACCAGCTAAACACGAGACCAAAAGGGCTCAGAAAGTTAAAAACAGACAGTATGCAGGCCGAGAGGTCGATCAGCCCAGCTCATCACCAAGCCAACACTTCTCCATCATCATCCTTCACACTCCTGGTCTTCTCACACATCGCCATCAGCCTGGTTGTGCTCGAGCGGATCATCTCTGTCCCTTGGCGTAGGTCCTCCGCGTCTCCCTGCTTTTGAAGTCCTGCCCAATACAAAAGAAAGGAACAAGCCGAAAACACAATCTCAAACGGAGATTTAATCAACTTCTTCTCAAAGGTAGCTCTATTATGAGCCAGCCAGATGGCCCATGTCACAGCTGCCAGGCCTACAGTGAAGACCTTGGCTCCATTTGGCATAAACATATTGCACCACACATAATATTGCCAAACATTATTAGGACAAGTGTCAGTCCCCAGAACCACACCAATAGATCTCCAAGCCACTCGAGCCACATGGTAGGAGAAAAACAAGTGTGAACTCGTTTCCAGCTGGCCACAAAAGGAACACACAGGGTTTCCTGGCCAGTTTTTTCTTTTCATCACCGATCTGGTGAGAACTGCATCTTGTGCCATTTGCCATAGGAAGACCTTGATTTTAAGAGGAAGTTTGGCTTCCCAGATCCATCTATGGTTGCAGCCACTAATCGGCTTCTCCAGCCATTTATACATAGATTTAGTGGTATATTTGGCATTTTTATTGAGCCCCCAATAGACCGACTCTCTATCAGCAGAGAGGTTTAAACCCACAACTAGCGCACGCATTTTATCCCATTGATCTCTCAGATCAGGGTCAAGACAGCGTCTAAAGAATGAGGAGGGTACAGCACCACCGAAGTTTTCCACTGTGCAATCTTGGTCAGTGCAAATTGTAAATAGCTGTGGAAAGGATAGTTCGAGTGGTGGGAGACCATTCAGGGAGTCTTTCCACACCCTAGCCAGATTACCAGCTCCCAAAGCAATTTGCCTCCCCACCATGTATAAGTCTTTAACTTTTAGGAGGGCTTTCCAGCAAGGTGAATCAGAATATCTCGAGGCCACTCTAGCCACAGATTTGTTATACAAATATCTCGCTCTAACCAGATCTTGCCACACACCTTTCTGGGTTTCGAGTTTCCACCACCATTTCACCATAAGACTGATATTCTGTTTCCTGAGATCTTTGACCCCAAGGCCCCCTTTCTCTTTTGATCTACATACCCTTTTCCATTTAACCAGGTAATAACGATTCCTTATTGCAGCCTTGCCAAAATAACTTTCTTCGATGCTTATCTAGTTTGTCTACAAAAGTCTTGCTCATGAGCCACATCGACATGTGGTAGAGAGACAGTTGCGATAACACCTAAGTAAGCAGAGTGAGCCTGCCCCCTATAGAGGCAGCATTCCCAATCCAAGATCCAAAAAATTTCAAATAATTATCCACAATAAAATCCCACACCCAGTCTTTCAAAGAGGAAAAACTCACTGGCGTTCCTAGGTATTTGATTGGGAAGTGCCCAATCTCACAGTTGAATAGCTCAGCATACCCCTTATCGATCTCAGCATCTCCCCCAATAGTCAGGACCTCACTTTTTTGAAAGTTCACTTTTAACCCTGACATCAGTTTAAACATGTCTTAAGATTCATCGCCTTCTCCATGTCATATTCCAGGCATTATTGTGTCGTCTGCATACTGCAGAACAGCCACCCCATTTGGGACGAGATCAGCAGCTAAACCAGTTAACAGGCCATTTTGTTGAGCTTTGTTGATCATTTTGTTCAGGCAATCTGCAGCTAAATTGAACAAGAAGAGGGAATGCGGATCCCCCTGGCGCACCCCCTTCGCGCTCTGAAAGTACAGCCCCACATAATTATTCAGCTTAATGCTAATTGTAACGTTGTACAGGATCTGTCTCACCCATCCACACCAAGTTTCATCGAAGCCTCTCAGTTTATGGCATTCTAAAAGGAACTCCCAGTTGACTTTATCGTAAGCCTTCTCAAAGTCTAATTTTAGCACCACCCCAGATTCTTTTCTTAACATGGGTGTAATTCAATATCTCATGAAGAGACATGATACCATCCATGATATTCCTACCCTTCACAAAAGCATTCTGTGAGGGACTAATCAGCTTATCAGCATACTTTTCAACTCTCATGTCCATGGTCTTAGTAATCAATTTATACGGGCACCTAAGGAGACAGATTGGTCGGAACTGTTGAATGCGCTCGGCACCGATACTTTTGGAAGGAGAGTGATTACTCCGTAGTTGAGACGCTGCACGTCAAGCATCCCATCATGGAAGTTCCTGAAAATTCTCATAATATCAGCTTTGACAGTATCCCAACAATGCTGGTAGAACTCTGCCGGGATATAGTCCGGGCCGGGTGCTCTATTGGTATCCATTGCAAACAGAGCCTCCTTCACCTCCTCCACAGAAAACTCCCTAGTCAACTCTTCATTGTCTTCTCTCGTAAGTTTTTCCGAATCATCCCACGCACCAGGGTCCATGTGAAAAATGTTACTAGGTGCTGGACCGAACAAACCCTTATAAAACTCCGTGGCATGTGAGATTAGGTTATCAGTGCCCTCAATTTCCACATCTCCACATTTCAGCGTGTGAATAGTGTTTTTCCTCTTACGCCCGTTGGCTATCTTGTGAAAGTAATCAGTGTTAAGGTCCCCTTTGAGCAGCCAACGCTCATGGGACTGTTGGAGCCAGAAAATTTCCTCATTAACTAGAATCTCATGCAGCTCGAAGTTAATGTCAATTTTCCTATTATACATCTCAGGCAGCAGAGGGCCTTCTTCTTCCAGCTCCTCCAGAATAGCTAGTTCCAGCCTAAGCTCTTCCTTTCTCTTCTTATCATGACCATACTTGTGGGATCCCCACCCTTTAAAGAAGGATTTAAATCTTTTGAGCTTGATATTGAGGAGATCTATAGGGTCTTTTGCTTTAACAGCTTTGGACCAGATTTTCTCAACTAAGGGCAAGAAGTCCTCCTTCTTGAGCCAGGCCAGGTCGAACCTGAACTCTCTAGGTTTAGGAGCCTCTCTACCCGAGTCTCCCGAGGAAAGGAGTAAGGGATTATGATCAGAAAGCTCACGAACCAGTTTCCTAACTGTTACGAGCGGAAACAGGTCCTCCCAGTCACTAGACATCGGAATCCTGTCTAGTTTTTCCAAAGTGGGATGGGATTGGTTATTGGTCCAGGTGTACTTGCCACCACTACAAAAAATTTCTCTCGGCCCGAAAGCATTGATAACAGAGTTAAACATATCCATGGATCTATGGTTATGGGCCTTCTTATTCTTTTCTCCCCCATTTCTCAGTATATTAAAATCACCTCCCACAATGTAGGGCTTGTTCATGGAGGAGCAGAAATGGGCGAGTTCAGACAGGAACTCCTCCCTTTTATCCTCATGAGCAGGCCCATACACCGCCAACATACTCCAAATCTTCTTCTTATTGATATCCTTCAATTCAAGATGGATCATATATCTACCAGTATTGTTGTGAACAATGTCTAGATTACCTTTTCTGGCCCCAACCAAAATCCCACCAGACTTGCCATTTGAGGGGATCCAGACCCACTCAAATATATTAAAAGGGTCAATCTTCCTCAAGCATTTAGAGGAGATGTTTTTCTTCATGGTCTCCTCAGAAACCTAAGAAGTCGAGTGTATGGTCACTAATTAGATCGAGAGGCGGTGGCCATACCTTTCTTGCCCACCCTCTGCATAGCCCAAATGAGACCTCTCATTTGGAACGGTTTTTTTGTTTTGGGTTCTCGTAACCTGCCCGGGGCAGGCAGAGTTACCACTATTATTCCTATCCTCAGTCATCATGTTCTTTTGACTTCTAGTCACAGGCCTAGAAATCTTAACCGATGATCTGTGGGTTTTCTTTTTACTACCATGCTTGGATGACACAAACTCGTCATCAAAATATTCATCTTGCTCCAGCCAAGTTAAACTAAGAGGAGCTTTTTTTCCTAGACCATTTGTCACAGATATGTTATTATCGACATCATTATCTTTGTTCATGGCATTCTGTTTGTTCATCAGGTTTTCCCTAGCCTCCTCAAGCTCGTGCAAAATATCAACGCAGGTAAAGTCATTATCAGGAATGCAAACTCCCATTTTATTAGCTCTACATATCAACTCAGCGTCCCCTAATGCAGCAAAAGAATTATTTCTGGGATTTGAAGTATTACCTTCCAGGGTTTTCTTCTTCACAACCATAGCCTTTGCCATCATATCTGCCTGCCCCCCTGAGCACAGCGAAGACTAAACCTCAGGTTAGCTTCAGGAACCAAAGGGGGAGTTGGGACGATCTCATCTTCGTAGTCAGGTGATGGTAAATGTACCAGGTAGTCATCATAGGTCTTCATATTAGGATCAGCTTCTCCCATCACTTCAGACACCTGCGAGACACCAGTCACCATTTCTGCATATGAAACTTTCTGTACAGTAGATGGTATATCATTTACCTATATTTCATGCACCCTAGTCATGCACTCCGGCACGGATTCCTGAGCTTCGCAGTTCTGCTTGTTTTCAGATGTCAGATCATAAGACACCAAAGCAGAATGCTCGTTTGCCAACTTCTCAATGAACAGGGTCTTATCATCATCACTCTCTGACGAATCATATGAGTCGTTCCCTTTTGTATCAACCTTCTCTGATTCAAGCTTTTCCTCAGAGGGAATCAGGCGACAGGCCTTGCCACCTGAAGGAGGAGTTGCCAAGCTCAACAGGAGCCTGGGTTCCTTTGGAGGATTCAACCCCCCCTCCCTCTTGTCTTTTTCTCTTAGGGGTAGTGATTTTGTTATTATGCTGGCTCCTAACAGCCACATTATCATCCTCTACAGGAGGATTTCTGACCACAACCTCTTCCACTTCATACAAAAATCTGTAGAAGCGTCCCCCATACACCCCTCAGCAGAGACAGGGAGTTCATCCACACTGCGGCATCCAATTTTAGCCCGCATGATGAAGGTCTTTTCAGAGTAGACATATCAATCTCTAAGGTCACACCGACAAGCCTGCCCACAAATGCCACGTTCTTCTCACATCTCTTATTCAAGGGGATCTTGCTGATTCTAACCCAGGCAATTTCCATCAGACTTTCACAATCCATGTCATCCGACCATGGAGTGATGCGAACCACAGTCTTGTGTTTCTTCATGGTGATGTATTCAACAAACAGCGCACGCTCAACCTCCCTAACGTTAGGAAATCTCATGACATACTTGTTAGGGGCCACGAGATGAGCAGAGCATCTCCAGCCCTGACCAATGTACAACCCCATGTCATCCTGTAGATCTTGTTTGGAGATGTTACCCTCTACAATAGTAATCAGAACATTCGTATTCTCTCTCTGAGGCTGCCTCTCAATGCTATAATCAGGGAAGTAACAAAAACCCTGCCCCTTAGACTGAAATCCACACATAACAGGAATACACTCCCACGGAATCAGATCAGTACAGATGATCGACAGGTGGCCCTTTCTCTTATAGCGCTCACACAAAGCCTGTGGACATCTAGCAGTGTAATGACCCACAAGGTTGCAGATCTGACATGCATCAGGCATGGGGTTAGGGTTACCAGCGTTGACGGGAGGATCGCGCCTCGCAGCGGGGGTAGGAGACTTCCCATGAGGACGGCGTGCGGCTTTGTCCCCATCCTCGCCGTCGTTGGCCGTCGCCCAGCGGTCAGGTCGAGGCAGTCCAGATCCGCCCGAACCCGCCGCGGCTTCCCACTTGTCGAACCCCGTGTTGCTGGAGCCCGACGCCTTGGTGGTCGAGGACTGCCCCGCATCATCCTTGCGCTTCCACACATTGTTGTCTCGCCCACGGCCGCCGCCGCGGTCAAAACGCCCCGCCCCACGGCCATGCCTGCCCGCACCGAAACCATCTCCCCTCATCTCTCCGCCTCCGCTTCGCCTCGTACTCTCAGGATTTTTTGGTGGGATTTTTGGGGGAGGTGGAGATACGACAACCTGAGCAAAGGATCTACTATCGCCGTGGATCTTCCCCTCCCACCACGAGAAGGAAGGGGGAACCCTAGCTTTCCCTCTCTGCGGCGCCTCCCAAAGATGGAGCAAGCTCTCGTCTAGATCTGAGAAAATGGGGTGTGGACGGGACGGTGGGGCTTTTGTACCTGAGCTGGGCGCCGAAACCCTAGATCGGGGCGGATCCGGGCGGTCGATGGCCTCGTCGCCCACGTGTCGCAGATCGACGCCATGGCGGCCCGGGCCGCGGCCGAGCACCCCAGGGCCCGCATCCGGTCGGGGTGGAGGTCTTGGCGGGCCACGCACGGCCACGTCCACCTTGTTCCTGTGCACCGCAGCACCGCTCCCCTGCTCGACACGACTCTCCGCCCCATCCCCGTTCGTCGGCGCCCCTCCGCGAGACGACCCAATCACCGGCAGGCGATCACTGATCTTGGCGAAGTGGCACGGGAAGGACACGACCCCTCCAACGTCGATCCGTTCCCCCTCGTGAACGTATCGCGCGTCGACCGTGTATCCGCGGCAGTCGAGGAGAACGAGTCGCTGGATGTCGCTATGGAGGAAGATCTCGCCGTCGCGGAACGTGGCGGTGCGGTGCACCAGATCGGCCGCGTACGCCACCCGCCATCGTATGTCGCACGCCATCCTCCAGGTCGCCACCTAGTCGCGTATACGAGACCTAACCGTCATTCACGGGACGGACCGGGCAGCAGGGCATATATGGTCTTTGCCTATGGGTGTATATCCTTTGTAACAAACTCCTGTACATATCCGGCACCGCCGCAGCCTAGAGGCTGAGTATATAATGAACCCAGAGGCCGCCGCCATAGGTGAGCCGATCTAATCTACATCTCTCTAGTTTCACAAACGACACTACTGCTGTTAATTCTTTTATTACACGTCAAGACCTACTTGTAGGATTAGGCCTCTTTATATTATAGGAGTAAGTAAGTACGATAAATAACAAATCCAGAGAGTAATAAAACAGAGGAGCAATCGGCGTTGTAGCAGCAGGGTCTGAACTCTGAAGCCCAAGGTGTCGTTGCTGGCAGTGGCAGTCCAGGCTGCAAGACTGAACTTCAACAGGGCTGTGTGAAGTGTTTAACTTCCTCAGACAATGAAACATTGGCGATCGCTGCAACAGAAAGGGTTCAGTAGTGGGCGCTGAGACCTTACATAACCAGGTTCAGTAGTGACCAGACACATCCAAAATTCCAAATGGTACAGTAGTATTCAGGATCAGCAGAGGCCTCAACAAGCCAAGGTAGACTATGCTACACCCGCAAAAAAGAGCAACTCTGAATCATGTAAAAAGTCGGAATGTGTTGCCAAAGGCCAGTGCCCAAGACTCACTGGTTTCAGTAGTTTGTCTTCTCTATGAACCTGATGAATAGAGTTTTCAGTTTGTAATAAATAAATGAAAAACTTTAGGTGCATCATGGTAATGAAGTTGTCGACGCTTGTCACCACAAAAGTTTCGGTTTTTGGTTCGTGTTTTTCCCCCCACTGAACGAGATGATCGAGATTCGGCTATTTCAAAAAGTCAGAAAATCTCACACAAAAATGGCAAAACCAAAATTTGAATTGTGAATGAAAAATGGCTAATTTTGATGATAAATTAAAACCAAGTAGAACAAAAACATATGTCAAACTCATGTTCATGTGGAGGACAAAAAAAAAATTAGCAGCCTAGCGTTGGGGATTGCAAACCAGCATCAAAGATATAACAGTCCAACATAACCTTCACGATAAGAAAATATCAAATCAGGCAGAATTTTCTGGCTGGAAAATTATGCCGGCCAAGACAAGATTGCTAAATTTCGGCCGCACTTCATTTTTCTCGGCTGAAATCCAAAGCCTTGATCACGACAAGCTGTATCTTCGTGGATCCGTATTTTGTGGCGTACGAACAGTGGCGGTGCCAGAACTGCAGTCTTGTGTAGTCATTTTCAAATTGTTTAGTCAAGTGTATAAATTTAAACAAAAAATTCAACATTTTTACAAGCATATGCTAGTTTCATCAAAAAGCTGGGTAGTCAATTGACTACCCAGCTGATGAGTGGCTTCGTCACTAGTACGAAGTAACGTCAGGGGAGCTACAATACCCTGACTTGTCTTTGCTACATGCACAAGAAAAGAAACCAGAACATTATTTGTATCTACGATGATTATCCACAATATCCGTTGCACCGTCGTGCTTCCGAGTCAGATGATGCAAGGCCCGTAGGTGTTGCGAACCAGAGCTGCATGGGGCCTCATTTTGCTTCGAGACAGATGTTTCAAGGCCTGTGGTTGCTGCGGACCAGGGCTGTGAGGAGCACCGCCGTGCTCTTAGCCAGATGCTACAAGGCCCACTGTTGCAGCGGTCGAAAGGTGCGAGGAGCACAACCGTGTTGCGTGTCGAATCTACGATGGGGGCGCCGTCATTCTACATGATACATGGGTGCTACAAGGGGTCATCAATGCAACGAAGTAACCGCGGATGTTGCGAGGCCACTCGCCGCTTACCGGGAGCATTGGGGTGCTGCATTGGTTGCCGTCGTTGCTATGGGGAGCGGCAGACCTGCTTCGGGGTGCTGCAAGCCGAAGGGCCTCTGCTGCAAGTCAGAGATCCTACCGCGGCGAGCGGGAGAGGAGCGCGATCATCCGCTTTGACACACAGGTGCCACTGTGCGAGACATGGGAGGACACGATGCGTCGACCCTATTCGTACGTCAGCGGTCACGCGCGTGATAATCAGACTGCTTGGGAGACTTTTTCTTGTTGTCAAAAAACAGCTGCTGGGGAGACGGTTGATCTTTCCTACCCTAACATCTGGGTGGCGCTAGTTCAGTGCGTGCCCTGTGTCTGCCGTTTCTAAGAAGTTTCCGTGTCATTTCGTAAAGAAAAGAAAAAGAAAAAAAGGCAGTTTCCGTATCCTTTCACAGAAAACGCCTCCCGACCCGGAATTCAGCGGGCCAAACCGCGGACCCGCCGCGAAGGCGTCCAGATTCCGCTGGAATCTTCCAGGCGTGCCGCGCGCCCTCCCCGATTTTTATTAAGGGCCGTGGTCCCGTCCAGGCCATCGCCGTGGATTCGCCTTGCAGGCAGGCAGGTCTCCGCTCGCCGCGCCGCGCCGCCCGCCGCCCGCCGGTCGCCGCTCCCCCGAGGTAAACGGCGCCTGCCCTCCCTCCCTCCCTCTGGTTCCGCGTTAAATTTCGTCGCGATTTAGGACTTACGAGCTTGGGCGGATTTGATTCGTTCGATGGGGTCTGCTGGCCGATTCATGGGGTATTCTGTCGGCGCCCCGGCGATCCGGGCGAGCCTTGAGTGGTAGGCTTCGGGGTGCTGATCTGCGCTCGGAATTGGATCCGTGGGTGGGTGGGCGCGGCTTGGTAATTTGGGGGAAATTGGGAATTTTCCTCCCGTTTGTTGAAGAAATAGATTGAATTGTTTCAGTAATTCAATATTCCTGAGTAGTTTATGTAGAAATCTATCTTCTTCTAGAGCGTGAACTGTGAACTCAACTCGATCTGGTGTATTCCTGCCTGATTTCTAGAGGGTCTGATCAATATTCTTCTGTGGATAATCGGCAAAATTTTGTTGTTTGAGCGGGCTGAACGGTGTAGGTTATATTAGTGATCCTGTTGCTGACTTGCTGTGGGTACTCAGATTATTTTGTAAGAAGATATGCTCACCTGAGTAACAAAATCAACACTTCTGGGAGTCCCTGAGATCATCAAGTGCCTTGTTTAGCTTAATGCCCTGTAGTCTGTGGATTTGGCTAAATACTAAAATGTTTATGAGTAGAAATATATTAGTATTTCTTATTATACAACGCAGCTGTGTTTTAACACGGTTGTAACCATGGACAGTCTTTCTAGGTGATCTTGTTAGATTAATTTATTTTTTTCAGATTTATTTGTAGACATGGATGATGGATTTTCACATAGGCCAAAATGATGACCCTTTTGGTTTTGGGAGATTTCATAGTACTGACTGAGGCTGGTGCAAAGAATAGGTTGCTGTGTGTTGTGTAACTCTACTGTTTGTAATAACTTGTGCTGTGGAGTACATTCTCTTCTTTTGCCATAGCTCTTTCTAGCAGTGTTGGTGATTGTTATCACTTGAAATTGCAGATTTCATCAACCCTTGACGACTGCAAGATGTCTGCCAATGTCGGGGAGTCGGCGGCAGTCGGTGGCAGCAGCAGCGATGCAGCTGGAGGGAGCTTCGAGTGCAACATATGCTTTGAGTTGCCACAGGAGCCAATAGTAACTCTCTGTGGCCACCTATTCTGCTGGCCGTGCCTCTACAGATGGCTGCACATGCACGCGAACACACCAGAGTGCCCTGTGTGCAAGGCCATTGTTGAAGAAGACAAGCTTGTCCCCCTTTATGGCCGTGGCAAGGACCGCGTCGACCCAAGGTCAAAGAACACACCTGGAGCCGACATTCCTCAGCGCCCAGCTGGCCAGAGGCCTGCGACAGCCCAACAGGCTGATCCTAACAACAATTTCGGCAACGCCCATGCAAATCCATGGTTCATGGGCATGGGGGGCGCGGGGGCGGGTGTCCCGCTGGCGAATGGACGGTGGGGCAACTATGCGTTCTCGGCTGCGTTCGGGGGCCTGTTCCCTATGCTCAGCTTCCAAATGCATGGGTTTCCAGATCCAGCTGCATATGCCCAGCCTGCCGGGTTTCACTATGGGTTTGGTCATGGCCATGGATTCCATGGTGGGCATATGGGGCACGCCCATGGCGTCCCCCGCCAAGGGCCGCTTGGGCAGCAGCAGCAGCAGGCAGATGTCTACCTGAAGGCCCTTCTTATCATGGTCGGGGTTCTTGTGATCGCAAGCCTCCTCGCAGCTTAAAGTGGTTACTTACTGCTATCATCAAATTGTGGTGGTGTTTGGTAGGAGTTGCCAGAGCATACCTTGGTGTAGGCTTATCTCTACCAAATTGGAGACAAGTTCTGTTCGTTCATGTTTGTATGAAGTGTCCCTGGAGTTTCTGTATCTAGATTTGGTTGGTCTTCTTCTGCATGATACATCATCCTATGTTTTGTAGTTTTGACTCCTTTGATTTGATAAACGTGGTGTACAATTGTTGGGAGGTCATCTCCCCGTGTCTGTAACCTGTATCAATCTAGATTGGACAGTGTAGATGAGTACATTTACATGTAATAATTCTCATGTTTGCACAAAGTGACAGTTCATGTACCTTTTGACAGCAAGTTCAGGTGTTGCCGTACTTCTTCCAACTTCTTCCAATATCGTTAAATTTGAATGTAGGATCTATATCTGTGCTTGTTTGTGCAGATGGGCTATTTCATCTTTTTTTGGCTGAATCTTCTATTGTTTTTTTTTCGAGGGTACGCAAATTGTGTGCCTTAGCTTTATAGAAGGAGAGAAATAAGACATACAATAACGTCTACCAGTGGTTGTGAACAGTTGGTACGTATTTACACTAAACGGAGGAGCTGTCAGTTGGTGCAGTTCTAAACAAAGCGTCGTAGCAGGATCTACATGTGAAGCGGAGTACATAGCAGCTTCGGAAGCAGCTAATGAAGGAGTCTGGATGAAGGAGTTCATATCCGATCTAGGTGTCATACCTAGTGCATCGGGTCCAATGAAAATCTTCTGTGACAATACTGGAGCAATTGCATTAGCAAAGGAATCCAGATTTCACAAGAGGACCAAGCACATCAAAAGACGCTTCAATTCCATCCGGGATTTAGTCCAGGTGGGAGACATAGAGATTTGCAAGATACATACGGATCTGAATGTAGCAGACCCGTTGACTAAGCCTCTTCCACGAGCAAAACATGATCAACACCAAGACTCTATGGGTGTTAGAATCATTACTATGTAATCTAGATTATTGACTCTAGTGCAAGTGGGAGACTGAAGGAAATATGCCCTAGAGGCAATAATAAATTTATTATTTATTTCCTTATTTCATGATAAATGTTTATCATTCATGCTAGAATTGTATTAACCGGAAACATAATACATGTGTGAATGCATAGACAAACAGAATGTCACTAGTATGCCTCTACTAGACTAGCTTGTTAATCAAAGATGGTTATGTTTCCTAACCATGAACAAAGAGTTGTTATTTGATTAACGAGGTCACATCATTAGTAGAATGATCTGATTGACATGACCCATTCCATTAGCTTAGCACACGATCGTTTAGTATGTTGCTACTGCTTTTATCCATGACATATACATGTTCAACTATGAGATTATGCAACTCCCGTTTATCGGAGGAACACTTTGGGTGCTACCAAGCGTCACTGGCGTAATCGGGTGATTATAAAGGAGTACTACAGGTGTCTCCAAAGGCAGATGTTGGGTTGGCGTATTTCGAGATTAGGTTTTGTCACTCCGATAGTCGGAGAGGTATCTCTGGCCCTCTCGGTAATACACATCACTTAAGCCTTGCAAGCATTACAACTAATGAGTTAGCTGTGAGATGATGTATTCTGGAACAAGTAAAGAGACTTGCGTAACGAGATTGAACTAGGTATTGGATACCGACGATCGAATCTCGAGGCAAGTAACATACCGATGACAAAGGAACAACGTATGTTGTTATGCGGTCGACCGATAAAGATCTTCGTAGAATATGTAGGAGCCAATATGGGCATCCAGGTCCGCTATTGGTTATTGATCGAGGCGTGTCTCGGTCATGTCTACATTGTTCTCGAACCGTAGGGTCCCGCACGCTTAAGGTTTCGATGGACGGTTATATTATGAGTTTGTGTATTTTGATGTACCGAAGAAGTTCAAGTCCGGATGTGATCACGGACATGACGAGGAGTCTCGAAATGGTCGAGACATAAAGATTGATATATTGGAAGCCTATGTTTGAGTTCGAATGGTTCGGGTGAAATCGGATTTTCTGGAACACCGGGTTACGGAACCCTCCCGGGGTTAATGGGCCTTAGTGGGCCATGAGGGAGAAGAGGAAGGGCCGGCCGGGGCAGGCGCGCGCCTCCCCCTAGTCCGAATAGGACAGGAGAGGGGCGGCGCCCTTCCCTCTTCCCTCCCCCAAGTCCTAATCCAACTAGGAAGGGGGAGTCCTACTCCGGTGGGAGTAGGACTCCTCCCGCGCCTCCTCCTAGGGCCGGCCGCACCCCTTGCTCCTTTATATACGAGGGCAGGGGCACCCTAGAACACACAAGTTGATCCTTGAGATCGTTCCTTAGCCGTGTGCGGTGCCCCTCCACCATAATCCACCTCGGTCATATCGTGGCGGTGCTTAGGCGAAGCCTGCGTCGATAGAACATCAAGATCGTCACCACGCCGTCGTCGACGGAACTCTCCCTCCCGGCTCTCTGGATTGGAGCCCGAGGAGCGCCATCGAGCTGTACGTGTGTCAAGAACTCGAGGCGCCAGAGTAACGGGCTGGGATCGGTTGGATCGTGAGGAGAACGACGACTACTTCCTCTACGTTGTGATCGCTTCGCCCGGTCTCACGAGGGTACGAGACAACACTCTCCCTCTCGTTGCTATGCATCACCATGATCTTGCGTGTGCGTAGGAATTTTTGAAATTACTACGTTCCCCAACAATCCGGACTCGAACAAACTTCGGTACATCAAAATACATAAACTCATAATATAACTGTCATCGAAACCTTAAGCGTGCGGACCCTACGGTTCGAGAACAATGTAGACATGACCGAGACACGTCTCGGTCAATAACCAATAGCGGACCTGGATGCCCATATTGGTTCCTACATATTCTACGAAGATCTTTATCGGTCAAACCGCATAACAACATACGTTATTCCCTTTGTCATCGGTATGTTACTTGCCCGAGATTTGATCGTCGGTATCCAATACCTAGTTCAATCTCGTTACCGACAAGTCTCTTTACTCGTTCCGTAATACGTCATCTTATAACTAACTCATTAGTTACATGCTTGCAAGGCTTGGGTGATGAGTATTACCGAGAGGGCCCAGAGATACCTCTCCGACAATCGGAGTGACAAAACCTAATCTCGAATTATGCTAACTCAACATGTACCTTCGGAAACACCTGCAGTACTCCTTTATAATCACCCATTTACGTTGTGACGTTTGGTAGTACCCAAAGTGTTCTTCCGGTAAACGGGAGTTACACAATCCTCATAGTTACAGGAACATGTATAAGTCATGAAGGAAGCAATAGCAGAATACTAAACGATCAAGTGCTAAGCTAACGGAATGGGTCAAGTCAATCACATCATTCTCCTAATGATGTGATCCCGTTAATCAAATGACAACTCTTTTGTCCATGGCTAGGAAACATAACCATCTCTGATAAACGAGCTAGTCAAGTAGAGGCATACTAGTGACACTATGTTTGTCTATGTATTCACACATGTATTATGTTTCCGGTTAATACAATTCTAGCATGAATAATAAACATTTATCATGAAATAAGGAAATAAATAATAACTTTATTATTGCCTCTAGGGCATATTTCCTTCATCTCCCACTTGCACTAGAGTCAATAATCTAGTTCACATCGCCATGTGATTTAACACCAATATTCATATCTCAGATATGATTAACACCCATAGTTCACATCATCATGTGACCAACACCCAAAGAGTTTACTAGAGTCAATAATCTAGTTCACATCGCTATGTGATTAACACCCAAAGAGTACTAAGGTGTGATCATGTTTTGCTCATGAGAGAAGCTTAGTCAACGGGTCTCATCACATTCAGAGCCGTATGTATTTTGCAAATATTTTATGTCCACAATGCTCGCACGGCTACTCTAGCTAATTGCTCCCACTTTCAATATGTATCCATGTTGAGACTTAGAGTCATCTGGATCGGTGTAAAAGTTTGCATCGATGTAACTTTTACAACAAACTCTTTTATCACCTCCATAATCGAGAAACATCTCCTTAGTCCTTACTAAGGATATTCTTGACCAATGTCCAAATGATCTACTCCTAGATCACTATTGTACTCCTTGCCAAATTCAGAGCAAGGTATACAATAGGTGCGGTACATAGCATAGCATACTTTATAGAACCTATGGTGAGGCATAGGGAATGACTTTTCATTCTCTTTCTATTTTCTGCTGTGGTCGGGATTTGAGTCTTACTCAATTTCATACCTTTGCAACACAGGCAAGAACTCTTTCTTTGACTGTTCCATTTTGAACTATTTCAAAATCTTGCCAAGGTATACTCATTGAAAATCTTATCAAGCGTCTTGATCTATCTCAATAGATCTTGATGCTCAATATGTAAGTAGCTTTTATTGAGGTCTTTTCCTTTTAAACAACTCCTTTAAAACACTCCTTTATGCTTTGCAGAAAAATTCTACATCATTTCTGATCAACAATATGTCACTCACATATACTAATCAGAAAGGCTGTAGTGCTCCCACTCACTTTATTGTAAATATAGGGTTCATCGTAAGTCCATATAAAACTATATGCTTTGATCAACTTATCAAAGCGTATATTCCAACTCCGAGATGCTTGCACCAGTCCATAGATGGATCACTGGAGCTTGCACATTTTGTTAGCACCTTTAGGATTGACAAAACCTTACGTTGCATCATATACAACTCTTCTTTAATAAATCCATTAAGGAATGCAGTTTTGACATCCATTTGCCGATTTCATAAAATGTGGTAATTGCTAACATGATTGAGACAGACTTAAGCATCGATACGAGTGAGAAAATCTCATCGTATTCAACCCTTGAACTTGTTGAAAACCTTTTGCAACAATTCGAGCTTAGTGGATAGTAACACTACTATCGTTGTCCGTCTTCCTCTTGAAGATCCATTTATTTAACATGGCTTGTCGATCATCGAGCAAGTCAATCAAAGTCCATACTTTGTTTTCATACATGGATCATATCTCGATTTTATGGCCTCAAGCCATTTCGCGAATCTGGGCTCATCATCGCTTCCTCATAGTTTGTAGGTTTATCATGGTCTAGTAACATGACTTTCGTAACAGGATTACCGCACCACTTTGGTGCGGACCGTACTCGGAAGACCTACGAGGTTACGTAGTAACTTGATCTCAAGTTTCATGATCATCATCATTAGCTTCCTCACTAATTGGTGTAGGAATCATCGGAATTGATTTCAGTGATGAACTATTTTCCAATTCGGGAGAAGGTACAAATTACCTTATCGAGCTCTACTTTCCTCCCACTCACTTCTTTCGAGAGAAACTCCTTCTCTAGAAAGGATCCATTTTAGCAACGAATAACTTGCCTTCGGATCTGTGATAGAAGGTGTACCCAATAGTTACCTTTGGGTATTCTATGAAGACGCACTTCTCCGATTTGGGTTTGAGCTTATCAGGATGAAACTTTTTCACATAAGCATCGTAGCCCCAAACTTTAAGAAATGACAACTTGGGTTTCTTGCTAAACCACAGTTCATATGGTGTCGTCTCAACGGATTTAGATGGTGCCCTTTTAACGTGAATGTAGCTGTCTCTAATGCATAACCCCAAAACGACAATGGTAAATCAATAAGAGACATCATAGATCGCATCATATCCAATAAAGTGCGGTTACGATGTTCGGACACACCATAACATTGTGGTGTTCCAGGTGGCGTGAACTGTGAAACTATTCCACATTGTTTTATATGAAGGCCAAACTCGTAACTCAAATATCCGTCTCCGCGATCAGATTGCAGAAACTTTTATTTTCTTGTTACGATGATTTTTCCACTTCACTCTGAAATTCTTTGAACCTTTCAACTATCTCAGACTAATGTTTCATCAAGTAGATATACCCATATCTGCTCAAATCATCTTGTGAAGGTCAGAAAATAAAGATACTTGCCACGAGCATCAACACTCATTGGATCGCATACATCGGTATGTATTATTTCCAATAAGTTAGTAGCTTGTTCCATTGTTCCGGAGAACGGAGCTTTAGTCATCTTGCCCAAAAGGCACGGTTCGCAAGCATCAAATGATTCATAACCAAGTGATTCTGAAAATCCATCTTTATGGAGTTTCTTCATGCGCTTTACACCGACATGAGCCAAACGGCAGTGCCACAAATAAGTTGCACTATCATTATTAACTTTGCATCTTTTGGCTTCAATATTATGAATGTGTGTATTACACGATCGAGATCCAACAAACCATTTTCATTGGGTGTATGACCATAGAAGGTTTTATTCGTGAAAACAGAACAACAATTATTCTCTAACTTACATGAATAACCGTATTGCAATAAACATGATCAAATCATATTCATGCTCAACGCAAACACCAAATAACACTTATTTAGGTTTAATACTAATCCCGAAAGTATAGGGAGTGTGCGATGATGATCATATCAATCTTGGAACTATTTCCAACACACATCGTCACTTCACCCTCTAACTAGTCTTTGTTTATTCTGCAACTCCCGTTTCGAGTTACCAATCTTAGCAACTGAACTAGTATCAAATACTGAGGGGTTGCTATAAACACTAGTAACGTACACATCAATAACATGTATATCAAATATACTTATGTTCACTTTGCCATCCTTCTTATCCGCCAATCACTTGGGGTAGTACCTCTTCCAAAGGACCAGTCTCTTTGCAAGAGAAGCACTTAGTCTCGTGCTTAGGACCAGACTTGGGTTTCTTCACTTGAGCAGCAACTTGCTTGCTGTTCTTCTTGAAGTTCCCTTCTTTTCCTTTGACTTTTCTTGAAACTAGTGATCTTGTTAACCATCAACACTTGATGCTCTTTTCTTGATTTCTACCTTCACGATCTCAACATCGCGAAGAGCTCAGAATAACTTTCGCCATCCTTTGCATATTATAGTTCATCACAAAGTTTTAGTAACTTAGTGATGGTGACTAGAGAATTTCATCAATCACTATCTTATCCGGAAGATTAACTCCCACTTGATTCAAGCGATTGAAGTACCTGATAATCGAGCACATGCTCACTAGTTGAGCGATTCTCCTCCATCTTTTAGCTATAGAACTTGTTGGAGACTTCATATCTCTCAACTCGGTATTTGCTTGAAATATCAACTTCAATTTCTGGAACATCTCATATGGTCCATGACGCTCAAAACGTCCTTGAAATCCCGATTCTAAGCCATTAAGCATGGTGCACTAAACTATCAAGTAGTCATCATATTGAGCTAGCCAAACGCTCATAATGTCTCGATCGCTCCTCGCAATAGGTGCATCACCTAGCGGTGCATCAAGGACATAATTATTCTCTTGCAGCAATGAGGATAAACCTCGGATCACGGATCCAATCCGCATCATTGCTACTAACATCTTTCAAAACAGTTTTCTAGGAACATATCAAAATAAACATATGAAAGCAACAACGTGAGCTATTGATCTACAACATAATTTGCAAAATACTACCGGGACTAAGTTCATGATAAATTTAAGTTCAATTAATCATATTACTTAAGAACTCCCACTTAGATAGACATCCTCTAATCCTCTAAGTGATCACGTGATCCAAATCAACTAAACCATGTCCGATCATCACGTGAGATGGAGTAGTTTCAATGGTGAACATCTCTATGTTGATCATATCTACTATATGATTCACGCCGACCTTTCGGTCTCCGTGTTCCGAGGCCATATCTCAGATATGCTAGGCTCGTCAAGTATAACTTGAGTATTCGCGTGTGCAACTGTTTTGCACCCGTTGTATTTGAACGTAGAGCCTATCACACCCGATCATCACGTGGTGTCTCAAAGACGAAGAACTTTCGCAACGGTGCATACTCAGGGAGAACACTTCTTGATAATTAGTGAGAGATCATCTTAAAATGCTACTGTCAATCAAAGCAAGATAAGATGCATAAAGGATAAACATCACATGCAATCAATATAAGTGATATGATATGGCCATCATCATCTTGTGCTTGTGATCTCCATCTTCGAAGCACCGTCGTGATCACCATCGTCACCGGCGCGACACCTTGATCTCCATCGTAGCATCATTGTCGTTTCGCCATCTATTGCTTCTACGACTATCGCTACCGCTTAGTGATAAAGTAAAGCAATTACAGGGCGCTTGCATTTCATACAATAAAGCGACAACCATATGGCTCCTGCCAGTTGCCGATAACTTGGTTACAAAACATGATCATCTCATACAATAAAATATAGCATCACATCTTGGCCATATCACATCACAACATGCCCTGCAAAAACAAGTTAGACGTCCTCTACTTTGTTGTTGCAAATTTTACGTGGCTGCTACGGGCTTAAGCAAGAACCAATCTCACCCACGCATCAAAACCACAACGATAGTTTGTCAAATAGACTCGTTTAACCTTCACAAGGACGGGCGTAGCACACTCGGTTCAACTAATGTTGGAGAAACAGACACCGCTAGTCACGTGTGTGCAAAGCACGGCGGTAAAACCAGTCTCGCGTAAGCGTCTGCGTAATCGCGGTCCGGGCCGCTTCATCCAACAATACCGCTGAACCAAAGTATGACATCTTTGGTAGGCAAGATGACTTATATCGTCCACAACTCACTTGTGTTCTACTCGTGCATATAACATCAAACCATAAAAACCTAGGCTCTGATGCCACTGTTGGGAACGTAGTAATTTCAAAAAAATTCCTACGCACACGCAAGATCATGGTGATGACATAGCAACGAGGGGAGAGTGTTGTCTACGTACCCTCGTAGACCAAAGCGGAAGCGTTGACACAGCGTAGTGGAAGTAGTCGTACGTCTTCCCAGTTCAACCGATCCAGACACCGTTACTCCGGCACCTCCGAGTTCTTGACACACGTACAGCTCGACACCCTCGTTCTCCAATCCAGTAGAGGCTCCGAGGGGAAGTTCCGTTAGCACGACGGCGTGGTGACGATCTTGATGTTCTCCTGTCGCAGGGCTTCGCCTAAGCACCGCTACAATATGACCGAGGTGTAATATCGTGGAGGGGGGCACCGCACACGGCTAAGGAACGATCTCAATGATCAACTTGTGTATCCTAGGGTGCCCCCCTACCCCCGTATATAAAGGAGGGAGGAAGGAGGAGGCCGGCCCAAGGGGGGCGCGCCATAGAGGAGGGGGAAACCTACTCCAAGTAGGTTTCCCCCCTTTTCCTTATCTTATTTGAAGGGGGAAGGAAAGAGTACTAGTATTAGGAATAAGTACTAGTAGTAGTAATAGGAAGAGGGGAAGGAGAAAGGAAAGGGGGCCGCCCCTTCCCCAATTCGGATTGGGCTGGGGCGCGCCTCCCTTGTTCCTTCTCCTTCTTCCTATATGGGCCCAATAAGGCCCATATACCTCCCGGGGTTCCAGTAACCTCCGGTAGCTCCAAACTTCTCCGGAACCTTTCCGGTGTCCAAATATATCCGTCCAATATATCAATCTTTATGTCTCGACCATTTCGAGACTCCTCGTCATGTCCGTGATCACATCCGGACTCAACAAACTTCGTACATCAAAATACATAAACTCATAATATAACCATCATCGAAACCTTAAGCGTGCGGACCCTACGGTTCGAGAACAATGTAGACATGACCGAGACACCGTCTCGGTCAATAACCAATAGCGGGACCGGATGCCCATATTGGTTCCTACATATTCTACGAAGATCTTTATCGGTCAAACCGCATAACAACATACGTTATTCCCTTTGTCATCGGTATGTTACTTGCCCGAGATTTGATCGTCGGTATCCAATACCTAGTTCAATCTCGTTATCGCAAGTCTCTTTACTCGTTCCGTGTCGTCATCTCATAACTAACTCATTAGTTACATGCTTGCAAGGCTTGGGTGATGAGTATTACCGAGAGGGCCCAGAGATACCTCTCCGACAATCGGAGTGACAAAACCTAATCTCGAATTATGCTAACTCAACATGTACCTGGAAACACCTGTAGTACTCCTTTATAATCACCCGATTACGTTGTGACGTTTGGTAGTACCCAAAGTGTTCTTCCGTAAACGGAGTTACACAATCCTCATAGTTACGAGGAACATGTATAAGTCATGAAGGAAGCAATAGCGAGAATACTAAACGATCAAGTGCTAAGCTAACGGAATGGGTCAAGTCAATCACATCATTCTCCTAATGATGTGATCCGTTAATCAAATGACAACTCTTTTGTCCATGGCTAGGAAACATAACCATCTCGATAAACGAGCTAGTCAAGTAGAGGCATACTAGTGACACTATGTTTGTCTATGTATTCACACATGTATTATGTTTCCGGTTAATACAATTCTAGCATGAATAATAAACATTTATCATGAAATAAGGAAATAAATAATAACTTTATTATTGCCTCTAGGGCATATTTCCTTCAATATGGCCAGAAGTTGTGATGAATGATGAATTGTGATGTATGAGATCATGTTCTTGTAATAGAATTCACGACTTGCATGTCGATGAGTATGACAACCGGCAGGAGCCATAGGAGTTGTCTTTATTTTTTGTATGACCTGCGTGTCATTGAAGAACGCCATGTAAACTGCTTTACTTCATTACTAAACGCGTTAGTCATAGAAGTAGAAGTAGTCGTTGGAGATCATGGTGTCGAGCCGGTGACAAGATGATCATGGAGCCCCGAAGATGGAGATCAATGGAGCTTTATGATATTGGCCATATCATGTCACAACTATATAATTGCATGTGATGTTTATTATGTTTATGCATCTTGTTTACTTAGGACGACGGTAGTAAATAAGATGATCCCTTACAAAATTTCAAGAAGTGTTCTCCCCTAACTATGCACTGTTGCTACAGTTCGTCGCTTCTAAGCACCACGTGATGATCGGGTGTGATGGATTCTTACGTTCACATACAACGGGTGTAAGACAGTTTTACAATGAAAACACTTAGGGTTAACTTGACGAGCCTAGCATGTGCGGACATGGCCTCGAACACGGAGACCTAAAGGTCGAACACGAGTCGTATGGAAGATACGATCAACATGAAGATGTTCACCGACGATGACTAGTCCGTCTCACGTGATGATCGGACACGGGCTAGTCGACTCGGATCGTGTAACACTTAGATGACTAGAGGGATGTCTAATCTAAGTGGGAGTTCATAATTTTGATTAGAACTTTATTATCATGAACTTAGTCTAAAACCTTTGCAAATATGTCTTGTAGATCAATGGCCAACGCTAATGTCAACATGAACTTCAACGCGTTCCTAGAGAAAACCAAGCTGAAAGATGATGGCAGCAACTATACGGACTGGGTCCGGAACCTAAGGATCATCCTCATAGCTGCCAGGAAGCCATATGTCCTAGAAGGACCGCTAGGTGACGCTCCCGTCCCAGAGAACCAAGACGTTATGAACGCTTGGCAAGCTTGTGCTGATGATTACTCCCTCGTTCAGTGCGGCATGCTTTACAGCTTAGAACCGGGGCTCCAAAAGCGTTTTGAGCACCACAGAGCATATGAGATGTTCGAAGAGCTGAAACTAGTTTTCCAAGCTCATGCCCGGGTCGAGAGATATGATGTCTCCGACAAGTTCAACAGTTGTAAGATGGAGGAAAACAGTTACATCGGTGAGCACATCCGAAGATGTCAGGTTGCACAACCGTATGACCCAAATGAACATTAACCTCCCGGATGAGGCGGTCATTCGACAGAATCCTCGATCGCTCCCACCAAGCTACAAGAGCTTTGTGATGAACTACAACATGCAGGGGATGGTAAAGACCATTCTGAAGTGTTCTCGATCTTTGAAGTCAGCAGAGGCTGAAATCAAGAAAGAACATCAAGTGTTGATGGTCAATAAGACCACTAAGTTCAAGAAGGGCAAGGGTAAGAAGAACTTCAATAAGGACGGCAAAGATGTTGCCGCGCCCGTAAGCCACTTTGGGAAGAAGTCAAAGAATGGACCCAAGCACGAGACCGAGTGCTTTTATTGCAAGGGAAGGGTCTTCGAAGCGGAACTGCCCCAAATACTTAGCGGATAAGAAGGCGGCAACACCAAAGGTATATTTGATATACATGTAATTGATGTGTACCTTACCAAGATTCGTAGTAACTCCCGGTATTTGATACGGTGCCGTTGCTCATATTTGTAACTCACAGCAGGAGCTGCGGAATAAGCGGAGGCTGGCGAAGGGCGAGGTGACGATCGCGTCGGGAATGGTTCAGAGTCGATGTGATCGCCGTCGCACGCTACCTCTACATTTACCTCTGAATTAGTTTTGAACCTTAATAATTGTTATTTAGTGCCATGTTTGAGCATGAACATTGTATCCGGATCTCGTTTAATCTGAGATGGCTACTCATTTAAGTCCGAGAATAATGGTTGTTCGATTTATATGAGAGATATGTTTTATGGTCATGCTCCGATGGTCAATGGTTTATTCTTAATGAATCTCGAGCGTAATATTACACATGTTCATAGTGTGGATGCGAAAAGATGTAAAGTTGATAACGATAGTCCCACATACTTGTGGCACTGCCGCCTTGGTCACATTGGTGTCCAGCGCATGAAGAAGCTCCATGTTGATGGACTTTTAGAGTCTCTTGATTATGAATCGTTTGACACATGCGAACCATGCCTCTTGGGCAAAATGACCAAGACTCCGTTCTCCGGAACAATGGAGCGAGCGACCAACTTGTTGGAAATCATACATACTGATGTGTGCGGTCCAATGAGCGTTGAGGCTCGCGGAGGATATCGTTATGTTCTCACTCTCGCTGATGACTTAAGTCGATATGGGTATGTCTACTTAATGAAACACAAGTCTGAGACCTTTGAAAAGTTCAAGGAATTTCAGAGTGAGGTAGAGAATCAACATGACCAAAAGATAAAGTTCCTACGATCAGATTGTGGAGGAGAATATTTAAGTCACGAATTTGGCACACACTTAAGGAAATGTGGAATCGTTTCACAACTCACGCCGCCTGGAACACCTCAGCGAAACGGTGTGTCCGAACGTCGTAATCGCACTTTATTGGATATGGTGCGGTCTATGATGTCTCTTACCGATTTACCGCTATCATTTTGGGGATACGCTCTAGAGACAGCTACATTCACTTTAAATAGGGCACCGTCTAAATCCGTTGAGACGACACCGTATGAATTATGGTTTGGAAAGAAACCTAAGCTGTCGTTTCTAAAAGTTTGGGGATGCGATGCTTATGTCAAGAAACTTCAACCGAAAAGCTCGAACCCAAGTCGGAAAATGCGTATTCATAGGATACCCTAAGGAAACTGTCGGGTATACCTTCTACTTAAGATCCGAAGGCAAGATCTTTGTTGCCAAGAACGGATGCTTTCGGAAAAGAGTTTCTCTCGAAAGAAGTAAGTGGGAGGAAAGTAGAACTCGATGAAGTACTACCTCTCGAGCGGGAAAGTGGTGCAGTAGAGAAACCGTTCTGTGATGCCCACACCAATGTAAGAGGAAAACAATGATGATGATCAAGGTACTTTGGATCAAGTTACTACAGAACTTCGTAGGTCCACAAGGACACGTTCCGCACCAGAGTGGTACGGCAACCCTGTCCTGGAAATCATGTTGTTAGACAACAATGAACCTTCGAACTATGAAGAAGCGATGGCGGGCCCGGATTCCAACAAATGGCTTGAGGCCATGAAATCCTGAGATAGAATCCATGTATGAAAACAAAGTATGGACTTTGACAGACTTGCCGATGATCGTGAGCGATAGAAAACAAATGGATTTTTAAGAAGAAGGCGGACGCGGATGGTAATGTTACCATCTATAAAGCTCAACTTGTCGCTAAGGGTTATCGACAAGTTCAAGGGATTGACTACGACGAGACTTTCTCTCCGTGGCGAAGCTGAAGTCCGTCCGAATCATGTTAGCAATTGCCGCATACTATGATTATGAGATATGGCGATGGATGTCAAAACGGCATTCCTTAACGGACATCTTAAGGAAGAAGCTGTATATGATGCAGCGGAAGGTTTTGTCGATCCTAAGAACGCTAACAAAGTATGCAAGCTCCAATGATCCATTTATGGACTGGTGCAAGCAGCTCGGAGTTGGAACATTCGCTTTGATGAGATGATCAAAGCGTTTGGGTTTATGAGACTTATGGAGAAGCCTGCGTTTACAAGAAAGTGAGTGGGAGCTCAGTAGCATTTCTCCTATTATATGTAGATGACATACTCTTGATGGAAAATGATACAAAACTTCGGACAGCATTAAGGCCTACTTGAATAAGTGTTTTTCAATGAAGGACCTTGGAGAAGCTGCTTATATATTAGGCATCAAGATCTATAGAGATAGATCGAGGCGCCTCATAGGTCTTTCACAAAGCACATACATTGATAAGATTTTGAAGAGGTTCAAAATGGACCAGTCCAAGAAGGGTTCTTGCCTATGTTACAAGGTGTGAGATTGAGCTCAGCTCGATCACCGACCACGGCAAAAGATAAAGAAGAGATGAGTGTCATCCCTATGCTTCAGCCATAGGATCTATTATGTATGCCATCTTGTGTACTGCGGACCGATGTAAACCTTGCCGTAAGTTTGGTTGCAAGATACCAAAGTAATCCCGCAAGGAACACCGGACAACGGTCAAGAATATCTGAAGTACGAAAAGGACAAAGGACATGTTTCTCGTTTATGGAGGAGACGAAGAGCTCGTCAGAAGGGTTACGTCGGCGCTTAGCTTCGACTCAGATCCGATGACTCTAAGTCACAAACCGGATCGTGTATATGTTGAATGGTGGAGCGATGGTGGTGCATTTTGCAAGCGAGCGTCGTGGCGGGATCTACGTGTGAAGCGGAGTACATGGCAGCCTCGGAGGCAGCGCATGAAGCGATTTGGGTGAAGGAGTTCATCACCGACCTAGAGTCATACCCAATGCGTCGGGCCGATCAAACTCTTTCGTGACAACACTGGAGCTATTGCCCTTGCCAAGGAGCCAGGTTTCACAAGAAGACCGGCACATCAAGCGTCGTTTCAACTCCATCCGTGAAAATGTTCAAGATGGAGACATAGAGATTTGCAAAGTGCACACGGATCTAAATGTCGCAGATCCGTTGACTAAACCTCTCTCGCGTGCAAAACATGATCAACACCAGAACTCTATGGGTGTTCGATTCATCACAATGTAACTAGATTGGTGACTCTAGTGCAAGTGGGAGCTGTTGGAAATATGCCCTAGAGGCAATAATAAAAGTATTATTATATTTCATTGTTCATGATAATTGTCTTTTGTTCATGCTATAACTGTATTATCCGGAAATCGTAATACACGTGTGAGCACATAGACCACAATATGTCCCTAGTGAGCCTCTAGTTGACTAGCTCGTTGTGATCAACAGATAGTCATGGTTTCCTGACTATGGACATTGGATGTCGTTGATAACGGGATCACATCATTAGGAGAATGATGTGATGGACAAGACCCAATACTAAGCATAGCATAAAAGATCGTGTAGTTCGTTTGCTAGAGCTTTACCAATGTCAAGTATCTCTTCCTTCGACCATGAGATCGTGTAACTCCCGGATACCGTAGGAGTGCCTTGGGTGTATCAAGCGTCACTGGCGTGGCGGGTGACTATAAAGGTGCATTCTGGTATCTCCGAAAGTATCTGTTGGGTTGGCACGGATCGAGACTGGGATTTGTCACTCCGTATGACGGAGAGGTATCTCTGGGCCCACTCGGTAATGCATCATCATAATGAGCTCAAGGTTGCCAAGGTTGGCCACGGGATCATGGATTACGGTACGAGTAAAGTGACTTGCCGGTAACGAGACTGAACAAGGTATTGGGATACCGACGATCGAGTCTCGGGCAAGTAACGTACCTGAGGGAGTCCTGGACTAGGGGGTATCCGGACAGCCGGACTATCAATATCCGCCGGACTCCCAGACTACGAAGATAGAAGATTGAAGACTCCGGCTCGTGTACGGAAGGTACTTTCCTTGGCGTGGAAGGCAAGCTTGGCGATACGGATATGTAGATCTCCTACCATTGTAACCGACTCTGTGTAACCCTAGCCTCTCCGGTGTCTATATAAACCGGAGGGCCTTAGTCCGTAGGACACAACATTACATCTCAACAATCATACCATAGGCTAGCTTCTAGGGTTTAGCCTCCTTGATCTCGTGGTAGATCTACTCTTGTACTACCCATATCATCAATATTAATCAAGCGGGGCGAGGGTATTACCTCCATCGAGAGGCACGAACACTGGGTAAAAACATTGTGTCCCTCGTTTCTGTTACCATCCGCCTAGACGCACGATTGGGACCCCCTACCGAGATCCGCCGGTTTTGACACAAGCAAGTCTTGATTGACAAAGGGAATTGCATACGGGTTTTGATCGAATCCTCGACATCGTGGTTCAACCGATGAAATCATCGAGGAACATGTGGGAGCCAACATGGGTATCCAGATCCGCTGTTGATTATTGCCGAGAGTCGTCTCGGTCATGTCGCATGTCTCCGAACCCGTAGGGTCTACACACTTAAGGTTCGGTGGCGCTAGGGTTAGTAGGAAGACTAGTATGTGACTACGAATGTTGTTGAGTCCGGATGAGATCCCGGACGTCACGAGGAGTTTGGAATGGTTCGGAGGTAAAGAATAATATATAGGAAGTGGTATTTCGCCATCGGAAAGTTTGGGATCTCCGTAATGTACTGGGACCACCGGAAGGGTCCCGGGTCCACCGGTGGGGCCACCTATCCGGAGGGCCCCATGGGCTGAAGTGGGAGGAACCAGCCCATAGTGGGCTGGTGCCCCTAGGCCCACACCCTGCGCCTAGGGTTGAAACCCTAGGGGTGGGCGCCCACTTGGCTTGGGGGCACTCCACCCCTTGGCCGCCGCCCCTTGGAGATTGGATCTCCGGGGCGGCGCGCCTGGGGCCTATATAAAGGGGGAGGAGGGGGCTGCTGTACCCATCTCCAAGGCGCAGCCCCTCCCCTCCCCAACACCTCTCCTCCTCCGCAAGCGCTTGGCGAAGCCTGCCGAATCTTCACGCACCAACACCACCACGCTGGTCGTCGTCTGCCGTTGAGCGAGCTTCCTCAACCTCTCCTTCCCCTTGCTAGATCAAGAAGGAGGAGACGTCTCCCGTCCGTCACGTGTGTTGAACGCGGAGGTGCTGTCCGTTCAGCACTTGGACATCGGTGATCTGAATCACGTCGAGTACGACTCCATCATCACCTTGCAAGCTTCCGCACGCGATCTACAAGTGGTATGTAGATGCAAACTCTCTCCCAATACTCGTTGCTTAGATGAACTCATGGATGGATCTTGGTGAAACCGTGGGAAAAATTTTAATTTTCTGCAACGTTCCCCAACAACACGCCTAAAGCCATCACCTTTAACATCGACTAGGAGCCGCAGCAACCACCAAGCGGTGCAAAGCCAGTTCTGCCACGGTGGCCTTCACCCGCGCCAGGGGACTGCCACCGAAATGGATCCGCCCCGCACCTCCAACCACACTCCGGCACCACACCGCCGAGGCATCGCCGCACGCCTCACACGGCAGCAGCAGAACGCTCGCTGCCCTCCAAGACCCTTCCTGGTAAGGCCTCGCAGCACCGCCGCCGCCATGGCTGCGCTCGCACCGCCGCCACCACCAGTGCCAGTGCACCACCTATACCCTCCAACCTGTCGTGCTCCACGCAAGTATCCAAAGACAACCGCCGCACTCCCTGCCGTGAACATCCCAAGGACGCCGGCCAGCGCCGAAGACGCACCAGATCGGGGCCGAAACCCCGGATCCGCGCTCTGGGCGTTGCCAGCCAGCACCACCAACCCGCCGCAAGCCAGCCCCACCGGGAGCGAGTCGCCATGGCGCCGCCGCCCTCGCTCCGCCAAAGACCGAACATACGACCGCAGCCCGCCGTCCGCGCCAGGCCACGCATCCCCCGAGCAGCAACGCCTCTGAGCGCCACCGACCGTGGGCGCTAAATCCGGCCGGGCCACGCCAGGCCGCGCCACCCCAAGGCAACGCCCCGCTCCATCCAGCACCACCGGGACGCCGCTGGGCCGCCTGACACCAAGAGGAAGAGCGTCCCGTGCCGCCTGCGTACCTCGAGGGAAGGGGGGACCCCGCTGCCGTCGACGCGCTCACGGGCTTTGCCCGGCGGCGTCCGCTGGCGGCGGCGAGGGAGGGAAGGGGAGGGGTGGGGGCTGGCGGCGGTGGAGATTAGGGTTCTGCACGAGGGACGGGGGAAACAAATTGAATCATTGCAAATGGATGGCGCCACTGCACTGACGCCACACAAACAGAATCCCCTAGCACGTGAAACTAAACCTGCGAAGTTGTCTGCACCCAGGCTATTCTGCTGAACGCCTGTTGTGCCTCAGCCTCTTGTGCCGACCACGCAGATGAACTGAACGAAGACAAAGCAAAACAAGCCTGAAACCCTGAACAGTCGTGTGGCACATGCATGCTGCGTGACCTCCCATGTTCACAGATTGTACTATTTTTCTTCCGGATCTTATGGTTACAAAAACAGCCTTGCTAAATCTCAATTGACTTGTAGTTGGTGCTATATTCGTGATATACATTAGGATCCTGAGTAAAACTTGGTTGCCAATGCAATGCATCATTTGTATGGACTAAACTTAGCTTACATGGTAAACCTAACTTTCATGGTAAAGTTGTTTTGTCGTCGAACTAGACCACTTAGATTTCAAATCCTAGACTTAACACGATGCAAGATTTGTCGGCTCATTCTCTCAAAAAAGCTCATATGGATAGAGTGTGCGTACTTGTATTCACAGGGGTAATTGTGTGTGCGGTCGTGTGCATTTGTACCGTGTTTTTTTCAAGTCGATATACGTCACTAGTTTAGACGTGGGTATGTCATCATCAATATTTACCGTCGTCAACGTGTATTTTTTTTATTTAAAAAAAATGATGTACCTTCGGCCTCTGCATCTGGACGATGCATTCAGTCATATTATTAATTATTCATAAAGACCATACAAGGTGATACATCAATAAGCCTGAAGCCACCATCTTGGCAACACCGTTACTACCCATATTCTCCCAAGCCACTACCTGGATTGGGTCCCACACCGGTCTGGCACACTCCTAGTGAGCACCGCACGCTGCAAGGGCCGTCACCTCCATCATCCCTCGGTCCATCCTTAGAGCAGAACTGAAGCACCGACCTTGCCAGGCCTCTATGCCATCAACACCACCATGACGCCAGACAGCTTCCTCCCGCGCGAGTCATCTCCGAGCATCAGACGCCGATCTCCACAGTGCCACGCACCATCAATGTGTAAGATGAAGCACCGTTCCACCAAAGTCGCCGCCCTCCGGTCCCTCGAGCCCATGTGCACCTTCGAGAATGACGCCCCAAGGGGAAACGACACCAGAGAGCCGTCTCATCCGATCTACCGATCAAGGGTTTTCCCCAGAGGTAGCAGAGAGTGCCCTTGAACTTCTCCACGACGATGCCTTCAGGAAGGGAACGATGCAGACAACGTAGCCATCGCCGGCCTTGGCAATAGCCAATAGTATGTTTTCACCCAGATTTGATCAAAGACCTCCATCTCTCGTGCACGGGTCGCCGTCATCCTTGCCGGGATCTGGATGATCCCACTGCCAGATCTCATCAAGGAGAATTCCCCTATCGAGACCCGCCGGCCTAGCAGGGGAGGCCGAGACCGCGCCCGCAGGACCAGATCCACGATGGATCCATGCCCGTACCGCCGCCTCGGAGCTCACCCCGCGCGTAGCCGCCACCGTCTGCTGAGACCCGCCGCCGCGCGCCCGCCACCGCTCGTCGAGGCCTGCTACCTCGCGCGCGACCGTGAGCGCCGTAGGACACCGCCGCCTACCGCCTAGATCTGCCGCCCGCGGAGGAAGGGGAGCCGGGAGAGGGAGTCCCCCCCCCACCCCACCCGCCGGCCACGCGGGTTTCACCCGGCGGCGGCGCGAGGATGGGAGGAGGAGAGGGCGGCCGGGGCGCCTAGGGTTGGAGAGCCCCTGAGTCACCTAGGGTGGGGGCGACGCGTGTATGATTGTACATTTGTACTGTTACCGCAACTTCGAATTTTCGGTTATCCTTTACTTATATTTTGGGCACCACCGATTCACATCTATCCAAACCTTTTTCTTCATGGACGTAGCTGTCCGAACTTGCTGTACATGGAACGCCGATTCGTATCTATCCAAACTTTTTTCTTCATGGACGTAGCTGTACATGGACCGCCGATGCAATGCTTTGGCTGGCTCACCTTTACACTGAAAAGCTCTCCATCTCCATGGATGGTTTCCACTTTGCACACAATAAGGGCCTCTTTGATTCGGATGATTTTGAAAATGTAGGAATAGAAGAAGTGTAGGGTTGGAGTGGCATGCCCATTTGAATCCTATAGACTTAGCAATGATTGTTTGATGCCATGCGGAAAACAAAGGAATTGTAAAAAGAGGTTGGAGTGGATGTTAAATTTCCTATGAAATGTAGTACAAAAGATTCCATGGAAAAAAATTCCTATGGGATCCAATCCTATGAATCAAAGAATCAACATAGAAAAAAAATCTTAAGGATTTGAATCCTCCAGAAATCCTATAAAATTCCTTTGAATCAAAAAAGCCCTAACTATGGAACCAGGAGATTAGATGATTGGCATGCATGCCGCGCGCGGGCGCGGCGCGGGGAAGCTTCATGGAAGATGATGCAATTGCCGGCACTATACGGGCAAGGGTGATCGACTGAGTCGTGCCGGGGAGTGGGTTGGGTAAGCCGATCAATGATGAGTGGAATGGCCACTGCCCCTGCCCGCCTAGCGACCCGGTAGACTAGCGACCGGAGCACTGCAGCAACTAGTAAAAGGTATACATGCCGCATGTCAAAACACTTGCATTTTTGTTCACCAGAAGACGTGGCCTCCGAAAGGCGACGCATAGTGAAAACCGTATGCCAAAACCCTGCATAAACTGAGAATGTATCATACTCCTAGATATTACTACCCGTGTGCGTGTTGCTACTGGATCGATCAGTGTATGCATAACTAACTATCTAGAGTAGTCCATAGTCCGACCGCTGCCAGCGTACCGGGTCGTAGTCACACGCTATGGTAGCCAGGTAGGCCTCGAATTATCATCCGGCCGTTCGCCCCATCATGAGCCGCAGCCGAGTTACTCGAGTACGTACGTGTACGCGCCGCCGAGATATTTTACCGGAGATTCCGTGAGGGACGCACACTCTCCGACGATTCCGCTGGTTTTCCTTCCCGCGCTTTTCCACGACCGTTCTAGCGCTTTCGAGGGGCCGGGGGACGTGGTAAGCCGTGTGAATGGACGGACGTGGTCTCGATCAAAAGGTAAAAGAAAAGGAGAGACAAAATGTGGACTCGCGTCGCGGGCAGCTGTACGTGCCTAACAGTCGCCTAAAACTTGACCAACGGTTTACCCGTTTGACATGCTCGCGGAAGTCACCTTGGACTTGTGGCGTGTTGCCTTTTGTGAGACATGAGTGCGTGTATGGTAGAAACTCTTTTTTTTTTAAAAAAAAATCCCATGTCAAAGCTCGGCTTATTGTCGGTGAGCACACTGGCTTTGGTTTCACCTAACTAAGTTCACCTTGGACAGAACGAAAGGATTGCAGGAAGAATTTATGAATAATAGATATGGGCATCTTCACTAGAGAACTCAATGTCAAATCGTGATGCAACTTGACAACTCTGTATTTTTTTGAAAAAGGGCATTTTCATTCGATCTTTATGTCGAGCCGACACAACCGCACTCGGTGAATGGCCGGCCTCTACGTTTTAGAAAGGGCTTATGAGATTCAATTAACCGGAGGAGAGAATTTGTTGTCAGTAGCGAGACCTGGACTTGACATAGTGTTCCCCCACAAAAAAGAAGAAGAAGAAGACTTGGCATGTGTTTTTGGCAATAAATTCCCATCAACTCGACACAATGTTTTCTCCGAAGGGGGCTTTTGAGGATAAACGAACAAAGTAAGTCTCAAGTCCTTGTCGAATTGTGTGGCTTAGGATAAGATGTATGGAATTCTCAAACGCTTATGAGTGTTTTTTTAATTATTTATCACCCATACAGCTACCCACTTGATCTAGATTTGGTTCTTATTACGACATTGAAGGACCATCTCCAATGTTGCAAAACAAAATGTTTTAAACCAAAAAAAAAAACTTAAAACCCATTCTCAAAAATCTAAGACCGGGTCATAGTACTAAAACCAAGCCATAAAGAATTAAAACGTATTTCTCTCTTCTCTCACATGATTTGAGGGGTTAAGACTAGAAGAGGAAATGCTGACATGTGGGCTCCACCCTAAGGCTCACATGGATATTAAGAATTGGAGGAACTCTAGTTTGCTATAGCATAATGAGTGAGACCCAGCTTATAACCGACTTAAAAATTATACATTTGTGAGGCACATGCTTTGTACTTTATTCATCTGATTTGGATTATGACCTGGTAAAAAGAATATGTAAGGTGTAAGGTATACCATTTGCTGCATATTGGTGTAGCATTAAGCCATTATTCTTTGCAATAATACATTTTCCATTCTACAAAAGCAGTAATAGATTTCATCAAAATACTCCCTACTTTCTTAAATATAAGTCCTTTTAGAGATTCAAATGCAGACTACATACGAAGCAAAATGAGTGAATCTACAACTCTAAAATATGTTTATATACGTCCGTATGTAGTCCGTATTGAAATCTCTAGAAAGATTTATATTTAGGAACGGAGGGGGTATGTTGCATGCATCAGTTCTTGCAAAGGTCGGACTGTCCTTTCTTTTTAAAATAAAATCAAAGATGTTAAAAGTGGTTTATAAAGGTGGTTGACATTAGTTGCTGCAAATGTCGAGGTGTCCTTTCTTTTTAAAACAAAACCAAAGGAGTCAGACGTGTATAATTGGTCTAGTTGACATTCATAAATCATCACTTGTATAAAATAAAATTAACAAATCGAGTACTATAGTACATCTCGAATGATTATAAACATTTGAGGGTACACCTTAGCTATGACACTCGAGATATTATATTGCAAGTCGTGGGCAAAAGTTCTGATTTGCCCATGGTTACGATGTATCATGAAAACATCGTTTTTTTTCCTTTCTCACTCGGGTTTAACAATAATATTAATCCTTTTGACGTGTGGCTCTCTTACGAAACATCTGACAAGGTTCCATTGTTCAAACCATCCTTCCCACAACGTCCCTTTTCTACCCTCTCATCCGATTCACCGTTTATACTTTGGCCGACATGAAAAAAGTTTCGGCCATGCAAGGCAGATGCCGTCTTCTTGCTCTCATGGCGTGTTTTATTCAGAGGATTTTGCTCGTCACGAGTTTCAACCAATGGTACCAGTTGATTTTCTCTACCGCACCGTGACTACTAAGATGATCCAATGTCCGGTGTTGTGTCGTCGGTGTGGCAATCTCCATATGTATTCAATTTTTAATTTGTGCCAGCATGCATATATAAAGATCAACAAAACAAGCAGATAATGGGCGGAACATCATTTCAAATCTACAGATGCCACTCATAGGATTTTCATTTCGATTCAGTTCATGCACCCAAACTAAATTCTTGATATGCATGCTTTTCTCCTCAATATGCGCGCGCCGACACAGAGTATAAATGTCATCAAGCTTTTCTAACCCTCTCCAAGCCTTTGACCCAAACACGTTTTGGTGCATATTGCTATAGCTTTAAGACATTATACTTTTATAATAAAAACAGTGATAAATTTCATCAAAATAGGTTCCATGCATCAGTCGGTGCAAAGGTCGAAGTGCCCTTTATTTTTAAAATAAAATCAAAGAAGTTTGCTGCAAAGGTCGAGGTGTCCTTTCTTTTTAAATAATCTCAAAGGAGTCAGACGATTATACTTGATCAAGTTGACATTCACAAGTCATCATTTGTAAAAATAAAAATAAAAAAATCAAGTACTATAGTACATCTCGATTGATTATAAACCTCTGCGCACAAAAGTTCTGTCCACTCAGAGTAAGGAGTGGTTTTCAAATTAACATGCTCTTTTATCGAGGGTACAACTTATTTAAGACACACTGAGATTTTTTTTTTCCGCATGCCATGGCCGAAAGTGTTGGTTTGCCCTTGATTACATCGTAATATGGAAACATTGTTTTTTTCCTACTACTCAGGTTTAATCCATTTGACGTGCTGCTCTCTTACCAAACATCTAACATGGTTCCATTATCCAGACACACCATTTTCACCACCCTCCTCCGATTTACTGTTTATATTTTGGTTACCATGAAAAGGGTTTCGACCACGCTAGCTAGGCAGAAGCCGTCTTCTGGCTTTCATGGTGACCACTCACATGTGTTTTATTTGGACCATTTTGCTCCTCGTCGCTTGTTTTCAACCAATGATGGTTGGTTTCCCCTACCGCGCCATAATTAATAAGACGATGTAATGTTCGGTGTTGTGTCGCTGTACTTGCCTTGGTACCGCAATATCCATAGGTTTTCAAATAAATTTTAATTTGTAGTACCAACATTGCGTATAAAGTCTACGGAAATAAGTGCATAAAGGTCGTCTAAGAAAATGCATATGTAAAGAGCAACAATACAAGAAGATAGTGATGACTGAACTGAATGGGCGGACATCATTTCAAATCTACAAATGCCACTCACAGAATTTTCATTTGGATTCAGCTCATGCCTCATGCTCCCAAACTGAATTCTTGATATGCGTGCTTTTCTCCCTGATATGCGCGCGCCGACACGGAGTATAAATCTTCGACTGCCACGCCGCGCTGGCACTGAAGATCAGCGCCTCACGATCCCACGCCGATTCGCCATGCCCCAGCTGAGCTGGCTGGGCACACGCCCGCGTCTTGGGCAGAGCTCTCCACCGCCGCCGCGCATTGGACACACGCGAGCCTGGACATTGCACCAGAGGATTCGCTCGCACAGACAGATCTGGCATCGGGCAGCATGCCACCACGTGGCACGTACTACTTGACCAGGTCCCGCAGCCAGGCCACAGGCCGGTGGACGACGTGTCACCCAACGCTCGCTCTCTCTCTTGCATGCTTCTCACCGACAAAACATTGATGCACAGCAGGAGTGCAGTCATTTCTACGCCGCGCGATCTTCGTGCCCATGTTGCACATGAATGAATGATGGTCCGGAGAGCGTTGCAAACATGTACGTATAACTTCTTTTTTTGGGTACAAAACATGTACTCTGGCGAAACCTATACGTACATCCACGTATACTGAAACGCATACATACAGGTAGAATGGAAGATAACCATGGTCGAACACGTACCATGCAAAAAAAAGAACACGTAGACGTGTTGAATGCAAAAAAAAAAAAAAAAACACGTATACGTGTTTGACCTACCGGCATCTTCACCGAGTTTTCTTTACCAATTTACGCGCGGGCGTGTTACACGTTCAAACACGCTTTCCTTCGGTCCTAACCCTCTCCAAGCCTTTGACCCAAATTTGACGCCTCCGCTTTCCCGCACGCAGCACGCGGCCACGCGCCCGTATAAAAACACGGCCGCCCGCTCATGCTCTCATGCCCGCACACAAACAACGCGCCACCGCACACACACACCAATGCTCAGCATGTCGCGCGCCCCGCTCCTCCTCGCCCTGCTCCTCCTCTGCGCCGCCGGCGCGGCAGCCGCGGCGGCCGCGCCCCTGCCCAGGTTCAGGGAGGCGCCGCACTTCACCAACTCGGCCTCCGCGCGCTGCCCGGCGCCGCTCCCGCCCGCGTCCGGCAAAGACGGCGCGGACGCGGACGCCGCATGCTCGCCGCGAGCCGCCGTGCACGTGGCGATGACGCTGGACGCGTCCTACCTGCGGGGCACCATGGCCGCGGTGCTCTCCGTCCTGCGCCACGCCTCCTGCCCGGAGTCCGTCTACTTCCACTTCCTCACCGCCGCCGGGTCGCCCTCCCGGACGGCCGAGCTGGTGGCCGCCGTGCGCGCGTCGTTCCCGTCGCTGGCGTTCCGGGCGTACCCGTTCGACGAGTCGCGGGTGGCGGGCCGCATCTCGGCCTCCGTCCGCGGCGCGCTCGACCGGCCGCTCAACTACGCGCGCTCCTACCTGGCCACCACGCTCCCGCCCTGCGTGCGCCGCGTCGTGTACCTCGACTCGGACGTCGTGCTCTCCGACGACGTCGCCGCGCTGGCCGCCACGCCGCTCCCGGAGGGCGCGGCGGTGGCGGCGCCCGAGTACTGCGGGGCCAACTTCACCGCATACTTCACGCCGGGGTTCTGGGCGAGCCCGGCGCTCGCGGGGACGTTCCGCGGCCGCCGCGCGTGCTACTTCAACACGGGCGTCATGGTGCTCGACCTGCCCCGGTGGCGGGCGGCGGGCTACACGGCGCAGATCGAGGGGTGGATGGAGCTGCAGCGGCGGGTGCGCATCTACGAGCTCGGCTCGCTGCCGCCCTTCCTCCTCGTGTTCGCCGGCCGGATCGCCGCCGTGGACCACCGCTGGAACCAGCACGGCCTCGGCGGCGACAACTACCAAGGCCTCTGCCGCGGCCTCCACGCCGGACCCGTCAGCCTGCTGCACTGGAGCGGCAAGGGCAAGCCCTGGGACCGGCTCGACGCCGGCCGCCCCTGCCCACTCGACGCCGTCTGGGCCAAGTACGACCTGCTCCGGCCCGACACCGGGATCGACGCCGTCTTGTGATGACTCATGATCGCGTTCTTTTTTGATCGGTTTGGTTGGATTAGGAGATACTAGATGATCAGCTCAGCTCCTTCTTTTGTTGATTGGTGTTGTCAACTTTAATTAATTAGAGTGTTCGTGCAAGCTGCAAGTGTACATAGTGTTTGGACGAACAATTAACAGAAATGGACTAGTTAATTACTGCTTTCTCTTCTCTAAATTAATAAGCAAGTAGAATGGTACTCAAAACTCCGGAACAGTTTGACTGTGATCAAATAGTACAGAAATTACCAAAAAAGAAAGGCACAAGTTTATTTTTTTGGAAATAAACATGATCTAGTGTTATACTCATATAAAAAAATAAATTCTGATTTTTTTTGTGCATGAACACCAACAAATTAAAGCTCTAACATCCTGCAAAATGCCACTTCGAAAAGACAACCGCGAATGCCTATACAAAAAAACAAATTCGGGACTAAAAGAGACGCATTTTGGAACGCTTCTTTTTTTGCACACACCTCTACGGATGTCTTTCGGGGCGAAAATTTGCAGTATGTTACAGCTTTTGTTGATGTTTATACACACAAAAAAGATGCATATCTCTTTTGTTATTTTTCTGTAGTTTACTGTTCAGACAGGTGCATTTGTGCTCGAGATTAGAGTAACACTTTCGCTTCGGTCGACTTAGTTCAGGGTACAAAACAAAATCGTGAATGCAAAAAGCATGAAAACTAACTTTGATATATCATGTTTGTGTTCATTCGTCTTCTTTCCACATAATACCATGAAAGTCGTTCCTCTGCGAAACTTTACACACGAGTGTCACATTAGATGATGTTTATTTTCAAAACTATTTCAGATCTTTTTACATTTTCTGCGATTCCTATTTTTCAAAATTTGGATGCATTGGCACCCGAGACCCAATGATCCGCTAAGGCCAAAGACCTGTTAGAAAATTGCATAACTGAATTGGTTTGTTTCTTTGTTGTTAATTAGATTAGCGTTGGTGTTTGTCTATAGTGGATGATTGATATTTCCTTCAAACTATCTAAAAAAGGTTGCTCAAGCTGATCCGGATACTGTATGCAACTTGCCCACTCACCTGATTGTTGTTGGTCGCTACGCGTAATACAGTACAAAATAGTGGAGTGTCGGTAAGAATCCTACGACGAGCGGACCGTGTCGGGTGACATTCGGCCTGTACTTTTTACTTTTGGTAGCTACTCCCTCCGTCCGGAAATACTTGTCATCAAAATGAATAAAAGAGGATGTATCTAGATGTATTTTAGTTCTAGATACACACTTTTTTGTCCATTTTGATGACAAGTTTTTTCGGACGGAGGGAGTACGTAGCGCCTGCTTTTCCAATTACAGTGTCAACTCCACTTACAAAATTCCTCCTCGTCTTTTTTCATTTGCCAGACTTGGACGAACACCATCTCCAAGTCTCACGTATGACCATCGACCAAGAGTATATGTAGATAACCATAACCTTGAACTCGCCGGCAGATCGAAACACACAAAAGCCTCCTGTCCCCAGGGTTCCTCTGCCTCTCGCCGGCTCCGCCGTCAGTCCGCGTCATGGGGGCGCGGTGGATCCCTGCCCTTGCCGGGAGGTGGACTTCGTTTTTAGACGTTTTTTGAGTTTTGTTAGGGTGTGTGTCCGTACTGAAATATCTAAAAAGGTTTATATTTAGGAACGCGGAAAGTATATCCATAACAAACTGAACTCAAATCAGCTGGGAAGTTTTTTTATAAGAAAACTTTCGATCTATTCATCTACTACGAGATACTACAAAGAACACCGAAAGTCCGAAAGTAAGAATTACATCAAGGTTTTATAAACCACCTAGCCAGTGGCGGAGCTTGAAGCCCAACTCTTGGCGGGCTGGACGGGCCAAAATGAAAGAAATAGCCTGTGGGCTGGTGTTCTAAGGCCCAATAGTAACAAAAAGTTGTGTACAAATTTTAAAATATTGGGCGGGCCATGGCCCATCCGGCCTTGATTGCACTTAGCACTTAGCGACGATTACAAGCACTGGAACGAGCCGAAGACGCACCGCCCACTCACTTGATGCTCAAGCTGATCCGGATACTGTATGCAACTTTCCCACTCACTTGATTGTTGGTCGCTACGCGTAATACTACAAAATAGTGCAGTGTTGGTAAAAATCCCACGATGAGCGAGCCGTGTCGGATGACATTCGGCTTGCACTTTTTACTTTTGGGTTTTCATTCTACATTCTTATATATACTAGTATTTATGCACGTGCAATAATTAATGGAATGAATTTGGCAAAACGTAATTGTCATATAGTACTCCCTCCGTCCGGAAATACTTGTCGGAGAAATGGATGTATCTAGACATATGTTAGTTCTAGATACATTCATTTTTATCCATTTCTTCGACAAGTAATTCTGGATGGAGGGAGTACATGCTAATAGATTCAAGGTAATCTTTTCGTTGATATAAGAATCCAGAATATAAGTATAGCAGCGATTTTTTTAGGCAAAGTATAGCAGAGGTAGATTATTACGCAAGACCAAAATGATGAAACATAGAAGAATTCGAAATTTGTACTTTGCTTTCTGCTAGGCCCAGCACAGCTTTACTCATTCCGCAACATGGCCCAAGAGGTATCATGTATGCGCCTTTTTATGTGGGAAGGGTGAGGCGATGTTTCCAGAACACCGTGGAGGCAGCTGCGGTCACTGTTCACCACGAATCCTGCTGCTCCTAACCATTGGATTTAACAAACCAACGGTTACGATTGATGCTACAGGTCCAATTCAAGATTGGTACACTATATAGTATTATAGATGATCAACATTTTTTCAAATATTCCCTGTTTTTTTAAAATACTTGTTCAACATTTTTGAAATACTTGTTCAACATTTATTCAACATTTTTATATACATGATCAACATTTTTTTTCAAATACTTGTTCAACATTTTTCGAATGCTTGATTAACATTGTATTTAAATCCTTGTTCAACATTTTTGAAATACATGTTCAACATTTTTTGAACAATTGATTAACATCTTTCAAATACTTGTTCAATATTTTTCAAATACTTGTTCAACAGTTTCAACATTTTTCAAATATTTGTTCAACATTTCCCTGAATGCTACATTAGAATTTTTTAAGTACTTGTTCAACATTTTTTCAAATACTTTTTTAGCATTGTTTTTGAATACTTGATAACATTTTTCAAATACTTGTTCAAAAATTTTCAAATACTTTGTATATATATATTTAAAATATTTTGAAGTATAAACAAAAGTACAAAATAAAACAGAAAACGAAACCAGAAAACATAAGAATAAACCAAAAAAATAGGCTGTGACCTCGCTTGCGCGTGGGGCAGCCCATCTGGGCTCCTCCTGATGCGAGGCTGCCCCCTATGCTCGCTTAAAACGAGAAATAGGGGTGCCCCCCCCCACCCCCCCGCCCCAAGGCTGGGCCCTAGGTGGTCGCCCCTCCCGTCTTGGCGCATAGTTGGATATGTTCGTCCACCCCAATAAATGACAACTTAAGATCGTTAAGCGCAACGTTAGTGGGGACAAACCTCTTGCTAGTCAAGTTGTCGAACCATTTATTCCCTACTAGTTTAGAAAAAGGGCAAAACAGAAGAACCACTGACCATACCAAGCTCGGCCTCAAACTTGCTGTTGCATCGCCTTAACAACGTGAAGTGTCGTACGATAACCCATCAGATCCATGGCTCGAAAACACCATAGACTTCCTAATTGGTCACGTGTCAGCCATGATGACCAGACCAAGACTTCGCCTCCATGGACATGGAAAACTAACACTGAGAAAAAAATTTACACTCACTTGAACGATGATACGTGTTTCCCCTACCTCCCCGTGCCGAATAGGCCATGGGAACCGCAAGAAAACAGAGCTTTCTATGGCTAGGACGCTAGGTGAAGCGCGTGCAAACACCTTTTTTTAGAAACACACACATTTTTTTTTTGAGAATCAGAAAAATACACACACACATACTCTGTTTTTTTTAGCTGAACACACACACATACTCGTTTTGTTTTTTACGCAAGCTGGTGCATATTGGGCAGCCCAATAGCTGCACTAGCCAGCCCAGTAGGCTACACAAACTTAACCAGCCCATCCGCTCTAAAGCAGCCTCTCAAGCGGCCCAGCCAAGCCTTGTCACGCCCAACGCCCCTCGCCGTCCCCCGCGACCGCGCCACCGCCGCCGCGCCGTGGCAGGCCGCCCGCATTCGACCGTCGCCGCCGAGTCGCCGTCAGCGACGCTGTTCCGTCGATCCGCCCGCGATCCCGTGTCCGTTGAGGCGTCATGGCTCGCTTTTCCGTGGAGGTGGACGCGCTTGTCGCGCTCGCGAGGAAAATATCTCCGGCGGGCGGAAATATCTGGCGCCACTGCTGGCGTCGTTTTCCCATCATTTGGCTGGCGCCCACCCCCACTCAGGCACCCGCCACGTCCGGTTGCGGCTTGTCGCTCTCCGCGGCGAGCTGTGGCCACCCGTGCCCCGTCCTCTCCTCACCTCTTCGCCCGGCCCGGATCCGCTATAAAAAATCTCACTCTCGGCAGTCGGCACCACTGGCCAGGTGCGCACTCCCATCCCATCCGCTCCCTTCTCCCCACCGTCAGCAGCAACGCTTCCGGCCGCCCTCCCGCGCCGCTCGCCGGATCCGCCGTTTCTCAGGTGAGGCCCCTCCAGAGCTCGGGCGCCAGGGGTCTAGGACTCGTGCTTCTTTTTTCGGCCTGAATGAATTTGTGGGATTACAACTGTTCTAAGCGAGTTGTGACTACTTCTTCCTTTGTATCAGTTCAATTGATCCATTGTCCAATTGTCGACGCCGAGTAAGAAAAAACCCCGTAGAGAATCTGCTCTGTAATGGGAATTGGGACCTCACAATTGAGTACGTACTACTATGAATCTATGATGATGTTGTCCTGTCCAAACGTGGAGATTAGTGAGTGTGTAGTTGCAGTCCTTAGTGCAATCTTTGGCATTTGGTGCAGGGATACGGCACCTCTGTGCCGAATTGGTGCAGGATACGCCGGGGATACGCGTATCCTGATGTATCTCTTTTTTTGAATTACAAAAAAGAAAAAAATGCTAGTAAACTTTTTTTAGGAAAGAAAAACAGAAGGGGACACCTCAGGGATACGTATGGGCTGTTATCACTTGACCCAAAGACCAGGAGGCAGACGTCGGCTGCCTATATCAACATCTGATCGCTAAAAAAACCCTCACTTACAACTCCTATCTCCGTCATCTGGCAGTTGCCGATCTCTCCGCGCCGCCGGCAGTCTCGCCGTAAGTCTCCCTGTCTCCGTGCATCTCCATTCTGCACGCAGGCTTTATGTCTGCTACTCCCTCCATCCCGAAATACTTGTCATCAAAATGAATAAAATGAGACGTATCTAGACATATTCTAGTGCTAGATACATCCTTTTTTATCCATTTTGATGACAAGTATTTTCGGACGGAGGGAGTAGCTAGCTAGCTAAGCACCTAAGCCAAGTGCGTTCAATTGTCAATCACTGGTGCTGGTGTAAAAATTCTCAATCTTGTGTCACGTTCATCTTCTGCTAGACTGCCCTCCGTCTCATATTAGTTGTCGCTCAAACGGATGTATCTAGTACTCAAATACGTCTGGATACATCCATTTCAGCGATAACTAATATGGGACGGAGGGAGCATATCTCTTGCTTCGGTGGATTACTCGTGTCCGATCGACCGTCCATCGCCATCTGCTGGATTAACTTTTTTGATCAATTGTCCTATGAATCTATATGATTATATGTTATTAATTTAGTTCGTAATGCACTGCTCCACTACAGTATTTTATTCATCGTCTGTACATATACTTGCCATATCCTCGTAAATTCATTTTTTGAAAATGCCGTTTTCCGTATTCCCATACGGTGTAACGTTGTTTGCAGTCATGAAGTATGAATGTACTAATCTATTGCAACATAGTGCCTGCATCTACTAATCTGTACCTTGAACAGGAAATGGCTGCGCTGCAACCATCGTTCTCGTCGCTAATGGCTATGAACAATAGCTGCAACACCATGAAGTTCCCCAAGACTGCACTTTTGCCTGGTTTCGGTGGCATTTCGCGCCCTCAAGATGTGCAGGACAGGAATGCTAGCCTCACCTGTTCAAGGCCTAAGGCAGTTTCAGTGACTGACCAGTCAGTAGCAGAGCCAGCAAAACCCAGGCAATCGAAACATACAGTTGATCCTGCTGCTCCAGAATTTCTGCCGCTCCCAGCATTTGAAGATTGCTTCCCACGGAGCACCAAAGAATGCAGGCATGCTTCCTGCTTTTGCTTCGCCTAGCAACTGTACTGGGAGTGCCAATATTGTTGTGTTCTAATGTATCAGTTTTATCTTATATTTGCCATGGTTATGCTCTGCAGTGAAGTCGTTCATGAGGAATCAGGTCATGCCCTGAAGGTTCCATTTCGGAGAGTCCATTTGACCGGAGATAGCGGGCATTTCGACACATATGACACCAGTGGTCCACAAAACATAAGCCCGAGGATTGGTAACTCACTAGCCTTATCTCTCTTGTCATATTCTCTGTCCTAAACCATGTAGACTGCTTTGTGCTCATAAGCCATAACATCTAGATCAGCTGTCCAATAGGAAATTACACGGTGTGTTTGTATTATTGCTCTCATGCAACCACATATTTGTTTTGGTGCCTTGAATTGCTCTGATGTTTCCCTTTTTTTGTGTTAATAAGTTCATCTTATAGTCAAATAATGGACAGTTTCATTGTTTCAACAGTTGGATGGTATTGATCAGATGCCTGGTTTTGGACTTGGATAGTTGAAAAATCAAAGTAGACCTATTAGTTTTTTATGATCATATACAGGATATCTCTATAGATATTCTTCTGGTGTTTTCTTAGTTGTATTATTTCAGACTGTTTCATTCTTAAGTTTACCCTAGTAAGCACATTGGCTGTGCTTTGTGGAGAGATTACCCATGCTCCTTCAGAAAAAAGTAGTTTCCTCCTGTATATTCTCAGTTAAAGTGTTCTAGATGAGAACTGAAGAAGTATCCAGGGAAATGTATTAGGTCTCAGAAAGTTAGATAGCATAAAAATAGCAATATAATTATTTTATCCGTCCAAATTAATTAAATATAGTTTTTTTTGTGTCAAGCTTTTGAATAGGTTTTAAACTTTTGAATAAATTGTGGCAAGTTTAAAATTCATATAAGTTTGTTTGTAATAAGCATGATTGAACTTTTACAGGACTCCCAAAGATAAGAAAGGAATGGATTGACAGGAGGGAGAAATTGGGTAGTCCTCGGTACACCCAAATGTACTATGCTAAGCAGGGAATCATAACAGAGGAGATGCTGTACTGTGCCAAACGTGAGAACCTTGCTCCTGAATTTGTCCGATCTGAAGTCGCCCGTGGACGAGCCATTATCCCTTCCAACAAGAGGCACCTGGAATTGGAGCCCATGATTGTTGGAAGAAACTTCCTTGTGAAGGTGAATGCAAACATCGGGAACTCAGCTGTTGTGAGCTCCATTGAGGAGGAAGTCCACAAGCTCCAGTGGGCCACAATGTGGGGAGCAGATACTGTCATGGACCTTTCAACAGGGCGCCATATCCATGAGACCCGGGAATGGATTATTCGTAACTCCTCCGTTCCTATTGGAACTGTTCCGATTTACCAAGCACTTGAGAAAGTGAATGGTATTGCTGAAGATCTGAGCTGGGAAGTCTTCAGGGACACTTTAATTGAGCAAGCCGAGCAGGGTGTTGACTACTTCACCATCCATGCTGGTGTGCTGCTTCGTTATATCCCTCTCACAGCAAAGAGGATGACTGGCATAGTTTCACGTGGCGGATCAATCCATGCAAAATGGTGCTTGACGTATCACAAGGAGAACTTCGCTTATGAGCACTGGGATGACATTCTTGACATATGTAACCAGTATGATGTGGCATTGTCAATTGGTGATGGCCTGAGGCCTGGTTCTATCTATGATGCTAATGACAGCGCTCAGTTTGCAGAACTTCTGACTCAAGGGGAACTAACTCGCCGAGCATGGGAGAAGGATGTGCAGGTGAGAACAATAGGTGAAGTTGAACATACAGAGTTGTTTCCTTTTTACAGTATCAATATTCTTATGTGTACAGTCATGGTTTTATGTTTCTTTTTCTATTGCAATAATCAAAAACAGGATGTTCCAAATAAGCTTTGAGTAATCAACCTTCGATATAAATTGTGCTGACAAGATTATTAACTATGTTATTCGTTCAAAACTGTAGCTTGGTTTATGCATAAAATTGAAGTGCATATTTCAAGTAACTGGTAAACGGTAGAAACAAGTTTTTATTCCACTACAATTGAAAATGATTGCCAGATCGACAGATTATATATTACATGTAAAAGAACACTTTTATTAGGATATATCTTAGCTGTTTATCATCCAACATTTCTGCATTTTCAGTTAAAAACAAGATTTCTGCACTGGTGCCTGATGGGTCAATTATTTTTGAAACATTGTATATACAACCATATACATCTATAGGGTACCATAGCTTACCTTAATGAATAAGCTTGCATAGGGATTAGTTGTCAGAAACCAACACATGAGAAAATATTGAAGATATAATATTCGAATTCTTGATTGTAAAGTGCTTTAAGTGATGAATCATCTTTTTTATGGCCTAGTGACTTGACAGTTGAACTCTGACACTTGAACTTGGAACTGTATTGTTATTCAATAATTGATACCTGGGAGTTGTCTTTCTGATATTTACACTTCTTAACTTCTAGGTGATGAATGAAGGTCCTGGGCATATTCCGATGCATAAGATTCCTGAAAATATGGAGAAACAGCTGGAGTGGTGCAATGAAGCACCTTTCTATACATTGGGTCCATTGACCACTGATATTGCACCTGGTTATGATCACATCACCTCAGCCATTGGTGCTGCCAACATTGGGGCTCTTGGCACTGCACTTCTTTGTTATGTAACACCAAAGGAGCACCTTGGGTTGCCTAACAGAGATGATGTTAAGACAGGTGTGATATCCTACAAAATCGCTGCTCATGCTGCTGATTTGGCAAAGCGTCACCCCTATGCACAAGCATGGGATGATGCACTAAGCAAGGCAAGGTTTGAGTTTAGATGGTTGGACCAATTTGCTTTATCCCTGGATCCAGTTACGGCAATGTCTTTCCATGATGAAACACTGCCATCTGATGGTGCCAAAGTAGCACATTTCTGCTCAATGTGTGGTCCCAAGTTTTGCTCGATGAAAATCACGGAGGATATTAGAAAGTATGCTGATGAACATGGTTATGGGACAGTAGAGGAAGCTGTGAGACAAGGAATGAGTGAGATGAGTGCTGAATTTTTGGCTGCAAGAAAAACAATTAGTGGCGAACAACATGGTGAAGCTGGAGGGGAGATCTATGTGCCAGAAAGCTACGTAGTTCAAAAATAAGGTCAGTTTGTTGTGTATCTTTTAAAGATTGTCTTGCAAGTAGGGAGAGGACGCTCATAAAACTTTTCCCCTTTGGGAAGACTATACATGATAATAACACTTTAACAATACTGCTATTCCCCCTACATCTGAAGTATTTCAGAAAATGAAGCACAATTTTAATTTGGAGCCACATATGTTTTTTATCCTCTAGCTAATAATTCTAACCAAGGATGATCCCATCAGTTCCAACATATCGTAATTGCATTGCATGATCTGCTTGATCATAGTTCTACATTGTGATGTCATGCAATGGATTAGTTCCATTTGCATAGAGTGTGAAACTTTTCCAGCACTGAGCAAACTTTATCTTCTTATAAAAAGTCAGTGTCGAATTAAACAAATTGTGTTTTATAATGGTCGAATTAAGCAAACATTTTGTAGCATGATAATGTGGTTGAATGATCCATTCAATAAATTCTAACCAATTACGTTGACATCATAATGAACTTTTATTGAAGTGACCTTTTCCAGTTGTATGTTTAGGACAGTTAACAAACCATGATTATCGTTGGCTTGTATAACGTACCAGTGTGAAATAGACAATGTTTTGTATCTCTCTAATATAATCTCTGAATTCAGAAATCAAACTTTGTGCAGATGTCCTTGGCAGCCGTCTGATCCAGGTGATGCAGATTTGGTGGCTTTGCCGTTTGTCAGCAGCACTTCTACCATCTTTTGTTAGGAGGTGGTAAGCAGGATATATGCCTCAATAAAGCTACTGCTGCTTAGCGTCAGTTTTTAATGTCATTATGGATATGGGTTGTAATAAAAGTGAACTCTATATTGTGTTACTTATGTTATAATTATCTTTGCATATCATTATGGGATTGCTAGTGATAAAAGTTGCACCAGGGGTGCTTATATTCCCAACGATCTTAAGGTCCCTTGGCCTGGATTGTTGCGATATGGGCTGAGAAAGTCCCTTTGAACCTGAACAGGATAATGCCTGCGAAGGGAGTGTGCATTTCTATTTTCATGTTTCCCAGGATACACTCAACCCTCGACATTCTGGAAATCGAGGGACCAAGTTTTTCTGAATGTGTGGAGCGCACCCACTGGATATGCATGTTTCCTACTCTGAAGTAACATGGTAAAGTACACGATTTCTTGAACCAGCATACATATTGGCATTTCTCCAAGAGGAGAGGATATTTGCAGGCATAGTGTTATCATGGAACACATCAAATTTAGTCATCATGGAACACATCAAATTTAGTCATCATGGAACACATCAAATTTAGTCATCATGGAACACATCAAATTTACCCATCACAACTTTTTTTTTGAGGAATCCCATTACATCTTGCAAAGCATTGTCAATGTCCTGTGTAATTTGCTTTTTACACGTATTCACGTACAAATGTCTATAGTAGAAGTATAAAAGATGTAACTAGACTGACACATTGGAATGGTTATGTACATGCTAGTTGTCAGTTGAGAACAAAATCAACAGCAGAACTCTTTTTAACTTGATTATGTGAAATGTGTCTACTAATAATTGTTTTGTAGAATGACTGAGATACTGCCTATCGTGAACTATTTCTTTGGTTGTTCCCATTGTGATTTTCAAACATTTACAAATACATCATAAACTTTTTCACATGGACGGTTTCAACTTTAATCATCCATGCATGGTAACTGTGTATCTACATTGTCAAACTTGGCAGCACTTTAGTGTTGGACTGTTGGTCCTTCATAGTTTATGACAACAAGTCTCCTCCCAAAAGTTAAGGGATTTCATACTTGTTTGATCTGCTGCTTAGTTCACGACCACAGTTAGGCATACTGGAGAAATATGGCAAATCGGCACACACCTGTCATCCGCGCAAGCATGGTGAATTACACGCATAAGGTTGTGGTGTATCTATTATCAACCATAGATGCCCATATGTTTATCCCTGGATGCCATTGTATTGGCTAAGAACATGATTTTAGTTTTACCTTCACGTGTGAGACACATGTTTTTTAGTCAATTTATTACTTGGCACTCCACTTTTTGGTTGTGAATTACATGACCCAACCAAAATATCATGACTGACGCCAATTGTCGAGAGAATTGTGGGTAAAACACGTCAGAAAGGTGGTGCTGGTGGCTGGGGTCTTTCTGAGTTGATAGTGGATTTCGGGTCTGCCCTCCGATGTGATTGTGCTGGTAGGGTGTTGGTCTTGAATTCCTACAGAGCTGAGCTATGCACATTTTTTTTCTGATACCGCGGCTCTAATTTTCTGTTGTTTTCACATTTGAAGTTCCATACAAAGGGATTCTTCACAAGTTGAGGTGTTAACTTGTACTTGTTTAATCTATATTGATATGTGCACTTCCTATTTATTTTGGATGCGTGGAACAATGCAATGTTGCTTCATCAACTCATCTACTTTATGTTGCTTTGCATATTAATATTTTCCCCTTTTCAAACTTCAAATGTGAATTCAGGAACATATTTAGAACTTCATGCTTGGCCCGAAATATTTTATAGCTGCATAACTCCAAAGTATTTTTGTTTTGTAAGAGGAAGATATTTACTTATGCGCCGTGGGGCTAATAGAAGTATGGCGTGACTAGTGTCAAACCACACAAACCAAACATGCCTGAAGAAAGACGGAGGGCACCTTTCCTTTTTCGCACAATTTGGCTAACTTGCCACAGTGTGACAAGCCTAACTAAACAGATGGCCATAAATGTTATTACAAGCTTAGTGAAAAGACTGAGGGTACTTGAAGCACAATTTTCTAATGTTTTGGAACACACTGTTTGCATGATAATAAACCTTTTTTCTGAAACAAAATGTTTGCATAATAGTAACAACTGTAAGTCCATTAGAAGCATCAATTTCTGGTGTGATTGAACATATTACTGGTGAAAAAACAGGCGTGGAAGCGCAACAATCACCACGAAGAATTGGAACAAATCCACTTGGTATGCATCGCAAAAAAAAAAAAAACACTTGCTATGAACAACAATTTTCAGCTCTTTTATTTAAGCAAAAAAATAACACTATCTACAACGATAGACTTTCTCTTCCGCCCAATCGATACCAAATGGGGTGATCATGGCTAAAGTTGGGTGCAGAAAAATGTCTATAAACAAAACAAATGGAAACAAAGAAGCACACACTTGCAATGGAAATGTATTGGCAAAATGTTAGTAAAATAAAAGTTCATTAGAAGAAATTATGTTCACGGTGGTTGAGGCATGTGTGGTTAGGAGAATGTTTATACAATAAGAATCACACATCGGTAGTGGTCGATGCAAAATTCCACCACCATTGGTACACATGTAAATAAACAGTGAAGCATAATTGCATACAATGAATACCTGGACAATATCCTCCATATTATTGTCAGTACATTGGATACATGAGAAATGGAGGAAGCTTGTACTCAAGAACGGAGGTAGGATACAACTGGAAAATCATGGAAACATATGTGAGAAATGGTGACATTATGTGGAAATGTTGAAATCAATGAGAACGCAAGACTATGTGCAACACATAAGAAAAATAAAAGAAGCACCGATTGATAGTGATAGCACATGGAGTATATATATTAAGATAAACAACGAGGACCATAGAAACATGACGAGTAAAGGAAGCATGTATATTGTTGTGTGCAATAAACCATTTATACAAAAGAAGCATGTGTATGAAGCAAAGGAAGCACGGCCATTAGAAATAAAAATGCGAGAAATAATGAAGCATGTTTGGTTGAAGTAAAAATGTGAATAAGCTAAACAAATATAAGACATAGTGTAGTCATGCTGCAGTCTTAGGGCATACTGGGATAAACAGAAGCACTCTACAATCAAAATTTGCTTCTACTAAAAATGAATTTTACTTCTAAAGAAATACCAGCTTGCATGTTTGATGGAACATACAGATTAACACAATTGAGCTATGAAAAAAAATGTATAACGGAGCAAAGTGAGTGAAAAGAAACAGGCCCTCGCGTCGTCCTCCCGAGGGCGACTAGGGTTCCCACTAGTAGAAAACAGGGCTTTGGTCCAGGCCTGGCCAGCCTATTTGTCCCGGTTCGGTCAAGAACCGGTACCCATGGGGGCATAGGTCCCTGTTCGTGAGGCCAGGGGGCCGGCCGGGCCTCGTGGGGCATTGGTCCCGGTTCGTCTGGAACTTTTGGTCCCGGTTCCAAACACGAACCGGGACCAATGGGCCTCGCTCCTGGCCCACAACCATTGGTCCCGGTTCGTGGCTTGAACCGGGACGAAAGGGGGTCCTTTAGTCCCGGTTCCAGCAACGAACCGGGACCAATGAGGTGCCTATATATACCCCCTCGCCCGCGAGCAGAGCACTCCACTGCTATGTTTTTTCTGGCCGGCGAGGGGAGAGCTTTGTGGTGCTCTAGCTCACCTCCTATGCACGTGAGGTGTTCGATGAAATGCCCGAGCCACACTTAAGCTTTCTCCTCTCGAAACTCCTTGTCCAAGCTCCATTTTCCTCGAGATTTTTCTAGGTTTGGCGGTCCGTCCTGTCCTTTTCCTGTCCTCACCACCGTCGATCGCCCACGCCGATCTCGTCGCCGGCACCACCGTGGTGAGCCTCTTGTTCTTATCTTCTTTCTAAAAGTAAAAAGTGCTTACTTGTATGATTTAGATAGATACTTGTATAATTTTCTTACTTTTATTATTGTTTGTTATTATATAGTGCGATGGTTTTGGTATCCGCCTCCGTCGGCCCTCGTCCTGGCTATGATTCGGATGTGGTATATATTATCTTTTATAACTATTTGTTTTATTTAGTGTTTATGACAATTATGCCGACCAACTTGACATAGATTTTTTTATATAGGAGGTAGTTGAACCGGAAATTCCAACCGACCCTATTGTCGAGAGGTTAAATTTAGTTGAAGAAGAAAACAATTACTTGAAGAAAAAACTGAAAAAAATTGAGCAGGAGAAGATGATATTGGAGTTGCATGTTGCGGATGCCGTCGATGATCACAAGATCAAGATGGATGCAATGCCATTCATACCGAGGCTTGGTATCATTATGCCGTTGGATCAATTGTTACCTTGGTTGCGATTATGATCGCATTTGTTGTTGCATTGAAATGTTTTACATAGTTTCAATGTATGGTTTAATTAGATGCTCTGGAGAGCTATATGTTGTTCAATGAGAACTATGTATGTACTTTGGTTTTTGACACACTTAATTATATATAATGCACACAGATGAACCGGCAATGGATGTACGGTGATAGACGCACCTCCGAGTACATTAAGGGCGTGCATAATTTTCTCGAAGTGGCTGAGGCAAACAAGCATAATGGTTTTATGTGTTGTCCATGCCCTATATGTGGGAATACGAGGTCTTACGACCGGAAAATCCTTCACAACCACATGCTTTATAAGGGTTTAATGCCACACTATAATGTTTGGACCAAGCACGAAGAAATAGGGGTTATGATGGAAGACAACGAAGAAGAAGAGGATGATGACAACTATGTGCCCCCTGAATATGGTGATGCTACAACGGGGGAAGCTGAAGATCAAGAGGAACCAGACGATGTGCCCGATGATGATCTCCGCCGGGTCATTGTTGATGCAAAGAGATAGTTGGAAAGTGAAAAGGAGAAGCTGAAGTTCGATCGCATGTTAGAGGATCACAAAAAAGGGTTGTACCCCAATTGCGAAGATGGCAACACAAAGCTCGGTACCATACTGGAATTGCTGTAGTGGAAGGCAGAGAATGGTGTGCCCGACAAAGGATTTGAGAAGCTACTGAAAATATTGAAGAAGAAGCTTCCAAAGAATAACGAATTGCCCGACAGTACGTACACAACAAAGAAGGTCGTATGCTCTCTAGAATTGGAGGTGCAGAAGATACATGCATGCCCTAATGACTGCATCCTCTACCGCGGTGCATACAAGGATTTGAACGCATGCCCGATATGCGGTGCATTGCGGTATAAGATCAGACGAGATGACCCTGGTGATGTTAACGGCGAGCGCCCCAGGAAGAGGGTTCCTGCCAAGGTGATGTGGTATGCTCCTATAATACCACGGTTGAAACACCTGTTCAGAAACAAAGAGCATGCCAAGTTGATGCGATGGCACAGAGAGGACCGTAAGAAAGACGGGAAGTTGAGAGCACCCGCTGACGGGTTGCAGTGGAGAAAAATCGAGAGAAAGTACTTGAAGGAGTTTGCAGGTGACGCAAGGAACGTATGATTTGGTTTAAGCGCGGATGGCATTAATTCTTTTTGGGAGCAGAGCAACAATCACAACACCTGGCCCGTGACTCTAGGTATCTATAACCTTCCTCCTTGGCTGTGCATGAAGCAGAAGTTCATTATGATGCCAGTTCTCATCCAAGGCCCTAAGTAACCTGGCAACGAGGTTGGTGTGTACCTAAGGCCATTAGTTGAAGAACTTCTACAACTACAGAATGGAAACGGTGTACATGTGTGGGATGAGCACAAACATGAGGAATTTGACCTGCATGCGTTGCTGTTTGTCACCATCAATAATTGGCCTGCTCTCAATAACCTTTCAGGACAGACAAACAAGGGATACCACGCATGCACGCACTGTTTAGATGATACCGAAAGTATATACCTGGACAAATGCAAGAAGAATGTGTACCTGGGGTATCGTCGATTTCTTCCGACCAACCATCAATGTCGAAAGAAAGGCAAGCATTTGAAAGGCGAGGCAGATCACCAGAAGAAGCCCACCACGCATACCGGTGATCACGTACTTGCTATGGTCAATGATTTAAAAGTAATCTTTGGAAAGGGTCCCGGCGGACTATTTGTTCCGGATGATGCTGAGGGACGCGCACCCATGTGGAAGAAGAAATCTATATTTTGGGACCTACCCTACTGGAAAGAGCTAGAGGTCTGCTCTTCAATCGACGTGATGCACGTGACGAAGAACCTTTGTGTGAATCCGCTGGGCTTCTTGGGCATCCATCGGAAGACAAAAGATACACCGGAGGCACGGGAGGACCTGCAATGTTTGCACGAAAAAGACGGCATGCTTCCAAAGTAGTATGAAGGTCCTGCCAGCTACGCTCTTACCAAAGAAGAGAAGGAAATCTTCTTTGAATGCCTGCTCAATATGAAGGTCCCGTCTAGCTTCTCGTCGAATATAAAGGGAATAATAAATATGCCAGAGAAAAAGTTCCAGAACCTAAAGTCTCATGACTGCCACGTGATTATGATGCATCTGCTTTCGGTTGCATTGAGGGGGCTTCTACCGGAAAATTTTCGATTAGCCATTGTGAAGCTATGTGCATTCCTCAATGCAATATCTCGGAAGGTGATCGGTCCAGAAATCCTACAAAGGTTAAGGAGTGATATGGCACAATGTCTTGTCAGTTTCGAGCTGTGTTCCCACCATCCTTCTTCAATATCATGACGCACATCCTAGTTCATCTAGTCGACGAGATTGTCATTCTGGGCCCTGTATTGCTACACAATATGTCCCCCTTTGAGAGGTTCATGGGAGTCCTAAAGAAATATGTCCATAACCGCGCTAGGCCAGAAGGAAGCATCTCCATGGGCCACCAAACAGAGGAATGTGCCGGTCATCGACTATCATAGTTTTGGCCGATTCTGGCCCGTTTCCTGGACTATTACTCACTGTTTTGGGGTCTCGGAGAGATTTCCACGATTAACGAACCCCGGGGTGCATTTACGCGTCGGTCATCAACACTCATAGTTTTGGCCGATTCTGGCCCGTTTCGTGGACTATTACTCGCTGTTTTGGGGTCCCGGAGTGATTTCCACGATTAACGAACTCTGGGGTGCGTTTATGTGTCGGTCATGAACACTCACGATTTGGACCGATTATGGCCCGTTTCGTGGACTATTACTCACCGTTTTGGGGTCCCAAATCGATTTCCATGGTTGTGTAACCCCAAGGTGCGCTTACGTGTCGGTCATCAACACTCACAGTTTGGGCCGATTCTGGCCCGTTTCTTGGACTATTACTCATTGTTTTGGGGTCCCGGAGTGATTTCCATGATTGACGAACACTGGGGTGTGTTTACGTGTCGGTCATCAACACTCACAGTTTTGGCCGATTCTGGCTTGTTTCCTGGACTATTACTCACTGTTTTGTGGTCACAAAGCGATTTCTATGGTTGTCGAACCCCAAGGTGTGCTCGTGTGTTGGTCGTCAAGACTCGCAGTTTAGCTGATTCTGGCCCGTTTCTTCGACTATTCCTTAGTTTTAGGGTCCCGAAGTGATTTCCACGATTGACGAACCCCGACATGCGTTTACGTGTCAGTCATCAACACTAATAATTTTTACCGATTTTGGTCCCTTTCATTCACTATTAGTCACGTTTTGGGGTCCCATAGCGATTTCCACGATTGACGAACCCCGGGGTGCGTTTACGTGTCGGTCATCAACAATCACAATTTTGACTTATTCTAGTCCATTTCGTGCACTATTACTCACCGTTTTGGGGTCCCAGAGCGATTTCCACTATTGACAATCCTCCTGGTGCGTTTACTTGTTCATCGTTGATAACCCACAAGTGTAGGGGATCGCAACAGCTTTCGAGGGTAAAGTATTCAACCCAAATTTATTGATTCGACACAAGGGGAGCCAAAGAATATTCTTGAGTATTAGCAGTTGAGTTGTCAATTCAACCACACCTGGATAACTTAGTATCTGCAGCAAAGTATTTAGTAGCAAAGTAATATGATAATAAAGATAACGGTGGCAAAAGTAAAGATAATAGTTTTTGGGTTTTTGTAGCAGTTGTAACAGTAGCAACGGAAAAGTAAATAAGCGAAGAACAATATGTGAAAAGCTCGTAGGCAATGGATCAGTGATGGATAATTATGCCGGATGCGATTCCTCATGTATTAGCTATAACATAGGATGACATAAAACTAGCTCCAGTTCATCAATGTAATGTAGGCATGTATTCCGTAAATAGTCATACGTGCTTATGGAAAAGAATTTGCATGACATCTTTTGTTCTACCCTCCCATGGCAGCGGGGTCCTAGCGGAAACTAAGGGATATTAAGGCCTCCTTTTAATAGAGAACCGGAACAAAGCATTAGCACATAGTGAATACATGAACTCCTCAAACTACGGTCATCATCGAGAAGTATCCTGATTATTGTCACTTTGGGATTGTCGGATCATAACACATTATAGGTGACTATAGACTTGCAAGATAGGATCAAGAACACACATATATTCATGAAAACACAATAGGTTCAGATCTAAAATCATGGCACTCGGGCCCTAGTGACAAGCATTAAGCATAGCAAAGTCATAGCAACATCAATCTCAGAACATAGTGGATACTAGGGACCAAACCCTAACAAAACTAACTTGATTACATGGTAAATCTCATCCAACCCATCACCGTCCAACAAGCCTACGATGGAATTACTCACGCACGGCGGTGAGCATCATGAAATTGGTGATGGAGGATGGTTGATGATGACGACGGCGACGAATCCCCCTCTCCGGAGCCCCGAACGGACTCCAGATCAGCCCTGCCGAGAGAGATTAGGGCTTGGCGGCGGCTCCATGTCGTAAAACGCGATGAAACTTTCTCCTTGATTTTTTTCTCCCCGAACGTGAATATATGGAGTTGGAGTTGAGGTCGCTGGAGGTCCAGGGGGCCCACGAGATAGGGGGGCGCTCCCTACAGGCGCCCCTGTCTCGTGGACAGGGCCTGGGCCCCCTGGTGTATTTCTTTCACCCAGAAATTCTTATTAATTCCAATAAGTGCCTCCGTGGATTTTCAGGACATTCCGAGAACTTTTCTTTTCTACACATAAAAAAAATATCATGGCAGTTCTGCTGAAAATAGCGTCAGTCCGGGTTAGTTTCATTCAAATCATGCAAGTTAGAGTCCAAAACAAGGGCAAAAGTGTTTGGAAAAGTAGATACGTTGGAGACGTATCAACTCCCCCAAGCTTAAAGCTTTGCTTGTCCTCAAGCAATTCAGTTGATAAACTGAAAGTGATAAAGAAAAACTTTTACAAGCTATGTTTGCTCTTGTTGTTGTAAACATGAAAAGGCAGCATTCAAGTTTCAACAAATATTATGAACTAACCATACTCACAATAACACCTAGGTCTCACAATTACTCATATCGATAGCATATTCAGCTAGCGAGCCATAATAATAAAACTCGGATGACAACACTTTCTCAAAATAATCATAACATGATATAACAAAATGGTATCTCACTAGCCCTTTCTGAGACCGCAAAACATAAATGCAGAGCACCTTTAAAGATCAAGGACTGACTAAACATTGTAATTCATGGTAAAAGAGATCCAGTCAAGTCATACCCAATATAAACCAATAGTAATGAATGAAAATGACAGTGTGCTCTCCAGCGGGTGCTTTTTAATAGGAAGGGTGATGACTCAACATAAAAGTAAATAGATAGGCCCTTCGCAGAGGGAAGCAGGGATTTGTAGAGGTGCCAGAGCTCAATTTTAAAATAGAGATTGAATAATATTTTGAGCGGCATACTTTCACTGTCAACACAACAACTATGAGATGGCTGTATCTTCCATACTGCATGCATTATAGGCAGTTCCCAAACAGAATGGTAAAGGTTTATACTCCCCCAACCACCAACAAGCATCAATCCATGGCTTGCTCAAAACAATGAGTGCCTCCAACTAACAACAGCCCTGGGGGAGTTTTGTTTAATTATTTTGATTTGCTTTGATCTTTTTGGATCATGGGATGGGCATCCGTTCTGGCCCTTTCTCGTGAATGAGGAGCGGAGTCCACTCCTCTTGAGAATAACCCACCTAGCATGGAAGATATAGGCAGCCCTAGTTGTAACATGAGCTGCTCGAGCATACAAAACAGAATTTCATTTGAAGGTTTAGGGTTTGGCACATACAAATTTACTTGTAACGGCAGGTAAATATCGCATATAGTATAGTGGACTCATATGGAATAACTTTGGGGTTTAAGGAGTTTGGATGCACAAGCAGTATTCCCGCTTAGTACATGTGAAGGCTAGCAAAAGACTGGGAAGCGACCAACTGAGAGAGCAACAACAGTCGTAAACATGCATTAAAATTAATTCACACTGAGTACAAGCATGAGTAGGATATAATCCACCATGAACATAAATATCGTGAAGGCTATGTTGATTTGTTTCAACTACATGCGTAAACATGCGCCAAGTCGAGTCACTCAATACATTCAAAGGAGGATACCATCCCATCATACCACATCGTAATCATTCTAATAGCATGTTGGCACACAAGGTAAACCATTATAACTCATAGCTAATCAAGCATGGCACAAGCAACTATAATCTCTAAATGTCATTGCAAATATGTTTACTTCATAATAGGCTGACTTATAAACGATGAACTCATCATATTTACAAAAAAAGAGAGGTCGAGTTCATACCAGCTTTTCTCATCCCAATAAGTCCATCATATATCGTCATTATTGCCTTTCACTCGCACGACCAACCGATGTGTATAATAATAAGAGTGCACGTGTATTGGACTAAGCTGGAATCTGCAAGCATTCAACTCAAGAGAGAATACAGGGTAATATGGGCTCTAAGATAAATAAACAATCATGCATAAGAGAGCCACTAAACGTTTTCAATATGGTCTTCTCGACCCCCAAAGGAAAGAAAAGAAAATAAAACTATTTACACGGGAAAGCTCCCAACAATTAAAAAGAAGAATAAGAAATCTTTTTTGGGTTTTCATTTTAATTCCACTACAATCATGGAAATTAAACTAACTAATTTTTTTGGTTTTTCTCAAGGTTTATCAAACACACAAGAAGAAAACTAGAAAAAGAAATTTAAACTAGCATGGATAATACAATGAAAGAGTATGAGCACCGACGACTAGTGCGTGAAGATGAATGTAAAGTCGGTGAGAAATACGTACTCCCCAAGCTTAGGATTTTGGCCTAAGTTGGTCTAGTACCAAGGACCGCTTTGGTGATATCCATAAGTGGCGGGGTCGTCAGAGATGCAGTGGCAACCGCCTCTGAGCTGCAGCGTGTTGGCGAGCTGCCTCCGCTCTCCTCTCGTGTTCATTGCTTCTTCCTGGTGACAACATATCTTCCTTTTGCACGATAATCAAAAAGGTAGGGAGCGGGAAGAGTAACAGGACGACGACGTTGCGTCATCATAGATTAGTCGATAATGGAGGAATTGTTCATTCCTCGCAAGAAATTGATGATTGAACATAGCTTCTTTATCCAAATAAACAGGAGGTAAAATCATATCCCCCTCTCGTGGGGCTATATTAAGATAATTAGCCACACGGGTTGCATAAATTCCTCCAAATAAATTTCCCTTTCTACTATTATTCTGCAACCTACGTGCAACTATTGCCCCCAAGTTATAACCTTTATAACCTAACACAGCACTCTTGAGGACACACAAATCAGGGACACACATGTGACATGCTTCGTCTTTACCGTTAATGCATCTACCAATAAAAAGAGCAAAATAATGTATAGCAGGAAAATGAATGCTCCCTATGGTAGCTTGTGCTATGTCCCTAGATTCTCCCACAGTAATACTAGCAAGAAAATCTCTAAATTCAGATTTGCGAGGATCATTAATATTACCCCACTGCGGGAGTTTGCAAGCAGTTGTGAAATCCTCTAAATCCATGGTATAAGATGTATCATAGATATCAAACATGACACTAGGGGAATTACGCGCACAGTTATATTGGAACCTCCGCACAAAGGAATCAGTCAATTGATAGTACTGCGAACACTTATCTTGTAAGAAGTCCTCTAGCTTGGCGTTACGCTCATACGCGTCAAATTCTTCCTTGAAGCCTGCTTCGACCATAAAATCATCGGATGTCCACTCACAAGCTCGTACATCCGCGTCCCTCGGTAATTGAACATCTTGCTCACGTATAGCAATCCTTGGCCCTTTCTTTACCGAGGAACCACCTTGGTACATTCTTCTAAGCATAATTCTTTTTCTGAAAATTTCTGAAATTTTAGTAACTTCAAAATAAAAGTGAATAAAATTAAACAAGATTGGTAGCAACTACTCCTACAAGTGCCTAGAGCCTATATCATGCATTAGAATGCAACAAAAATTTGCCATGAATAAAGCACTAGAACAAAAACTAATTGGACCAATGGAGAGTCACATACCAAGCAACAATCTCCCAAAGCAGTTTTGTGAATGGAGCTTTGAGCAAGGAGATCGAAAATCACAGCAAAATGAGCTAGAACTCGTGCTTGAGCTGGATGGGGATTTTTTTTGGGTAGAAGATGAAGTGTGTGGGTGCTGGCATAAGTGGAGGGGGCCACCAGGGGCCCACGAGACAGGGGGCACGCCCTATAGGGGGGCGCCCTCCACTCTCGTGGCCTGGTGCTTGCCCCTCCTGCAGTGATTTCAGTGCCTAAAATCCTCAAATATTCCAGAAAAAATCATACTAAATTTGCAGGGCATTTGGAGCACTTTTATTTTTGGGATATTTTTTAAATGCACGGATAATTCAGAAAACAAACGGATAATACTATTTTTTCTTTATTTATTCTAAATAACAGAAAGTAAAAAGAGAGTACAGAAGGTTGTGCCTTCTAGTTTCATCCATCTCATGATCATCAAAATGAATCCACTAACAAGGTTGATCAAGTCTTGTTAACAAACTCATCCCGAATAACACGGAACCGGAGAAATTTCGAATAACACTAAGTTACCTCAACGGGGATGTGAAAATCCCCAACAATAAGAATATCCTACTTTTTCTTGACAGTAGGGAGAGGAAATTCAAAACCTCCAATAATAATAGTTGGAACTTTTCCAATAGAATTGATGCTATGAACTTGAGATTGTTTCCTCGGAAAGTGTACCATATGCTCATTACCATTAACATGAAAAGTGACATTGCCTTTGTTGCAATCAATAACAGCCCCTATAGTATTAAGAAAAGGTCTACCAAGGATAATAGACATACTATCGTCCTCGGGAATATCAAGAATAACAAAGTCCGTTAAGATAGTGACATTTGCAACCACAACAGGCACATCCTTGCAAATACTGACAGGTATAGCAGTTGATTTATCAACCATTTGCAAAGATATTTCAGTAGGTGTCAACTTATTCAATTCAAGTCTACGATATAAAGAGAGAGGCATAACACTAACACCGGCTCCAAGATCACATAAAGCAGTTCTAACATAATTTCTTTTAATGGAGCATGGTATAGTTGGCACACCCGGATCTCCAAGCTTCTTTGGTATTCCACCCTTAAAAGTATAATTAGCAAGCATGGTGGAAATTTCAGCTTCCGGTATCTTTCTTTTATTTGTGATGATATCCTTCATATACTTAGCATAAGGATTTACTTTAAGCATATCGGTTAAGCGCATACGTAAGAAAATAGGTCTAATCATTTGAAAGCACAAGTGCTCCCTAGGTGGTTTTGGTAATTAATGTCAACATATCTCTTGTTGGACTAACACTTTTATCTAGTATGTTTCAGATAAGTTCAACAATGGAGTGGCATGGACTAAAGGATGTGGGAACTCCTTCTAGATGCTAAGGACAAAGGATTGGCTCAAGCTTCAAGCTCAATACTCTTTATTTTACATTTTAGTGATCCAAGATCACATTGAGTCTATAGGAAAAGCCAATACTATCAAGAAGGGATGAGGTGTTGCTTAATGAGTTTCTTGCTCCACAGTGCTTAGTGATATGCTCCAAAACCCTCAACTACTTTCCCACTTCCACACATATGACCTAAACCTAAAGTCAAACTTGGCCCCACCGATTCTTTCTATCCGGCGCCACCGAGTTCAGATGTCATAGCCACTGCCACAAACCCTAGGCAAATCGGTCTCACCGATAGGGATCTCGGTCTCACCGAGATGGGATTGTAATCTCTCTGTGTATGTCCATTACCAAAATCGGTCTCACCGAGTTTGAGCAATCGGTACTACCGAGATTACAATGCAAACTCTCTAGTTAACTTATTACCAAAATCGGTCCCACCGAGTTTGAGTAATCGGTCCCACCGAGTTTGCTTGACCAACTCTCTGGTTAGCTAATTACCAAAATCGGTCCCACCGAGTTTGTATAATCGCTCTCACCGAGATTATGTTATGCCCTAACCCTAATCATATCGGTCCTACCGAGTTGCATGCCAGTCCCACCGAAAATCCTAACGGTCACTAGATTTACTAAATCGGCCCGACCGAGTTTGTTGATTCGGTCCCACCGAGTTTGGTAAATTGTGTGTAACGGTTAGATTTTGTGTGGAGGCTATATATACCCCTCCACCTCCTCTTCATTCGTGGAGAGAGCCAACGGAACAAACCTACACTTCCAGCATACATTGTCTGAGAGAGAACTACCTACTCATGTTGAGGCCAAGATATTCCATTCCTACCATATGACTCTTGATCTCTAGCCTTCCCCAAGTTGCTTTCCACTCAAATCTTCTTTCCACCAGATCCAAATCCTATGAGAGAGAGTTGAGTGTTGGGGAGACTATCATTTGAAGCACAAGAGCAAGGAGTTCATCACCAACACACCATTTGTTACTTCTTGGAGAGTGGTGTCTCTTAGATTGGCTAGGTGTCACTTGGGAGCCTCCGACAAGATTGTGGAGTTGAACCAAGGAGTTTGTAAGGGCAAGGAGATCGCCTACTTCGTGAAGATCTACCACTAGTGAGGCAAGTCCTTCGTGGGTGACGACCATGGTGGGATAGACAAGGTTGCTTCTTCGTGGACCCTTCGTGGGTGGAGCCCTCCATGGACTTGCGCAACCGTTACCCTTCGTGGGTTGAAGTCTCCATCAACGTGGATGTACGATAGCACCACCTATCGGAACCACGAGAAAAACATCCGTGTCTCCAATTGCATTTGAATCCTCCAAAACCCTTCCCTTTACATTCTTGCAAGTTGCATGCTTTACCGCTGCTCATATACTCTTTGCATGCTTGCTTGTTATGTATTGTGAATGTTAAACTTGTGCCTAAACTCCACTTAAAATTAAAGAAGTTTAAAACTGCAACTTTGATACTTAGTGTCTAATCACCCCCCTCTAGACACCTCTTCTCAAGGTCCTACATCATTTCAGCAAAGCGCTCAAAATCCTCATCATCCTTTGTCTTGGATGGTTTAGGAGGAAAGGGCATGGGTTTCTGAACCCATGGTTCTCTTTCTCTACCGTGCTTCCTAGCAAAAAAATCTCTCTTATCATAACGTTGACTCTTTGATGGTTTAATTATCCTTTTGCCCTTAGTGGTGTCCATCTGCTTAGTTTTGCCCTCAGATGCAAATTGTACTCAGTTTTGCCCCTAGTCTGTGCGCACCGACTCGTTCTGTGAACTTTGGCGTCTCCATTAGGTCAACGTTTTGACTCGGCCCTTACAGGTGGGACCAGGCGGCAGAGGCGGCCAATTTTATTCAGACCGTTGCACGCGTGGCTTGCGGGACCCAGCAGAGAGCCATTGAGCATAGAGCCGTTGCGGATGTGCTATATTAGCGGGCGACAACGACAGTGACCACGGTGACAGAGAGCATGGCGCTGACCACGGCGAGAGAGCGAGAGCACGACGGCGGTGGGAAGCTAGCTGTGGAGGGCGCGGCGGTGGGAAGCTAGCCGTGGAGGGCGCGGCGGCGTTGAGATCCCGTTCGGCTCTGAGCTCCATGCCTTCCGCAAGCTCTCGCGCCACCTCGCGGATGCAGATCCGGGCGCGTGTGGAGATGCCTGTCTTCGTCTGTCTGCGGTGCCGGGTGAGCGTTGATCGGAGGGTTTCTCACACACCGAGGAACCACAATCGTCCGTTCTACGTGTGCAGCGAGAATGGGGTAAGAATCAGGGCAATTGCACCATTTTTGTGGTCGGGATCTTTGAGAAATCGGTTGATCTGTTCCGTGTTCATGCAGGTGACATGCTTCTTTCTTTGGGTCAATGCTCTGGCCAAGACTCTGATAAATGAACTGCAAGAAGAGCATGACGAATGGTTGCGCATGCTGCCCCAAACCGCAGTGGCCGCAACACAAGCTTCGGAAGAAGAGATGGAGGGCAAAGCACGCAGTGACAAAGAGCTAGCTGTTGAGCTTAGGATGTCGAAGAAGAAGGTTAGGAAGCTTGAAGATCAAGCACTACCAATACCCATTTGCAAATACTTTTGGGCATTTGTAGGTATGGTAATCACACTGATTGTAATGTTGAAAATGTGTGGAAATGCATGAATTATGGAGGAATTTGTAATCTTGAAATTGTATGAGAAATTCACCTAGTTTAAATGTTGGTCAAAGTTGTTTAAATATTGAAAAAAAGAGAAGAAGTGACCAACATTTAAATATGTATAAAAAGGAGAAGAAATGAGGAATTCAGAAACTTTTGATCAATTGAATGCAGCTAATGAATTATTCCAGAGCCAAACAATTAAGGTTAGAAATTTTTTGGAGCTGTTAAATATTTAATAGCAATTTAAGTAATCCAATTGAAATACACCGTGATTTAAATCAAAGACCAAAATGTCATGGAAAATGTGCCTCAGCTCTGGTAGATGTTTACACCTAGTGCCAAAATAAATGAACATTTTTTAAGGGCATTACATTGAGTAGAAACTAATTTGTCTAAAAAATGAAGGGTGGAAAATGCACAAAAAATTGGTGCGGCTGGGGACTCGAACCCAAGACCGCATGGGTTTGTGGTGTTTAGGGCTGCGCTGGTAACCGCTAGGATAGATGGCAAGAGTTTGACATGGGTAGGGAAGCAATGTATACATAGTGAGACTGTGAAATTTGTTAAAAAAAATGAAGGGTGGAAAATGCACAAAAAATTGGTGCGGCTGGGGACTCGAACCCAAGACCGCGTGGGTTTGTGGTGTTTAGGGCTGCACTGGTAACCGCTAGGACAGATGGCAAGAGTTTGACATGGGTAGGGGAGGAATGTATACATAGTGAAACTGTGAAATTTGTCAAAAAAAATTGTGAGACCGTGAATGTTTGCACACGCGTGAGAGTGGTTTTCCTTTGTTTTGCACTGAAATTTTGGAGGGTTGGAAGGTTGAAAACGTATGTTTGCACTGCCACGTGGTTTTGGTTAGAGTGGCACTTGGTTTAGTGTTAGAGTGGCACTTGGTTTAGGATTTAAACGGAATAAATTTGCATGTTAGTTCATGACTTATTTTTTGAATAAAATGGAGGGCTTCTCACCCCCTCCGATTTTCATTAATGACAACCACAAGTTCTCGAGCTTCATGACTTGGTTTAGGGAAGAAATTATATGCTTGGGCACGGACATTTTTTTAACACACATAATAAACCCTAATAAATAACTTAGATAAGATGCAACACAAGTACCATTACAATAATAAGTTCACGGACAGTTCACGGACACATGACAAAACATGACACGACACGACACGACATAGAAAAGCAACAAATAAAAAATGAAACAGTCTTCATCTTGATCTCCTCCTTCCAATTTGGCCGCGCGCGCCCCTTCAACACCGTCTTCATCTTCACACCTCCTCCTCATCGTCGTACGGAAGGGAGTGCATCCCGGCTGGAGTAGGGAAGATGTTCTCGTAGTTAGTGTAGATGTTGTAGACGGTGAAGAAGATGGCCTCGCAGCCGCACCAAAAGACTTGGCCGAGGAGCTTGCGTGTGTCAAATGGGTTGGTGAAGGTGACCGTGAGCAGTAGGAGGATGCCGCCGCGGTCACGAACCTTGTTGAGGGTGAACATCCTCGGCGAGCCCCGTGGGAGGTGGGCATAGCCAGCTCTGAGGAAGGTGCGGGTGAGTTCGACGGAACCCCTCCACCTTGAAAAAGCCCACACACGGAGCTCCCTCTCCACGAGCAGCCCGGTGGGTAGCGCCGCTCCGGCATGACAGGCGGACGGCTGAAGGTCGGCCCGTTGAACTGCATGGTCTCGCTTGGGGAGGGCTCGGTCGATTGGGTGTTTGAAGTTGGAGAGAATGGATCGGATCTAGCTTATGGGTGGGAGAGGAAGATTGGCACCCCATTTATAGGCCTGTGGGTGGGAGAGGAAGAGAGAAAGGGTGAGAACGGTGCGTGTGTGAATCCGAACGCGTGTGTGTATCCGTTACGCTTTGCACTCTTAAATTTTTGCACAAAAACGATGCATGCATGGGGCACGTGCGTGCATTTGAATCACTGCATAGCTCTTTGACCAGACGGTGCATCTGACTCGTTGAACCACCTAGTTGGCCTCGCTAGCCTAGCGCGCCTAGCATGCCTCGCTCGCCTTGCTCGCATGCATGCACGTCGCAGCCTCCCGCGCATGCAAACCCACGTCGCAGCCTATGCACGTCGCCGCCTCCCATGCATGCATGCAAGGCCTGGAAAGGCTAAGACGGGCTATTTACTGCGGTCTCAGGCCCAGACAACGAGACGGCCCAACGGTCCATCCAGCGTGCGCGATATTTGTTTAAAAAAAAGAATCTCCCAGCCAATCAGGCATCTCGCGGATCGCCCCTCCTCCCCACAGATTCCTTCTAGAAGGGTTAGATCGACGACCCTTGTTCAGCGCTATGGTTAGATGAACGGTCCTGGTTCAGCGCTAGGGTTAGCGGGGTTTGGGAGGGGTTTGGAGCAGTCAAAGCTATGTTTGACCAGATTTCAAATGAGCATAATAAATTAAATAAAAATCAAAAAATAATAATAAAAAACCTGCGCACATAGTCTTCTTATGTCATATACTAACGATTTAAGTTGATAAACAAGGTTTACATACATTTAAATGATAAGTTCATGTGTATTGTATGATATCTCGAGTATCTCAAACTCTCTTGTATGAAGTGAAGAGAAGTGTTTTGGGGAAATAAACATGAAAATTTTAAAAAACTCACCACAACTTCATTTTAGAGTGACTAAGAAGGATCCAGGCTTAGTTTTTCATTTTGATGTTTTACACTTATTTAAATCTTGGTCAAAGTTAAGTTTGACCAGAATTCAAATGAGCAAAACAAATTTAAAAAAAAATCAAAAAATGGAAAAACCAGCACACATAGTCCGTACATATAGAATATATGTTTAGGAAAGTTATTTGGCTGATTTAGACAAGGTCGAAAACAACCTTGCTTAGAGATGAGGCCGTTTACCCTACCTTTGGACCCCTCATTTTAGCACATTTTTCATGAAAATTTCAAAAACCTCACCACAGCTTCATTTTGGATTGACTAAGAAGGATCCAGGCTTAGTTCTTCATTTTGATGTTTTAGACTTTTTTAAATCTTGGTCAAAGTTAGGTTTGACCAGAATTCAAATGAGCAAAACAAAATTAAAAGAAAAATCAAAAAAAGGAAAAACCATGTGCTCATTCAAACATCATCCAACAGATTTAAACATCATGTCAAACATAGTTCTAACATCATCCAACAGAAATATAACATTATTCATAATGTTTCATAATTATTCACATATAGCGTTCGGGCTTCTGTCTGTTCCTTTAGCTTCTTGCCATCACTTTGCTCCTCGTGCACCTTGTGCTCATTGCTTCTTCTCTTCTCCTCTTGGTTGTCGGTACCTTGTGCGTATTCTTCAAACCTATCATAGAGCTGTGCGAAACATAAAGGGTAATGAGATCATGTCAAGTGACCCATAAATGTACAGTAGTATTTGACCCTTGCAAGATTTACATACCTAGTAGAACTCACAACAACAGACGGTTGGTCACCATTTGGAGCCTCACTTGGCTCATCATTTGGAGCCTCACTTGGATCACCAAGATCATCATTTGGTGCCTCACTTGGATCACCATGATCATCATTTGGAGCCTCACTTGGATCACCATGATCACTATTTGGAGCCTCACTTGGATCACCATGATCACTATTTGGAGCCTCACTTGGATCATCGTCAAAATCATGCGGCTGTTGACCATCATCATTTCGAACCTCGTCAAAATCCTCATCTGATGCAACCGGCTGCTGTCCATCATTTTCATCGAAGCCTTCATCGAAACTCTCTCCGAACGCTGGATCTACTGTGTTATCACAATACTTACCGAAATGACCAGACCCACCACATCTTGTGCACTTACGCTTCCTTGCTCCAAGTCCAGCTCCTTTGCTGCGAGGTCTGATTCGACTCTTCCTTGGTCTACCTGCTGCTCTCTTGAGCTGGGCGCAAAGCTTGAATCCGAGGTCCACCATGTCCCATTGTTGTTTTCCCTCCATAGCGAGCAAGGCAAGCATATGTGGCTTTGAACCTTGCAACAGAGTAGTAATCATGCACATCGCTGAATGTTCCCTCTTGGACGGGAGAGAAGTAATGAAAAACAAGGCATGAATGCATGGCAACCCAGTTATCTGCCATTGCCTACAACTCGCAAGTTCTAGCTTCTAAATCCTTTGGATATCTCCATTCCTCTTCTCTTTATCCAAATATGATATCTTTCTTTGTGGTACCCGAGCAAAGAGTCATGTTCATTTCCAAGCCTGTTGTTTTCTGCATCAGTTCATTCATCACGGCAGGGATGATAATGTGGCCCATGAATTTTGCCTCGGCTATTCCTGCATGATAATGAAATTTCTACATGTATTCTATCCTTATAATGTCCAGCAAATCCACCACATAATGACCCTTTAGTTTCCGGATCGTTGAGTTGAAAGACTCTGCTAGATTATTGTGCACATAGTCAACTTTGCTCAGTTCACTGAATTGGCTTCTGGCCCATAACTTGGAGTGGTGTGTTTCCAAGTATTCTTTCACATTGGGATTCATGTATAACTGCCTCAAGTGGTAGTTGTGCTTCTTCACACTGCAAGTCAAAGATGCTGGCCATAAATTGTCGGTATACACCTTTCCTTTGAATTTCTTCATGAAATTTGCAGCAAGGTGACGCATGCATTCCCTATGCTCTACTCCAGGGAGCACTTTGTCCACGGCCACTTCTAAACCTTTGCAGGCATCTGTATGAATGACCAACCCATTGGGATGTGCAATAGCCCGGCGAAGATTATGCAAAAACCAAGTCCACCTCTCCTCAGACTCATCTCCAAAGACACCGTAGGCAACTGGAAATACAAAACTGTGTGCATCAACTGCACAAGCTGCTACTAACTATCCTTTAAACCTCCCTGTGAGAAAAGTGGCATCAATAGCCAAATAAGGCCTGCAACCTGCCAAAAAACCCCGGCGACAAGCCTCAAAGCAGACAAAAACCCTCCTAAAGCATTCCTTGGTCTTTGTCACTCCCCTGAATGTGTACTCCACGGTGTGGTGATCAATATCTACAATGCTACCCGGGCTTGTCCTCTCCACTTCACCTTTGAATGAATACAACAATTGAAAACTTTCCTGCCAGTTACCATAAATAGAATCCATAGCATGTTTTTTTACCATTGAACAACCTCATGTATGGTAAATCTATCTTGAATTTATCTTTGATGTTCTTCTGCAATTCCTTTGGACCCACTTGTTGGTTTTCTTTCACCCACTTCTTTACTTCTTCTGCCACTCATCTTGACTTGGCTCTACTAATTGTATCCTTCCTAAGGGTTGATTCCTGGCATGTGTGCTTAAAAGGGTTCACTTTGACCTGAACATTAGTGCTATTTCGCATTTTAGATGCGAGCAGCCTCCATGGACAACCCTCAGTCGGACAATGCACTCTATAACGTACTTGATTGCTCTTGTCAACTTTGAAAGTACGTTCTACCTTGATGCAGTATGTCACAAGTGCATTTCTACACTCATTCATGGATGCAAAAATTGTACCTTCTTCCAAATGAGGGTTCAAAGGGTCCCATTCAACAGCTGCAAGGTCTTCGTCCTCACCCACCGCGTCATCATCCACACGGACTGCATTGTGAGCCTCATCTTGGTTATCAGCCCGAGGTGCCCGTCGTAAATTCCGAATAACATCAGAATATAGCTTCTCTTCATCAACCCCAGAATTGTAGTCATCATGCTCTACTTCAAGGGGGACCCTACTGCTGTTGCCCACACTTGTCGAGCCACCACGTCGCCGTGCACCAACTGAACTGTTCTGGCTAGAGATGCCATTACGACGACTTGGTTCTCCCCGAGATGTTACAGCCGTCATCCTAGGTCCAAATGCCTGCTCAAGCACATCAACTTGCAGCCTCACATGAAAATTATCTTTCTCTTTATGCCTAACAAACATGGTAGCTAGCTCTTCATCATTACTAACTATCACCCATTTCTTTTCCCCATCATAGTATTTGTATACCACTTCATCAAGCAAACCCCAAGGATATTGGCTACAAATTACCTCCCCAAATTGTTTGAAACTCCAATTACTAGCCATTGGCAACCGATAATCAAAACCTCCTTGGTCTTTCTTCTGATCCTTTACATCGAACGTGTACCGGTCCCTTCTAATGTGCATGAAGAAAGCAAACCGCAACTCCATCCTAACCGGCGAAAAACAGAGACGCAATCAGCACACTAATTGGGCAAACCTACTCGAATCGAGTGTTCAAATGCACAACTAAGCTCAATCTAAACAGGAGGCGAGACTTACCCCTCGGGAACCCAGTCGTGGACGCGGCGGATCTCCGGCCCGATGCCTGCCTCGCCAAATACTCCGGGGTCACTGCTGCTCTCCATTTCGCCCTAGGGTTCTTCCTCCTAGTTCAAATAGCTCCAGCAACCCCCCACCTTTGAGCGCTCCGTCCGGGCGCACGGAAGGAGGCCGCGCCGCGGGTTGAGCAGGTGGCGGGCACCCCACCCGTGGCGTCGCAGGAAGGTGGCGGGCGTCACAGGCAGCCGTGGAGCGTAGGCGCAGAAAGGTAGCGGTGGAGTAGGCGTGCAGCTGGTGGCAGGGCAGGTCCTGGCCGCGGCGCAAGTGCCGGCGGCGGCGCAGGTCAGCCGGTCGGCGGGGATGCGGATGGGCAGAGTGAGCTACGAATGATTTGGGGATTTAGTTGCACGGGCCTACATGTCAGCTCCGGACCCACGTCCACGCGGTCCCACGTGTAAGCTCCGGACCCACAACCTAACGCTGGCGGATGGAATGGACTCAAATATGGCTGTTTGGCCTCGTCATAGTAGCTGTGCATGGACTAGGGGCAAAACTGAGCACAATTTGCATCTGAGGGAAAAACTGAGCACAGAGACACCACTAAGGGCAAAAGGATAATTAACCCTTCTTTGATTGTGGGTTATCAAGATAAACAGTAGGTTCAATCTCTACTTCATTGTTTTTGCTAGGTTGAGCATCAAGATGAACTTTATCATTAATATTATCACTAGGTTCATGTTCATCACCTGATTGTGTTTCAGCATCAGAAATAGAAGTATCATTGGGATTCTCATGTGTGTCTACAGTAGGTTCACTAGAAGCATGCAAAGTCCTATCATTTTTATTTTTCTTCTTTTTAGAAGAACTAGGTGCCTCTAAATTATTTCTCTGAGAATCTTGCTCGATTCTCTTAGGGTGGCCTTCAGGATACAAAGGTTCCTGAGTCATTCTAATAGTTCTAGTAGCCACTCTAACATCAAAGTCATTTTTATTATTTAATTCATCAAGCAAATCATTTTGAGCTTTGAGTACTTGCTCAGCTTGAGTAGCGACCATAGAAGTATATTTGCTAATGAGTTTGAGTTCATCTTTAACTCTAGCCAGGTTATCGCTCACACGTCCTATCTCGAAAGCATTATTCTTTAACTCTATACCAACATAAGCATTAAAACTTTCTTGTCTAGCCATAAAGTCATCAAATTCATCTAAGCATGGGCTATGAAATTTAGTAGAGGGGATTTCAACTTTATCATATCTATAAAGAGAATTTACCTTTGCTACCTGTGTCGGGTTATCAAGACAATGTGGTTCTTCAACAAGCGGTATATTAAGACCATGTATTTCTTCAATAGGAGGTAAATTCTTAACATCTTCAGCTTTAATACCTTTTTCTTTCATTGATTTCTTTGCCTCTTGCATATCTTTAGGACTGAGAAATAAAACACCTCTCTTCTTCGGAGTGGGTTTAGGAACAGGCTCAGGAGTTGGCTCAATGGGTTCAGGAATTGCTTCAGGAATTGGCTCACAAAGAGTCCAATTATTTTCATTAGTCAACATATTATTCAATAATATTTCAGCTTCGTCGGCTGTTCTTTCCCTGAAAACACAACCAGCACAACTATCCAAGTAGTCCTTGGAAGCATCGGTTAGTCCATTGTAAAAGATATCAATTATTTCATTTTTCTTGAGAGGATGATCAGGCAAAGCATTAAGTAACCGGAGAAGCCTCCCCCAAGCTTGTGGGAGACTCTCTTCTTTAATTTGCACAAAATTATATATTTCCCGCAAGGCAGCTTGTTTCTTATGAGTAGGGAAATATTAAGCATAGAAGTAATAAATCATATCCTGGGGACTATGCACACAACCAGGAGCAAGAGAATTAAGTCTTAGCATCACCCTTTAATGAGAACGGAAATATCTTAAGGATATAAAAATAGCAAGACTTCTCATCATTAGTAAACAGGGTGGCTATATCATTCAACTTGGTAAGATGTGCCACAACAGTTTGAGATTCAAGGCCATAAAAAGGATCAGATTCAACTAAAGTAATAATCTCAGGATCAACAGAGAATTCATAATCCTTATCAGTAACACAGATAGGTGAAGTAGCAAAAGCAGGGTCAGGTTTCATTCTAGCATTAAGAGACTGCTGCTTCCATTTAGCTAGTAATTTTTTAAGATCATATCTATCATTGCAAGCAAAGATTTCCCTAGCAGCTTCTTCATTCATAACATAACCGTTAGGAACAACAGGCAATACATAATCATTGGGAGAACCTTCAGCATCACTATCATCAATAATAGGATCTTCGGTAATATCATTCCCCCTAACTCTAGCAAGTTGTTCATCAAGAAATTCACCTAATGGCAAAGTAGTATCACGCACAGAAGTAGTTTCATCATGAATAGCAGAAGTGGCATCATCAATAACATGCGACATATCAGAATTCATAGCAATAGCAGGTTTAGATGTCGCAAGCCTACTAATAACGGAAGGAGAATCTAGTGTATAGCTAGATGGCAGTTCCTTACCTCCCCTCGTAGTTGAGGACAAAATAGTAGTTCGGTCGTCTTTCAAGTTCTTCATAGTGATCAACAGATATAAATCCCAAGTGACTCAGAGAATGGAGCTATGCTCCCCGGCAACGGCGCCAGAAATTAGTCTTGATAACCCACAAGTGTAGGGGATCGCAACAGCTTTTGAGGGTAAAGTATTCAACCCAAATTTATTGATTCGACACAAGGGGAGCCAAAGAATATTCTTGAGTATTAGCAGTTGAGTTGTCAATTCAACCACACCTGGATAACTTAGTATCTGCATCAAAGTATTTAGTAGCAAAGTAATATGATAATAAAGGTAACGGTGGCAAAAGTAAAGATAATAGTTTTTGGGTTTTTGCAGTAGTTGTAACAGTAGCAGCAGAAAAGTAAATAAGCGAAGAACAATATATGAAAAGCTCATAGGCAGTGGATCAGTGATGGATAATTATGCCGGATGCGATTCCTCATGTAATAGCTATAACATAGGATGACATAGAACTAGCTCCAGTTCATCAATGTAATGTAGGCATGTATTCCGTAAATAGTCATACGTGCTTATGGAAAAGAACTTGCATGACATCTTTTGTCCTACCCTCCCGTGGCAGCGGGGTCCTAGCGGAAACTAAGGGATATTAAGGCCTCCTTTTAATAGAGAACCCGAACAAAGCATTAGCACATAGTGAATACATGAACTCCTCAAACTACGGTCATCACCGAGAAGTATCCCGATTATTGTCACTTCGGGGTTGTCGGATCATAACACATAATAGGTGACTATAGACTTGCAAGATAGGATCAAGAACACACATATATTCATGAAAACATAATAGGTTCAGATCTGAAATCATGGCACTCGGCCCCTAGTGACAAGCATTAAGCATAGCAAAGTCATAGCAACATCAACCTCAGAACATAGTGGATACTAGGGATCAAACCCTAACAAAACTAACTTAATTACATGGTAAATCTCATCCAACCCATCACCGTCCAGCAAGCCTACGATGGAATTACTCATGCACGGCAGTGAGCATCATGAAATTGGTGGTGGAGGATGGTTGATGATGACGACGACGACGAATCCCCCTCTCCGGAGCCCCGAACGGACTCCAGATCAGCCCTCCCAAGAGAGATTAGGACTTGGCGGCGGCTCCGTGTCATAAAACGTGATGAAACTTTCTCCCTGATTTTTTTCTCCCCGAACGTGAATATATGGAGTTCGAGTTGAGGTCGGTGGAGGTCCAGGGGGCCCACGAGATAGGGAGGCGCGCCCTATAGGGGGGCACCCCCTGTCTCGTGGACAGGCCCTGGGCCCCCTGGTGTATTTCTTTCGCCCAGAAATTCTTATTAATTCCAAAAAGTGCCTTCGTGGATTTTCAGGATATTCTGAGAACTTTTCTTTTCTACACATAAAACAACATCATGGCAGTTCTGCTGAAAACAGCGTCAGTTCGGGTTAGTTTCATTCAAATCATGAAAGTTAGAGTCCAAAACAAGGGCAAAAGTGTTTGGAAAAGTAGATACGTTGGAGACGTATCAATCGTCAGCAATCACCGTTTTGGGGTCCCAGAGCGATTTCCACTATTGACAATCCCCGTGGTGCGCTTACATGTTCATCATCAACACTCACAATTTTGGGGTCCCGAAGCAATTTCCATAGTTGTTGAAACCCAAGGTGCGCTTACGTGCCGGTCATCGACACTCACAGTTTTGGCCGATTGTGGCCCGTTTCCTGGACTATTACTCATTGTTTTGGGATCCTAGAGTGATTTCCATGATTAACAAACCTCGGGTGCATTTACGTGTCGGTAATCAACACTCACAGTTTTGGCCGATTCTGGCCCGTTTCGTGGACTATTACTAACTGTTTTGGGGTCCCGAAGTGATTCCCACGATTAACGAACCCCGGGTTGCATTTATGTGTCGGTCATGAATACTCACTGTTTTGGCCAATTCTGGCCCGTTTCGTGGACTATTACTCACCGTTTTGGCGTCCCAAATCGATTTCCATGGTTGTTGAACCCCAAGGTGCGCTTACGTGTCGGTCATCAACACTCACAGTTTGGGCCGATTCTGGCCCGTTTCTTGGACTATTACTCACAGTTTTGGGGTCCCGGAGTTATTTCCATGATTAATGAACACCGGGAGTGCGTTTACGTGTCAGTAACCAACACTCGCAGTTTGGGCCGATTCTGGCCCATTTCTCGGACTATTACTCAGTTTTGGGGTCCCAAGTGATTTCCACGATTGATGAACCCCGGGGTGCGTTTACGTGTTGGTCATCAACACTCACAATTTTGGCCGATTCTGGTCCGTTTCGTTCACTATTACTCACTCTTTTGGGGTCCCTTAGCGATTTCCACGATTGACGATCCCCGGGGTGCGTTTACGTGTCCGTCATCAACACTCACAGCTTTGGCCAATTCTGACCCGTTTCGTGGACTATTACTCACTGTTTTCGGGTCCCGAAGCGATCTCCATAGTTGTTGAACCACAGGTGCGCCTACATGCCGGCCATCAACGGTCGCAGTTTTGGCCGATTCTGGCCCGTTTCTTGGACTATTACTTACAGTTTTGGGGTCCCGGAGTGATTTCCATGATTCACGATCCTCGGGGTGCGTTTACGTGTTCGTCGTCAACAACAACAGTTTTGGCAAATTCTGACCCATTTCATGGACTATTACTCACAGTTTTGTTGTCCCGAAGAGATTTCCATAGTTGTTGAAACCCAAGGTGCGCTTACGTGTCGGTCATCAACACTCACAGTTTGGGCCGATTCTGGCCCGTTTCATGGACTATTACTCACTATTTTTGGGTCACGGAGTGATTTCCACGATTAACGAACCCCCGGGTGCGTTTACTTGTCTGTCATCAACACTCACAATTTTGGCCGATTATGGCCTGTTTCGTGGACTATTGCTCACTGTTTTGGGGTCCCAGAGTGATTTCCACGATTAACGAACCCTGGGGTGCATTTACGTGTCGGTCATCACCACTCACGGTTTTGGCCGATTCTGGCCCATTTCGTGGACTATTACTCACCGTTTTGGGGTCCCAAATCGATTTCCATGGTTGTGTAACCCCAAGGTGGGCTTACGTGTCGGTCATCAACACTCATAGTTTGGGCCGTTTCTTGGCCCGTTTCTTGGACTATTACTCATTGTTTTGGGGTCCTGGAGTGATTTCCACGATTGACGAACCCTGGGGTGTGTTTACGTGTCGGTCATCAACACTCACAGTTTTGGTCGATTCTGGCTTGTATCCTGGACTATTACTCACTGTTTTGTGGTCCCAAAGCGATTTCTATGGTTGTCGAACCCCATGGTGCGCTCACGTGTTGGTCATCAAGACTCGCAATTTTGGCCGATTCTGGCCCGTTTCTTCGACTATTCCTCAGTTTCGGGGTCCCAAAGTGATTTCCACGATTGACAAACCCCGGCATGCATTTACGTGTCAGTCATCAACACTAACAGTTTTTGCCGATTTTGGTCCCTTTCATTCACTATTAGTCACGTTTTGGGGTCCCACAGCGATTTCCATGATTGACGAACCCCGGGGTGCGTTTATGTGTCGGTCATCAACAATCACAATTTTGACTTATTCTGGTCTGTTTCGTGCACTATTACTCACCATTTTGGGGTCCCAGAGTGATTTCCACTATTGACGATCCCCGTGGTGCTTTTAGATGTTCATCGTCAACACTCACCGTTTTGGGGTCCAAAAGCGATTTCCATAGTTGTTGAAACCCAAGGTGCGCTTACGAGCCAGTCATCGATACTCACAGTTTTGCCCGATTCTGGCCCGTTTCGTGGACTATTTGTCGGTGTTCTGGGAACGGGGGTCCCCAGACTTGCCTGCCTGCGGCCTGCGGCATGGCTCAAAGGAGGCCCAGCACGGCCCATCTTCATCAACACAAGCTCAAGACCCTCGCGAAGGGCCAAGCCTCGCGGGACGGACGACAAGGAGCTTCCTCAGCCACGGCCTCGTCAGGCTGGCTCACAAGGAGGCGGAGAGTTCAAGGCGGGGTACCTCGCGAGTTGCCCATGACGCAAGCCATGATGGCCAAGGGCGCCAGTCGGGTGCTAGCCCGCGCAGTGTCCTCCCTTCCTCTTTGGTGCAAAGGGGGCAAGCGTAGGCGAGAGCATCAAGCAAAGGCATCCGTTTCGGTGCAACAAGACCGAGACCAGCCCAACGGCAGGAAGGAAGTCATTGTGGAGCCCAAGCAGGCGTCACCACCAGAGCCTTTGATAGGCGAGGACCAACTTTAGTCAGGATAAGTGTACCCGCTGTTCCCCTTCAAAACGGCCAATTGTTGGCGCCCTTCCCGCTCAATATTTGGGAAGAGGCCCAGGGCCTTTGCGTATAAATAGGACTAGCCGCCCCCAGGGTAGGGCATCTGGATCCTCACCAAGAAACCAGTAGATAGAGCGATTGAACTCCTCCCAGCAGTTCGTCGCACCAGCCAAGAGCAGACCCTTGCGAGGCTGTTCTTCATTGTATTGTTCATCATCAGCCCAAGAGGCAATCCACCACACCACACACTGGACTAGGGTATTACACCACAATGGTGGCCTGAACCAGTATAAATCCTGTGTCTCTTGTGTTGTTCTGTTCGGTAGTTTAGATCCTAGCGATTCGGCGAGGAGCAAGCCGGTAGAGGGTTAAATCTCCGCGCGCACCCCAGTGTTCGAACCTCAAGGGTCTGTCGGAACCCGAAATCCAACATTTGGCGCGCCAGGTAGGGGTGCGCCGGAATTTGCCTTCCGTCGTCTTGTTCTTCTCCGACCATCGCATCCATGTCTGACGCTCGTAGGGCTCGCGCCGAGCCGCCCTCGCTTCCCATGTCGCCCGGACGGCTCCCGTTGGCGTGCGCCCTCGTCGTTCCCCGTCACCTGCCGTCAACGCCGCCATAGGCCCAGCAGGGAACGGGCAGCAAGCATCATCCCAGCATTTCCCCGTGGCCTCTTGGGAAGAGCCACGCGGCCCCTTCCTCACCCACCCCGTCGCGCCGGCTCCCCCGGTCGTCGCGGCCCTCCTGGGTGGCTCGCAGGCGCCGCCCTCCAGCCACCACGTCAAGCCGTTCGTCCGTCGGGTCGGCACCGCCTCTACGCGGCAAGGGGCTCCCTGGGGCCGGTCGGAGCCATCGGCTAAGCTGACCTTCAGCTCCGAGGACCATCCCACCAACTCGGCCTGCTCGGGCGCGCTCCCCATGCTCTGCACGCCCACCATCTGCCAGGTGGCCGTCACCAGGACCCTGTCGACGGTGGCGCGGGCCTCAACGTGCTCTCAGTTGAGGCCTTCAACCTCCTCTGCATACCCCGGGAGCGGCTGCAACCCAGCCGGCCTTTCTCGGGCGTCGGAGGCAGGTCGTCCAGCTCCTTGGGGCAGATCCGACTTCCGGTAACTTTCGGCACCTACGACAATTTCCGCACGGAGCTGGTCGACTTCGACATCGCCCCCATCGGCCTCCCCTACAATGCCATCCTCGGCTATCCAGCATTGGCCAAATTCATGGCCGCGACTCACCCAGCATACAACCTCATGAAGATGCTCGGGAGCAACGGCTTCCTCACCGTGCCCGGGGACACCGAAGGTGCGCTGCGAGTACTCAAGCTCGCCCTCAAGACGGCGGCGGCGGCACGGCCCGCCGACGCAGAAACCTCCAAGCCCAAGGGGGCTGCGTCGACCAAGAAGCAGTTGTTCACCCAAGACAAGGCAGAGACCAAGCAGGTACCTGTCGACGAGGACGGGTCCACTAATGCCACTTTCACCATAGGCACCAACCTCGAGCCCGAGCAGGAGGAAGCCCTGGTCAAGTTCCTGCGTGCAAACAAGAAGGTGTTCGCCTGGGAGCCCGATCAGTTGGCAGGGATCCCACGGGGCGTAATCGAGCACCACCTCAACATGTGTCCCAACGTGCGCCCCGTGAAGCAGAAGGCGAGGAGGCAATCCACTGAAAAGCAGGCCTTCATCGTCCAGGAGACCCGCAAGCTAGAAGCCACAGGGGTTATTCGCGAGGTCCGATACCCAGATTGGTTGGCCAACCCCGTGGTTGTGCCAAAGAAGGGAGGGAAGGAACGCATGTGTGTCGACTTCACCAACCTCAACAAAGCATGCCCGCAAGATCCGTTCCCGCTCCCTCCCATCGATCAGATCGTCGATTCCACCGCTGAGTGTGACCTGTTATGCTTCTTGGATGCCTTCTCCGGGTATCACCAGATCAAGATGGCAGTGGAAGACGTGGAGAAGACGGCCTTCCTAACCCCGTGTGGGGTGTACTACTATACATGCATGCCGTTCGGACTGTGCAACGCGGGGGCAACCTTTCAGCGGCTCATGCACATCACCTTGGGCCCGCAGCTCGGGAAGAATGTGGAGGCTTACGTCGACGACATCGTAGTGAAGTCTCGCAAGGCCAAGACCCTGATACAAGACCTGGAGGAAACCTTCGCGAGCCTCAACGCAGTGAGCCTGCGACTCAACCCAGAGAAGTGTGTGTTTGGAGTCCCCTCGGGCAAGCTCTTGGGCTTCCTCGTGTCCCACCGAGGCATCGAGGCCAACCTAGAAAAGGTCAAGGTAGTCGAGGACATGAGCCCACCAAAGACCCTCAGAGAAACGCAGAAGCTCACAGGGCGCGTGACTGCGCTGGGGCGCTTCATCTCCAGGTTAGGAGAGCGAGCGCTGCCTTTCTTTCAGCTGATTAAGAAGAAAGGGCCCTTTGAATGGACTGAAGAAGCCGACAAAGCGTTCCAGGATCTCAAGAGATACTTGACCAGCCCTCCAGTGATGGTGGCCCCACGCCCTCAAGAGCCCTTAGTACTCTATCTCGCCGCCACTCCTTACTCCGCCAGCGTGGCTCTGGTGGCGGTTAGGAAGGAGCATCGGACCAAAGCCACGGCTGCTGCACGTGTCAAGGCAAAGCAGGACCAAAAAGGACTCGCAGAGGTCGCAGCCACGGCTGAGGAGGATCAGCCGCCGTAGGGAAGCGCGCCGAAAGCGGAGGAAGCTCTTCCCCCAGGCAACCAACCTCCGGAGGCCCCGTCGCCTCAGCAGGCGCCACAGCCTCCGGAGGCCACCACCAGCGCCGACGCCCCAAGCCTCGTCGAGCACCCGGTGTACTTCGTCAGCACGTTGTTGCGGGATGCGAGGGCACGGTACCATATGCCACAGAAGCTCCTCCTCGCTGCTGGTGGCCTCGCGCGAGCTGCGGCACTACTTCCAGGGTCACCCGATCAAGGTTGTCTCGGCATACCCCTTGGAAAGGGTGCTTAGGAGCCCTAACTCGGACGGAAGGATCGCTGAGTGGAACATTGAACTACAAGCGTTTCAGCTCGAACTCAGTATGACCAGGGTCATCAAGGGTGCCGCGCTAGCAGATTTCGTGGCTGAATGGACGGAGGCACCGGACCTCAAGGCCGACGAGGACCGATCACTATCCCCAGGAAGCGAGGCGCCAGAAGGCTGGGTCATGTACTTCGACGGGGCGTTCTCCAAGCATGGCGCTGGGGCTGGGGCGGTGCTCATATCTCCCACTCAGGACAAGCTGTACTACGCCGTGCAGCTCTGCTTCCAGCAGGGCGAAAAGGTCTCAAACAATATAGCGGAGTACGAAGGACTGATAGCGGGCCTGAAGGCCGCCGCTGCCCTGGGAGTGAAGCGTCTTACTATCAAGGGCGATTCGCAGCTCCTTGTCAATTTCTCCAACAAGGTATATGAGCCAAGAGATGAGCACATGGAGGCCTACCTTGTGGAGGTCCGCAGAATGGAGAAGCAGTTCTGGGGGTTGGAGCTACAGCATGTGCCCCGCGGCACAAATCAAGAGGCCGACGACATCGCCAAACGAGCCTCTAGGCGGTTGCCCCAGGAGCCGAGCGTCTTTGAGGAACGACTCTTCAAGCCTTCGGCCCTGCCACCATTGTCGAGCACAGCACAGCCTCGGGTGGAGCTTCCTCAGCCACCTGCCTCGGGAGCCCCAGCCTATGGCCCGGCCTCAGGAGCACGCCTGCTCCTGACGATGGAGCCTCAGGAGAGGTGCTGGATCACAGAGCTCTAGAGCTACTTAACGCAAGGGACCTTCCTGGAGAAGGAGGAGGAAGCAGAGCGTGTGGCGCGGCAAGCCACAGCGTACTGCATCAGGGACGGAGAGCTCTACCGGAAACGACCGAATGATGTGTCCCTACATTGCATCACCAGGGAGCAAGGGAAAGAACTGCTGGCAGATATACACGGTGGAGACTGTGGGCATCATTCGTCGTCACGGACCCTCGTCGGCAAGGCGTTCCGCAGTGGTTTCTATTGGCTCATCGCACTCAATGACGTATTGTCGAACTTGTGAAGGCTTGTGAGGCCTGCCAATTTCATGCCAAGCAGATCCATCAGCCGGCAGGAGGTCTGCAAACCATACCCCTCACGTGGCCATTCGCGGTTTGGGGGCTGGATATCCTCGGCCCTTTTCCTCGGGCGCCAGGCTATCGCTACTCTCGTCGCCGTGGACAAGTTCACCAAGTGGGCCGAAGTCGAGGCCGTCCGCACCATCCCTGCTGGTTCTGCGGTCAAGTTCATCAAGGGCATCGTGAGCCGGTTCGGGGTGCCGAACCGCATCATCACTGATAATGGTTCGCAGTTCACCAGTAACCTTTTCAAAATGTATTGTGCTAACCTTGGAACACAGATATGCTACGCTTCGGTGGCACACCCCCGAAGCAACGGCCAGGCCGAGCGGGCCAACGCGGAAGTCCTGAGGGGCCTCAAGACCAGGACGTTCAAGAAGAAACTGGAGGCCTGTGGCAGAGGTTGGTATGACGAGCTTCAGTCCGTGCTGTGGTCCATCCGCACAACCGCGACCAAGCCGACTGGGGAGACCCCCTTCTTCTTGGTCTACGGAGCCGAAGCGGTCCTCCCTCACGAGCTCAGGCGTCGATCCGCGCAGGTCCTGGCGTTCGATGAGACGCTGCAGGACGCCATGCGGGGGACAGACCTCGTGCTTGGGGAGGAGCGTCGTCGAGAAGCTGCGGTGCGAGCGGCAAGATACCAGCAGGCACTCCGGCGATACCACTGCCGCAACATCCGCCCCAGAACTCTCGAGGTAGGGGACCTCGTGCTCCGGCGGGTCCTCTCCAGGGAGGGACTGCATAAGCTCTCTCCTATGTGGGAGGGCCCGTTCAAGGTTGTTCATGTTTCCAGGCCCGGCTCCATGCACTTGGAGACTCAGGAGGAGTACATGCATGTAGCGCGTGGAACATCCGGCACCTCCGGAGGTTTTACCCTAAAAGGCCCAGAGCACATGAAGAAGGCAAGTGCTGTGAAGCTCATCTTTTGGAGAAGGCCCAGAGCACATGAAGAAGGCAAGTGCTGTGAAGCTCATCTTTTGGAGAAGGCCCAGAGCACGTGAAGAAGGCAAGTGCCTGTGAAGCTCATCTTTTTGGAAAAGGCCCAGAGCCTGTGAAGAAGGCAAATGCCTGTGAAGCTCATCTTTTTGGGAAAGGCCCAGAGCCTGTGAAGAAGGCAAATGCCTGTGAAGCTCATCTTTTGGGAAAGGCCTAGAGGCTGTGAAGAAGGCAAACGTCTATGAAGCTATCGCGTTTTGGATAAGGCCCAGAGCCTGTGAAGAAGGCAAACGCGTGTGAAGCTATCGCGTTTTGGATAAGGCCCGGAGCCTGTGAAGAGGGCCAATGCCCGTGAAGCTTGCTTCCCCGAAGAAAGGCCCGGAGCCTATGAAGAAGGCCAACACCTGTGAAGCTCGCCGCCCGTGACACTCTCACGTAATAATGAGTTGGGGCTGTACACGCCGGAGTCTCGAGGTGCGGCCTCGGGCACAGGGCTCCCTCCCACGCCCGATGGCAGCACTTAGCTCATACTGGTGAGAAGACGTCGAAGACTAGACTAGGTGCCGGACGCGGCTTTTTCATTTGCTTTCTGCAGTTGGCTGGTTCATTCTCATTTGGAGTTTTATCGAAACTATGGCCACCTTTTGACCTATGGTTCTTCGACTTTTTCGCTCTCTTGCCTCGATTTCTCTTGCGTGGGGGCTTGCGAGGTGGAAGCCCCGGGGGCCCTCACGAGTGTTCCTGCCCCTATCGCCCAAGTTTTCACGGCCCAGGTCCACTACCGGAGCACCCCTCCAGACCATGCCTCACGAGCACCACGACACGAATACAGGGCCTGGGTCGGTCGCCCCCGCGGCTGAGACTAGAGATTACTTGCGAATGGGCATGCAGCAGAAAGGAACAATACCGGAATAACAGAAACAGTTCTATGATTGACGACGTTAACCCAAACATGCCCCCACGGGGCCACACATTGCTGTCTTTTTGCGCAGGAGAAAAGGAAAGAACAAAAGCAGGCAAAGCTCGTCCCGCGCCGGCCCTCATGGAAGACTTGAGCCGCCTCCAGAGCTCAGGCGGACTCCCTCTCGTGCTTCACCGGGGCGCGACGGCGAGCAGACCCGTTGCTGCCCTCCAAGCAGGCGCGACAGCGTGGAGGCTGACCGCGGCCGCTGCTAGAAGGGTCGCTACCCGAAGAAGAGCTAGTGAAGCTTGAGGAGTGACGAACGCCGCCAACCGCCCGCGCGCTGTCCTCTCCGTCCTCGCCGGGGCTGAGTCCCCGGCCGCGGTCGTCGTCTTCAGGGCAGCACCCTGCACGACGACCATCTTCCCCAAACACCCTCACGTAGAGGGTGGCGTCGCCGTCGAACTTGAAGTGCAGAGAGCACCGGCGGCAGAGACCACGTGCGTGAGCAAACGTCTGCCAGCCGCGGGTCAGGGCCAGGTTCCCGGCAGCGGAGACCTCCAGTGAAGCCCACAAGGCCCGGCTGCAGCAGCCATCTGCCTGGAGCCAGAGGCCACCCATGGCGCCAGCTGGGAGCTCACCTAGGAGGAAACGAGGGAGCTGAAGCCGGGCACCAGTTGGCTCCACCGCCCACACAATGAACTCCGGCAGCACCTCCGCAGTATGGAGGCGCGGCCTCGGGGGTCGCACGGCCGGAGCACGCCCGCCGACCATGGCCAGCCGCTCATCGCCGTGCAGAGAGCCACCTCCGCGACCACGAGGGGCCGCCGTGGAGGCCACAGATGCTTGCGAGGGCGACCTCGACCGCGCTTGGGCGGGGGAGAGGAAGACTCGACCTGGCGAGCCTTTCCTTTCTCTGCGGCCAAGAACTTCCTTGGTGGAGCCATGAAGAAGAAGGAGAAGCAAGAGGGGATAGGCTGGAAGGGCGCATGCCATTCCATACTTATAGCCGGCGAAGGCCAACCGTCGACCTCCACGATCGCAGGTAACCATGACCCGCTTCGCATGTAGGGACTTGTGAAATTCGTGCGGTTACCAAGGCGTCATGGGGAAGCGGAGGCGCCCCCGACCAATCGACCGCCACGCGGCGCCCAAGGCCGCAGGCTGTTAGGTCCCGCGACGCTTCGCACTTGCCCTTTCGCCTCTTTGCTTGGCCAAGCCCGGGCGCGCCGTGGGCCCGGGGGCTACTGTCGGCGTTCTGGGAACGGGGGTCCCCAGACTTGCCTGCCTGCGGCCTGCGGCGTGGCTCAAAGGAGGCCCAACATGGCTCATCTTCATCAACACAAGCTCAAGACCCTCGCGAGGGGCCAAGCCTCGTGGGGCGGATGACAAGGAGCTTCCTCAGGCACGACCTCGTCAGGCTGGCTCCCGAGGAGGCGGAGAGTTCAAGGCGGGGTACCTCGCAAGGTGCCCATGACGCAAGCCATGACGACCAAGGGCGCCGATCGAGGCGCCCGACTGTGATGTCCTCCCTTCCTCTTTGGTGCAAAGGGGGCAAGCGCAGGCGAGAGCATCAAGCAAAGGCATCCGTTTCGATGCAACAAGACCGAGACCAGCCCAACGGCAGGAAGGAAGTCATTGTGGAGCCCAAGCAGGCGTCACCACCAGAGCCTTTGACAGGCGAGGACCAACTTTAGTCAGGATAAGTGTACCCGCTGTTCCCCTTCAAAATGGCCAATTGTTGGCGCCCTTCCCTCTCAATATTTGGGAAGAGGCCCAGGGCCTTTGCCTATAAATAGGACTAGCCGCCCCCAGGGTAGGGCATCTGGATCCTCACCAAGAAACCAGTAGTTAGAGCGATTGAACTCCTCCCAGCAGTTCGTCGCACCAGCCAAGAGCAGACCCTCGCGAGGCTGTTCTTCATTGTATTGTTCATCTTCAGCCCAAGAGGCAATCCACCACACCACACACTGGAGTAGGTTACTACACCACAATGGTGGCCTGAACCAGTATAAATCCTGTGTCTCTTGTGTTGTTCTGTTCGGTAGTTTAGATACTAGCGATTCGGCGAGGAGCAAGCTGGTAGAGGGTTAAATCTCCACGCGCACCCCAGTGTTCGAACCTCAAGGGTCTGCCAGAACCCGAAATCCGACACTATTACTCACTGTTTTGGGGTCCCGGATTGATTTCCATGATTAACGAACCTCGGGTGCGTTTACGTGTCGGTCATCAACACTCACAGTTTTGGCCGATTTTGACCCGTTTCGTGGACTACTACTAACTGTTTTGGGGTCCCTAAGTGATTTCCATGATTATCGAACCTCCGGGTGCGTTTATGTGTCGGTCATGAAAGCTCACTGTTTTGGCCAATTCTGGCCCGTTTCATGGACTATTACTCACCGTTTTGGCATCCCAAATCGATTTCCATGGTTGTAGAACCCCAAGGTGTGCTTACGTGTCGGTCATCAACACTCACAGTTTGGGCCGATTCTGGCCCGTTTCTTGGACTATTAGTCACTGTTTTGGGGTCCCGGAGTTATTTCCATGATTAATGAACACTGGGGTGCGTTTACGTGTCAGTAACCAACACTCGCAGTTTGGGCCGATTCTGGCCCGTTTCTAGGACTATTACTCAGTTTTGGGGTCCCGAAGTGATTTCCACGATTGACGAACCCCGGGGTGCGTTTACGTGTCGGTCATCACCACTCATAATTTTGGCAGATTCTGGCCCGTTACGTTCACTATTGCTCACCGTTTTGGGCTCCCTTAGCGATTTCCATGATTGATGATCCCCGGGGTGCGTTTACGTGTCCGTCATCAACACTCACAACTTTGGCCAATTCTGACCCGTTTTGTGGACTATTACTCACCGTTTTGGGGTCCCAAAGCGATTTCCATAGTCGTTGAACCCCAAGGTGCGCCTACGTGTCGGCCATCAACAGTCGCAATTTTGGCCGATTCTGGCCCGTTTCTTGGACTATTACTCACAGTTTTGGGGTCCCGGAGTTATTTCGACGATTCACGATCCCCGGGGTGTGTTTACGTGTTCGTCGCCAACAACAACAGTTTTGGCCAATTCTGACCCGTTTCATGGACTATTACTCGCCGCTTTGGGGTCCCGAAGAGATTTTCGTAGTTGTTGAAACCCAAGGTGCGCTTACGTGCCGGTCATCAACACTCACAGTTTGGGCCGATTCTGGCCCGTTTCGTGGACTATTACTCATTGTTTTGGGGTCTCGGAGTGATTTCAACGATTAACGAACCCCGGGGTGCGTTTACTTGTCGGTCATCAACACTCACAGTTTTGGCCGATTATGGCCCGTTTCGTGGACTATTACTCACTGCTTTAGGGTCCCAGGGTGATTTCCACGATTAACGAACCCCGGGGTGCTTTTACGTGTCGGTCATCACCACTCACGGTTTGGGCCGATTCTGGCCCATTTCCTGGACTATTACTCACCATTTTGGGGTCCCAAATCGATTTCCATGGTTGTGTAACACCAAGGTGCGCTTACGTTTCGGTCATCAACAGTCACAGTTTTGGCCGATTCTAGCCCGTTTCTTGGACTATTACTCAATGTTTTGGGGTCCCAGAGTGATTTCCACAATTGACGAACCCTGGGTGTGTTTACGTGTCGGTCATCAACACTCAAAGTTTTGGCCGATTCTGGCTTGTTTCCTGGACTATTAATCACTGTTTTGTGGTCCCAAAGCGATTTCTATGGTTGTCGAACCCCAAGGTGTGCTCACGTGTTGGTCGTCAAGACTCGCAGTTTTGGCCGATTCTGACCCGTTTCTTCGACTATTCCACTGTTTTGGGGTCCGGAAGTGATTTTGACGATTGACGTACCCCGACATGTGTTTACGTGTCAGTCATCAACACTAACAATTTTTGCCGATTTTGGTCCCTTTCATTCACTATTAGTCACGTTTTGGGGTCCCATAGCAATTTCCACCATTGACGAACCCCGGGGTGCGTTTACGTGTCGGTCATCAACAAGCACAATTTTGACTTATTCTGGTCCGTTTCGTGCACTATTACTCAATGTTTTGTGGTCCTAGAGCGATTTCCACTATTGACGATTCTCGTGGTGCGTTTACATGTTCATCGTAAACACTCACCGTTTTGGGGTCCCGAAGCGATTTCCATAGTTGTTGAAACCCAAGGTGTGCTTACGTGTCGGTCATCGACACTCACAGTTTTGGCCGATTCTGGCCCGTTTCTTGGACTATTACTCACTGTTTTGGGGTCCCTGAGTGATTTCCATGATTAACGAACCTCAGGTGCGTTTACGTGTCGGTAACCAACACTCACAGTTTGGGCCGATTCTGGTCCGTTTCTTAGAATATTAATCAGTTTTGGGGTCCCGAAGTGATTTCCATGATTGACGAACCCCGGGGTGCGTTTACGTGTCGGTCATCAACACTCAAAATTTTGGCCGATTCTGGTCCGTTTCGCTCACTATTACTCACCGTTTTGGGGTCCCTTTGCGATTTCCATGATTGACGATCCCCGGGGTGCGTTTACGTGTCCGTTGTCAACACTCACAACTTTGGCCAATTTTGACCCGTTTTGTGGACTATTACTCACCGTTTTGTGGTCCCGAAGCGATATCCATAGTTGTTGAACCCCAAGGTGCGCCTACGTGTCGCCATAAATAGTTGCAATTTTGGCCGATTCTGGCCCAGTTCTTGGACTATTACTCACAGTTTTGGGGTCTCGGAGTGATTTCCACGATTAACGAACCCCGAGGTGCATTTACTTGTCGGTCATCAACACTCACAGTTTTGGCCGATTATGGCCCGTTTCGTGGACTATTACTCACTGTTTTGGGGTCCCAGAGTGATTTCCACGATTAACGAACCCCGGGGTGCGTTTACGTGTCGGTCATCACCACTCACAGTTTTGGCCGATTCTGGCCCATTTCGTGCACTATTACTCACCGTTTTGGGGTCCCAAGTCGATTTCCATGGTTGTGTAACCCCAAGATGCACTTACATGTCGGTCATTAACACTCACAGTTTAGGCCGATTCTGGCCCGTTTATTGGACTATTACTCATTGTTTTGGGGTCCCGGAGTGATTTCCACGATTGTCGAACCCTGGGGTGCGTTTACGTGTCGGTCATCAACACTCACAGTTTTGCCCGATTCTGGCTTGTTTGCTGGACTATTACTCACCGTTTTGTGGTCCCAAAGCGATTTCTATGGTTGTCGAACCCAAAGGTGTGCTTACGTGTTGGTCGTCAAAACTCGCAGTTTTGGCCGATTCTGGCAAGTTCCTTCGACTATTCCTCAGTTTTGGGGTCCCGAAGTGATTTCCACGATTGACGAACCCCGACATGCATTTATGTGTCAGTCATCAACACTAACAAATTTTCCGATTTTGGTCCCTTTCGTTCACTATTAGTCACGTTTTTGGGGTCCCATAGCGATTACCACGATTGACGAACCCCGGGGTGCGTTTACGTGTCGGTAATCAAGAATCAGAGTTATGGCTTATTCTAGTCCGTTTCGTGCACTATTACTCACCATTTTGGGGTTCCAGGGCGATTTCCACTATTGACGATACCCGTGGTGCGTTTACATGCTCATCGTCAACACTCACCATTTTGGGGTCCCGAAGCGATTTCCATAGTTGTAGAAACCCAAGGTGCGCTTACGTGCTGGTCATCGACACTCACAGTTGTGGCCGATTCTGGCCCATTTCATTGACTATTATTCACTGTTTTGGGGTCCCGAAGTGATTTCCATGATTAACGAACCCCATGGTGCGTTTATGTGTCAGTCATGAATACTCACTGTTTTGGCCAATTCTGGCCCGTTTCGTGGACTATTACTCACCGTTTTGGGGTCCCAAATCGATTTCCATGGTTGTCGAACCCCAAGGTGCGCTTACGTGTCGGTCATCACCACTCACAGTTTTGGCCGATTCTGGCCCATTTCGTGCACTATTACTCACCGTTTTGGGGTCCCAAGTCGATTTCCATGGTTGTGTAACCCCAAGATGCACTTACATGTCGGTCATTAACACTCACGCTTTAGGCGATTCGCCCGTTTATTGGACTATTACTCATTGTTTTGGGGTCCCGGAGTGATTTCCACGATTGTCGAACCCTGGGGTGCGTTTACGTGTCGGTCATCAACACTCGCAGTTTGAGCCGATTCTGGCCCGTTTCTTGGAATATTACTCACTGTTTTGGGGTCCCTGAGTGATTTCCATGATTGACGAGCCCCGGGGTGCTTTCACGTGTCCGTCGTCAACACTCATAGTTTTGGCCAATTCTGACCCGTTTCATGGACTATCACTCACCGTTTCAGGGTCCCAAAGAGATTTCCATAGTTGTTCAAGACTCGCAGTTTGGGCCGATTTTGGCCCGTTTCTTGGACTATTACTCACTGTTTTGGGGTCCCGGAGTGATTTCCACGACTAACGTACCCCGGGGTGTGTTTATGTGTCGGTCGTCAACACTCATAGTTTTGGCTGATTCTCGCCCGTTTCCTGGACTATTACTCACAGTTTGGGGTCGCAGAGTAATTTCCACGATTAACGAACCCCGGGGTGCATTTACGTGTCGGTAATCACCACTCACTGTTTTGGGGTCCCGGAGTGATTTCCACGATTGACGAACCCTATGGTATGTTTACGTGTCGGTCATCAACACTCACTGTTTTGGCCGATTCTTTCTTGTTTCCTGGACTATTACTCACCATTTCGTGGTCCCAAAGCGATTTCTATGGTTGTCGAACCCCAAGGTGTGCTTACGTGTTGGTCGTCAAGACTCGCAGTTTGGGCCGATTCCGGACCTTTTCTTTGACAATTACTCAGTTTTGGGGTCCCGAAGTGATATTTTGGCCAATTCTGGTCCGTTTCGTTCACTATTACTGACCATTTTGGGATCCCATAGCGATTTCCACGATTGATGAACCCCGGAGTGCGTTTACGTGTCGGTCATCAACAATCACAATTTTCGCCGATTCCGGTCCGTTTCGTGCACTTTTACTCACCGTTTTGGGGTCCTAGAGCGATTTCTGCTATTACCGATCCACGGGGTGCGTTTACGTGTTCGTCGTCAGCACTCACCGTTTTGGGGTCCCGAAGCAATTTCCATAGTTGTTGACACCCAAGGTGCGCTTACGTGCCGGTCATCGACACTCATAGTTGCGGCCGATTCTAGCCCATTTCCTGGACTATTACTCATTGTTTTAGGGTCCCGGAGTGATTTCCACGATTAACAAACCCCAGGGTGCGTTTACGTACCGGTCATCAACACTCACTGTTTTGGGGTCCTGGAGTGATTTCCACGATTAACGAACCCCGGGGCGCGTTTATGTGTCGGTCATGAACACTCATGGTTTAGGCCGATTCTGGCCCGTTTCGTGGACTATTACTCACCGTTTTGGGGTCCCAAATCGATTTTCACGGTTGTTGAACCCCAAGCTGGGCTTACGTGTCGGTCATCAACACTCACAGTTTGGGCCGATTCTGGCCTGTTGCTTGGACTATTACTCACTGTTTTGGGGTCCTGGAGTGATTTCCATGATTGATGAACCCCTGGGTGAGTTTACATGCCGGTAACCAACACTCGTGGTTTTTGTTGATTTTGGCCCATTTCGTGGACTATTACTCACCGGTTTGGGGTCACAATGCGATTACCATGGTTGTCAACCCGAAGGTGCACTTACGTGTCCGCCATCAAAAATCGGAGTTTGGGCTGATTCTGGCCCGTTTCTTGGACTATTACTCAGTTTTGGGGTCCCGAAGCGATTTCCATAGTTGTTGAACCCCAAGGTGCGCCTACGTGTCGGCCATCAACAATCGCAGTTTTGGCCAATTCTGGCCCATTTCTTGGACTATTACTCACTGGTTTGGGGTCTCGGAGTGATTTCCACGATTTACGAACCCCGAGGTGAGTTTACGTGTCGGTCATCAACACACGTGGTTTTTGTCGATTCTGGCCCGTTTCGAGGACTATTACTCACAGTTTTTGGGTCCCAAAGCGATTTCCATGGTTGTCAATCCCCAAGGCACGTTTACGTGTCCGTCATCAACAATCGCAGATTGGGCCGATTCTGGCCCGTTATTTGGACTATTACTCACTTTTGGGCTCCCGGAGTGATTTCCACGATTGCCAAACCCTGGGGTGCGTTTACGTGTTGGTCATCAACACTCACAATTATGGCCAATTCTGGTCCGTTTCTCGGACTATTACTCGCTGTTTTGGAGTGCCGGAGTGGTTTCCACGTTTTACGATCCCCGGTATGCGTTTACGTGTCCGTCGTCAACACTCACAGTTTTGCAATTTCTGACCCGTTTCATGGACTATTACTCACCGTTTTGGGGTCCCGAAGAGATTTCCATAGTTGTTGAAACCCAAGGAGCGCTTACGTGTCGGTCGTCAACACTCACAGTTTTGGCCGATTCTGGCTCGTTTCCCTGACTATTACTCACTGTTTTGGGATCCTGGAGTGATTTCCACGATTGACGAACCTCGGGGTGCGTTTATGTGTCGATCATCAACACTCAGAGTTTTGGCCGATTCTGTTCCGTTTCGTGGACTATTACTCACTGTTTTGGGGTCCCGGAGTGATTTCCGCGATTAACGAACCCCGGAGTGCGTTTACGTGTCGGTCATCACCACTCACTGTTTTGGGGTCCCGGAGTGATTTCCACGATTGACGAACCATGGGTTACGTTTACGTGTCGGTCATCAACTCTCATAGTTTTGGCCAATTCTTGCCTGTTTCCTGGACTATTACTCACCGTTTTGTGGTCCCAAAGCGATTTCTATGGTTGTCGAACCCCAAGGTGTGGTTACGTGTTGGTCGTCAAGACTCATAGTTTGGGCCGATTCCGGCATGTTTCTTGGACTATTACTTAGTTTTGGGGTCCCAAAGTGATATTTTGGCCGATTCTGGTCTGTTTCATTCACTATTACTCACCGTTTTGGGATCCCATAGCGATTTCCACGATTGACGAACCCCGGCGTATGTTTACGTATCGGTCATCAACAATCACAATTTTGGCCGATTCTGGTCCGTTTCGTGCACTATTACTCATTGTTTTGGCGTCCCGGAGTGATTTCCACGATTAACGAACCTCGAGCTACGTTTACATGTCGGTTATCAACACTCGCGGTTTTTGTCGAATTTGTCCCGTTTCGTGGACTATTACTCACTATTTTGGGGTCCTGGAGAGATTTCAACGATTGACGAACCCCGGGCTACGTTTACGTGTCGGTCATCAGTACTCGCGATTTCTGTCGATTCTGACTCGGTTCGTGGACTATTACTCACCGTTTTGGGGTCCCAAAGCCGTTTCAATGGTTGTCAAACTGCATGGTGCGCTTGTGTGTCGGCCATCAACAATCACAGTTTGAGCCGATTCTGGCCCGTTTCTTGGACTACCACTCACTGTTTTGGGGTCCCGGAGTGATTTCCATGATTGACAAACCCCGGGATGTGTTTACGTGTAGGTCATCAACACTCCAAGATTTGGCCGATTCTGGCCCGTTTCGTGGACTATTACTCATTGTTTTGGAGTCCCAGAGTGATTTCCACGATTAAGGAACCCCGGGGTGTGTTTACGTGTCGGTCATCAACACTCACAGTTCTGGTCGATTCTGGCCCGTTTCTTGGACTATTACTCACTACTTTGGGGTCCTGGAGAGATTTCCACGATTGATGAATCCCGTGGCGTGTTTACGTGTTGATCATCAACACTCACAGTTTTGGCCGGTTCTGGCCCGTTTCATGGACTATTACTCATGTTTTGTTGGCCCGGAGTGATTTCCACGATTATGGAACCTCGGGCTACGTTTACGTGTCGGTCATCAACACTCGCGGTTTTTGTTCATTCTGGCCCATTTCGAGGACTATTACTCACTGTTTTGGGGTCCCAAAGCGATTTCAGTGGTTGTCAAACCCCAAGGTGCACCTACGTGTCGATCATCAACAATCGCAGTTTGGGCCGATTCTGGCCCGTTTCTTGGACTATTACTCACTGTTTTCGGGTCCCGGAGTGATTTCCCCGATTGACGAACCCCAAGGTGCATTTACATGTCGGTCATCAACACTCACAGTTTTGGCCGATTCTGGCCCGTTTCATGGAGTATTACTCATTGTTTTGGGGTCCCTGAGTGATTTCCATGATTAACGAAAACCGGGGTGCGTTTATCTGTCGGTCATCAACACTTACAGTTTTGGCCGATTCTGGCCCTTTTCTTGGACTATTACTCACTGTTTTGGGGTCCCGAAATGATTTCCACCATTAACGAACCCCGGGGTGCGTTTACCTGTCGGTCATCAACACTCGCGGTTTTTGTCGAATTTGTCCCGTTTCGTGGACTATTACTCACTGTTTTGGGGTCCCGGAGCGATTTCCACGATTGATGAACCCCGGGCTACGTTTACGTGTCACTCATCAACACTAGCAGTTTTGGCCGATTGTGGCCCGTTTCGTAGACTATTACTCATTGTTTTGGTGTCCCGGAGTGATTTCCACGATTAACGAACCTCGAGCTACGTTTACATGTCGGTTATCAACACTCGCGGTTTTTGTCGAATTTGTCCCGTTTCGTGGACTATCACTCACTACTTTGGGGTCCCGGAGAGATTTCCACGATTGACGAACCCCGGGCTACGTTTACATGTCGGTCATCAGTACTCGCAATTTCTGTCGATTCTGACTCGGTTCATGGACTATTACTCACCGTTTTGGGGTCCCAAAGCCGTTTCAATGGTTGTCAAACCCCATGGTGCGCTTGTGTGTCGGCCATCAACAATCATAGTTTGGGCCGATTCTGGCCCGTTTCTTGGACTATCACTCACTGTTTTGGGGTCCCAGAGTGATTTCCATGATTGATGAACACCGGGGTGCATTTACGTGTAGGTCATCAACACTCCAAGATTTGGCCGATTCTGGCCCGTTTCGTGGACTATTACTCATTGTTTTGGAGTCCTGGAGTGATTTCCACGATTAAGGAACCCTCGGTTGTGTTTACGTGTCGGTCATCAACACTCACAGTTTTGGTCGATTCTGGCCTGTTTCTTGGACTGTTACTCACTGTTTTGGGGTCCCAGAGAGATTTCCACGATTGACGAACCACGGGGTGAGTTTACGTGTTGATCATCAACACTCACAGTTTTGGCCGGTTCTGGCCAGTTTCGTGGACTATTACTCATTGTTTTGGTGGCCCGGAGTGATTTCCATGATTAAGGAACCTCAGGATACGTTTATGTGTCGGTCATCAACACTCGCGGTTTTTGTCGATTCTGGCCCATTTCGTGGACTATTAGTCACTGTTTTGGGGTCCCAAAGCGATTTCAGTGGTTGTCAAACCCCAAGGTGCACCTACGTGTCGATCATCAACTATCGCAGTTTGGGCCGATTCTGGCCCGTTTCTTGGACTATTACTCACTGTTTTCGGGTCCCGGAGTGATTTCCATGATTGACGAACCCCAAGGTGCATTTACATGTCGGTCATCAACACTCACAGTTTTGGCCGATTCTGGCCCGTTTCATGGAGTATTACTCATTGTTTTGGGGTCCCTGAGTGATTTCCATGATTAACGAACTCCGGGGTGCGTTTATCTGTCGGTCATCAGCACTTACAGTATTGGCCGATTCTGGCCCTTTTCTTGGACTATTACTCCCTGTTTTGGTGTCACGGAATGATTTCCACCATTAACGAACCCCGGGGTGCGTTTACCTGTCGGTCATCAACACTCGCGGTTTTTTTCGAATTTGTCCCATTTCATGGACTATTACTGATTGTTTTGGGGTCCCGGAGAGATTTCCACGATTGACGAACCCCGGGCTACGTTTACGTGTCGGTCATCAACACTAGCAGTTTTGGCCGATTGTGGCCCGTTTCGTGGACTATTACTCATTGTTTTGGTGTCCCGGAGTGATTTCCATGATTAATAAACCTCGTGCTACGTTTACATGTTGGTTATCAACACTCGCGGTTTTTGTCGAATTTGTCCCGTTTCGTGGACTATTACTCACTATTTTGGGGTCCCGGAGAGATTTCCACGATTGACGAACCCCGGGCTACGTTTACATGTCGGTCATCAGTACTCGCGATTTCTGTCGATTCTGACTCGGTTCGTGGACTATTACTCACCGTTTTGGGGTCCCAAAGCCGTTTCAATGGTTGTCAAACCCCATGGTCTGCTTGTGTGTCGGCCATCAACAATCATAGTTTGGGCCGATTCTGGCCCGTTTCTTGGACTATCACTCACTGTTTTGGGGTCCCGGAGTGATTTCCATGATTGATGGACCCCGGGGTGCATTTACGTGTAGGTCATCAACAATCCAAGATTTGGCCGATTCTGGCCCGTTTCGTGGACTATTACTCATTGTTTTGTAGTCCCAGAGTGATTTCCACGATTAAGGAACCCCGGGGTGTGTTTACTTGTCGGTCATCAACACTCACAGTTTTGGCCGATTCTAGCCCGTTTCTTGGACTATTACTCACTGTTTTGGGGTCCCAGAGAGATTTCCACGATTGACGAACCCCGGGGTGAGTTTACGTGTTGATCATCAACACTCACAGTTTTGGCCGGTTCTGGCCCGTTTCGTGGACTATTACTCATTGTTTTGGTGACCCGGAGTGATTTCCACGATTAAGGAACCTCGGGCTACGTTTACGTGTCGGTCATCAACACTCGCGGTTTTTGTTGATTCTGGCCCATTTCGTGGACTATTACTCATTGTTTTGGGGTCCCAAAGCGATTTCAGTGGTTGTCAAACCCCAAGGTGCACTTACGTGTCTATCATCAACAATCGCAGTTTGGGCCGATTCTGGCCCGTTTCTTGGACTATTACTCACTGTTTTCGGGTCCCGAAGTGATTTCCACGATTGACGAACCCCAAGGTGCGTTTACATGTCGGCCATCAATACTCACAGTTTTGGCCGATTCTGGCCCGTTTCATTGACTATTACTCATTGTTTTGGGGTCCCTCAGTGATTTCCATGATTAACGAACTCCGGAGTGCGTTTATCTGTCGGTCATCAACACTTACAGTTTTGGCCGATTCTGGCCCTTTTCTTGGACTATAACTCACTGTTTTGGGGTCCCGGAGAAATTTCCATGATTGACAAACCCCGAGGTGAGTTTACGTGTCGGTCCTCAACACTCACAGTTTTGGCTGATTCTGGCCCTTTTCGTGGACTATTACTCATTGTTTTGGTGGCCCGGAGTGATTTCCACGATTAACAAACATCGGGCTACGTTTACATGTCGGTCATCAACACTCGCGGTTTTTGTCGATTCTGGCCTGTTTCGTGGACTATTACTCACTGTTTTGGGGTCCCAAAGCGATTTCAGTGGTTGTCAAACACTACTAGGGAAAACCTTATACACACAGGTATAGCAGTTGTGCTGGTCAAAACTCGGCGCTATTTCTACTTAGTAGTAGCGCTTGTTGCAAAGGCACACTACAACCATTGTTGTAGCAGTAGCGCGCCCGCACAGAAACATGCTACTACTATAATTCCCTCATTGGTGCCAGTAGGCTAGGAATAGTAGTAGCGGTTCTTCCAGAAGCAGGCTACTGCTAAAAACATTGTAGCAGCGCATTTATGCTATACAGCGCTACTGCTATGAAAAAGAAAATAAATAGAAAAATAAGTAGAAAAGTAAACAAAAATGAAAGAAATAGAAAAAGGAGAAATGGAAAAAAGTAAATGTAAAGAAAAAAAGAAAAGAAAAATAAAACAGAAAGGAATAGTTGTAGCGTGTTTCGCCGGAAAACGCTATAGCTAACTTAGCTATAGCACGTTTCAGCAAAATGCGCTACTTCTAGTTTGACTTAACCCCCTGCCACGCGGGCTCAAAATTTCTCTAAGTCCTTCCCCCTGTACTCCCCCCCCGTCCCCCAACTGCTCCATCGCCATCGTCGCCCTGCCGCCTTCGACCACACTGCCGCTGCCCGAGGCCGCCTTCGACCACACCGCCGCCGCCCGAGGCCGTCGTTGACTTCACCGTCGCCTCCCTCGATCTCACTGCCGCCGCCCTCGACCTCACCGCCCCCGCCCGAGCCCGCCCAGTACCTCCGCTGCCCGAGCCCGAGCCTTCCCTCGCCGCCGACCGTAAGGCTCTGCCTCTCCTCTCCCCTACCCTCCTCTCTCTCTCTGCTACGGCAATTCATATATATGTTGATGCTGTGTTGATGCTCACATGAACCTTAGATTTGTTTAGGGCAGTAGGCATTTTTTAGCATTTAGGAAAAATGATTAGCAACTTTTTTAGGAATATTAGCTAGGGCAAATTTTTATGAAAATGCCTAAACAGTAATTCCATTTAGCTTTAAATTAATAGAGGGTATATAAATAATAGTAGCATTTAGATTTAAATTAATAGAGGCTATAAACAAAAAACACTTAGCTATAAAAAATTATTTGGACTATGTACCTGAATCTGTTCCAAATTTCATTCAAATGAAATTTGAATTATTTGGACTATGGACCTGAATATTTTTGAAGAAATTGGGTGTAGGTACTAAGGTCTTGCTGTGGAAATTTTGGTAAGGTCAGAAGGGTTAGAGAAAATGGAGTTCCTAGACTTTTAGCTTTGGACAAAAAACAAAAGTATTTAGCTATAAATAAAAAAAGTAGCTATGGCATTTAGCTATAAACAAAAAACAGAATTGTTTTTCTTTTCAAAAGCTTGGTTAAACTAGCCGTCCTCATCATCCTCTACCCCCGATACTCCCACGCTCTTTACTTGGACTCGTCGAAGAACATTCACAAAAAGGATTACACCCACATCAAGGATGTTCTCGACAATGCTATGTTTTACTACCAAGCACGGGGTGGAGAGGTCAAGGATAAGAAGAGAAGGGGCGGCAGGCTCGCCTTCGGTCATAAGACTGACTTCTGCTACATCTAGCAACCGAGTGATTCTATTAATGATGGATTCTATGTCCTACACCACATTCTGGAGTACAGACGGGATCACCAGAACCTTTGCATGTCAGCTAGATATGGCGATGCCCATATTCTGCAATGGGCAAAGAACATAGGAGATATCGAGGATCATCGACTTAGAGCTGAGTTCTATCACATCCAGCACAAACTTGCGCAAATCATCTTGAAGGAGGTCGTCGGAAAAACAGGGATGTTCTACGAAGAAGGACAAATGCCGCGGGAAGACGTCCGAACATGGGTAGCCTCTCAGCGTCTCGACATGAAGCCTTTCACTAAGCTCGGGGACTATCTCCCTGACATCGATGGATGGCATGAACTGTTGGAGTGCTTGTCGTATATGACAATGTGTCCGTTTAGTCCATACTTTATGTATGACAAAACTTTGGGTTATGCATGGCGAAACTTTATTTGTGATGTAATTAAACCGTTCTCCTCCTCGACTAGCGAAGATCACTCTAGTTAGGGCATTTTGGGTACGATGAACTTTGTTATTTATGCTTATGATATGTTGTTTCTATTTTTGCCAAGTCTGTCTCTTTCTGTTGCTCAACTATATATGTTGCATATCATCGACTCATGTGACGATGCAGGTGCATAGATCATCGATGGCGAAGAAATGCTACGCCAGGAGTATATATACGATGACTGGACGAAGTGTCAGGCCCAGGTGTACCGGTTTCTGAGCGACAGGCAGTAGTTAGTTTAGGTTCACGTTAATGTGAGAGAGGGATACGAACTCATGTACTGCATAGTTCCGCTCTCACTCATTGTTTAGATGGATGACGATGTATTTGCAAGTAATCGAGACTTGTATCGCTATTTTCGAGATGATGACGAGAGACCACTTTGTGTTGGATGATGATTATGATGATGACATGATTTGATGAGACTAGTTGTATGTAGATGCTATGATTACATTTCTATGTGTAAAGATTATTGTATAAAGCCTATTCAAATACAAAAAAATATGCAGAAAAAAACTACTAAAACTAGTAGTAGCGAGGGGGAAAAGTTAGTAGTAGCGCCGCCTTACTAGTAGCGCTTCTTTGTAAAAAGTGTTGCAGATAATATCAGTAGCGCTCTTCACTGAAGCGCGCTACAACTATCCATGTATAGCAGTAGCATGGGATGACAGGTGCTACTGCTACACATTAGCTGTAGCGCCTTATCAGTAGCGCATCGCCCCGCGCTACTAATAGGCCTAAAACCCGCGCTGCTGCTAGGCTTTTCCCTAGTAATGAAACCCCAAGGTGTGCTTATGTGTTGATCATCAACAACCGCAGTTTCGGCCGATTCTGGCCCATTTCTCGGACTATTACTCACTGTTTTCGGGTCTCGGAGTGATTTCCATGATTAACGAACTCCGGGGTGCGTTTATGTGTCGGTCATCAACACTTACAGTTTTGGCCGATCCTGGCCCGTTTCTTGGACTATTACTCACCGTTTTGGGGTCCCGGAATGATTTCCACCATTAATGAACAAGGGGGTGCGTTTACATGTCAGTCATCAACACTCGCATTTTTTGTCGGATTTGTCCCATTTCGTGGACTATTACTCACTGCTCTGGGGTCCCGGAGAGATTTCCACGATTGACGAACCCCGAGCTACGTTAACGTGTCGGTCATCACCACTCGCAGTTTTGGCTGATTCTGGCCCATTTCATGGTCTATTACTCATTGTTTTGGTGTCCCGGAGTGATTTCCACGATTAACGAACATCGGGCTACGTTTACGCGTTGGTCATCAACACTCGTGGTTTTTGTCGAATTTGTCCCGTTTCGTGGACTATTACTCACTGTTTTGGAGTCCTGGAGAGATTTCCACGATTGACGAACCCTGGGCTACGTTTACATGTCGGTCATAAACAATCACAGTTTTGGCCAATTCTGGCCCATTTCATGGACTATTACTCATTCTTTTGGTGTCCCAGAGTGATTTCCACGATTAACGAACCTCGGGCTTTGTTTACGTGTCGGTCATCAACACTCGTGTTTTTTGTCGATTCTGGCCTGTTTCATGGACTATTACTCACCATTTTGGGGTCCCAAAGTGATTTCAATGGTTGTCAAACCCCTAGGTGCCCATACGTGTCGATCATCAGCAATCGCAGTTTGGGTCGATTCTTGACCGTTTCTTGGACTATTACTTGTCTGCTTTGGGGTGCCGGAGTGATTTCAACAATTGACGAACCCCGGTGTGCGTTTACGTGTCGGTCATAAACACTCACAGTTTTGGCCGATTCTGGCCCGTTTCGTGGACTATTACTCATTGTTTTAGAGTCCCAGAGTGATTTCCGCGATTAAGGAACCCTGGGGTGCGTTTACGTGTCGCTCATCAACACTCACAGTTTTGGCCGATTCCGACCCGTTTCTTGCACTATTACACACTGTTTTGCGGTCCCGGAGAGATTTCCACGATTGACGAACCCCGGGGTGAGTTTACGTGTTGGTCATCAACACTCATAGTTTTGGCCGATTCTGGCCCGTTTCTTGGACTATTACTCACTGTTTTGGGGTCCCGGGGAGATTTCCACGATTGACGAACCCCGGGGTGAGTTTACGTGTTGGTCATCAACACTCACAGTTTTGGGCGATTCTGGCCCGTTTCTTGGACTATTATTCAGTGTTTTGAGGTGCGAGAGAGATTTCCATGATTGACGAACCCCGGGCTACGTTTACGTGTCGGTAATCAATACTCGCGCTTTTTGTCAATTCTGACTCGTTTCGTGGACTATTACTCACCGTTTTGGGGTCCCAAAACCATTTCAATGGTTGTCAAACCCCAAGGTGCGCTTACGTGTCGGTCATCAACAGTCATAGTTTGGGACGATTCTGGCCCGTTTCTTGGACTATTACTCACCGCTTTAGGGTCCCAAGTGATTTCGTGATAGACGAACCCGGGTGCGTACGTGTAGGTCATCAACACTCACAGCTTTTGGCCGACTCTGGCCTGTTTCTTGGACTATTACTCAAATTTTTGGTGTCCGGAGAGATTTACATGATTAACAAACTCTGGGGTGCGTTTATGTGTCGGTCATCAACACTTATAGTTTTGGCCGATTCTGGCCCGTTATTGGACTATTACTTACTGTTTTGGGGTCCCAGAATGGTTTCCACCATTAACGATCCCCGGGGTGCATTTACGTGTCGGTCATTAACACTAACAGTTTTGGCCGATTCTGGCCCGTTTTTGTGGACTATTACTCACCGTTTCGGGGTCCCACAGCAATTTTAGTTGTTGCCAAACCCCAAGGTGCGCTTACGTGTCGATCATCAACAATCGCAGTTTGGGCCGATTCTGGCCCGTTTCTTGGACTATTACTATCTGTTTTGGGGAACCGGAGTGATTTCCACGATTGACGAACCCCGGGTGCGTTTAAGTGTTGGTCATCAACACTCACAGTTTTGGCTGATTCTGGCCCATTTCGTGGACTATTACTCACCGTTTTGGGGACCCAAAGCGATTTCCATGGTTGTCAAACCCCAAGGTGCGCTTACGTGTCGGTCATCAACACTCACAGTTTTGGCCAATTCTGGCCCGTTTCGAGGACTATTACTCACTGTTTTGGGGTCCCGGAGTGATTTCCATGATTAACGAACTCCGGGGCGCATATATCTATCGGTCATCAGCACTTACAATTTTGGCTGATTCCAGCCCGTTTTTTGGACTATTACTCACTGTTTTGGGGTCCCAGAATGATTTCCAGCATTAACGAACCCCAGGGTGCATTTACGTGTCGGTCATCAACACTAACAGTTTTGGCCGATTCTGGCCCGTTTCATGGACTATTACTCACCTTTTTGGGATCCCAAAGCGATTTCCATGGTTGTCGAACCCAAAGGTGCGCATACGTGTCAGTCATCAACACTCACAGTGTTGGCCAATTCTGGCCCGTTTCATGGACTATTCCTCATTGTTTTCGGGTCCTGGAGTGATTTCCATGATTAACGAACTCTGGGATGCGTTTATGTGTCGGTCATCGCACTTACAGTTTTGGTTGATTCTGGCCCGTTTCTTGACTGTTGCTCACTTTTGGGGTCTGGAATGATTTCCACCATTAACGAACACCGGGGTGCGTTTACGTGTCGGTCATCAACACTCGCGGTTTTAGTCGATTTTGTCCGTTTCTGGACTATTACTCACCATTTTGGGGTCCCGAGTGATTTCCATGATTGACGAACCCGGGTGCGTTACGTGTAGGTCATCAACACTCACAGTTTTTGCCGACTCTGGCCTGTTTCTTGGACTATTACTTAAATTTTTTGGTGTCCTGGAGAGATTTCCACGATTGACGAACCCCGGGGGTGAGATTACGTGTCGGTCATCAACACTCATAGTTTTGGCCGATTCTAGCCCGTTTCATGGACTATTACTCACTGTTTTGGGGTCCCGGAGTGATTTCCATGATTAACAAACTCCGGGGTGCGTTTATGTGTCGGTCATCAACACTTACAGTTTTCACCGATTCTTGCCCGTTATTGGACTATTACTTACTGTTTTGGGGTCCCGGAATGATTTCCACCATTAACGATCCCCGGGGTGCATTTACATTTCGGTCATCAACACTAACAGTTTTGGCCGATTCTGGCCCGTTTTGTGGACTATACTCACCGTTTCGGGATCCCACAGCAATTTTATTGGTTGCCAAACCCCAAGGTGTGCTTATGTGTCGATCATCAACAATCGCAGTTTGGGCCGATTCTGGCCCGTTTCTTGGACTATGACTGTTTTGGGGACCCGGAGTGATTTCCACGATTGACGAACCCCGGGGTGCGTTTACGATTTGGTCATCAACACTCACAGTTTGGCCGATTTCGCCCATTTCGTGGACTATTACTCACCGTTTTGGGGTCCCAAAGCGATTTCCATGGTTGTCAAACCCCATGGTGCGCTTACGTGTCAGTCATCAACACCCAAAGTTTTGGTCAATTCTGGCCTGTTTCGTGGACTATTACTCACTATTTTGGGGTCCCGGAGTGATTTCCATGATTAACGAACTCCACGGCGCATTTATCAGTCGGTCATCAACACTTACAATTTTGGCCGATTCCGGCCCGTTTTTTTGACTATTACTCACTGTTTTGGGGTCCCGGAATGATTTCCAGCATTAACGAACCCGGGGTGCATGTACGTGTCGACCATCAACACTAACAGATTTTGGCGAATCGCACGTTTCGTGGACTATTACTCACCGCTTTGGGATCCCAAAGCTATTTCCATGGTTGTCGAACCCCAAGGCGCGATAGGTGCGACCATCAACACTCACGTTTTGGGCGATTTCGCCCGTTTCTTGGACTATTACTCAGTGTTTTGAGGTCCAAGAGAGACTTCCATGATTGACGAACCCCGGGCTACGTTTACGTGTCGGTAATCAATACTCGCGCTTTTTGTCAATTCTGACTCGTTTCGTGGACTATTACTCACCGTTTTGGGGTCCCAAAACCATTTCAATGGTTGTCAAACCCCAAGGTGCGCTTATGTGTCGGTCATCAACAGTCATAGTTTGGGACGATTCTGGCCCGTTTCTTGGACTATTACTCACTGTTTTAGGGTCCCGGAGTGATTTCCATGATAGACGAACCCCGGGTGCGTTTACGTGTAGGTCATCAACACTCATAGTTTTGGCCGACTCTGGCCAGTTTCTTGGACTATTACTCAAATTTTTCGGTGTCCCGGAGAGATTTACATGATTAACAAACTCTGGGGTGCGTTTATGTGTCGGTCATCAACACTTATAGTTTTGGCCGATTCTGGCCCGTTATTGGACTATTACTTACTGTTTTGGGGTCCCAGAATGGTTTCCACCATTAACGATCCCTGGGGTGCATTTACGTGTCGGTCATTAACACTAACAGTTTTGGCCGATTCTGGCCCGTTTTTGTGGACTATTACTCACCGTTTCGGGGTCCCACAACAATTTTAGTTGTTGCCAAACCCCAAGGTGCGCTTACGTGTCGATCATCAACAATCGTAGTTTGGGCCGATTCTGGCCCGTTTCTTGGACTATTACTCTCTGTTTTGGGGACCCGGAGTGATTTCCACGATTGACGAACCCCGGGTGCGTTTAAGTGTTGGTCATCAACACTCACAGTTTTGGCTGATTCTCGCCCATTTCGTGGACTATTACTCACCGTTTTGGGGACCCAAAGCGATTTCCATGGTTGTCAAACCCCAAGGTGCGCTTACGTGTCGGTCATCAACACCCACAGTTTTGGCCAATTCTGGCCCGTTTCGAGGACTATTACTCACTGTTTTGGGGTCCCGGAGTGATTTCCATGATTAACGAACCTGTATGCATATATCTATCGGTCATCAGCACTTACAATTTTGGCTGATTCCAGCCCGTTTTTTGGACTATTACTCACTGTTTTGGGGTCCCAGAATGATTTCCAGCATTAACGAACCCCAGGGTGCATTTACGTGTCGGTCATCAACACTAACAGTTTTGGCCGATTCTGGCCCGTTTCATGGACTATTACTCACCTTTTTGGGATCCCAAAGCGATTTCCATGGTTGTCGAACCCCAAGGTGCGCATACGTGTCAGTCATCAACACTCACAGTTTTTGCCAATTCTGGCCCGTTTCGTGGACTATTCCTCATTGTTTTCGGGTCCTGGAGTGATTTCCATGATTAACGAACTCTGGGATGCGTTTATGTGTCGGTCATCACACTTATAGTTTTGGTTGATTCTGGCCCGTTTCTTGGACTGTTGCTCACTTTTTGGGGTCCTGGAATGATTTCCACCATTAACGAACACCGGGGTGCGTTTACGTGTCGGTCATCAACACTCGCGGTTTTAGTCGATTTTGTCCGCTTCTGGACTATTACTCACCATTTTGGGGTCCCGAGTGATTTCCATGATTGAGCGAACCCGGGGTGCGTTTACGTGTAGGTCATCAACACTCACGCGGTTTTGGCCGACTCGGCTGTTTCTTGGACTATTACTTAAATTTTTGGTGTCTGAGAGATTTCCACGATTGCGAACCGGGGTGAGATTACGTGTCGGTCATCAACACTCATAGTTTTGGCGATTCTAGCCCGCTTCATGGACTATTACTCACTGTTTTGGGGTCCGGAGTGATTTCCATGATTAACAAACTCCGAGTGCGTTTATGTGTCGGTCATCAACACTTACAGTTTTCGCCGATTCTTGCCCGTTATTGGACTATTACTTACTGTTTTGGGGTCCCGGAATGATTTCCACCATTAACGATCCCCGGGGTGCATTTACATTTCGGTCATCAACACTAACAGTTTTGGCCGATTCTGGCCCGTTTTGTGGACTATACTCACCGTTTCGGGATCCCACAGCAATTTTAGTGGTTGCCAAACCCCAAGGTGTGCTTATGTGTCGATCATCAACAATCGCAGTTTGGGCCGATTCTGGCCCGTTTCTTGGACTATGACTAATTTGGGGACCCGGAGTGATTTCCACGATTGACGAACCCCGGGGTGCGTTTACGATTTGGTCATCAACACTCACAGTTTTGGCCGATTCTGGCCCATTTCATGGACTATTACTCACCGTTTTGGGGTCCCAAAGCGATTTCCATGGTTGTCAAACCCCATGGTGCGCTTACATGTCAGTCATCAACACCCAAAGTTTTGGTCAATTCTGGCCTGTTTCGTGGACTATTACTCACTGTTTTGGGGTCCCGGAGTGATTTCCATGATTAACGAACTCCACGGCGCATTTATCAGTCGGTCATCAACACTTACAATTTTGGCCGATTCCGGCCCGTCTTTTTGACTATTACTCACTGTTTTGGGGTCCCGGAATGATTTCCAGCATTAACGAACCCCGGGGTGCATTTACGTGTCAGTCATCAACACTAACAGTTTTGGCCGAATCTGGCACGTTTCGTGGACTATTACTCACCGTTTTGGGATCCCAAAGCTATTTCCATGGTTGTCGAACCCCAAGGAGTGCATAGGTGTCAGTCATCAACACTCACAGTTTTGGGCGATTCTGGCCCGTTTCTTGGACTATTACTCAGTGTTTTGAGGTCCGAGAGAGACTTCCATGATTGACGAACCCCGGGCTACGTTTACGTGTCGGTAATCAATACTCGCGCTTTTTGTCAATTCTGACTCGTTTCGTGGACTATTACTCACCGTTTTGGGGTCCCAAAACCATTTCAATGGTTGTCAAACCCCAAGGTGCGCTTACGTGTCGGTCATCAACAATCATAGTTTGGGACGATTTGGCCCGTTCTTGGACTATTACTCACTGTTTTAGGGTCCCGGAGTGATTTCCATGATCGGCGAACCCGGTGCGTTCGTGTAGGTCATCAACACTCACGCTTTGGCCGACTCGCCTGTTTCTTGGACTATTACTCAAATTTTTTGGTGTCCCGGAGAGATTTACATGATTAACAAACTCTGGGGTGCGTTTATGTGTCGGTCATCAACACTTATAGTTTTGGCCGATTCTGGCCCGTTATTGGACTATTACTTACTGTTTTGGGGTCCCAGAATGGTTTCCACCATTAACGATCCCCGGGGTGCATTTACGTGTCGGTCATCAACACTAACAGTTTTGGCCGATTCTGGCCCGTTTTTGTGGACTATTACTCACCGTTTCGGGGTCCCACAGCAATTTTAGTGGTTGCCAAACCCCAAGGTGCGCTTACATGTCGATCATCAACAATCGCAGTTTGGGCCGATTCTGGCCCGTTTCTTGGACTATTACTCTCTGTTTTGGGGACCCGGAGTGATTTCCACGATTGAGCGAACCCCGGTGTGTTTAAGTGTTGGTCATCAACACTCACGTTTTAGCTGATTTCGCCCATTTCGTGGACTATTACTCACCGCTTTGGGGACCCAGCGATTTCCATGGTTGTCAAACCCCAAGGTGCGCTTACGTGTCGGTCATCAACACCACGCTTTTGGCCAATTTCGCCCGTTTGAGGACTATTACTCATCGTTTTGGGGTCCGGAGTGATTTCCATGATTAACGAACTCCGGGGCGCATATATCTATCGGTCATCAGCACTTACAATTTTGGCTGATTCCAGCCCGTTTTTTGGACTATTACTCACTGTTTTGGGGTCCCAGAATGATTTCCAAAGATTAACCAACCCTGTGGTGCATTTACGTGTCGGTCATCAACACTAACAGTTTTGGCCGATTCTGGCCCGTTTCATGGACTATTACTCACCTTTTTGGGATCCCAAAGCGATTTCCATGGTTGTCGAACCCCAAGGTGCGCATACGTGTTAGTCATCAACACTCACAGTTTTTGCCAATTCTGGCCCGTTTCGTGGACTATTCCTCATTGTTTTCGGGTCCTGGAGTGATTTCCATGATTAACGAACTCTGGGATGCGTTTATGTGTCGGTCATCACACTTACAGTTTTGGTTGATTCTGGCCCGTTTCTTGGACTGTTGCTCACTTTTTGGGGTCCTGGAATGATTTCCACCATTAACGAACACCGGGGTGCGTTTACGTGTCGGTCATCAACACTCGCGGTTTTAGTCGATTTTGTCCCATTTCCTGGACTATTACTCACCATTTTGGGGTCCCAGAGTGATTTCCATGATTGACGAACCCCGGGGTGCGTTTACGTGTAGGTCATCAACACTCACAGTTTTGGCCGACTCTGGCCTGTTTCTTGGACTATTACTTAAATTTTTTGGTGTCCTGGAGAGATTTCCATGATTGACGAACCCCGGGGTGAGATTACGTGTCGGTCATCAACACTCATAGTTTTGGCCGATTCTAGCCCGTTTCATGGACTATTACTCACTGTTTTGGGGTCCCGGAGTGATTTCCATGATTAACAAACTCCGGGGTGCGTTTATGTGTCGGTCATCAACACTTACAGTTTTCGCCGATTCTTGCCCGTTATTGGACTATTACTTACTGTTTTGGGGTCCCGGAATGATTTCCACCATTAACGATCCCCGGGGTGCATTTACATTTCGGTCATCAACACTAACAGTTTTGGCCGATTCTGGCCCGTTTTGTGGACTATACTCACCGTTTCGGGATCCCACAGCAATTTTAGTGGTTGCCAAACCCCAAGGTGTGCTTATGTGTCGATCATCAGCAATCGCAGTTTGGGCCAATTCTGGCCCGTTTCTTGGACTATGACTGTTTTGGGGACCCGGAGTGATTTCCACGATTGACGAACCCCGGGGTGCGTTTACGATTTGGTCATCAACACTCACAGTTTTGGCCGATTCTGGCCCATTTCGTGGACTATTACTCACCGTTTTGGGGTCCCAAAGCGATTTCCATGGTTGTCAAACCCCATGGTGCGCTTACGTGTCAGTCATCAACACCCAAAGTTTTGGTCAATTCTGGCCTGTTTCGTGGACTATTACTCACTGTTTTGGGGTCCCGGAGTGATTTGCATGATTAACGAACTCCACGGCGCATTTATCAGTCGGTCATCAACACTTACAATTTTGGCCGATTCCGGCCCGTTTTTTGACTATTACTCACTGTTTTGGGGTCCCGGAATGATTTCCAGCATTAACGAACCCCGGGGTGCATTTACGTGTCAGTCATCAACACTAACAGTTTTGGCCGAATCTGGCACGTTTCGTGGACTATTACTCACCGTTTTGGGATCCCAAAGCTATTTCCATGGTTGTCGAACCCCAAGGAGCGCATAGGTGTCAGTCATCAACACTCACAGTTTTGGGCGATTCTGGCCCGTTTCTTGGACTATTACTCAGTGTTTTGAGGTCCGAGAGAGACTTCCATGATTGACGAACCCCGGGCTACGTTTACGTGTCGGTAATCAATACTCGCGCTTTTTGTCAATTCTGACTCGTTTCGTGGACTATTACTCACCGTTTTGGGGTCCCAAAACCATTTCAATGGTTGTCAAACCCCAAGGTGCGCTTATGTGTCGGTCATCAACAGTCATAGTTTGGGACGATTCTGGCCCGTTTCTTGGACTATTACTCACTGTTTTAGGGTCCCGGAGTGATTTCCATGATCGACGAACCCCGGGTGCGTTTACGTGTAGGTCATCAACACTCACAGTTTTGGCCGACTCTGGCCTGTTTCTTGGACTATTACTCAAATTTTTTGGTGTCCCGGAGAGATTTACATGATTAACAAACTCTGGGGTGCGTTTATGTGTCGGTCATCAACACTTATAGTTTTGGCCGATTCTGGCCCGTTATTGGACTATTACTTACTGTTTTGGGGTCCCAGAATGGTTTCCACCAATAACGATCCCCGGGGTGCATTTATGTGTCGGTCATCAACACTAACAGTTTTGGCCGATTCTGGCCCGTTTTTGTGGACTATTACTCACCGTTTCGGGGTCAGACAGCAATTTTAGTGGTTGCCAAACCCCAAGGTGCGCTTACGTGTCGATCATCAACAATCGCAGTTTGGGCCGATTCTGGCCCGTTTCTTGGATTATTACTCTCTGTTTTGGGGACCCGGAGTGATTTCCACGATTGACGAACCCCGGGTGCGTTTAAGTGTTGGTCATCAACACTCACAGTTTTGGCTGATTCTGGCCCATTTCGTGGACTATTACTCACCATTTTGGGGACCCAAAGCGATTTCCATGGTTGTTAAACCCCAAGGTGCGCTTACGTGTCGGTCATCAACACCTGATTTTGGCCAATTCGGCCCGTTTCGAGACTATTACTCTTTGTTTTGGGGTCGAGTGATTTCCATGATTAACGAACTCCGGGCGCATATATCTATCGGTCATCAAGATTTACAATTTTGGCTGATTCCAGCCCGTTTTTGGACTATTACTCACTGTTTTGGGGTCCCAGAATGATTTCCAGCATTAACGAACCCCAGGGTGCATTTACGTGTCGGTCATCAACACTAACAGTTTTGGCGATTTCGCCCGTTCGGGGACTATTACTCACCTTTTGGGATCCCAAAGCGATTTCCATGGTTGTCGAACCCCAAAGGTGCGCATACGTGTCGATCATCAACACTCACGTTTTTGCCAATTTCGGCCCGTTTCGTGGACTATTCCTCATTGTTTTGGGTCTGGAGTGATTTCCATGATTAACGAACTCTGGGATGCGTTTATGTGTCGGTCATCACACTTACAGTTTTGGTTGATTCTGGCCCGTTTCTTGGACTGTTGCTCACTTTTTGGGGTCCTGGAATGATTTCCACCATTAACGAACACCGGGGTGCGTTTACGTGTCGGTCATCAACACTCGCGGTTTTAGTCGATTTTGTCCCGTTTCCTGGACTATTACTCACCATTTTGGGGTCCCAGAGTGATTTCCATGATTGACAAACCCCGGGGTGCGTTTACGTGTAGGTCATCAACACTCACGTTTTGGCCGACTCGGCTGTTTCTTGGACTATTACTTAAATTTTTGGTGTCCCGAGAGATTTCCACGATTGGCGAACCGGGGTGAGATTACGTGTCGGTCATCAACACTCATAGTTTTGGCGATTCTAGCCCGCTTCATGGACTATTACTCCTTTGTTTTGGGGTCCGGAGTGATTTCCATGATTAACAAACTCCGGGGTGCGTTTATGTGTCGGTCATCAACACTTACAGTTTTCGCCGATTCTTGCCCGTTATTGGACTATTACTTACTGTTTTGGGGTCCCGGAATGATTTCCACCATTAACGATCCCCGGGGTGCATTTACATTTCGGTCATCAACACTAACAGTTTTGGCCGATTCTGGCCCGTTTTGTGGACTATACTCACCATTTCGGGATCCCACAGCAATTTTAGTGGTTGCCAAACCCCAAGGTGTGCTTATGTGTCGATCATCAACAATCGCAGTTTGGGCCGATTCTGGCCCGTTTCTTGGACTATGACTGTTTTGGGGACCCGGAGTGATTTCCACGATTGACGAACCCCGGGGTGCGTTTACGATTTGGTCATCAACACTCACAGTTTTGGCCGATTCTGGCCCATTTCGTGGACTATTACTCACCGTTTTGGGGTCCCAAAGCGATTTCCATGGTTGTCAAACCCCATGGTGCGCTTACGTGTCAGTCATCAACACCCAAAGTTTTGGTCAATTCTGGCATGTTTCGTGGACTATTACTCACTGTTTTGGGGTCCCGGAGTGATTTCCATGATTAACGAACTCCACGGCGCATTTATCAGTCGGTCATCAACACTTACAATTTTGGCCGATTCCGGCCCGTTTTTTGACTATTACTCACTGTTTTGGGGTCCCGGAATGATTTCCAGCATTAACGAACCCCGGGGTGCATTACGTGTCGATCATCAACACTAACAGTTTTGGCGAATCGCACGTTTTGTGGACTATTACTCACCGCTTTGGGATCCCAAAGCTATTTCCATGGTTGTCGAACCCCAAGGCGCGATAGGTGTCGACCATCAACACTCACAGCTTTGGGCGATTTCGCCCGTTCTTGGACTATTACTCGGTGTTTTGAGGTCGAGAGAGACTTCCATGATTAGCGAACCCCGGGCTACGTTTACGTGTCGGTAATCAATACTCGTGCTTTTTGTCAATTCTGACTCGTTTCGTGGACTATTACTCACCGTTTTGGGGTCCCAAAACCATTTCAATGGTTGTCAAACCCCAAGGTGCGCTTACGTGTCGGTCATCAACAGTCATAGTTTGGGACGATTCTGGCCCGTTTCTTGGACTATTACTCACTGTTTTAGGGTCCCGGAGTGATTTCCATGATCGATGAACCCCGGGTGCGTTTACGTGTAGGTCATCAACACTCACAGTTTTGGCCGACTCTGGCCTGTTTCTTGGACTATTACTCAAACTTTTTGGTGTCCCGGAGAGATTTACATGATTAACAAACTCTGGGGTGCGTTTATGTGTCGGTCATCAACACTTATAGTTTTGGCCGATTCTGGCCCGTTATTGGACTATTACTTACTGTTTTGGGGTCCCAGAATGGTTTCCACCATTAACGATCCCCGGGGTGCATTTACGTGTCGGTCATCAACACTAACAGTTTTGGCCGATTCTGGCCCGTTTTTGTGGACTATTACTCACCGTTTCGGGGTCCCACAGCAATTTAGTGGTTGCCAAACCCCAAGGTGCGCTTACGTGTCGATCATCAACAATCGTAGTTTGGGCGATTCGCCCGTTTCTTGACTATTACTCTGCTTTGGGGACCCGGAGTGATTTCCACGATTGAGCGAACCCCGGTGCGTTTAAGTGTTGGTCATCAACACTCACAGTTTTGGCTGATTCTGGCCCATTTTGTGGACTATTACTCACCGTTTTGGGGACCCAAAGCGATTTCCATGGTTGTCAAACCCCAAGGTGCGCTTACGTGTCGGTCATCAACACCTGATTTTGGCCAATTTCGCCCGTTTGAGACTATTACTCACCGTTTTGGGGTCCCGGAGTGATTTCCATGATTAACGAACTCCGGCGCATATATCTATCGGTCATCAAGACTTACAATTTTGGCTGATTCCAGCCCGCTTTTTGGACTATTACTCACTGTTTTGGGGTCCTGAATGATTTCGGCGATTAACGAACCCGTGGTGCATTTACGTGTCGGTCATCAACACTAACAGTTTTGGCGATTCGCCCGTTCATGGACTATTACTCACCTTTTGGGATCCCAAAGCGATTTCCATGGTTGTCGAACCCCAAGGTGCGATACGTGTCGATCATCAACACTCACGCTTTTTGCCATCTTGGCCCGTTTCGTGGACTATTCCTCATTGTTTTCGGGTCCTTGAGTGATTTCCATGATTAACGAACTCGGGATGCGTTTATGTGTCGGTCATCACACTTACAGTTTTGGTTGATTCTGGCCCGTTTCTTGGACTGTTGCTCACTTTTTGGGGTCCTGGAATGATTTCCACCATTAACGAACACCGGGGTGCGTTTACGTGTCGGTCATCAACACTCGCGGTTTTAGTCGATTTTGTCCCGTTTCCTGGACTATTACTCACCATTTTGGGGTCCCAGAGTGATTTCCATGATTGACGAACCCCGGGGTGTGTTTACGTGTAGGTCATCAACACTCACAGTTTTGGCCGACTCTGGCCTGTTTCTTGGACTATTACTTAAATTTTTTGGTGTCCTGGAGAGATTTCCACGATTGACGAACCCCGGGGTGAGATTACGTGTCGGTCATCAACACTCATAGTTTTGGCCGATTCTAGCCCGTTTCATGGACTATTACTCACTGTTTTGGGGTCCCGGAGTGATTTCCATGATTAACAAACTCCGGGGTGCGTTTATGTGTCGGTCATCAACACTTACAGTTTTCGCCGATTCTTGCCCGTTATTGGACTATTACTTACTGTTTTGGGGTCCCGGAATGATTTCCACCATTAACGATCCCCGGGGTGCATTTACATTTCGGTCATCAACACTAACAGTTTCAGCCGATTCTGGCCCGTTTTGTGGACTATACTCACCGTTTCGGGATCCCACAGCAATTTTAGTGGTTGCCAAACCCCAAGGTGTGCTTATGTGTCGATCATCAACAATCGTGATTTGGGCGATTCTGGCCCGTTTCTTGGACTATGCCAAACTTAGCTATAGCACGCTTCAAAGAAATGCGCTACTTCTAGTTTGACTTAACCCCCGCCACGGGCTCAAAATTTCTAAGTCCTTCCCCGACTTCGGCCCCCAATTCCATCGCCATCGTCATTACTGCCCGAGGTCGCTTTCGACCACACCGCTACCGAGGCCGCTGCCGACTTCACCGTCAGCCTCGATCTTCAGCTACCGAGCCCGCCCAAGATTCTCTGTCCCGAGCCCGAGCCTAATCAAGGCTCTCCTCTCCCTACCCTCCTCTCTCTCTCTCAACATGCAATTCATATATATGTTGATGCTGTGTTGATGCTCACATGAACCTTAGATTTGTTTAGGGCAGTAGGCATTTTTAGCATTTAGGAAAAATGATTAGCAATTTTTAGGAATATTAGCTAGGCAAATTTATGAAAATGCCTAAACAGAATTCCATTTAGCTTTAAATTAATAGAGGGTATAAATAATAGTAGCATTTAGATTTAAATTAATAGAGGCTATAAACAAAAACACTTAGCTATAAAAAATTATTTGGACTATGTATCAATCGTTTCAAATTTCATTCAAATGAAATTTGAATTATTTGGACTATGGACCTGAATATTTTTGAAGAAATTGGGTGTAGGTACTAAGGTCTTGCTGTGGAAATTTTGGTAAGGTCAAGGGTTAGAGAAAATGGAGTTCCTAGACTTTAGCTTTGGACAAAAAACAAAAGTATTTAGCTATAAATAAAAAAGTAGCTATGGCATTTAGCTATAAACAAAAAACAGAATTGTTTTTCTTTCAAAGCTTGTTAAACTAGTCACCTCATCATCCTCTACTCCCCGATACTCCCACGCCTTTACTTGGACTGTCAAGAACATTCACAAAAGGATTACACCCACATCAAGGATGTTCTCGACAATGCTATGTTTTACTACCAAGCACGGGGTGGAGAGGTCAAGGATAAGAAGAGAAGGGGCGGCAGGCTCGCCTTCGGTCATAAGACTGACTTCTGCTACATCTAGCAACCGAGTGATTCTATTAATGATGGATTCTATGTCCTACACCACATTCTCGAGTACGACGATCACCGTAACCTTTGCATGTCGCCAGATATGGCGATGCCCATATTCGCAATGGGCAAAGAACATAGGAGATCGAGGATCATCGACTTAGAGCTGAGTTCTATCACATCCAGCACAAACTTGCGCAATCATCTTGAAGGAGGTCGCCGAAAACAGGGATGTTCTACGGAAGGACAAATGCCGCGGGAAGACGCCCAACATGGGTAGCCTCTCGCCCTCGACATGAAGCCTTTCACTAAGCTGGGACTATCTCCCCGACATCGATGGATGGCATGAACTGTTGAGTGCTTGTCGATATGACAATGTGTCCGCTTAGTCCATACTTTATGTATGACAAAACTTTAAGCGTATGGCTAAACTTTATTTGTGATGTAATTAAACCGCTCTCCTCCTCGACTAGCTTAAGATCACTCTAGTTAGGCATTTTGGGTACAGCGAAGATCCTCTCGGAGAAGCAAGGATTCGGAAAGGAAAGACAAGTCATCAAGGAGCTACACAAGAAGAAAACATCAAGCTCATGTTGGTGAATGGGTTTCGGCTCCGACTCGACAATCATTCGAAAGAAGCTATCACTCCAACTCGAATCTGATCAAGATGAAGGTGTTGCGGTCTTGCTCTCGTATCCTCCAACTCCAACTCCTATGACATATTTGATTCACCAAATGAGGGAATTGGAAGATGCTTCATGGCAAAAGGCCCCAAGGTATCACATCCTGAATTTATTGACTTTGATAGTGATGAGGATGACTTGCTTGGTGAAGATGAGCTTTTACATGATAAATCTAGTGAGCTTAGTAATGATGAACATGCTAGTAGTCTTTATAGTCGAGATGAGTCGAATGACAATGCTATGAAGGAGATTGAGCGTCTAACTAAAGAACTAAACACTCTTAAGTTAGCTCATGAAACAACTCAAGAAGATCATAGAGAGCTACTAAGATCTCATGAGAAGCTACGCCGAGAAGCTCAATCTAGAGCAAGAGCATGAGTTTCTAAAAGCTATCAATGGCGATCTTGAAAGAAGAGTTCTTCATATCTTGCCAAACGACTTCTCTTGTCTAATTTCTTGCCACCTATTAAAACTAAGCATGACAAGCATAAGAAAAATTCTTCATCTAGTAGTAACAATAATCATGTTAAATCAAATGTTGTTACTTCTAGTAATTCTCTTGATTCCACTAACAATGTTTCAAGCCAAGTTTCACTTGAGCAAGAAAATAGTCTATTGAAAGGGATTATAGAGAAAGGTGTCTACAAGAGTCTTGCGGAAGCAAGAGCTTTGAGAAATTGTTCGCAAACAAGGAAGACAGGAAGAATCAAGGAATTGGTTTTGAGCGAAAGTTCAACGCCGAGGGTGTTGAATGGGAAGAAGGTCAATATCCCACTCCAAAGTTTGTCTCTCAAGAGAAGAAGTATGATCCTACTTCTTCCAATGAGGAACAAGCTCAAGATGACCTTCCACCACAAGACCACAAGCTAAAAGGCAAGGACAAGCTTCAAGAGGAGATTGATGCATTCATTGAAGCACCCAAGGCCATGGTCAAGTGGGTTCCCAAGGCAACTTCAAGTTCTACTTCAACAAGCTCAACAACTACCCCAAGGATTCCCATCAAGATGATGTGGATCGAAGAAGAAGAACTAGAAAGTTCTTGAGGGTGACTCACCAATATACTTCACTCATATTCATTTTGGCAAGGACTTGTGCAATCAACTTCCACATCTTGCACTAGTTCATGGAGTCACAAACCCTCATGTTGGTAAGTCAAGGGACAAGGTAATCATTGCTTTCATGGACATCATCAATTGTGAACTTCAATCTATGTCCATGGATATTCTTGTTTGTTCCTTGTGGGACTAACCCATGTAGGTATTGAAAGTGCCGAATCAAAGGATTGCTCCCAACTCTTGATGATCTTCATCAACATTGAGCATCCACATCTTCAACATCTACATGAAGTCTTCAACGACAACCCAAGGTTAGTTTGACCCTTTAAAAGGGTTCTCACATCAAGGGGAGCTTTGCTCTAAAGAAATGAGCAAAAGCATCTTCTAATGATGTGAACACATTAATGCTTTATGGAAAAGTGGTAACCCCACTTGTGCTTAAGCGATGAGTATGACCTATGATCAAATGTTCTCATTTGACTCCTAAGTCAATATACTCATATATAGATGACCTAGTCATCGCCAAATTGTGTGCTAGCTGTTAGTGCTTTGTTTGTGCATGTTTGACACATATTTCATTTGCTATCTTATTGTGTGAGCATGTTGGATGCATGATTTTATCCATTCGAGGACATCCATTTGTTGCTTTGGTCCTTATGGTTTTCTTTCTTTTTGACCAAATGGATGGACAAGAATGCCTAAGTTTTTCCCCTAGCTATCTATGCTTTCTTGTCTCAAACTCTATTCATGCTTATATCACAAACTTTGAACAAGACTTTTTGGACGGACCGAGTGAGGAGCACTCGGAGCCACCGATCCGTCAAAAGCCTAACTTCCAAAACCTTCTAAGTACTTTCGGTCAAACCGATATATTCAAATCGGACAGACCGAGATCACTTGGATTGATCTAGGTTTTCACCTCGGTGAAACCGAGTTTCAATTTTCGGCGTGACCGATGTGTGTAACTGCACGCAGTTAACCATCTCGGTCCCACCGAGTTTGCAAACTCGGTCCCACCGACAGCCGAAGGGTATATATACTCGAGGACAGAGCACGTTGATTACTTCTTCAAACGCCTCGCCCTCAAAACTCTTCGCTGCCGTCGCCTTGGTCTACGGATCGTCTCCGCCGTCGCCTGTGCGCCCTCGCCGCGGGTCTCCATCGCCGTCAACGGTCCTTCGCACCGCACCGTTGCCGCCGTAGTGAAGCTCCACCGCATTGGGTGAGCTTCATCCCTCTCGTGTTCCAATCGCTGATTCTATGCACGATAGGTGTTGCCATGATTCTTGCCAAGTTTGAGATCTCCCTATCCAGCTGTTTAGATCATAGAACAAATTTCGAGTGAAAATTTTAGGGTTAGGTTTCCGCCGAACACATCTCGGTGTGACCGATTCTGCATTTTCGGACTGACCGATTTGGCCTCTGGCCATTGCACTGCACTTTTCGGTGAAACCGAGTTGTGCAAATCGGTAAGACCGAAGTGAAGATTTAGTGAAACCCTAACTGTCTCGGCCAGACCGAAACCCATTTCGGTCCAACCGAAAGTGGTGTATGTGGTCTGTTTAGACATTTCGGTTTCACCGAATTGATAGACTCGGTCAGACCGACATGTATTCTGTGAAAACCTAAAACTAAAGTTTGAACTCAATCTTTTGAAAAATCCTCTCATAGTTTGTGATAACTCTTCTATTACGCCCATACCCACTCTATTCACGGGTTGTCGGACATATCGAAGGAAGTGACAATCGAACAGTCCGAGATGCGGTTGAGATTCCAGAGGCAGCTACAAGTCGAAGCAAGCAGTTTTTCAGATGATGGAGAGAGAAGCACTCCAAGTGGTGCACTGCGCTGCTGCCACGGGGAGGAAGAGAAATTCAGATGAGGAAGATTCAGATTTTGTTGCAGATGAGGAAATAACTTCTAAACCAAAAAGGCAAGTGGTTGCCAAGAGCTATCAAGGGAAAGATTCAAAGAAAGGCACAAGCAAGGTCAAGAAATCCTCTGTTGCACAGAAGCTCAGTATGGAAGAAACCTCCAGCAAGGTCAAGAAGACTTCCAAGAGGAAGAGGAAAGTTCATGAAGAGACTGCTGATGATGATGATGATTCTGATGAGGAAGCACCTCAGCCACCTCAGAAGCAGAAGTTGATGGGTGATGCCATCAGGGCAGGAGCACCTCCTAAAGCTAAGCCTTCAGCTCCAGCAAAAGGCAGCCCAAGCCAAACCAGCTGCCAAGCCGGAAGGCTGAGAAATATTCCAGCTTGAGAGAAGAAAAGGACAATGTGCCACTGCAGAATCGGATGATGAGGCTCATGTTACGCTCAAGCTAAGACAGAAACTGCGAGTTCATAATGAAGCTCATCCTCGAGCTGAAAATATGAAGGAGAGAAAGGACAAAGGACTCAAAGCTATGGAGGCAAACAGATCCATATGCCGGCGGAGAAGAACAGCAGATTGACCCAAGATTCCACACTAGAGAGCAACAAGACTTTTATGAGGCAGTGCTCATGGACAAGAAGCCAATTGTTCTTGATACGGATATGTTGATTGGGAATACATCGGCGGTGAAAGCACAGAGACTACTTCCCACATGTGCATGAAAGCTTCACTTTGCTTGTGGGATTGCGAGTTTGTTGGTCGGAAGATTGCTGGAGCGATGAGATGATCATGCGGTTCTATGCCACCGCACACTTCTATCCAGATGGCAGGATTGTATGGATGATGAAGGGCGAGATTTCAGTCTGATTGAGGAATGGAGAGCATTGCTGAATGCACTGTTTCAAGGGAAGATGACATTGATGTGTATGGCATTCGAAGAAAAATCACGAGTCGATGAAGAACATGTATAATGAGGTTGATGAGAAGGATGTAGAGATTTGGAAGCTTGGATCAGTCTACTACCTTGAGCGGGTCTCCCAACCACCAACACCATTACGAGGCATACTTTGATGCCTAAGTCGGGGACCACCGCATGATAAGAGGTACTCTATCAACATGCTGCACATTCTAGATCGAAGACACCTTTTAAGGTGATGGACACGATAGTTGAGACTATCAAGAGGACAGCGGTGACCAAAAGAGGTCGTGTGGGTTTGCTCCGCATATTCGGATGCTCATTAATGCCAAGTTTGGCACGGACACCTACATTGGATAGACCCACTTGCCACTGCAGCTGAACATGAGGACAACGAGGTTGTGATGATGAGAATGCTCCCACGTCGTGGAAGGACATGCTAAGTCTGAAGGCTGCTAAACAAGCTAAAGCCGAGAAGGAAGCAGCAGCAAAGCCCAAGAGTGTTGCGAACAACTTCTTGAAGCCACTCGGAGAATTGAGCTACGCTGGCCAGCATAGTGCAATCTCGGAGAGCCTTGAGAGGATCGTTGAGGATAAGTTCCATGCTCGGGCGTCTGTGATGAAGTGCAGTCACCGTCAACAAGCTTGATGCGAGATATCGAGGAAGCTAAGAGGAGAAGGCAGAACTTATGAAGGAGATGGAAGGTGACATGGTCGGGATGACTATGAGCAACTGCTGCAGTGCCCTAAAGCCAGATCAGCTGCTATTCGATGTCGATCCAGGGCTACCACATCGGCACCTCCTACAGCTCCGTCGGTTCGGCACCAGCTCCGATATCCACTCCTCCAGCTCCACAGACTTGCGAAGCTTTGCAGATGCAGCCATCTCCACTCCATCGGCGCAGACGGAGCCGCCAGCAGAGTCCCGAGTGGCGATTAGCTCTATACCTTCGAACTTTTGGTAACTTGTTGCCAAAGGGGAAAATTGTATAGATCATAGGGCTTCGAGAGAGAGAGTGCTCGTTTTGCTCTTTCGTTTGCGGTTTTCCTTGAGATACTTTTGAGTTCTTTTGAGATACTTCGTGTGTTTGATACTACGTTTGCTCTATCTTGATGAGTGCTTGATCATCTTGTGCTTAATGTGTGCTTGATGTCTATCATATTCCATTCATATCTTGTATGATCATTTACTCATGTCTTGGTGATTGGGTGCATGATATTCATTCTTATCATTTTGTGCGCTCCACCAAGATGTATGTGACATGGAAGAGTAACCCATGATCCTAATCGATTGTGCATTTGCATTCAAGCGCAAATCTTAAATGATGCACAAATTTAGGGGAGCTCTTGCTTATCACATACTTCTCAAAGCGACGATGTTATTCATTGATTATATCATTTGTGAAGCTTTGATCTATATGTTGTCATCAATTACCAAAAGGGGAGATTGAAAGTGCAACTAATCCCGGTGGTTTTGGTAATTAATAACAACATATATATCATTGAACTAATCATTTCTTGAGAATATTTCAGAAAGTTCATTGATATGGGTATGGCAATGGTGATGATGTGGACCCTCAAAATGCTAAGGAAAACATTGGCAAAAGCTCAAGACTCCATTTTTGGTTTAGTGATCCAAGATCACATTGAGTCCATAGGAAAGCCAATACTATTAAAAGGGATGAGGTTATGATGATGATCTGGTTGCTCTAAAGTGCTTAGTGATTTATCTCTCAAACAATCAGCAATCTTTCATTCCAACATAAACTCATAAGTAATCTCGGTCCCACCGATTCCAAACTCAGTCACACCGAGATGAACCACCTCACCATATAGCCAAAACCCTAGAATCTCGGATTTTCCGATTCCAAACTCGGTCATTCGAAATTGGTGTTGCCAAGCTTACGTAACATACGTACTCAAATCGGTGTCACCGAGATGAGAAAGTCGGTCCCACCGAGATTGGCAAACCCTAGACTTTGGAAGAATCGGTCTAACCGAGATTGTATTTTCGGTCCCACGAAAATCCCAACGTCACAAGATTTGAACTTTCGGTCCGACCGAGTTGTCAACTTCGGTCGACCGAGATTAATCAAATGTGTGTAGCAGTTGGATTTTGTGTGGAGGCTATAAATACCCTCCACCTCCTCTTCATTCGTGGAGAGAGCCATCGAGAAAGAACTACCACTCCTACCTTACATTTCGAGAAGAAAACTACCTACCCTTGTGTTGAGATCAAGTTGCTCCACTCCCACCATATGAAACTTGATTTCTAGTCTTTCCAAGTTGCTTTCCACTCAATCCCTTCCTCCACCACAGCCAAATCGGTGAGGAGAGTTGAGTGTTGGGGAGATATCATTTGAAGCACAAGAGCAAGGAGTTCATCATCACCAACCCCATCTATTACCTTTTGGAGGTGGTGCCTCCTAGATTAGTTAGGTGTCGCTTGGGAGCCTCCGTCATGATGTGGAGTTGAACCAAGGAGTTTGTAAGGGCAAGGAGATCGCCTACTTCGTGAAGATCTACCCCGAGTAAGGCTAGTCCTCCGTGGGCGTAAGCCATGATGGCATAGACAAGGTTGCTTCTTCGTGGACCCTTCGTGGGTGGAGCCCTCCGTGGACTCGCGCAGCCGTTACCCTCCGTGGGTTGAAGTCTCCATCAACGTGGATTGACGATAGCACCACCTATCGGAACCACGAGAAAAAATCTCCGTGTCACCAACTTGCGTTTGCTCTTCTCCACCTCTCATTTACTATACGTGCAATTACTTTCCGCTGCCATAACTCTAGAATTGCATGTGTAGGGTGATACTTGACTTGGTTATCATTGTGAACTTGCTAAGAAACTACTCCAATCAAAAGGCTAAATTTTTAAGTTGTCAAGTAGTCTAATCACCCCCCCTCTAGACATACTTCCGATCCTACACTATGACTGTTTTGGGGACCCGGAGTGATTTCCACGATTGACGAACCCCGGGGTGCGTTTACGATTTGGTCATCAACACTCACAGTTTTGGCCGATTCTGGCCCATTTCATGGACTATTACTCACCGTTTTGGGGTCCCAAAGCGATTTCCATGGTTGTCAAACCCCATGGTGCGCTTACGTGTCAGTCATCAACACCCAAAGTTTTGGTCAATTCTGGCCTGTTTCGTGGACTATTACTCACTGTTTTGGGGTCCCGGAGTGATTTCCATGATTAACGAACTCCACGGCGCATTTATCAGTCGGTCATCAACGCTTACAATTTTGGCCGATTCCGGCCCGTTTTTTTGACTATTACTCACTGTTTTGGGGTCCCGGAATGATTTCCAGCATTAACGAACCCCGGGGTGCATTTACGTGTCAGTCATCAACACTAACAGTTTTGGCCGAATCTGGCACGTTTCGTGGACTATTACTCACCGTTTTGGGATCCCAAAGCTATTTCCATGGTTGTCGAACCCCAAGGAGCGCATAGGTGTCAGTCATCAACACTCACAGTTTTGGGCGATTCTGGCCCGTTTCTTGGACTATTACTCAGTGTTTTGAGGTCCGAGAGAGACTTCCATGATTGACGAACCCCGGGCTACGTTTACGTGTCGGTAATCAATACTCGCGCTTTTTGTCAATTCTGACTCGTTTCGTGGACTATTACTCACCGTTTTGGGGTCCCAAAACCATTTCAATGGTTGTCAAACCCCAAGGTGCGCTTACGTGTCGGTCATCAACAGTCATAGTTTGGGACGATTCTGGCCCGTTTCTTGGACTATTACTCACTGTTTTAGGGTCCCGGAGTGATTTCCATGATCGACGAACCCCGGGTGCGTTTACGTGTAGGTCATCAACACTCACAGTTTTGGCCGACTCTGGCCTGTTTCTTGGACTATTACTCAAATTTTTTGGTGTCCCGGAGAGATTTACGTGATTAACAAACTCTGGGGTGCGTTTATGTGTCAGTCATCAACACTTATAGTTTTGGCCGATTCTGGCCCGTTATTGGACTATTACTTACTGTTTTGGGGTCCCAGAATGGTTTCCACCATTAACGATCCCCGGGGTGCATTTACGTGTCGGTCATCAACACTAACAGTTTTGGCCGATTCTGGCCCGTTTTTGTGGACTATTACTCACCGTTTCGGGGTCCCACAGCAATTTTAGTGGTTGCCAAACTCCAAGGTGCGCTTACGTGTCGATCATCAATAATCGCAGTTTGGGCCGATTCTGGCCCGTTTCTTGGACTATTACTCTCTGTTTTGGGGACCCGGAGTGATTTCCACGATTGACGAACCCCGGGTGCGTTTAAGTGTTGGTCATCAACACTCACAGTTTTGGCTGATTCTGGCCCATTTCGTGGACTATTACTCACCGTTTTGGGGACCCAAAGCGATTTCCATGGTTGTCAAACCCCAAGGTGCGCTTACGTGTCGGTCATCAACACCCACAGTTTTGGCCAATTCTGGCCCGTTTCGAGGACTATTACTCATTGTTTTGGGGTCCCGGAGTGATTTCCATGATTAACGAACTCCACGGCGCATTTATCAGTCGGTCATCAACACTTACAATTTTGGCCGATTCCGGCCCGTTTTTTTGACTATTACCCACTGTTTTGGGGTCCCGGAATGATTTCCAGCATTAACGAACCCCGGGGTGCATTTACGTGTCAGTCATCAACACTAACAGTTTTGGCCGAATCTGGCACGTTTCGTGGACTATTACTCACCGTTTTGGGATCCCAAAGCTATTTCCATGGTTATCGAACCCCAAGGAGCGCATAGGTGTCAGTCATCAACACTCACAGTTTTGGCCGATTCTGGCACGTTTCGTGGACTATTATGATTTGTTTTCGGGTCCTGGAGTGATTTCCATGATTAACGAACTCCGGGGTGCATTTATGTGTCGGTCATCACACTTACAGTTTTGGCTGATTCTGGCCTGTTTCCTAGACTGTTGCTCACTTGGGGTCCTGGAATGATTTCCACCATTAACGAACACCGGGGTGCGTTTACGTGTCGGTCATCAACACTCGCGGTTTTAGTCGATTTTGTCCCGTTTCATGGTCTATTACTCACCATTTTGGGGTCCCAGAGCAATTTCCATGGTTGACGAACCCCAGGGTGCGTTTACGTGTCGGTCATCAACACTCACAGTTTGGCCGGGCCCGTTTCATCGACTATTACTCATTGTTTTGGTGTCCCGGAGTGATTTCTACGATTAACGAACCCCGGGCTACGTTTACGTGTCGGTCATCAACACTCGCAATTTTTGTCGATTCTGGCCCGTTTCGTGGACTATTACTCACCGTTTTGGGGTCCCGGAGAGATTTCCACGATGGATGAACCCCGGGGTGAGTTTACATGTTGGTCATCAATACTCATAGTTTTGGCCGATTTTGGCCCGTTTCTTGGACTATTACTCACTGTTTTGGGGTCCCGAAGTGATTTCCACGATTATCGAACCCCGGGGTGCGTTTACGTGTCGGTCATCAACACTCACAGTTTTGGCCGATTCTGGCCCGTTTCTTGGACTATTACTCACTGTTTTGGGGTCCCGGAGAGATTTCCACGATTGACAAACCCCGGGGTGAGTTTACGTGTTAGTCATCAACACTCACAGTTTTGGCCGATTCTGGCCCTTTTCGTGGACTATTACTCATTGTTTTAGTGTCCCGGAGTGATTTCCACAATTAACGAACCCTGGGGTGCGTTTACGTGTCGGTCATCAACACTCACAGTTTTGGCGGAGTCTGGCACATTTCTTGGACTATTACTCGTCGTTTTGGGGTCCCGGAGAGATTTCCACGATTGCCGAACCGTCGGCTACGTTTACGTGTCGGTCATCAATACTCGCGGTTTTTGTCGATTCTAACTCGTTTCGTGGACTATTACTCACCGTTTTGGGTTCCCAAAGCCATTTCAATGGTTGTCAAACCCCAAGGTGCGCTTACGTGTCGGTCGTCAACAATCACAGTTTGGGCCGATACTGGCCCATTTCTTGGACTATTATTCATTATTTTTGGGTCCCGATGCGATTTCCATGATTGACGAACCCCGGGGTGCGTTTACGCGTAGGTCATCAACACTCCCAGTGTTGGCCGATTCTGGCCCGTTTCGTGGACTTTTTGTCACATCCTTGTTCTGGTATGCACTAGGCTAGCCCTTCATGTGAGCATCATATTTATATTCTAATGAAATTTGAATTGAGGAATTTTCAAAAGCCTCAGAAGGCCTCTAAAAATAACCAACATTTAAATCTCATCAAATGAGTCCAAGAAAATGTTCCTGTTATTATATGAAAATATTGGCATGAGGTAAAATGCAAACCAATATTTTTGGAGTGACTGAAATATTTATTTTGGGCCTTTTGAATTAAATCAATGAGATATTTGAGTTGGATTTATTTCTATTATATAAGAAATAAAGCTCAAATATTTTTGTAAGTTGCATGTGACTTGGGCTAGACCTGAGCTCACATAGCAATTTACATAAAGTTTATAAAAATGATTTGATGTTCTAAATCAAATCAAAATAAATAACAGAAATAGAAAAGAAAAATAAAAGAGAGAGAGAGAGAGAGAGAGAATTACCTGGCTAACTTACCTGTTCGGCCCAGCTCTGCAGCTGGCTGGCCCAGCTGGCGGCCCAGCCCACCAAGCCACCCCCTCCCTGTCGTCTTCCTCCCTGCCAGAAGGACGGGCGTGTGCCCGATGTGCACGCAGCACCGTGCGGCCACCTCCACCCTGCCACTAGTAGAAAACAACCCATTAGTCCCGGTTCGTAAGGGCCTTTAGTCCCGGTTCATGAACCGGGACTAATGGGTCGTTACTAATGCCACCAGACATTAGTCCCGGTTCAGAGACGAACCGGGACCAATGTAACTCCACGTGGCGACGTGCACCGAGCCCAGTCAGAGGGTCTTTGGTCCCGGTTGGTGGCACCAACCGGGACCAAAAGTCTTTCTTTTTTTTTAAGAAAGTGGCTGCTTTAGGGGTTTTGTGGTTTATTTTTAGGTTGTTATTTATAGCTAGCTAATAGAGAGAAGTGTCCTCTCTTATCTTCGTCCTTGGTTTATCAACGCTTATATGTTCATTGCACCCATGAGATATATATATGACATGGCTCATGCATGCTTTGCATCATCATCATATATATGTATATAATAAAGTCCTACTAATCATGCATCATCATACTACTTCTACTAGCTCGTTATTAATAATAAGTCATACGATCATCATCCTCGTATATAGTCATCGAACCCAACCCTACATATATAATTGTTCTTAGCACATGATCATCGATTACTAGGTATAGGACCTAAAACACCCTTAAGGTAAAATAGCATAAAACAATATAGACCACGACTCTCCATTATGAAGAATGGCGATCATCCACATCTCCAATTCTTGCCTTTCGCTGCTTATTGCTTCCAAGAAGCTCCTTACGATTGTCCATACATTTTTCCATTCTTTGATTGTTATGTCTCCACTTCTTTTAGAAACCCGATATGGACGGTTGAGATTAGTAGGGACGACACGGTAGTATGTTCAAAACATGAAGGCTACCACAGCGTATACATCGGATGAGGGACACACTCATTCGGGATTATCTGTTGAAAAACATAGTAATAACCGTAGTTAGCAATGATGTACTAGTTTAATTAGAAGTGTGCAAAAAGATGCACGGATGTTGTAATAGTAAAAATAATCGTACCAAGGTATCTCCATGGTAGTTACCGTAGTTCAACACGTGCACTAGTGGCGCGTATTGACCATAATGTTGAGGAGTTTGATTGTAGATATTGTAATTCTCAAGATCTCTACAAAATCCGACTAGATGTCGTTCTCCCGATAAGTTAATTCGCAGCCTTCGTTGTAGTATGTTACATCTACCATCTTCCGCACATTCTTTGAAGAATGAAAATAAGCTGTCAATGGAGATAAGTTGTCAACTATATATTTTGAAATAAACAATATAAATTACTTAATAACTATGCTTAGCTCACATGAGGGAAGAAGCTGGAGGTGTATGCACAAAGACCCAAATCGTAGGTGTCTCTTGCTCGATTGTAGGATCACCAAGATCCATGGTGATAATCATACCCTCATCAAGACCATACATCTTGCAAAATGCATCCCAATTTTGCAACCAAAATGGGTTACACTCGAGCATTGTACAGCTTTACTTGAAAATCCACATCATGTTCGGTACTTAGGACAATTTTTTTGTTTGAAATTTTCATGGTCTTCAAAATCCATCCTCTCCAAGACATAGCGTCTTGCAAAGCATGGGATAAGCTAGTCAAATTGAAAAAGATGAAAATTACACGTTAAAATAGTTGAAGTCGTGCAATTACGAAAAAAACTATTGTAAATGTTATGCATCAGTATGAACATCGCAAGTCTCCTCGAGCTTAATGCTGAATCGCCGATCTTCCTCCAGCTCAATGAATCATCGCACATACCTCGGTCATCGTGGCACCGATCGCACTCCCAGGCGATTTTAGGTGCGTCGAGATGAGGGCGACATTTCCGACCTCGTTCATAATTCAAATATTAAACTAGATCATTATTATAAATCACGGGTTGACTATAGATGATCGATGTACATACGGGTTGAATACTACATCATCTCTTGGTGTCCATACATCATCGAATATTATCACTAATAAAACTAGAACCGTGGCGCCGAAGACGGTATCGGCGCAGGCGGTGTCCGGATGCCTCACCACAAATCATCGCCCACGCGACCGCCACCAAACAAGGATCGGGTCAACAACGGGTTGCCTCCTCACCAACCTACTACGTCCCCGAAGGTAACACCTCCCAATACCAACCCGGCGGAGCCAGGTCCGAACATGACCACGATCAAGCAGGCCTCCATCGCCGACTCGGCGGCAGCGAGGATGCGGGATAGGCATCGCCGACGTCGACGCTGAACTACTTCTATATATAGTTAAATAAAAGTAGTCTTATTAATTAAATCTATCTAGCTCAACTACTAAACACTTACTATAAATAAATAAGTAGTACTTACTAAAAACAAACTACTTCATATATAAACTACTTCTTCTTTTTTCCTTTTCTAAATTACTACACATCTAATCCTACATAAAGATCTAAATTACTACACATCTATTTACAGAAAAAATCTAACATAAAAACTAACATAAAAACCTTACATAAAAATCTAACATAATATGAACAAATTTTACAGAAAAAAACTAACATAAAGAAACTAACATAAAAATCTTACATAATATGAACAATTCTTTTTACAGAAAAAAACTAACATAAAAACCTTACATAAAAATCTAACATAATATGAACAAATTTTACAGAAAAAAACTAACATAAAGAAACTAACATAAAGAAACTAACATAAAAAATCTTACATAATATGAACAATTCTTTTTACAGAAAAAAAACTAACATAAAAACCTTACATAAAAAATCTAACATAATATGAACAAATTTTACAGAAAAAAAACTAACATAAAGAAACTAACATAAAGAAACTAACATAAAAATATTACATAATATGAACAATTCTTTTTACAGAAAAAAACTAACATAAAAACCTTACATAAAAAATCTAACATAATATGAACAAATTTTACAGAAAAAAACTAACATAAAGAAACTAACATAAAGAAACTAACATAAAAAATATTACATAATATGAACAATTCTTTTTACAGAAAAAAACTAACATAAAAACCTTACATAAAAAATCTAACATAATATGAACAAATTTTACAGAAAAAAAACTAACATAAAGAAACTAACATAAAGAAACTAACATAAAAAATATTACATAATATGAACAATTCTTTTTACAGAAAAAAAACTAACATAAAAACCTTACATAAAAAATCTAACATAATATGAACAAATTTTACAGAAAAAAAACTAACATAAAGAAACTAACATAAAGAAACTAACATAAAAAATCTAACATAAAAATCTTACATAATATGCACAAATCTTTTACAGGAAAAAAAATCTAACATAAAAACTAACAAATTAATTACACAATCTACATTAACTACATATCTAAATTACACAATCTAATATAACAAAATATCTATGAACTAAAAAATCTAAAACAAATCTAAGAAAAATAATAAAAAAAAGACACCATGACGGCGAGTCTTGGTGTGAGGTGGCAGGGCGTCTGGGCGGGCGGCGGCGGCGCGCAGGGGCGGGCGGCGGCGACACGGCGTCAGGTGGTCGATCGGTCAGGCGGGCGGCGTGTCGTCGGCGTCGGGCGGGCGCGGGCCGGACGGCGACGGCAAGCAGAAGCGGCGGCGGCGGCAGCGGCGAACGTAGGCCACGGCGTCGAGGCGGGCGGCGACGGTGTCGGGGCGGCAGGGGCGCATGGCGAGCGGGGAGATCGAAGTGGGGATGCGGTTCGAAATCCTAAGTGCTACTTATATAGCAAAGTCTTTTGTCGGTTAAGTGGCAAGAATCGGGACCAATACCCTCTTTAGTCGGTTTGTGCCACCAAGGGACCAAAGACTTTTTCAGCAGCCCAAAGGCGGAAGCGAACCATTGGTCGGTTGGTGGCACAAACGGGACTAAAGAGGGCATTGGTCCCGGTTCTTGCCTGAACCGGGACAAAGCCGAGCATTGGTCGGTTGGTGCCACCAAGGGACCAATGGTCTCTGACTTTTTTTTGATTCTTCCAGCAGCTTTCGTTTTAGTCCCACCTCGCAAGCGAGAGGCACTCGCTTGTTGTTTATAAGCCCCGAGTGCGAGATACAATGACGAAGATGCTCAATGCTCACTGCGTTGGTCGGCTTCAACCCTTGCGGGATACGGTAGGCTGCGCGAGCTATGTGCGGTCAGATTGACACTATCCCGAAAGGGTTGAAGCAGATTAACGAGCATTGCGTCTCTTTTTATTTGTAATGACTTATTATAACTCGAGAAAAAATAAATATAGCAGAAAAAGAAAAACTATATAAAAACTACTCATAAATGAATAGAAGCAAAAAATAGTTGTGATTAACTATAGTAAAAAGGAGCATATATGCTTATTTTTATGGCTTATTACAACTCGAAATAAAAAGAAAAAATAAATATAGCAGAAAAAGAAAAACTATATAAAAACTACTCATAAATGAATAGAAGCAAAAATAGTTGTGATTAACTATAGTAAAAAGGAGCATATATGCTTATTTTTAATGGCTTATTACAACTCGAAATAAAAAGAAAAAATAAATATAGCAGAAAAAGAAAAACTATATAAAAACTACTCATAAATGAATAGAAGCAAAAAATAGTTGTGATTAACTATAGTAAAAAGGAGCATATATGCTTATTTTTATGGCTTATTACAACTCGAAATAAAAAGAAAAATAAATATAGCAGAAAAAGAAAAACTATATAAAAACTACTCATAAATGAATAGAAGCAAAAATAGTTGTGATTAACTATAGTAAAAAGGAGCATATATGCTTATTTTTAATGGCTTATTACAACTCGAAATAAAAAGAAAAAATAAATATAGCAGAAAAAGAAAAACTATATAAAAACTACTCATAAATGAATAGAAGCAAAAAATAGTTGTGATTAACTATAGTAAAAAGGAGCATATATGCTTATTTTTTATGGCTTATTACAACTCAGAAATAAAAAGAAAAAATAAATATAGCAGAAAAAGAAAAACTATATAAAAACTACTCATAAATGAATAGAAGCAAAAAATAGTTGTGATTAACTATAGTAAAAAGGAGCATATATGCTTATTTTTAATGGCTTATTACAACTCGAAATAAAAAGAAAAAATAAATATAGCAGAAAAAGAAAAAAACTACTCGAAATGAGACAGATATGCTTATAGAGGAAATTCAACTTAAATTCATAGCGAATTTCAAGAGAAATCCGTATGAATTTATGCTAAATTACCTATATAAGCGCATCTATTTTCATTATCGGAGGAGCTCGATAAAGTAGAGAGGCAGGGCTTATAAACCAGTCCGTTCCCCCGGTTGGCGAGGTGGGACTAAACTACAGTCGCAATAGCGGCACCAACTTTTAGTCGGTTCGTGCCATCAACCGGGACTAATGGGAGCCCATTGGTCCGGTTCAAGCAACCAACCGGGACCAATAGGTTTGGGCACGAGCAGGACCAATGGTCGGTTCGTCCCAAACCGGGACCAATAGGTCCGACGAGCGGGACCAATGGCCCACGTGGCCCGGCCGGCCCCCGGGGCTCACGAACCGGGTCCGATGCCCCCATTGGTCCCGGTTCTTATTTGAACCGGGACTAATAGGCTGGACCGGCCTGGACCATTGCCCCCTTTTCTACTAGTGTGCTTGCCTGCGTCCTCGACGCTCTGGACGTCTCCAACGATGCCACACATCCCCTGGAACCCGCTCGCTCACTCTCTCGTCCCCATACCTCTAAACATGAGGACATATTTATTGTTATCGACTTTTCGCTTGAGGACAAGCGAGGTCTAATCTTGGGGGAGTTGATACGTCCATTTTGCATCATGCTTTTATATCGATATTTATTGCATTCTGGGCTATTATTTCACGTTATGTCACAATACTTATGGATATTCTCTCTTATTTTACAAGGTTTACATGAATAGGGAGAAAGCCGGCAGCTGGAATTCTGGGCTCGAAAAGGAGCAAATATTGAAGGACTATTATGCGCAACTCCAAAAGTCCTGAAGCTCCACGGAATACGTTAAAATAAATAAAGAAAAATTGTCACCAAAGATGAAGGCCGGGGCCCACACCTGCTCACGAGGTGAGGCGCGCCCGGGCGCGCCTACCTCGTGGGCCCCGGTGGCTCTCGATGCCCATCTTCTCCCATATGAAGTCTTCGATGAGAAAAAATAGCAGAGAATCTTTGGGGACGAGACTCGCCGCCACGAGGCGGAACCTTGGCGGAACCAATCTAGGGCTCCGCAGAGCTATTCTCTTTGGGACACTTCCCTCCGGGAGGGGAAATCATCACCATCGTCATCACCAACGCTCCTCTTATCGGGAGAGGGCACTCTCCATCAACATCTTCACCAGCACCATCTCATCTCCAAACCCTAGTTCATCTTTTGTATCCAATTCTTGTCTCCAAGTCCAGGATTGGTGCTAGTAGGTTGCTAGTAGTGTCGATTACTCCTTGTAGTTGATGCTAGTTGGTTTATTTGGTGGAAGATCATATGTTCACATCCCTTATGCACAATATTACCCCTCTGATTATGAACATGAATATGCTTTGTGAGTAGTTACGTTTGTTCCTGAGGACAAGGGAGAAGTCTTGCTATTAGTAGTCATGTGAATTTGGTATTTGTTCGATATTTTGATAAGATGTATGTTGTCTAACCTCTAGTGGTGTTATGTGAACATCGACTACATAACACTCCAACATTATTTGGGCCTAGAGGAAGGCATTGGGAAGTAATAAGTAGATGATGGGTTGCTAGAGTGTGAAGCTTAAACCCTAGTTTATCGTTGCTTCGTAAGGGCTGATTTGGATCCATATGTTTCATGCTATGGTTAGGTTTACCTTAATACTTTTGTTGTAGTTGCGGATGCTTGCAATAGAGGTTAATCATAAGTGGGATGCTTGCCCAAGTAAGGGCAGTACCCAAGCAACAGTCCACCCACATATCAGATTATCAAAGTACGAACGCAAATCATATGGCGTGATGAAAACTAAGCAGCGATATTCCCATGTGTCCTCGGGAGCGCTTTTCCTATTATAAGAGTTTGTCTAGGCTTGTCCTTTGCCTTCAAAAAGGATTGGGCCACCTTGGTGCACTTTATTTACTTTTGTTACTTGTTGCTCGTTACCATTTATCTTATCACAAAACTATCTGTTACCACTTATTTCAGTACTTGCAGAGAATACCTTGCTGAAAACCGCTTATCATTTCCTTCTGCTCCTTGTTGGGTTCGAAACGACTACGATAGGTCCCCTATACTTGTGGGTCATCAGGCGACATCTGGTTCGTCGTGCTTACGGTGGCTTCAGACGAACATAACGGATATCGCATCTCTTGCAGCACCTCTTTGCCGTTGTTGCTCAGCTACTAGTCGGAGACGAAGACGACCGCAACCTCGGCCTTAGAGCTAGCACCGATGGAAAAACACGCATGCTGCACGCACACGAGCACATACGGAGTGACCATGACGTGGTGGTGGTGCGTCCCCAGGCGCCTCTACTCCTTTTGCGCATGTTGTCTATCAAGGCGGCTGCATGCTAATGATGATGTGGCTGAGATCTTCTAGGACTCAGATGATGACGAGGAAAATTATGAGACACAAGGTGACGTACACCATCAAGGTCCACAGTCAAGGGGGTGCTAGCAAGTGCTTAGATGTGCTTAGAGCAAGTACAATAGAGCTGAGTCAGCGGGCTATAAGGAATAAACAGTAGTATATTTCTGCTTAGTTGGAGGAAAGAGAAGAGGAGAGAGAAGGTAAGCGGGCTCTTCGTGAAGAGCCAGCTCTAGCACGTGCTCCTAGGCACTTTGTAGTACATGTTGACTATAAGATGGCCTGTAGGCTTATAGCCAGCAGCTGGCTATACTATTAATTCTCTTTAGATGAGGTGCTAAGTGCATTAAATGGCTTAGTAACTCAAGTGTTCAATGCATAGGTGCTTAGTTTATTGGTGCCACATCATATTTTATGCCTACGTGGCATGCTTAGAAGCTATACATGGTGGAGCACTGGGAGAGGCCAAGGCTAGTCATAGTGGGGAGTAACTTGTACTGTAACATATTACTATGTTACTCTAAACATCTCCATAAACCGGAAAGGAGGAGTAGTAACATACACTAGTGTCATATCACGAGTATGGGAGCACATGATATTTCCCGTCGGATCGATCCCAAGTTGGCTTCTCACCTTCTTGGCCCAACAAAACCCTCCCCCTCCAGCGTGTGCTTCCCGCCTGGCCTTGGTGAGCCCGCCGCTCCACATTGATGGCAAGTCGAGGCGACGCGACCTCTCACTTGCTTCCGCCATTGAAGCGGCACGACCGAGGGCACCGCCCGCATTGCCTTGACATTTCAGACTACAGTGGATAGTAACTTTTAGAGCAAGTACTACTATAATTAGATGACATAAGCAGGCTATAAGGATTTAAATATAGTATTTGTGCTTAGTTGAAGGAGAGAGAAGAGGAGAGAGAAGAGAAGCGGATTGTAAACGTGTAGCCGGTTGTACTCCAACATACTCTACTTTGTGAGACAAAAGGTGGGGCCATTATTAATGATACTGTATTTATACTAAAGGGACTAACAGACGCCTTAACTACTCCGGGTTTTTTGAGACAAACCTTGGTGGGGCTATTATTGACTTTTTTTGAGCTATTATTGACTTGGACGTGGGGTTTGGGGGCCAAAGGCCTACTATTATACTCCGACCTGACATGCTCTACCCTAGCCGCCGCTATATCATATGGTTTCGCACTGTTCCAGATCTTAGCGCCGCCACACAATTCTTCTCCAGCCCTCCTTCCGGCGTGCACCGCGAGAAGGGCGATGAGTCCTCGAACCCGCCTTTCGTGATCTGTCACGGAGAGAGGCGATCAGGTTTTGGGATCACACTCCTGTGACTACTGCCGGTGACGACTTCCTCAACGACAGCCTTCTTCCCGACCTCGGTAACCTCTTCATCAACGACATGAGTGACAACATCAACCACATCGGTTCGCTCCGCTGTCACGGTATGTGATTCTGTCCTCTGGTTTAGTCCGCATCATTACTTTGATGTTTGCAATTGTCGTCATGATCTATTTATCTGCTGATTCGGATTAAATCTCATACTAAATTGCTCATATATTCAACAATCCAATCCAAAAACCTGATCACGGGCAATTTACTCGAGTTGTTTTGCTGCGCTTTTGAAGCCACCTACTTTTAAGGGGTGCAATATAAAGGTGGCGCACAAGAGCGATATATTGGTTTGAGATCATGTGCTGCTATGACGCCACTAAGGGTAAGCCTGAGGGCGATCTTAATCCTACACAGCAGGAAGCTTTTCAGAACATGGATACCCTCTTCAAGCCGCCCTGCTGAGTGTTCTTGACGATTCCATTGTGGATTCGTATATGTTGTTTGATAGCGGCAAAGACATGTGGGCTGCACTCGAGGCCACGTTTGGGCTCTCGGGCGCTGGCAACGAGTTGTACGTCATGGAGCAATTCTGTGACTACAAGATGACTGATGAGCGCTCTGTTGTTCAGCAGACGCATGAGATACAATCACTCTCTAAGGAACTTGAGTACTTTAAGTGTGTGTTGCCGGACAAATTTGTTGTTGGGACCATCATTGCCAAGCTTCCACCTTCGTGGAACGATTTTGCTACTTCTCTGAAAAAACAAGAGACATGAGTTTTCTGTTTTGGATCTCATTAGCACTCTTGATTTTGAGGAGAAGGCGGGAGCAAAAGAGACACGTGCTCGGGTCACCGAGGGAGCTTCTAGTGCCCACATGGTACACGAGAAGAACTTCCAGCCCAACCAGCCCCAAAACAACAAGAACAAATCTCAGGGGAAAGGCAAGTTTGATGCAAAGAACAAGCCGTCACATTCTACCAACTTCAAGAAGAATTCTCATAACGGGAAGGGATACAAACCTCAATTTTGGTAGCACCGCACAAAATTTATATGGCTGCATCTACCGCTGTCCTAACCTCATGGTGCTCGGTATTCCTACATTAAGTAACTAGGTACAATGACCACCGCAAGATGAAATTAGCTTATTAAATGCGTTGACTTGCTGAATGCGGTGCGGAGCGATCCTGTCATGTCCGGAGGAGCAAACAAGCGGTGCAGCGAAGGTGGAAATCAACCAAGGACTTATGAAATTATATGTAATCTTCCTCGGGGTAGGTCAGTATCCCTTCGTCCGAGATGATCGTGTTTTGTCATGCCAAGCTATTGATATGTGCTACTGTTTTGCAACACCGTTTAAGTATAGCTCTTGTTTTCCTATCTTTTGATTCGGGACAATGAATAGGATATCGAGGAACTGCACAATATGGACCCATGTTGAGTCATCTCAATTGCCTCATGCGTTTGCTGAAAATGTGTCAGCATCAATTGCAATATGAGGCAGCTAGATAGCTGTGGAGTTGCCAGCATGCTCAAAGTGCTCGCAACATTGAGAAGAAAAAAGCATGCCCAGGAAATTAATGCGTGCGCAGGGAGGCCCTTTGCTCAGAGAAGCATCGACCGATTTTCTTTATTTCCACACCTTCTCACAATTTTGTATATTGGTTATAGTATGGTGAATCATTGAGATGCATAGACATGCTGAACTTTTGTTCTTCTGAATGTTACACTACTAGGAAAAGGCCTACTAATGCGCACTGGTTTTGCCTACTAATGGCGCATTACCAGTGCGCCATTAGTAGCACGCCACTAGTATATTTTACTAATGGTGCACCACTGGTGCGCCATTAGTATCTGGTATACTAATGGCGCACCAAGCAGTGCGCCATTGGTATGTTACACAATGCACCATTAGTGTGCCTCCCGGGGGGCCATACCTAAGCATGTGCTTTGTCATACTAATGGCGCATGCTATGTTGATGCGCCATTAGTATCCTTTGGCATACTAATGGCGCACTGGTGGTGATCGCCATTAGTATGAATATTTGGTTTTTTACTTTTCGATTTTTGCACGAGTTACAAAATATATTATTGGACAGAATATAGACAGCAGCACACAGCAACATCAGATTCATCGAATACAATAGAAGATTAGTCTCCGAATACAATTCATCATATTAGTCTCCGAATTCAAAAGACCGAACAAAGATAAAACATTACAAGTCTCAAGACCGCGAGTATCGAGTTTGTCTTCACATTACAAGTCTATATCGATCATCTAAACTACCATCACATAGAAGAGAGTTGTGGTCATCACGATGAGCATCATCGCGATCAAACTAGTCTTCATCCGGTTCCTCCAACGCTCCCTCCTCTCTCCCGCTAGATAGCGGGCGTATCTAGATTTGGCCTCCGCCCTAGTGGTGTACCCTTTGTAACTGTTACCGCTGAAACGGTGAACCTGTCTCCGACACTCCTCCCAGTCGTCGTAGACTTCGGGAACCTTACTGTTGTACACGACATCGACGGCATCTCTTTGCACAAGCCAAACAACGAGACAATACATAAGCAATATGTAAGTATGCAACAAAAGGATCGGAAGAGAAAAGCAAGACATTAATAGCACGATTCTTGGTCCTACTAATAAATAGCATCGATTACATCTAAGTTGAGCATTGTCCAAACCAAAGAGACATACGAATTCATTAAAGTTTAATTACAACATGAGTCAATCAATGTTTGAACTACACATCACTACTTTCGACTCGACTCATCGGACAGGGCGTGGATGAAGCCGCCGTCTGTCGTGATGGTCATGAAATCGCGATCGTTGTCACCCCGCATTTGTAGCATTCCATCTATCTCATTGTTGGAAGGTTGATATCTGAGGAAGAACTGCCCCGACGTATGAAGGACATCTTGATGGATGATGTCCGCAAAGTCCGATTGGATGCGAAAGAATTCTTGTCTGAGGTCCGCGTCCTGGATTGCCGACAAGTTCGCGGCCCAATCTTTGAGATTATCTGGTAGCAGAAGTTGATGATGGTCCCTTACGATCGCCCGCATGTGATGGAGGGCGCAGTAGGCATCCTTCTAACCGCCAGGCGGCTGCTTGACGCAGCAGAACTTCGTATTGTGTGAGAACATGTGCTTGCCGTACTTACGAACAGTCCTGGTGAAGGTGCCTCCAGATTTGGCGTAGCCGGGGAGAACATAATCAAGAACTTTCTTGACATTTGTGTAGTCTATCTTGGAGTTACGGTTCGGGCCGAAATACGTGGCCATGGAAAATTTCGGGCTTACGAGGATGAGTGTGCAATGTGTGTCACTGCACAGAACACGGAATGTTAGAAAAAAAGAACGATCGAAATCTAAGAAATCATATGTTACGGGGCGTTTAAGGGATGACTTACTCGGGAAAGTAAGCCACAAGGAAGTTATCCTTATCCGGGTTTGCGAATAGCGCCTTGAGGTGTGAACTCGCAACTTGGCGGTCCCCAACGCTGCTCAAGTGCTTGGCACGCATGTAGAAGGGGTCGACTATCACGAGTTCCGGGGTCTTGTCTCTAATGATCCGCATCTCCATACTCAGCGAAAACAGCCGAACGAAGGTGTAGTGCAGCGGATGAAGGTTAAACATAGCAAAGATGTCATCAAACCGCAGGACGATCGTACCCCCGATGTCGCCATCCACAAAGCCCTTGCCCTCTAGCACCTTGGCCACGAAAACCGGGTATGCCACATCCTTCTCTCTGAGACGCTGCTTCTCCAAAGAAAGAATACTGTCGTGCAGACTACGTATAGCACCGGTTGCAGCATTCAGCATATTTGGCGGTAGCATCGCCCTACCCGCCACATGCACCCTCCTTGAGATATCCTGTGACGCCTGGATATTTAAGCTATAGTAAACCTCTGCTAATGATGCCACATCACCTCGATTACTGTTGCTAATCTCGCGTTAGTTCGCAACCGGTTCGAATTCAAATTCAAAATCAAGAAAACAATAAAAGTTTTCAAATATTAAAACTAAAATGTTCGGAGTGAGCCAAATAATGCATAGGTAATTATGGTGGTGAAACCACACTTTTATAAAATGTTTAAATACTCTAAAATGAATAAAATAGTAGCAAATACAATTATTTAAATGCTTTAAAAATAATAAACATTTTCAAAACTAATTTGTTATAAGTATTAAACTATTGTGGCAGTGGCATAATTTGTAAAATCTATTTAGGTGCCACTTTGGTAATTTACTAAACTAAAATAAAAGAGAAACTAAAAGTAAAACGGTAAAAGAAAAATTAAGAAAAACAAATTACAAAGAAAAGAGAACACCCCCCACGCTGGGCCACGGCCCAGATGGCCTCGTGGCCAATCGGGCCGGCCCAGCCGCACCTCTCCTGGCCTATATGGCCCCCTCCCTCGTGACCTAACCCCCGAACGCCCCATTCCCCTCACGATCCCCACCTCCCCCTCGTCTCCCTCACCCGCCGCCACCACACAACACACAGACACACGCACGCACGCACGCATTATGCCGGGGAGAGGAGCTCACCGCGCCCGATCCCCTCGCGTGCATCGGTGCCCCGCCTCCCTCCGTCACCGGCGACCACCAGCAGGCCGCCGACCCGGTCCGCCGTCGCCAACGGCCCCATGTTGGCTGCAGCTTCATCGCCAGCGCCGCACTGAGGCCTCAGCGCCATTGCCGCCGCTCGGAGCTTGTCTTCCGTCGCCGCCTCCTCCCCACCGGCGCTCGTCCCCATCCTCCTCCTCAACTCGGCTCCTGCGAGCCTCGCCGCCCCAGATCCCCTGCAACGGGGGTGAGCAACAAATCTTCCCCCCTCTCCTCCTCCTTCCCCTGTCCCTGTGTGCGACGCGCCCGCGCGTCTGTTGTCGCGACCGTCCGGCCGCCCGATGCATGCTCCTGTCCCCGCAGACCGCCGCCCCATCTGCTTCCCGAAGCCATGCCCATCGCGGACCTCGGCATAGCAGCTACGCCTAGCGCGCCTCCACGCAGCGCCACAGGCCGCGTGCCTCGCCCGCCTGTGCCTCTCCGGCTCTACACGCACATGTCATCGCAGCGCAGACGCGAACCTCCTAAATCGCTCGCCGCTTCCCGGTGGTGCCGTTGGTCTGTCCGCTCGACCTCCGCCTCCTGCCGCCGGCCCGCCTCGAGCTGCCGTGCCTGCCGCCTACAGCTCGACCTTCGCTCGGCGCCCGACGCCCATCCACTGAAGCGGGCTGGTGCAAGACCTGTTATGGCGCCCGTTTGGCCCCTTGGGCCACGACGATCGGGGCCCAAACCCCGAGCGATTTTATAAAAAAAAGAATAAAAATGATAATAAGTAATTAAAATTATTAATTAATCAATTAGTTAATTAAATTAATTAACTTAATTAATTAGGTTTAATTAAACTAATTAAAATCTATTTCCTAATAACCTAGTTACGCTAAATTAACTAGTTAGTTAATGTAACGACCAATGATGAGGGGCCCCACCCTTGTTTTTCGATCAAAGTTGGTGGTCAATTGGGACCCTAGCCCACTGTCGACCTCGGTACACTTACGTATGCAGAGCTGGGTGCACCTAGCATTTAGCTATTTAATTTCGAATTAATAATGATTTCGGAATATTGCTAAAACTTGGAAAAATCATAATAAATAAACCGTAGCTCGGATGGGAAAACTTTGTACATGAAACTTGCTCAGAACGACGAGACGAATCCGGATACGCAGCCCGTTCGTCCGCCACGCATCCCTAGCATAGCGAACACGCAACTTTCCCTCTCCGGTTCATCTGTCCGAAAACGCGAAACACCGGGGATACTTTCCCGGATGTTTCCCCACCTTCACCGGTATCACCTACTACCACGTTAGGGCACACCGAACACCGCGTATTGTCTTGTTATGATTTGTGATGCTTTGATTGCTCTGTTATTTATTGTGTCCCTCTCCGTTACTTCTTTCCGATAGACCCCGAGATTACCGACGACCCCCAGTTCGACTACGGTGTTGACGACCCGTCCTTCTTGCCAGAGCAACCAGGCAAGCCCCCCCCCTTGATCACCAGATATCGCCTATTCTTCTCTATACTGCTTGCATTAGAGTAGTGTAGCATGTTACTGCTTTCCGTTGATCCTATTTTGATGCATACCACGACATTGTTGCTACATCTGTTGATACCTTACCGCAATCCTAAATGCTTAGTATAGGATGCTAGTTTATCATCATTGGCCCTACATTCTTGTCGACCGCCTTGCTATACTATCGGGCCGTGATCACTTGGGAGGTGATCATGGGTATATACTATACATACATACATAGTATCTGAGATGGTGACTAAAGACGGGTTAGCTTCGTTGAGTACCCGCAAGTGATTACGATGAGGAAATTTGAAAGGACGGTGGCTCCATCCGGTAGAGGTGGGCTGGGTTCCCGACGGCCCCGCTGTTACTTTGTGGCGGGCGGCAGGCAGGTTGAGACCACCTAGGAGGCAGTGGGCTGGCCTGCTCGGCGTTCAGCGGATACTTAACACACTTAACAAGAACTTGGTATTTTATCCGAGTCGGCCATTTGGTCTATACGCACTAACCATCTATGCGGGAGTAGTTATGGGTATCCCGGCGTCGTGGTATCGGTGAAGCCTTCTTGGCGTCGGCTGACGGAGCGGGCGCGCCGGATTGGACTGGGCGCCACTAGGCTAGGTGCGCTTCCGGCCGCCCTCATAACGTCTTGGTGTGCAATGGGCGATGGGACCGGACCCTGCGCGCATAGGATTTAGACCGCAGGTGACCTCTCTGTTGTGCCTAGGTGGGGCGCGACGTGTTGATCTTCGAGGCGGGCATGACCCAGAAAGTGTGTCCGGCCAAATGGGATCGGCGTGTTGGGTTATGTGGTGCACCCTGCGGGAAGTTAATCTATTGAATAGCCGTGATCTTGATAGCAGGACGACTTGGAGTTGTACCTTGACCTTATGACAACTAGAACCGGATACTTAATAAAACACACCGGACAAGTTCCACGACAACCCGATGATCGCTTTTTCTGAGGCGACGAGGAGAGGATCGCCGGGTAGGATTATGCTATGCGATGCTCTTGGAGATGCTACTTGGAGATGCTTCTTGGAGATGCTACTTGGTGATGCTACTTGGAGGACTTGATCTACTCTCTTCTACATCTTTGCAAGATGGAGGCTGCTAGAAGCGTAGTCTTGACGTGATTAGCTATCCCCTCTTATTACGGCATTCTGCATTCGGTCCACCGATATGGCCCTTTACACATATACCCATGCATATGTAGTGTAGCTCCTTGCTTGCAGTACTTTGGATGAGTACTCACGGTTGCTTTCTCCCCTTTTCCCCTTTCCTTTCTTTACGGTTGTCGCAACCAGATGCTAGAATCCAGGCAGACGCCACCGTCGAGGGCGACTACTACTGATGAAGGTGCCTACTACTACGTGCGGTGCCGGCGATGACCAGGAGTAGTTTAGGAGGATCGAGCAGGAGGCTGCGCCTCTTCGTCGTATCCCGGTTTGTGGTAGCCTACTTAAGGCAAACTTGTTTAACTTATGTGCGTACTCAGATATTGTTGCTTCCACGACTTCGTCTATGATCGAGCACTTGTATTTGAGCCCTCGAGGCCCCTGGCTTGTATTATGATGCTTGTATGACTTATTTTACTTTTAGAGTTGTGTTGTGATATCTTCCCGTGAGTCCCTGATCTTGATCTTACACGTTTGCGTGCATGATTAGTGTACGATTAAATCGGGGGCGTCACAAGTTGGTATCAGAGCCGACTGCCTGTAGGAATCCCCTTCCCAACTCCTTGGTCGAAGTTGAGTCTAGACATTGCAAAACTTTTTACTAACATGGCTGTGCGGCTCATGGGCCCACGTCGCCATTGTGTGGTATTAGGATCTTTTACTCCTAGATCTTTACTCTGGGACTCTGAGCTCTCTTCTATTCGGGTTAAATGATTTTGCTAAAAACAAAACTAACTTTAGGTTCTCGCAAGTACTTTCTCCGGAGAGCCCCTTGTTACCGATGACCGCTTTCTTTGCACTGGAAGATTACGAAGATACTCTCGATGTGCTCTCGAGACTATGTGTCATCGCTTTTGCAATTCACTTCCATCGATAAATCCTCTCGGATAACTACTTACACCTATCGTTCATATTGTCATCCCCGTTGCTCTTGTTATTACAAGATGTCTTGAAATACTCCTCGATATTCTGAGAATTCCTTACGCTTACTGCCCTGCAGTTTCTAGCTGCATGAATACCCCTACGGATAATTACTTGCGCTTGCCGAGTATCCGTTCGTCCAAAGTTGTTCATGTGTTTCACAAAAATACATTCGAATACTACCCGATCTTCCGAAAATCCTGAGCAGCCTATTGCTCTTGAAATTTTGCTTGCTTGCATTATGGTTAATCCCATAAGTCTCATAATCTTAATGGCATACCTTTTCATTATCATTTTAAGTCCGTTGATTCAATATGTTGCGAATGCTCGCAATCCTCAATCAGATCCTAGAATTCATCCTTCTAGCTCAGAAGTCATTTGGATATGAGCTGGTTCTTAACCAATCCAATTGCCGTCGGTTGTACCCCTAAGGCTATTCAACTTATCCATCCCTAATCAGAACTTTGCTTCTGATCCTTTGATTTGGAAATCATAATTCTTTTACATGTGAGCTTTGAATTAGCCAGTTGCTTCTATAATCCAATGCCTTTGCATTCTTTCTTCAACTGGTTGCGTACCGATGCTCACATCAGCTCCATATCATCGTCGAGATCCATTGTTGGATTATTATTCGGCAATGTCCTTCATATTTAATCGCCTTGTGAGCCTTCCCTCGGATACATAATGCCTTTGTTAAATTGTATCACCTACTTTCTCAACCTTGCTCTACTTTTGAGCTTGTGATATTTACTCTTGAAACTTGTGGTATATGTTTCTAAGAAGCCCCTATGGGTTGAACATATGCCTTCTCTAAATCGTGTGAACCTGAAAGTTTTCACGAGTCATACTCTTCTGGTGCTTCGCCAGATAAAATTTCAACACTGCAACTTTTTCAAAGACGAGAAGTGAATGAAAGGTTATGCATTAAAGAAGTGGGAGTCAACCTTGAACTTTGTGTTCATGCCCATGGACCTGATGTGGAACTTATCATGGAAGCTTCTTATAGTAATAACTATTTCCTTGATATAATATCCTTTGGTATCCTTTGCAATCGTGGTTCCGACCATGTTTGTTCTCCTTTAAATACCATTTCTCGTGCAAGTTTAAGCACTTGTCTTCTGCAGGGCAATACCCTAGTCCAATCTCTACTTTGATCTGTCGTCGAGCATTACCCTCTGGTATCTCGAGAATCTAAGAACTGTGTTGCATCTTATAAGTCTTCATGAGCTATTATTTCTCACTGATTCCATTTTTTTTCTTTCTTCATGAGTTCTGAGTTGTTAGTCGCTCAAGAACACCGATAAGTGAACCGATTCCGCATTCTGGTTCGATAACTCTAAGTAATCTTCGTTGCTTATGAGTTTAAAAATCCTTCAAGTCATTCCTAGCCTGATCGGCTATATCATTATTGTGCTAAATTTTAACTCTGCTACCTGGTCCTTCTTTCCGGAGCACAAATTTTTGACGCTGAGCCGACCTTACGTCGATCTTCCTCCTCATATAACTTTGCCTTAAAAACAGTGAGCTTGATTTCGAGTTTGTGTCGTATCTGTGGCTCCAATAATCTTTTGTTGCATTAGTCCTTTGACTTGATGCCATCGCCGATCGATTACACCTTCGTGAAATCTCTCGACGATTGTGTCATGATCATCATCAACATTTTGAACTCCTTCCAGGATATCAATTGAAATTCATGATGAGAAATACCACCCTTTGCTCTCGGTGATTTGTGTTATACCTTGAGCTCCTCGCTATCTAGCTCATGTTCTGTTTTACCGTGGAGTATTACCATCTCTTTTTGTCAAGAATGTCGTGAGAATTTCTCCACCTCTTGAGAATTCTTGATATATTATTACTTTTCGCCATCTCCGTTCATTCCTTGCTCCCACCCTGTTGTTTCTAACCGGAATACCGACAACAGGACTATGATGTGTGAATTCAAAACTTCTAGCAACCCTATTGTTTGAAGTTAATGGTTGATATTTCATTCTTAGACCATTGGTTATCGAATCACCATTCTAACATTGATCATGCTACCTAAGTCCATATTTTGGGTGCACCTTTCAACCAATGTTTTCCTCGAGCATACCTCATTATATCATTTGATCTGACAAATGTTATCTCTTTGTTCACATGATTGTGGAAATCCATCTTTTTGGAAGTCTCGATGAATTAATTGAGTCCATCAGCCACCCTCTCATCCCCTCCTTGGTTTAATGATGATGAAACCTTGTCTTCTAACTCGCTTCCATAGTTCATTTCCCGAGAATCTTACAATGACATCTCGTCAATTTTTGTTGCACCTTTTCTTCTCAGGCATCTCGAGTCTGAGTTATGTTGACACCAATCAGATCTGAATCTCGGTCAGATATGATGGTTGGAACATATTTCCAAGAGTTATAAAACTGGCCTATATATGACCCGGTAAGGTGATGTCATGCCTAGCACACCTGGCCGGAGGACCTATTTTTATAAGTTTCCTTTTTAGAAAGGCTAGTCATTCTTCCGTGAGGGAATTGTAAGACTTATTCTATAAGTTGTTCCTGATGGATCCTTTTTGTTTCCAGAGTCTGGCCTTTGCTTGAAGGCCATGTCAATGCTATCTTGAAGCATGTCTGTGGTAATCCGATTTTCAATAAGAGCATTTGAAGCACAATGCTAAATGTTTCTTGATCAATTATCCAAACATTGTTGTATGGGTAATGTCATGAAATTTCTCTCCCTTTTCCTAAAGGGTTTTCTACTTTATATCCCACCATGGATATCATGCTCTGCTTGTCCTTGGGAAGGGTATACCCCTGGTATATGTGTCAAACACATTTTCCTTTCCATTGTTTTGTTTGATCTTTCTTGTGATCTATATTATCTAAGCAGTAATATTCTCCTGCTTATGTAAACACCCGGTGTACAATTACATCAAGCAAGACCTGTTGCATTTGTTGATAGCATTCTGCTAACCACCGATGGACGAGAACTTTTCCTATTGGTCCGCCTCGTTCAACGAGCAGGAAAATGGTTCTCTTTCGTCCCTCGCCCTTGGTACCGATGTTGTTGCTGACATAACTGACATGTTACCCTCTGACATGCCTTGCTATCATGACCATGCAAGATGCCAATGCCCTTCCTTCTTTTAACCTACATGGTGGGCCCATAACCCGCAGTTCCACAGGATCGAAACCTGACTCTCCTGTACGCCCCTGTTTCTAAAGTTATTACTCACGCTTGTCTTCGTATGAAATCACAAGACCCCTTCCTAGAGATGATCTAATCTAGTATCAGACACAATACTTATTCTCGTTGCTCTAGAACCCTTTCACCTTCTGATTAGGCATCAAACTATTGCCTATTCGTTTGAAACTTCTCATGCTACCTTCTTACTTTGCTCTCGATATCTTCTTAAGTTTCCATTCGAGAGATACTTATGCTTCTTCCCCTGAGTTAACCGTCTGATGCTCGGTCTTGTTAGAATCCGTCCTTATTGAGTTTTCCCTTCTTACCCTTTCGTAAGTACGATGAAGATCCCAAAGAAAGGATACCTACTTCATCATGATGACCTGAAGCAGAGAATTGAAGACATCAACGTAATGGATCGACCGCTTCGGAAAGAGCAACCAAGATCGAGAAGACTCGTTAGAATTTCGTAACCTAGTCTTTCCCCTTACTCCGCCTCTTAAATCTCGGGACGAGATTTCTTGTAGTGGAGGAGAATTGTGACGCCTGGATATTTAAGCTACAGTAAACCTCTGCTAATGATGCCACGTCACCTCGATTACTGTTGCTAATCTCGCGTTAGTTCACAACCGGTTTGAATTCAAATTCAAAATCAAGCAAACAATAAAAGTTTTCAAATATTAAAACTAAAATGTTCGGAGTGAGCCAAATAATGCATAGGTAATTATGGTGGTGAAACCACACTTTTATAAAATGTTTAAATACTCTAAAATGAATAAAACAGTAGCAAATACAATTATTTAAATGCTTTAAAAATAATAAACATTTTCAAAACTAATTTGTTATAAGTATTAAACTATTGTGGCAGTGGCATAATTTGTAAAATCTATTTAGGTGCCACTTTGGTAATTTACTAAAACTAAAATAAAAGAGAAACTAAAAGTAAAACGGTAAAAGAAAAATTAAGAAAAACAAATTACAAAGAAAAGAGAACACCCCATTTGGGCCACGGCCAGATGGCCTCGTGTGTCGGGTCGGCCCAACAAGACCTCTCTGGCCTATATGGCCCCTCCTCGTGACCCTAACCCCGAACGCCCCAGTCCCCTCACGATCCCCACCTCCCCTCGTCTCCCTCACCCGCCGCCACCACTCAACACACACACACACACACACACGCACGCATCGTGCCGGGGAGAGGAGCTCCCCGCGCCCGATCCCCTCGCGTGCATCGGTGCCCCGCCTCCCTCCGTCACCGGCGACCACCAGCAGGCCGCCGACCCGGTCCGCCGTCGCCAACGGCCCCATGTTGGCTGCAGCTTCATCGCCCGCGCCGCCGGAGGCCTCCGGCGCTGCTGCGCCGCTGGGCTCGTCTTCGTCGCCGCCTCCTCCCCACGGCGCTCGTCCCCATCCTCCTCCTCAACTCGGCTCCTGCGAGCCTCGCCCCAGATCCCCTGCAACGGGGTGGCAACAAATCCTCCCCTCTCCTCCTCCTTCCCTGTCCACTGTATGCGGCGCGCCCGCGCGTCTGTCGTCGCGACCGTCCGGCCGCCTGATGCATGCTGCTGTCACCGCAGACCGCCGCCCCATCTGCTTCCCGAAGCCACGCCCGTCGCGGACCTCTGGCCGCGAACGGCTACGCCTAGCCGCGCCTCCACGCGCGCCCTGGCCGTGTGCCTCGCCCGCCTGTGCCTCTCCGGCTCTACACGCACATGCAGTCATCAGCGCGCACGCCACCGAACCTCCTCGTCGCTCACCGCTTCCCAGGTGTGCCGTTAGTCTGTCGCTCGACCTCCGTCTCTGCCCGCCGGCCCGCTGCCGCCAGCTCGACCTTCGCTCGGCGCCAAGACGCCCGACCACCGTGGCTGGTGCCTGCACCGTTATGAAGGCCCGTTTGGCCCCTAGGGCCAATGACAGTCGGGGCCCAAACCCCCCCAGAACGATTTTATAAAAAAAATAAAAAATGATAATAAGTAATTAAAATTATTAATTAATCAATTAGTTAATTAAATTAATTAACTTAATTAATTAGGTTTAATTAACTAATTAAAATCTATTTCCCTAATAACCTAGTTACGCTAAATTAACTAGTTAGTTAATGTAACAGCCAATGACAGTGGGCCCCACCCCTTGTTGACCGATCAAGCGTTGACCGGTCAATCGGACCCCCAGCCCACCACTGTCGACCTTTGGTACACTACGTATGCGCAGAGCTGGGTGCACCTAGCATTTAGCTATTTAATTTCGAATTAATAATGATTTCGAAATATTGCTAAAACTTGGAAAAATTATAATAAATAAACCGTAGCTCGGATGGGAAAACTTTGTACATGAAACTTGCTCAGAAAGACGAGATGAACCCGGATACGCAGCCCGTTCGTCCGCCACGCATCCCTAGCATAGCGAACACGCAACTTTCCCTCTCCGGTTCATCTGTCCGAAAACAAGAAACACCGGGGATACTTTCCCGGATGTTTCCCCCCTTCACCGGTATCACCTACTACCGCGTTAGGGCACACCGAACACCGCGTATTGTCTTGTTACGCTTTGTGATGCTTTGATTGCTTTGTTATTTATTGTGTCCCTCTCCGTTACTTCTTTCCGATAGACCCCGAGATTACCGGCGACCCCCAGTTCGACTACGGTGTTGACGACTCGTCCTTCTTGCCAGAGCAACCAGGCAAGCCCCCCCCTTGATCACCAGATATCGCCTATTCTTCTCTATACTACTTGCATTAGAGTAGTGTAGCATGTTACTGCTTTCCGTTGATCCTATTTTGATGCATAGCCTGACATTGTTGCTACATCTGTTGATACCTTACCTGCAATCCTAAATGCTTAGTATAGGATGCTAGTTTATCATCATTGGCCCTACATTCTTGTCGACCGCCTTGCTATACTATCGGGCCGTGATCACTTGGGAGGTGATCACGGGTATATACTATACATACATACATACTATCTGAGATGGTGACTAAAGTCGGGTTAGCTCGTTGAGTACTGCAAGTGATTACGATGAGGGGGCTGAAAGGACAGGTGGCTCCATCCCGGTAGAGGTGGGCCCCGACTGTTACTTTGTGGCGGAGCGACAGGGCAGGTTGAGACCACCTAGGAGGCAGTGGGCCTGGCCTGTTCGGCGTTCAGCGGATACTTAACACGCTTAACGAGATCTTGGTATTTGATCGAGTCGGCCATTTGGTCTATACGCACTAACCATCTACGCAGGGAGTAGTTATGGGTATCCCGGCGTCGTGGTATCGGCCGAAGCCTTCTTGGCGTCGCGACGGAGCGCGCGCGCCGGATTGGACCGAACGCCACTAGGCTAGGGTCTACTTCCGGCCGCCCCGCATAACGTCTTGGTGTGCAATGAGCGATGGGCCGGACCCTGCGGCGCATAGGATTTAGACGGCGGGCTGACCTCTCTGTTGTGCCTAGGTGGGGCTGCGGCGTGTTGATCTTCCGAGGCGGGCATGACCCAGAAAGTGTGTCCGGCCAAATGGGATCGGCGTGTTGGGTTATGTGGTGCACCCTGCAGGAAGTTAATCTATTGAATAGCCGTGATCTTGATAACAGGACGACTTGGAGTTGTACCTTGACCTTATGACAACTAGAACCGGATACTTAATAAAACACACCGGACAAGTTCCACAGACAACCCGATGATCGCTTTCTGTATGACGAGGAGAGGATCGCCGGGTAGGATTATGCTATGCGATGCTCTTGGAGATGCTACTTGGAGATGCTTCTTGGAGATGCTACTTGGCGATGCTACTTGGAGGACTTGGTCTACTCTCTTCTACATGCTGCAAGACGAAGGCTGCGAGCGTAGTCTTCGACGAGATTAGCTATCCCCTCTTATTCGGCATTCTCGCAGATTCGGTCCACCGATATGGCCCTTTACACATATACCCATGCATATGTAGTGTAGCTCCTTGCTTGCAGTACTTTGGATGAGTACTCACGGTTGCTTTCTCCCCTTTTCCCCCTTTCCTTTCTTTACGGTTGTCGCAACCAGATGCTAGAAGTCCAGAGCGACGCCACCGTCGAGGGCGACTCTGATGAAGGTGCCTACTACTACGTGCGAGCTGGCGGCGGCGACCGGGAGTAGTTTAGGAGGATCCTGGCGGGAGGCCTGCGCCTCTTCGTCTGATATCGGTTTGTGCTAGCCTTCTTAAGGCAAACTTGTTTAACTTATGTCTGTACTCAGATATTGTTGCTTCCGCTGACTCGTCTATGATCGAGCACTTGTATTCGAGCCCTCGAGGCCCCTGGCTTGTATTATGATGCTTGTATGACTTATTTTACTTTTAGAGTTGTGCTGTGATATCTTCCCATGAGTCCCTGATCTTGATCGTACACGTTTGCGTGCATCATTAGTGTACGATTAAATCGGGGGCGTCACATATCCTTAGGTGAAGGTGGCCCGTCCTGAGCATGGATCGAACTCGGTGCCGGCTGGCTCGCACCGGTGCCCTTGTTAGTCTTTCGTTTCCGTCCATTCTTCTTGATCTCCTGTAATGGGACCGAGTTCTGCTCACAGACCGCCTTCTTGAGCGTGTTGGGGCTGATAATATTTCGCACCTCAGCTATCTCGAGGCTCGGTGAAAAGCGGAGGCTGGGCGTCTCCCGAGAACTGAACGCCGCATTTGTTGCAATTGGATTTCTCCGCCGTACCAGCTAGATTGCGGTCGTCTTGGTTGGGTTCTTGAGAAAGAGGCCCGCAGAACTCGTCAGCGTACCCATGTTCGGCAAAGTACTTATCGACTTTGGTAAATGTACCGTTGTCGTTGGCATCGTCGTCCGGATCCTATGCCATAGGGATGTCCGGATCCTGTGCCATAGGGATGTCTGACATAGGGATGTCCGGCAGGTCCGGTAGCATTGTGGCATTCTTGCCATGGCTTGGCGCCAAAGACGATCGGGCGGTCTTATGCGTGGGTGGTGTCCCCGCCCCAAATGAATCTGGCTCTTCGGCCAAAGCAGGGGCCAGTTTATGCAGGCGCTGAGGGTCATCTCATCTTCTTCGTCTCCCCCAGCGGGTCGAACCGGAGGTAACAGCTCGTTGCAGCCTGGCAGCACCCGAACCACTTCAATCCTATACATTGTGGGTGGCATCGGATTACCGTGGAACATGGGGTTGCCCGGTTGAACGATTCTGCCCTTGGAGACATCGACCAACTCGGCGCCCACGAAGTGCAGAAGAGTGCAAGGAACGTCGGCGGTGCCCTACGAAAACATGTACAAGGCGTCAGGGATGCCCAGTCAAAGGCAAGGAGATGAAGTCATCAGCCGAGAGGCTTAATTACCATGATGCCGTCGAGCTCGGCTAATGTCGAGGCACCGCCAACGGCGGGCGTGCAACTGACGGAGGGGGCGCTTGCTGGCGAGGTGCCGGCCGGCGTACACCCGGGTGCACTAAGCTCCAATGCCCGTGCCAGCGTCGGAGACACGAATACCGCCTCCGCCGGAGACACCAATGGCGCCGCCGCCGGAGACACCAATGGCGCCGCCGGAGATACCAATGGCGCCGCCTGCGCGCTTTGCGAGTTCCTGGCCGTGAAGCTGGGAACTGGGGGAGGCCTCTGTTGGCCACCCGCAATCCACGTCGTCAGCCCATGAATCAACGTAGGCACCATGGATTTGAGCTTCGTTCCCAGTTGTTGTTCCACTTGCTCTTGGACAAGCTCCGGAATCCGCGCCACTTGTGCCTTGAGTGCTTCAACCTCGTGCATCTGGCTTTCCGAGCTGGCCTTTTTCTCCTTCGGCACACCAGCGGTATAGTATGACCCCCATTATGTGGACAAGCCTTTGCAGGCCACACGACCAGCTGACGTCGGCTTAGTGAGCTTATCCTTGCTTTTCATTATGTTCAACGCCCTATTTAAAGGGTTGTTGAAAGGGGAGCTCTGAGACGACCCCGCGCTACTGCTTTCAGTGTCCTGCGAAAGGAACGTGAACCATTTAGAAATATTGGGGATTAATTAGAGTGCAACCATATGGAGCTAATTACGCGGGGGTGTATTCCTTACCAGAACAACCTCAAGCGCCCTGGTCTTCGGATCTGTGGTAAGCTCCTTTGTTATCGGGTCCTCCTTGTCTTTGGGCCCCGACATAGTTCTGATGCGCTTGTTACCGCTGTATTTCTCGAAGCTGGGCGGTAGGCCTTGCTCGGCACGCTCCGCGTCCTCCTTGTCCCATATAGGCTCCGCCACTCAGAACCGCCAGACCGAGTTTGTGTTCCCCTAAGTTCAACTCCCGCATTTCTTTCCCCCACTGACTTGATTCAGAGGTTGCGCTGCTCTCGCACTTGATCTTGAACTCCTTGTACTCATCTTCGCTCATCAAAGGATATTTCGCATTGATCTTCTCATAAGTATCACCTTTATCAATCATTCTCTTCACCGTTCTTCTCCAAGTAGACAGGGCCGTGCTCATCTTCGTGAGGGCGGCACTGTTCACTTTCTTCCCTGAGAGGTGTGTGTTTTCAAATCCGGCGGGGAACTTGTATCGTTCGTGCAGCTTCGTGAAGAGGAGGTTGCGCAAATTCCCATGGTCCTTATTCCTAAGGTTATCGGTGTTGATCGAGACGGTGCTCCGGAGAATGCACCCGAGCTGAGGCACGTATCCCTTGACTATATGTTTGGGCTCCGTTGGATTCCCGTCGGAGTCCACTTGAGTGAATTCCTCCTTGAGTGTGCGGAGCGTATTCGGGCGCCGGTACTTCCTTTGCTTCTTCGGTTCGCTGTCATCTGTGTGTGCGCCGCCATCATCAGTGGTGGCATCCTCAGCGACACCATCAGTGGTGTCATCCCCGACGCCACTAGGGGTTGTGTAATCAGGATCAGTGTCTTTTGCGGCGTCCTCATAGAGGTGAGGTTGTTCCTCCATCTCCTAGGACAGCTCCCAGAATTGCTTGCCGCCCGAACCACCGGCCTCATCGTTGTGGGCCATGTTTCGCTGTAAATAGGAAAAAAGTTTGGTCAAAAAGTTGGTTATTGTCAAGGAACAAGATCATGGTCTCATCATTTAGGGTTTGTCGACACCGAGGCACCCTAAAAGCCTAAGCTTTCATCATTTAGGGTTTGTCGACGCCGAGGCACCCTAAAAGCCTAAGCGTACATCATTTAGGTTCTCATCGACACCGAGGCATCCGGGGCAGCCAAGTTAAGTTTTCATCATTTAGGGTTTATCGATGCCGAGGCATCCTAGGTTGGGCCTAATCACTTGGCACTAATCACCTGGCTCTATTGCCACCTATGTTGGGTTTATCATCTAGGGTTTATCGATGCTAAGGAGAATTCTAAGTTGGGCCTAATCACTTGGCTCTATTGCCACCTATGGTTTAATGCAGCAAGAATAAAGGGGCAGTTGATCTACTTAGTTAAGTAGTAAGATACCCCGGCCCATGCATTAGTCGCAAGTACCTCATATGTCCTATTTTTAGCGAAGTCATGCTAAAATTCACGGAAAATTTCAGCATGACCTTTGCTGAAAATAGGACATATATAAATACCAATTTGCGGAATGGAAGTTAATCGACATTCCGGCAAACTCAAGGGCCTCTCGGGGTACTTGCAAAATCATCACGACACGATGGTCGGAGACAAAACCCAGCAATATATCTTCTTGGGTGAAGACACCAGCACCACTAGAAGGTGTCAGGACTCAAAGATGCTCCTGCAGAAAAGATGAACAAACACATGCCACATATATTACACCACATTCATGGAAACAATAATGATGGTATCTTTTCATATGGACAGCCCTTTCTTTCTCCTCTTGGCTTAAGCCCCAAACCCAAAAGCTGGTCTTGTGGCCTCATCCACTAACTAATGCATGTCTTGCATTGCACACTGCCTTACAGCTGGTAAAAAGAGCTTTGATAGGCTAGTGCATGGAAGATAGACACAAATGTTTTTTCTGCATCGAAGCATCGACACAAATGTTGATATTCTTAGTCAGTGTTTTTTTCTCTTTCGCCATTGATAGGCTAGTACATGGAAGCTAGAACTCCAAGTACTTGTTTGTGGTATGGCAGTAACCAGTAGCTTACCAATTCATGGTGTTTGGGGTATGGCGAAAGAACATGTCTACAACTATCAGACCATCACAAGTATCAACAGAACATGTCTACAACCATGTAACAAATCATGTCTAGTTGATCTGATGTAACAAATCTGACCATCACAAAAATCAACAGAACATCTATACACCATCATTCAGGCCATCACAAGCATAACAGAGAAATGGTGTTTTCTTCAGTTACCTTTGATCTAGCTGCTTGGAATCCACTGACCTTCAGATCCGCTGACCAATCCACTAACCTGCTGTTCATCAAAAGGAAAAATAAATGAGCATACGTGGTGAGTAGAAGGGATTGGGGATTTAGGGTTTCTGTATGGGGTTAGAACTAGTCAAGTCTGAATATTACACAACCCTGAACATTACACAATTCAAACTACAGAACATACACTGTATTCAATGATCTTTCTAAAGAAGCTACAGAACATACACTGTATTCAAACTTGCTGCTATTTAAGCAAGTTTTTGTAAGAAAACTGATTAGGACCCCCCAAAAACTTGCTGCATTTCAATCAGACCAAATGTTTCACTTAATTTTATGAGTTAAGTGAATTTACATTTAATTCAGTTAACCAAAAGTACACTGAATTTTACTGTCAATTAAAATTCAGTGAGTACATTCAGGTGCGCATGCTGTAGAACTGTGCCGTTTATCTTTTAGTAGTAGTAAATTAACCACACACTAGAATTCATCTCTGAGCAAAGGATGGGCAAAAGAACATGAGTTCATATAGTTACTGTATCTAATACAACAACATGATACTGCTACTGTATCTACAACTACAACTACTACAACAACATAAAACTACTATGCATCATCTTCCTACTATAATTGCTACTCATCTTTAGAACCAAACACCAGCAAAAACATAACCAAACTACTATCCATCCATCTAGCAAGCAACTAGCACAACTCATCCATCCATCCATCAGGCATCATATACCTAACTACTCATCAACATACATAAATCTATCTAACATACATACATCTATCTAGCAAGTAACATGAGAGGAACAGGGAATAGTGACATGGACAAGAAGCATAGAGGCAAGGAAGAGAGGCTCACCCCAGGCCGCGGTCGAAGGAGAGCAGCCGCTGGCCACACGCGGGAAGAGACGGCGGGAGGTGGTGGCGAGGGTCACGGCACCGTCCTTGGCTCGCCGGCTGCTGCGAAGGTGACCGGTGGTGGAGGACGGCAGGGGCAGCTGGGCAGTGGAGGGTTCGGCCGGCTGGGCGCGCCGTGGTGGCGGGCCGGCAGCGGTGGCGGCGGCTAGGAACCCTAGCTGTCGCGCTCGGGAGCGAGGTTGACGCAGGCGGGGCTGCGGGGGGAGGGGGACGGCGGGGGCGCGGGCGGAGGGGGGACGGTGAGGGAGGTGGTCGGGTGTGGCGGGGGAAGCGAGCACTGCCGGGGACGGCGAGCACGGACGGCGAGCACGGCGAGCACGGTCGGGTGTGGGGGGAGATGAGGCAGGGGAGGGATTAGAGAGAAATGTGAGGGATTGGGGATTTTTAGTGTGGGGGGAGGCTTAGCAATGGCGCACCACCCAGGGGTGCGCCATAAGTATATCCATAGCAATGGCGCACCACCGAGGGGTGCGCCATAAGTAATTTAATCTAGCCTGACTTGTCAGGTTATATACCACCTAACCCTTTATACAACAGAACCTGCCCACTAGCCCGACTGGTTAGTATGCAGCACACACACACACCAGGAGGTCCTCGGTTCGATTCCCAGGCTCCCCAATATTTATTTTATGCATTTTAAGTCCTGTTTGATATTTATTTGTGTTTAAATATGTTCAAACTTGTTTAAATCATAATAGTAATATGTTCAAACTTGTTTAAATCATCCATCGGTGCTCGCGCCTAGCACGATGTTCCTTGGATCCTTCCCAAATTCTGGGTATTTGAAGTTCAACGCTTGCCACTGGCTCGCATCCTTAGGGTGACTTAGCATCTTGTCTTTTTTATTTATGTCCGGATCATTTCCGTCATCTTCCCGCTTCTTCTCCTCCCTATCCGCATGCCAACGCAGGAGCTTTGCTACCTTAGGGTCCGTGAAATACCGCTGCAGACGAGGAGTGATCGGAAAATACCACACCGATTTTCGAGGAGCTTTCTTCCTCTTCTTGTATCGAGTGACGCCAAGACACCGGACATATGGTAGACTCGCGTGCTCGTCCCGATAAATGATGCAATTGTTCATGCACACATGGTATTTCACGTGTGGTAAATCCAGAGGACACACGATTTTCTTCGCCTCGAAACTGGTGGGCACTTGTTCCCCTTGGGAAGACGTTAGTGCGTAATGACATGTTCTCGTCGAAGCATGCATCAGTCCTTTTGTGTTTTACCTTCATCTCCAGAGCCATGAGCATTACTTTCAGGCGGGTATCCTCGGGCCTGCATCCTTCATACAATGGAGTAACCGCGTCTATCTCCAGTTGATCCATCTTGGCTTTCTCTCGGGCGGCAGCTCTTGCGTTATCCGTCTGCTTGAGAAGCAGCTCTTGAATATGAGGGTCCTGCACCCAACCTCCATCGTCGTCCTCTCCCGCATCTTCATCTTCATGATCATGCCCTTCGTCTTGATCTTCCTCATCGTCATGTACAACATCTTCTACATGATGACTGTGTACAGCATCACCGCCGTGATCATGTCCTGGAGATTCTTCGTCTTCTCGCCCTCCCTTGCCACGGTGGTACTTGTCTTGTTGCCCTTCCTCATTTCTTGTCCGGCCCCCATGGATGACTTCATAGTCATCTTCATCACCTTGCCGCCGATAGCCATCCATGAAACCACGCAAGAGCAGGTGGTCCCGCACCTGCCCGGAATCCGGGTCCGCAATAGGGCTCTTCAGCTTGCATCTTTGACACGGACATCTTATCTCTGTCTCGTTCTTTTGAAGCATCTCGGCCTTCGCGGAGCTCAAAAACCTATTCACGATGCCTTCAGTCATCGTGCGGACCATGGTCGCCTGCGGGGTAGAGCAAAACGATATTTTAGAACCAAGAACAAATTTGGCATGACCTTCCCTAAAAATAGGACCAAAAAGAATGCATAGTGCCAAAATTCTCGCCGAAACGGAAATGAATCAACATTCCAGCAAAATATTGGCAACTATCGCATTTCAAATACAGGTACCTGCAAACACAAACATATATGCATCACCACAAACACAAGCAACACCACAAACATACATAGATCTAGCTAGGCCACAAAAAGTGCATGTGCACATTGTTGGAGCGAGCTAGGGAGAAAAAAAGTAGATCTACATCATGAAGATAGCTTTCCCCTTACTTACATATCAAAAAAAGGTAATTTCACCACTTAATTTTGATGAATCTATGGTGGAAATGAGGTGAGGAGGAGTTGGCAGCCGAGACAAGCTTGGAGGAGGAGTTGGAGAGAATGAAGTGGGGAAAGTGAGTGGGTAGGTGGGCTGTCCAAAATATCTTGTTGGTCCCAGGTTACTAATGGGGCACCACAAGAAAATGCACCATTAGTAACCCTGGTTACTAATGGCGCACCTGCGGGTGGTGCGCCATTAGTAGTTTTTGCAGAATAGTAAAAAAATTATATATGCTAATGGCGCACTGTGCAAAAGTGCGCCATTAGTAGTTTAAACTAGTAATGGCGCACTTTTACATAGTGCGCCATTAGTAGTTTTGCAAAAAAGTAAAAAAAATATACTAATGGCGCACTGTCTATAAGGTGCGCCATTACTAGTTAGAACTAGTAATGGCACACTTTGACATCATGCGCCATTAGTATGTACGGAAAAATGGAAAAAAATCAATACTAGTGGCGCACCGTGTCTCTGGTGCGCCATTAGTGTCTTCCACATTGCAGGTGCGCCATTAGTATATAGTAGTGGCGCACTGCTTACCTGGTGCGCCATTAGTATCAATCCTATCTATAGCCCTTTTCCTAGTAGTGTTAGTTTAATGCGAGTGTCTGCATCCAGTACCGCATCCTCTAATTTGGTGGATGCACACAGAGAAAATAAATCTCCTTAATTTACTCCATAACCACCCTATTAAATAGGCCTAGTAACAAACCAGTAGATACGGTGGCGGCGGCACTGCATCCTGCATGCATGGCCAGTCATGCAGCGACGCAAAAGAAGAGAGTGGTTCTTGGGAAAAAGCGAGTAGTTAGTGCAGCATGCGTTATAAACACGAACAGCTTGCTCTCCCGCTTTCGTCTCCCCACCCAATTCCCCCCGCTCCCCAATCTTCCTCACTCGTCCAGAAAACCCTGCTCACCTTCTTCCTCACTCGTACAGAAAACGCCTGCTCCTCTTCTTTCACTCCTACAGAAATCCCCAGCCCTCCTTCCCCACTCGCACTGCCACTAGGCTCGTCTCTGGCTACTCTGCTCAAACCCGTGAGCTCGGCGCGACGCCTACAAGGGAAATGGAGTCGGCTTTCCCCAGCGCCAAGAAGATGAGGCTCCCGCCAGCGGCGACGCCGGTTGTAGATCCTACACCCAGTAGCGCGGGGAGAAGCGGCGAGCCCCTCCCACCCGGATCTGAGGAACCGGTAGAATCTCCGGTGGACCACAACGGCGATCTCCCGGACGTCATCCTTGAGGAGATTATCTCGCTTCTCCCCACCAAGGATTGCTGCCGCACACAAGTCCTCTCAACTCGGTGGCGCCCTCTATGGCGCACCGCGCCCCTCAATCTCAACTGTCGTCAGATATCTGTCCTTCTTGAATTTGATCTCATCAGAGCCATCATCTCTTCTCACTAGCAGGGCCCCATTCAATGCCTCTGCATCCCGACAAGCTACCTGCTGTCCATACCCGGCAAGGTGGACACTTGGCTGACATCCCCTGAATTCGGAAAACTCCAGCAGTTTGAGTTCTACCATTACCACGAAAGTTTCATACCACGAACATACCACGAATTCATGCCCACACCACCATTGTCCATCTCGCGGTTTTCCTCCTCTCTCCACACGCCACCTTCGCGGTGCCATCTAGAACAATCTGGTACAAATGCTTGACTCCACCTTTGCTAAAAAACTTTCGCTTGTGGTGTTTTATCTGTCGGAGGCCTCATTTGACAACATCATCCCTCCAGTTGCCACGCCCGAGCGCTTTTCTTGATTGTTTTGGGAATAGAAATCGGTATCAGTTGTCTCCAAATAAAGTCGCCTCACCTTAAAAGCATTGGAATTTGTTTTAAAGGACAGCAGCTCATCATCGAAGATGCCCCTTCACTTGAAAGGTTGCTCCTTCATAGTTGTTATACACCTTCAGAAATAAATGTCGTCTCTGCGCCCAAACTGGAGACCTTGGGTGTAATTCGTGACCCGTTTAATAATCACAAGGAGTTGGTGTTTGGCTCCTCACTTTTTCAGGTACCGTATATTTTCATCTACACATTTGTCATCATATGCTAAATTTTTCATTTGTGTGCATAAGTTTTATATCATCTTGGAGTACACTTTGGGTACTAATATTATGTTATATGCTCAATGAAGAGTTCGTCCAGTGATAGCCTATCAATGTTGTTGGATTCTGTCAAGATCATATATATCAGAATGTATAGTTTTGATCTGGACATAATTATTGGCTTGCTGCGATGCTTTTGATCCCTGGAGAATTTATACATAGAGGTGATGATTTCATGCACATTGAAAGCCCGTTTATATTGTACTAGAATTAACTGTTCAGCTGTCGTTCTTTCGACATACTCTATTTTCAGACATTAGCTGTTTTCAATCTTCATGTCTACTTAGGGAGAACCACAGGGAGAAAAACATATAACCAATCGTTGGCGTAATAAGCACAAGGATTTTCTCAATTCTCATGACATTCGTTCGAGGACAATAACGATGGGACGATATGCATCCAACCAGGCAAACAGAAGCTTTGTCACATTCTTCCTGTTGAACGCGAGGTTACTATTGTCCATGAGGCTTAATTTTTACAGCAAGAGATTTCTCACGGACGAACATGTTGAACAGCAAAAAAAGAAGTTTCAGGTGGACAAATGGGCTTCTAAGCGTGTTTCGGCTTCTATTTACAATAAGTTGTAGACATCACGAAATAAATTTTTTGCACAAGATGTTGATTTTATGGATCGAGACCGATCCATTTGTTTGTGATTGCAAAAAGAGTGGTTGGGTTAGATGTTCCGTCATGTTCAATCTGGGTTTTGTCTAAAATTTGATGAAAAATTAATCCTTGGGCTTTTTGTACCATTTGTATGCTTGACTTGCATGTTGTTGCCCTCGTGCTCCCCTCGACCTGCCACTACACTGCCGCATCTTTCATGGCTGCTGTTCGTTCCGTCCGAGGCCTTGCCGTCGTTCTCCGCCTTGGTTAGCTCACTGTGCTCGCCGCCGTATGGTGTTGTCAACATGGTCAACAACCAAGAGGAATCAGGAGATATTTGTACATGGAGAGGCGACGGAGGGACCCACCGGGGTCATTGCATTTATAGCGTGTGCCTCGTTATTACAAGCCAAAACAATACTTCCTCCTAATTGTTTGACAACTAGGTTCCACGCCATTGTCAATGTAGTCAATAAAAGAGAAAATTACACAATGAGCGGATAACACCAGGGACCCAGCAGCTCGCCCAGTTGTTTTTCAGTTTCAGAGACGGAGCTCAACTGCGCGTTGTGCGGGGGCTGTGGCCCGTCTAGCCCACGCTTACGCTTTTATTAAGCACATGACGAGCCCAGTTGATATTTTTTTCTTTCTGAAATTGGCTAGCGCTGTTCTTTTTTTTAGAGAATACCAAAATCGAGGCCTACTTGCTTTTCTCAGCCCTGCTGGGCTGCAAATCTTTCAAGACAAGGAGGGATAAGAAATGGGCTTCCCCAGAAAACGGGCTATAAGTTGTAAGAAATAGGCTGTAAATTTTTAAACCAAAGCCAACCGGCAATTGCATTAAAATATCATTTTTTCAGGATTTCTCTACTCTCTACTCTTATAAAAACCAAAGCCAACTGGCAATTACATTAAAATATCATCTTTTCACCCACAAGATAAACTACTCATACAAATGCATCTTCATGTTCTGTTCAACGAACGGGCATCTTGCTAGTTAAGATTCTAAATTTCATTCTTTTTTTTGCGGAGAATTGTTTTTTGAATTTTATTTTGATATAATTTTTTAAAACTATTTTTAACGTGACTTGAAATTTCGTGATTAAAAGAGTTCGGACCCCACCGAAATATGAAAAATTTCGTTGAATTTTTTAGCAGTGCCCAGAATATATGGCCTGTAATGCTAATAAAAAGAATATGAGCTTCAAATATCCTTAAGAATTAGCAAATGGGTTGTAAATTATTGAAAATAATGGCTAACGGGCTGTATGCTGTTTTCCCATAGATTTGGAGGCTGACTTCTGGGCCTACTAGGTTGACGATGACGCTGCCTAATTTTTTTTTTGACGTCACGCAAGGCTTTGTCAACTTAGTCAACACAGCAGATGTTGATTGGATGTCCATCCAACGGCCGCCGTCTTCTTCAATCTCGATCTTCTGCTCCGGCCGCCCAAACCAGCGCCGCAGACTGCTCTGCTCCATCCTCCGTGGTGGCTGTCTTGCCGCCAGCCATCCTCTAACCACCCACACATCATGTTATTTTCCGGCGTCGGCCTCACCCCCGCAGCCGACCGGTCGGCGCTTGTTCTCCCCTCGGCATGGGCATCCGCTGCGGTGGCCGCCCGGCTCCGGTGGTTCTCTTCTGGGCCCCGCCCTCGTCCACCGTGTTTGTGCTCTCGGCGCGGCGAGGTTAACATGGTCAACAAACAACAGCCATCGGAAGAGGCTGACAGTAGGGGCCCACACAGGAAAATGCCTCCTTATTACGCGCAAAATAATGATTCCTCCACCTGATAGCTGGGACCCACCGGAAGGGTCTCTGTATTTCATGAAAAAAATGTTCCCCCCGCTTTCAGCTCGGGCCCACCAGAAATGCCTCCTTATTACGCACAAAAAAAATGAATACTCCCCCTGCTAGCTAGGACTCACCTTGGTGGGAGGCTGACTTGTGGGCCTACTAAGTTTACAGGGACGGAGGGCTTTGTCAACTTAGTCAATATGAACGACTCTAGCTCCAGTGACCGTACGATGTCCATCCAACGGTCGTAGTGCTTCTTGAACCTTTGGTCTTCGTGCTCCAGCTGCCCAAAGCAGCGCCGGGCGTGCCGCGTGCTCCTGCCTCCCGTGGCCGGCTATGATGCCACGGAGGCCTCACCGCCCCCTACTACTCCCACCGCTAGCCAGGCCATCCCTCTACTCACCCACACACCCTGTTATTCTGCGGCGGCGGCAGCCTCACCCTCGTATTCCTCTTCACGTGGGCATCCACTGCTGCGTCTTCCCCGGCTCCGCGTCGTCCCCTTCCTAGGCCTCGCCGTCGTCCACCACCGTGGTGCTCTCGAAGTGGCATGGTCAGTGTGGTCCACAACCGACTTCCATCAGAAGTGTACTATGCGTGGAGAGGCTGACAGCTGGGTCCACGGCGGCCGCAAGGAAGTGCCGCCTTATTATGTGCAAAACAATTATTCCTCCACCTGACAGCGGGGACCCACCGGACAGGCCACCGTATTTCGCGTAAAAAACGTTTCCCCCTGACTGCTGGGACCCACCAGCTACATCTTCGCACGCAAGGAAATGCGTCCGAAAAAACGATTCGCCCCCCTGACTGCTGGGACCCACCAGCTACATCTTCGCATGCAAGGAAGTGCGGCGGTCGGGATCCACCGGTGAGCGTCGTAGCATTGTCATTCAGTCGCGACGTGTATGTACATCTTGGTCGATGTAAGAGGCGCGCACGTGTCGTAGATGTAGAGGCGCGCACGTGTCGTAGTAGAGGCGCACACGTAGCATGTATACGTACGTACAGCAGCGAGGGTGCAAGAAAGAAAATACGGCCACGTACGTACATACGGGCAGGGTCTGTAACACCTATCGCGCATACGTACATGGCTGGGTTGGAACGGAGAAACAACGTCGTCGTCGTGTTCATGGGGAGCCAACCGGCTGGGTCGGAACGGAATGCGTGGTCGTGTTCATCGGGAGGGCTTGGACGGAGCAGCGATGGAAGCGAGGCTGGCGTCGCTGGCGGAGGAAACGGACCTCCTACGGTCGAAATGGGGGTCATGTTGATCGGGAGGGGTGTGGCGTACCGCAAAACGGAGGAAACAGACCTCCTACAGTCGAAACAGGGGTCCTGTTGATCGGGTGGGGTGTGGCATACCGCAAAACAGACAAAACGGACCTCCTATGATCGAAACGGGGGTCATGTTGATCGGGAGGGGTGTGGCGCACTGCAAAACGGACGAAACGGACTTGTGTTGGACCGCTACGGTCGAAATGGGGGAGGGTGTGGCGTCTCGCAAAAGCAGGACTCCACGGATCTCGTTTCATCTCCACCGTCGACCTCCTCCGGCCTCCACGGGCTAACGTCGACCTCCTCCGGCCTCCACAGACTCTTGTTCAACCACCCTCCACGGGCACCCCTCCACCGTCTCTCGTTCATCCAGCCCTCCACACCATGGGGTCTGTTGAACCACCCTCCACGGCCACCCCTCCATCGTCTACTGTTCATCCACCCCTCCACACCACGGGTTCCCGTTCATCCGGAGGCAACGCCACCGCCTTTATTCATCCAAACCCCCCGCAACACTCTTTGTTCATCCCGAGGCGGCATCGATCGGCTTGATTAGCGGCGAGCGAAGAATCGCTCCATCGGGTTCAGTTAACAGCCATCGATTGATCACTCGGGTTCAGTAACGCGTAGCCTATAGTGCAATCGCTTGGGTTCAGTTAGATCCCAACGACTCGCTTGGCTTCAGTTAGAGCCAACACCTCGCACACACGCGCGTACGTACGAGAGAAACGTGCATCGCTTCGCCACCGACCTCCCACCGTAATCGGCAACTCCCCAAAATTTTCCTCCCCCTCGCTTCTACCACGGTTTTTTCTGTCATGGACGGCCCAAAGAATGTCATGCAGCTGCGTCTCCGGCCCGCCCAGGACAAACAGCCCATTTCTGTCATGATTTTTTGTCATAGAAGTAGGAGCCCACCACATCTATGATGATACCGGGTTTTGTCATAGTTATCGTCATAGAAGTGTCATATGTATGACAGAAAAAAATTTCGTTCAGCCCAAAATGTCACGGATGTGTCTTTTTTTTGTAGTGTGTTCTGGCAGATCTTACCAAGTTGAATGATATAGCCACCCTGTTTACTAATAATGAGAAGTCTTGCTATTTATATATCCTTAAGATATTTCCGTTCTCATTAAAGGGTGATGCTAAGACTTGGTATAATTCTCTTGCTCCTGGGTTGTGTGCGTAGTCCCCAGGATATGATTTATTACTTCTCTGCTAAATATTTCCTGCTCATAAGAAACAAGCTGCCTTATGGAAATATATAATTTTGTGCAAATTAAAGAAGAGAGTCTCCCACAAGCTTGGGGAGGCTTCTCCGATTATAATGCTTTGCCTGATCATCCTCTTAAGAAAAATGAAATACTTGATATCTTTTATAATGGACTAACCGATGCTTCCAAGGACTACTTGGATAGTTGTGTTGGTTGTGTTTTCAAGGAAAGAACAGTCGACGAAGCTGAAACACTATTGAATAATATGTTGACTAATGAAATAATTGGACTCTCCCCGAGCAGTTCCTAAAGTAATTCCTGAACTAGTTGAGCCAACTCCTGAGCCTATTCCTAAACCCACTCCAAAGAAGAGAGGTGTTTTATTTCTCAGTCCTGAAGATATGCAAGAGGCAAAGAAATCACTAAAAGAAAAAGATATTAAAGCTAAAGATGTTAAGAATTTACCACCTATTGAAGAAATATATGGTCTTAATTTACCGCCTAAAGAACCACATTGTCTTGATAACCCGACACAGGTACTAAAGGTAAATTCTCTCTATAGATATGATAAAGTTGAAATACCCTCTACTAAATTTCATAGCCCTTGCTTCGATGAATTTGATGACTTTATGGCTAGGCAAGAAAATTTTAATGCTTATGTTGGTAGAGAGTTAAAGAATAATGCTTTCGACATAGGATGCGTAGGTGATAATTTGGCTAGGGTTAAAGATGAACTTCACCGCGTTAGCAAATATGCTTCTATGGTTGCTACTCAAGCTGAGTAAGTACTTAAAGCTCAAAATGGTTTGCTTGAGGAATTGAATAATAAAAATGACTTTGCTGTTAGAGTTGCTACTAGAACTGGTAGAATGACTCAGGAACCTTTGTATCCTGAAGGCCACCCTAAGAGAATTGATAAAGATTCTCAGAGAAATAATGTAGATGCACCTAGTCCTTCTAAAAAGAAGAAAAAGAAAAATGGTAGGACTTTGCATGCTTCTAGTAAACCTGTTGTAGACACACCTGAGAATCCCAATGATATTTCTATTTCTGATGCTGAAACACAATCTGGTGATGAACATGAACCTAGTGATAATGTTAATGATAATGTTCATGTTGATGCTCAACCTAGCAATAATAATGATGTAGAGATTGAACAATTAAAGAATCAACGTTATGATAAGAGAGATTTTGTTGCTAGGAAGCACGGTAAAGAAAGAGAACCATGGGTTCAGAAACCCATGCCTTTTCCTCCTAAGCCATCCAAGAAAAAGGATGATGAGGATTTTGAGCGCTTTGCTGAAATGATTAGACCTATCTTCTTACGTATGCGCTTAACTGATATGCTTAAAGTAAATCCTTATGCTAAATACATGAAGGATATCATTACAAATAAAAGAAAGATACCGGAAGCAGAAATTTCCACCATGCTTGCATTATACTTTTAAGGGTGGAATACCTAAGAAACTTGGAGATCCAGGGGTACCAACTATACCATGCTCTATTGAAAGAAACTATGTTAAAACTGCTTTATGTGATCTTGGAACCGGTGTTAGTGTTATGCCTCTCTCTTTATATCGTAGACTTGAATTGAATAAGTTGACACCTACTGAAATATCTTTGCAAACGGCCGATAAATCAACCGCTATACCTGTCGGTATTTGTGAGGATGTGCCTGTCGGTATGTAGATTATCCTTGGTAGAATCTTTTCTAATACTGCAGGGGCTGTTATTGATTGCAACAAAGGCAATGTCACTTTTCATGTTAATGGTAATGAGCATACGGTACACTTTCCGAGGAAACAATCTCAAGTTCATAGTATCAATTCTATTGAAAAAGTTCCAACTATCATTTTTGGGGGTTTTCAATTTCCTCTCCCTAGTGTCAAGAAAAAGTATGATATTCTTATTGTTGGGGATTTTCATATCCCCGTTGAGGTAACTTAGTGTTATTCGAAATTTCTCCGGTTCCATGTTATTCAGAATGAGCTTGTTAACAAGACTTGATCAACCTTGTTAGTGGATTCATTTGATGATCACGAGATGGATGAAACTAGAAGGCACAACCTTCTGTACCCTCTTTTTACTTTCTGTTATTTAGAATAAATAAAGCAAAAATAGTATTATCCGTCTATTTTCTGAATTATCCGTGCATTAAAAAATAGTCCGAAAATAAAAGTGCTCCAAATGCCCTGCAAATGTAGTATGATTTTTTATGGAATATTTGAGGATTTTAGGCACTGAAAACACTGCAGAAGGGGCAAGCACCAGGACACGAGAGAGGAGGACGCGCCCCCTTAGGGCGCGCCCCCTGTCTCATGGGCCACTAGTGGCTCCCCTCCACTTATGCCAGCACCCACACACTTCATCTTCTACCCAAAAAAATCCCCATCCAGCTCAAGCACGAGTTCTAGCTCGTTTTGCTGCGATTTTCGATCTCTTAGATCAAAGCTCCATTCATAAACTGCTTTGGGAGATTGTTGCTTGGTATGTGACTCCTCCATTGGTCCAAATAGTTTTTATTCTAGTGCTTTATTCATTGCAAATTTTTGCTGCATAGGTGACCATGTTCTTGAGCTTGCATGTTAAATGTTTGAGGTCCCAAGCAATTCCAATGCATGATATAGGCTCTAGACACTTGTAGGAGTAGTTGCTATCAATCTTGTTTAGTTTTATTCACTTTTATTTTGAAGTTACTACAATTTCAGAAATTTTCAGAAAAAGAAATATGCTTAGAAGAATGTACCAAGGAGGTTCCTCGGCAAAGAAAGGGCCAAGGATTGCTATACGTGAACAAGATGTTAATTTGCCAAGGGACGCAAATGTAAGGGCTTGTGAGTGGGCATCCGATGATTTTATGGTCGAAGCAGGCTTCAAGGATGAATTTGACGCGTATGTGCGTAATGCCGAGCTGGAGGACTTCTTACAAGATAAGTGTCGTCAATATTATCAATTGACTGATTCCTTTGTGCAGAGGTTCGAATATATTTTTGCGCGTAATTCTCCTAGTGTCATGTTTGATATTTATGATACATCTTATACTATGGATTTAGAGGATTTCACAACTGCTTGCAAACTCCCGCAGTGGGGTAATATTAATGATCCTCCCAAATCTGAATTTAGAGATTTTCTTGCTAGTATTACTGTGGGAGAATCTAGGGACGTAACACAAGCTACCATAGGGAGCATTCATTTTCCTGCTGTACATTACTTTGCTCTCTTTATTTGTAGATGCATTAACGGTAAGGACGAGGTATGTCACATGTGTGCCCGTGATCTTAGTGTCCTCAAGAGTGTTGTGTCAGGTTATAAAGGTTATAACTTGGGGGCAATAGTTGTATGTAGGTTGCAGAATAATAGTAGAAGGGGATATTTCTTTGGAGGAATTTATGCAACCCGTGTGGCTAATTTTCTTAATATAGCTCCACGAGAGGGGGATATGATTGTACCTCTTGTTTATTTGGATAAAAAGCTATGTTTGATCATCATTTTCTTGAGAGGAATGAATAATTCCTCCATTATCGACTAATCTATGACAGATGCAACATCGTCCCTGTTACTCTTCCTGCTCCCTACCTTTTTGATTATCAGGCAAAAGGAAGATATGTTGTCACCAGGGAAGAAGCAACTGAATATGAGAGGGGAATGGAGGCAGCTCGCCAACACGCTGCTGCTCAGGAGGCGGTCGCCTCTGCATCTCAGTACTATCCCAGTTTCACTTATGGATATCAGCCAGGCGATCATTGGTATTAGACCAACTTAGGCCAAAAGCCTAAGCTTGGGGGAGTACATATTTCTCACCGACTTTACATTCATGTTCACACACTAGTCGTCAGTGCTCATACTCTTTCATTGTATTATCCATGTTAGTTTAAGTTTCTTTTTCTAGCTTTCTTCTTGTGTGTTTGATAAACTTAAGAAAAAACCAAAAAAAAAAGATTTCTCATTCTTCTTTTACTTGTTGGGAGCTTTCCCGTGTAAATAGTTTTATTTTCTTTTCTTTCCTTTGGGGGGTCGAGAAGACCATATTGAAAATGCTTAGTGGCTCGTGTATGCATGATTGTTTATTTAACCTAGAGCCCATATTACTTGTCTTCTCTCTTGAGTTGAATGCTTGCAGATTCCAGCTTAGTCCAATGCATGTGCACTCTTATTATTATACACATCGTTCGGTCGTGCGAGTGAAAGGCAATAATGACGATATATGATGGACTTATTGGGATGAAAAAAGCTGGTATGAACTCGACCTCTCTTGTTTTTGTAAATATGATGATTCATCGTTCCTGATCAGCTATTATGAAGTAAACATATTTGCAATGACATTTAGAGATTATAGTTACTTGTGACATGCTTGATTAGCTATGAGTTATAATGGTTTACCTTGCGTGCCAACATGCTATTAGAATAATTATGATGTGATATGATGGGATGGTATCCTCCTTTGAATGAATTGAGAGACTCGACTTGGCACATGTTCACGCATGTAGTTGAATCAAATCAACATAGCCTTCACGATATTTATGTTCAAGGTGGATTATATCCTACTCATGCTTGTATTCGGTGTGAATTAATTTTAATGCATGTTTACGACTCTTGTCGCTCTCTCAGTTGGTCGCTTCCCAGTCTTTTGCTAGCCTTCACCTGTACTAAGCGGGAATACTGCTTGTGCATCCAAACTCCTTAAACCCCAAAGTTGTTCCATATGAGTCCACTATACCTTCCTATATGCGGTATTTACCGCGTTCCAAGTAAATTTGTATGTGCCAAACTCTAAACCTTCAAATGAAATTCTATTTTGTATGCTCGAGCAGCTCATGTTTTCAACTAGGGCTGCCTATATCTTCCATGCTAGGTGGGTTATTCTCACGAGAGTGGACTCGCTCCTCATTCACGAGAAAGGGCCAGAACCGGATGCCCAGTCCCATGATCCAAAAGATCAAAGCAAATCAAAATAATTAAACAAAACTCCCAGGGCTGTTGTATGTTGGAGGCACTCGTTTCGAGCAAGCCATGGATTGATGCTTGTTGGTGGTTGGGGGAGTATAAACCTTTACCATTCTGTTTGGGAACTGCCTATAATGCATGTGTATGGAAGATACAACCATCTCTTAGTTGGTGCGTTGACAGCGAAAGTATGCCGCTCAAAATGTTATTCAATCTCTATTTTAAAATCGAGCTCTAGCACCTCTACAAATCCCTGCTCCCCTCTACGAAGGGCCTATCTATTTACTTTTATGTTGAGTCATCATCCCTTCTTATTAAAAAGCACCCGCTGGAGAGCACACTGTCATTTGCATTCATTATTATTGGTTTATATTGGGTAAGACTTGAATGGATCTCTTTTACCATGAATTACAATGTTTAGTCAGTCCTTGATCTTTAAAGGTGCTCTGCATTTATGTTTTGCGGTCTCAGAAAGGGCTAGCGAGATACCATTTTGTTATATCATGTTATAATTATTTTGAGAAAGTGTTGTCATCCGAGTTTTATTATTATGGCTCGCTAGCTGATTATGCTATTGATATGAGTAATTGTGAGACCTATGTGTCATTGTGAGTATGGTTAGTTCATAATATTTCTTTGAAACTTGAATGCTGGCTTTTCATGTTACAACAACAAGAGCTAACGAGTTTGTAAAAGTTTTTCTTTATCACTTTCAGTTTATCAACTGAATTGCTTGAGGACAAGCAAAGGTTTAAGCTTGGGGAGTTGATCGTCTCCAACGTATCTACTTTTCAAACACTTTTGCCCTTGTTTTGGACTCTAACTTGCATGATTTGAATGAAACTAACCCGGATCGTATTTGTTTTCGAGAGAAGCGCCATCATGTTCTTTTATGTGTAGAAAAGAAAAGTTCTCAGAATATCCTGGAAATCCACGGAGGCACTTTTTGGATTTAATAAGAATTTTTGGTGAAAGAATTAATGCCAGGGGGCCCACAGCCTGTCCACGAGACAGGACGCGCCCCCCTAGGGCGCGGCCCCCTATCTCGTGGGCCCCCTGGACCTCCTCCGACCTCAACTCCAACTCCATATATTCCGTCTCGGGGAGAAAAAAAATCAAGAGAGAAAGTTTCATCGTGTTTTACGACACGGAGCCGCCGCCAAGCCCTAATCTCTCTCGGGAGGGCTGATCTGAAGTCCGTTCGGGGCTCCAGAGAGGGGGATTCGTCACCGTAGTCATCATCAACCATCCTCCATCACCAATTTCATGATGCTCACCGCCGTGTGTGAGTAATTCCATCGTAGGCTTGCTGGACGATGATGGGTTGGATGAGATTTACCATGTAATCAAGTTAGTTTTGTTAGGGTTTGATCCCTAGTATCCACTATGTTCTGAGATTGATGTTGCTATGACTTTGCTATGCTTAATGCTTGTCACTAGGGCCCGAGTGCCATGATTTCAGATCTAAACCTGTTATGTTTTCATGAATATATGTGTGTTCTTGATCCTATCCTGCAAGTCTGTAGTCACCTATTATGTGTTATGATCCGACAACCCCGAAGTGACAATAATCGGGATACTTCTCAGTGATGACCGTAGTTTGAGGAGTTCATGTATTCACTATGTGTTAATACTTTGGTCCGGTTCTCTATTAAAAGGAGGCCTTAATATCCCTTAGTTTCCACTAGGACCCCGCTTCAATAGGAGGGTAGGACAAAAGACGTCATACAAGTTCTTTTCCATAAGCACGTATGACTATTTACGGAATACATGCCTACATTGCATTGATGAATTGGAGCTAGTCCTATATCACCCTATGTTATAACTATTGCATGAGGAATCGCATCCGGCATAATTATCCATCACTGATCCATTGCCTACGAGCTTTTCATATATTGTTCTTCGCTTATTTACATTTCCATTGCTACTGTTACAACTACTACAAAAACCCAAAAACATTTATCTTTACTTTTGCTACCGTTACCTTTATTATCATACCACTTTTGCTACTAAACACTTTGCTCCAGATACTAAGTTATCCAGGTGTGGTTGAATTGAGAACTCAACTGCTAATACTCAAGAATATTCTTTGGCTCCCCTTGTGTCGAATCAATAAATTTGGGTTGAATAATCTACCCTCGAAAGCTGTTGCGATCCCCTATACTTGTGGGTTATCAAACTGTTGCTGAAGAAGAGGAAGATGATGAAGAGCATGTACTGAGAAAGTTGAAGCCAAATATTCCAGACCACAATGATGCTCAATCTATGGCTGAGAACATGAAGCTGAGAAAGGATGCAGGCCTCAGACAGTGGAGGTTGTCTGATCCTTATGCTATCAGGAGAAGGACTGCTGTTGACTACAGGTTCCATACTAAAGAACAACAGGATTTCTATGAGAATGTTGCTGGACAAGAAGCCTATAGTTTGTGACATGAGGTGGGTGGACTCGACCTACATGAAGGAAAGTGAGGAACACTATCCTGGTGTGTATGACAGTTTTAGTGCTTGTGGAGTTGCAGACTTTGTTGGGCAGAAGCTCACAAAGTGGAATGATGAGCTCATAATGCAATTCTACTCCACAGCACACTTCTATCTAGATGGCAGGATAGTATGGATGTCTGAAGGTACAAGGTACCAATCAACAATTGAAGAATGGGCAAATCTGATCAATGCACCTAAGGAGAAAGAAGATGACTTGGATGTCTATGCCAAGAAGAAGATGGATCACAACTCCATGGCTCATATGTACTAGGAGATCCCAGATGCTGCAGTTGAGACACATAAGTTTGGATCTGTACATTATCTTCTATCAGGACTGCCAACCATCAACTGGATCCTCAGGCATACTCTCTTGCCCAAGTCAGGTGACCACAACATGATCAGAGGCCATGCAATAAACTTGCTACACTTATTTGATGTGCCACAGAAGTTCAAGGTCGTGAGCCTCATAGTTGAGACTATCAAGAGGACAACAGCTGACCGGAAGAGAAGTTGTGGGTATGCCCCACAGATCCAGGAGCTGATTAACTCCAAGATGGGCACAGGCACATACTTGTTGGACAAGGATCACACGCCTATCTATCCAGACTTTGAGGAAAACCAAGTGGTTATGGATGAAGATGAACCATCTTCTGTGCATGCTCAAGCAAAGGAGGAGAAGGCAAGGACAGAGAAGTCTACCAAGATGCCAACAATGGAAGAGGCATCTCAGTACTTTCTGAAGAGCAAATAAGATCAGCTAGGCTACTTGATTGCATCCACTCTAAGGATTGAGAAGGGGCTGGCCACCTTTACTCAAAACCAGGAGAGCCTGGAGAGGATCATGGAGCAGAAGTTCTGTGACTTGGATGTGAAGGTAACTAAGATCCAGTCTGTTGTTGAGCAGCATCAGGATGATATGCAGGAGAGGAAGGGCAAGACAACCACTGATGCATTTGCTAGAGTGCCTAGAGCTCAGAGATCAGCTGCAGCGCCAGTGATAGATACTAGAGCCACTTCATCTACACTAGCTATAGCTCCTACAGCTCCTGTGCAACCAACTTCAGCACCTATACCTCCAGCTCCATCCTCATCAACTAAAGTCTTTGTCCAAGGAGCCATCTCTACACCACCACCTGAAGATCAAGCCTGAGAGTCGATCTAGTGCTATGCATTTTCTATGAACTTTTTGGTAACTTGTTGCCAAAGGGGGAGAAAAATGTATAGATCACAGGCTTCCAGAGAGTGTGTTGCTTTTTGTTCTCTCTTGCTTTGCTGGTTGAACTTTATTTGCTTGTTTGAAATACTTTATGTCTGTGTGATACCTGGATGATCATGTGTTTGATCATATGCTACATTTATGCTTGTCGGATGACATTATCCCATTTATCTCTATATGATCATTCACTTTGCTTGGTGATGGGTGCATGTATTCAATCATTATCATTTTGAGCGCTCCACCAAGATGTATGTGACATGGAAGAGTAACCCATGAGCCTAACTCTTTGTGCATTTACAGTCCAAAGCAAATCTTAAACTATGCACAAATTTAGGGGGAGCTCTTGCTTATCACATACCTCTCAAAGCGACAATGTCTTTCAGTCTTATTGTCATTTGTCGAAGCTTTGATCTATATGTTGTCATCATTTACCAAAAAGGGGGAGATTGAAAGTGCAACTATCCCTAGGTGGTTTTGGTAATTCCTAACAACATATAGCTCATTGAGCTAACATCATTCCAAGATGAACATTTCAGGAAAAGCTCAATGAATGGGATGGCATGGATGAGAAAAGTGGATCCCTCAAAATGCTAAGGACAAAAGGATTGGCTCAAGCTCAAAAGCTCAACACTCTACATTTTATATTTTAGTGATCCAAGATTACATTGAGTCTATAGGAAAAGCCCATACTATCAAGGAGGGATGAGGTGTTGCTTAATGAGTTTCTTGCTCCACAGTGCTTAGTGATATGCTCCAAAACCCTCAACTACTTTCTCACATCCACATATGACCTAAACCAAAAGTCAAACTAGGCCCTACCGATTCTTTCTACCCGGCGCCACCGAGTTCAGATGTCATAGCCACTGCCACAAACCCTAGGCAAATCGGTCTCACCGATAGGGATCTCGGTCTCACCGAGATGGGACTGTAATCTCTCTGTTTCCCTTCGGAACGTTTCGGTACCACCGAGATGAGCGATCAGTCCCACCGAGATTGCAATGTAAACTCCCTGTTTTCTTTTTGTAACGTTTTGGTCCCACCGAAATGAGCGAATCGGTCCCACTAAGTTTACCTGACCAACTCTTTGGTTAGCTTATTACCAAAATTGGTCTCACCGAGTTTGTGTAATTGGTCTCACCGAGATTACGTTATGCCCTAACCCTAACCATGTCGGTCCTACCGAGTTGCATGTCGGTCCCACCGAAAATCCTAACGGTCACTAGATTTGCTAAATCGGTCCGACCGAGTTTACCGATTCGGTCCCACCGAGTTTGGCAAGTTGTGTGTAATGGTTAGATTTTGTGTGGAGACTATATATACCCCTCCACCTCCTCTTCATTCGTGGAGAGAGCCATTAGAACGAACCTACACTCCAACTTGTTGTTTCTTAGAGAGAACCACCTACTCATGTGTTGAGACCAAGATATTCCATTCCTACCATATGAATCTTGATATCTAGCCTTCCCCAGGTTGCTTTCCACTCAAATCTTCTTTCCAACAAATCCAAATCCTGTGAGAGAGAGTTCAGTGTTGGGGAGACTATCATTTGAAGCACAAGGGCAGGGAGTTCATTATCAACACACAATTTGTTACTTCTTGGAGAGTGGTGTCCCCTAGATTGGCTAGGTGTTACTTGGGAGCCTCCGACAAGATTGTGGAGTTGAACCAAGGAGTTTTTAAGGGCAAGGAGATCGCCTACTTCGTGAAGATCTACCGCTAGTGAGGCAAGTCCTCTGACGGCAAATAATGTCTTGCTAGCCTCCAAAGAAAAGTTATAATTTTTCCTCGAACTTTGGTGTTCCACAAAGATGACCATCACTTCTCCTCGTATATGACAATGTGTCCGTTTAGTCCATACTTTATGTATGACAAAACTTTGGGTTATGCATGGCGAAACTTTATTTGTGATGTAATTAAACCGTTCTCTTCCTCGACTAGCGAAGATCACTCTAGTTAGGGCATTTTGGGCACGATGAACTTTGTTATTTATGCTTATGATATGTTGTTTCTATTTTTGCCAAGTCTGTCTCTTTCTGTTGCTCAACTATATATGTTGCATATCATCGACTCATGTGACGATGCAGGTGCATAGATCATCGATGGCGAAGAAATGCTACGCCAGGAGTATATATACGATGAGTGGACGAAGTGTCAGGCCCAGGTGTACCGGTTTCTGAGCGATACGCAGTAGTTAGTTTAGGTTCACGTTAATGTGAGAGAGGGATACGAACTCATGTACTGCATAGTTCCGCTCTCACTCATTGTTTAGATGGATGACGATGTATTTGCAAGTAATCGAGACTTGTATCGCTATTTTCGAGATGATGACGAGAGACCACTTTGCGTTGGATGATGATTATGATGATGACATGATTTGATGAGACTAGTTGTATGTATATGCTATGATTACATTTCTATGTGTAAAGATTATTGTATAAAGCCTATTCAAATACAAAAAAATATGCAGAAAAAAAACTAATAAAACTAGTAGTAGCGAGGGGGGAAAAGTTAGTAGTAGCGCCGCCTTACCAGTAGCGCTTCTTTGTAAAAAGTGTTGCAGATAATATCAGTAGCGCTCTTCACTGAAGCGTGCTACAGCTATCCATGTATAGCAGTAGCATGGGATGACAGGTGCTACTGCTACACGTTAGCTGTAGCGCCTTATCAGTAGCGCATCGCCCCGCGCTACTAATAGGCCTAAAACCCGCGCTGCTGCTAGGCTTTTCCCTAGTAGTGAAACCCCAAGGTGTGCTTATGTGTCGATCATCAACAACCGCAGTTTCGGCCGATTCTGGCCCATTTCTTGGACTATTACTCACTGTTTTCGGGTCTCGGAGTGATTTCCATGATTAACGAACTCCGGGGTGCGTTTATGTGTCGGTCATCAACACTTACAGTTTTGGCCGATCCTGGCCCGTTTCTTGGACTATTACTCACCGTTTTGGGGTCCCGGAATGATTTCCACCATTAATGAACCAGGGGGTGCGTTTACATGTCAGTCATCAACACTCGCATTTTATGTCGGATTTGTCCCGTTTCGTGGACTATTACTCACTGTTCTGGGGTCCCGGAGAGATTTCCACGATTGACGAACCCCGGGCTACATTAACGTGTCGGTCATCACCACTCGCAGTTTTGGCTGATTCTGGCCCATTTCATGGTCTATTACTCATTGTTTTGGTGTCCCGGAGTGATTTCCACGATTAACGACCATCGGGCTACGTTTACACGTTGGTCATCAACACTCGTGGTTTTTGTCGAATTTGCCCCGTTTCGTGGACTATTACTCACTGTTTTGGAGTCCTGGAGAGATTTCCACGATTGACGAACCCTGGGCTACGTTTACATGTCGGTCATCAACACTCACAGTTTTGGCCGATTCTGGCCCATTTCATGGACTATTACTCATTCTTTTGGTGTCCCAGAGTGATTTCCACGATTAACGAACCTCGGGCTTTGTTTACGTGTCGGTCATCAACACTCGTGTTTTTTGTCGATTCTGGCCTGTTTCATGGACTATTACTCACCGTTTTGGGGTCCCAAAGTGATTTCAATGGTTGTCAAACCCCTAGGTGCCCATACGTGTCGATCATCAGCAATCGCAGTTTGGGTCGATTCTTGACCGTTTCTTGGACTATTACAAATGCGCTTTGGGGTGCGGAGTGATTTCAACAATTAGCGAACCCGGTGTGCGTTTACGTGTCGGTCATAAACACTCACAGTTTTGGCCGATTCTGGCCCGTTTCGTGGACTATTACTCATTGTTTTAGAGTCCCAGGGTGATTTCCGCGATTAAGGAACCCTGGGTTGCGTTTACGTGTCGCTCATCAACACTCAAAGTTTTGGCCGATTCTGGCCCGTTTCTTGGACTATTACACACTGTTTTGCGGTCCCGGAGAGATTTCCACGATTGACGAACCCCGGGGTGAGTTTACGTGTTGGTCATCAACACTCATAGTTTTGGCCGATTCTGGCCCGTTTCTTGGACTATTACTCACTGTTTTGGGGTCCCGGGGAGATTTCCACGATTGACGAACCCCGGGGTGATTTTGCGTGTCGGTCATCAACACTCACAGTTTTGGGCGATTCTGGCCCGTTTCTTGGACTATTACTCACTGTTTTAGGGTCCCGGAGTGATTTCCATGATAGACGAACCCCGGGTGCGTTTACGTGTAGGTCATCAACACTCACAGTTTTGGCCGACTCTGGCCTGTTTCTTGGACTATTACTCAAATTTTTTGGTGTCCCGGAGAGATTTACATGATTAACAAACTCTCGGGTGCGTTTATGTGTCGGTCATCAACACTTATAGTTTTGGCCGATTCTGGCCCGTTATTGGACTATTACTTACTGTTTTGGGGTCCCAGAATGGTTTCCACCATTAACGATCCCCGGGGTGCATTTACGTGTCGGTCATCAACCCTAACAGTTTTGGCCGATTCTGGCCCGTTTTGTGGACTATTACTCACCGTTTCGGGATCCCACAGCAATTTTAGTGGTTGCCAAACCCCAAGGTGTGCTTACGTGTCAATCATCAACAATCGCAGTTTGGGCCGATTCTGGCCCGTTTCTTGGACTATGACTCACTGTTTTGGGGACCCGGAGTGATTTCCACGATTGACGAACCCCGGGGTGCGTTTACGAGCTGGTCATCAACACTCACAGTTTTGGCCGATTCTGGCCCATTTCGTGGACTATTACTCACCGTTTTGGGGTCCCAAAGCGATTTCCATGGTTGTCAAACCCCAAGGTGCGCTTACGTGTCAGTCATCAACACCCAAAGTTTGGGCAATTCTGGCCTATTTCGTGGACTATTACTCACTGTTTTGGGGTCCCGGAGTGATTTCCATGATTAACGAACTCCGCGGCACATTTATCAGTTGGTCATCAACACTTACAATTTTGGCCGATTCCGGCCCGTTTTTTTGACTATTACTCACTGTTTTGGGGTCCCGGAATGATTTCCAGCATTAACGAACCACGGGGTGCATTTACAAGTCAGTCATCAACACTAACAGTTTTGGCCGAATCTGGCACGTTTCGTGGACTATTACTCACCGTTTTGGGATCCCAAAGCTATTTCCATGGTTGTCGAACCCCAAGGAGCGCATAGGTGTCAGTCATCAACACTCACAGTTTTGGCCGGTTCTGGCCCATTTCGTGGACTATTATGATTTGTTTTCGGGTCCTGGAGTGATTTCCATGATTAACGAACTCCGGGGTGCGTTTATGTGTCGGTCATCACACTTACAGTTTTGGCTGATTCTGGCCTGTTTCCTAGACTGTTGCTCACTTGGGGTCCTGGAATGATTTCCACCATTAACGAACACCGGGGTGCGTTTACGTGTCGGTCATCAACACTCGCGGTTTTAGTCGATTTTGTCCCGTTTCATGGACTATTACTCACCATTTTGGGGTCCCAGAGCAATTTCCATGGTTGACGAACCCCAGGGTGCGTTTACGTGTCGGTCATCAACACTCACAGTTTGGCCGATTCTAGCCCGTTTCATCGACTATTACTCATTGCTTTGGTGTCCCGGAGTGATTTCTACGATTAACGAACCCCGGGCTACGTTTACGTGTCGGTCATCAACACTCGCAATTTTTGTCGATTCTGGCCCGTTTCGTGGACTATTACTCACCGTTTTGGGGTCCCGGAGAGATTTCCACGATGGACGAACCCCGGGGTGAGTTTACATGTTGGTCATCAATACTCATAATTTTGGCCGGTTCTGGCCCGTTTCTTGGACTATTACTCACTGTTTTGGGGCCCCGAAGTGATTTCCACGATTATCGAACCCCGGGGTGCGTTTACGTGTCGGTCATCAGCACTCACAGTTTTGGCCGATTCTGGCCCGTTTCTTGGACTATTACTCACTGTTTTGGGGTCCCGGAGAGATTTCCACGATTGACAAACCCCGGGGTGAGTTTATGTGTTAGTCATCAACACTCACAGTTTTGGCCGATTCTGGCCCGTTTCGTGGACTATTACTCATTGTTTTAGTGTCCCGGAGTGATTTCCACAATTAACGAACCCTGGGGTGCGTTTACGTGTCGGTCATCAACACTCACAGTTTTGGCCGAGTCTGGCACATTTCTTGGACTATTACTCGTTGTTTTGGGGACCCGGAGAGATTTCCACGATTGCCGAACCGTCGGCTACGTTTACGTGTCGGTCATCAATACTCACGGTTTTTGTCGATTCTGACACGTTTCGTGGACTATTACTCATCGTTTTGGGTTCCCAAAGCCATTTCATTGGTTGTCAAACCCCAAGGTGCGCTTACGTGTCGGTCGTCAACAATCACAGTTTGGGCCGATACTGGCCCATTTCTTGGACTATTATTCGTTATTCTTGGGTCCTGATGCGATTTCCATGATTGATGAACCCTGGGGTGCGTTTACGCATAGGTCATCAACACTCCCAGTGTTGGCCGATTCTGGCCCGTTTCATGGACTATTTGTCACATCCTTGTTCTGGTATGCACTAGGCTAGCCCTTCATGTGAGCATCATATTTAAATTCTAATGAAATTTGAATTGAGGAATTTTCAAAAGTCTCAGAAGACCTCTAAAAATAACCAACATTTAAATCTCATCAAATGAGTCCAAGAAAATGTTCCTGTTATTCTATGAAAATATTGGCATGAGGTAAAATGCAAACCAATATTTTTGGAGTGACTGAAATATTTATTTTGGGCCTTTTGAATTAAATCAATGAGATATTTGAGTTGGATTTATTTCTATTATATAAGAAATAAAGCTCAAATATTTTTGTAAGTTGCATGTGACTTGGGCTAGACCTGAGCTCACATAGCAATTTACATAAAGTTTATAAAAATGATTTGATGTTCTAAATCAAATCAAAATAAATAACAGAAATAGAAAAGAAAAATAAAAGAGAGACAGAGAGAGAATTACCTGGCTAACTTACCTGTTCGGCCCAGCTCTGCAGCTGGCTGGCCCAGCCCACCAAGCCACCCCCTCCCTGTCGTCTTCCTCCCTGCCAGAAGGACGGGCGTGTGCCCGATGCGCACGCAGCACCGTGCGAACACCTCCACCCTGCTTGCCTGTGTCCTCGACGCTCTGGACGTCTCCAACGATGCCACGCATCCCCTGGAACCCCCTCGCTCACTCTCTCGTCCCCATACCTCTAAACATGAGGACATATTTATTGTTATCGGCTTTTCGCTTGAGGACAAGCGAGGTCTAATCTTGGGGGAGTTGATACGTCCATTTTGCATCATGCTTTTATATCGATATTTATTGCATTATGGGCTATTATTTCACGTTATGTCACAATACTTATGGCTATTCTCTCTTATTTTACAAGGTTTACATGAAGAGGGAGAAAGCCGGCAGCTGGAATTCTGGGCTGGAAAAGGAGCAAATATTGAAGGACTATTATGCGCAACTCCAAAAGTCCTGAAGCTCCACGGAATACGTTAAAATAAATAAAGAAAACTTGTCGCCAAAGATGAAGGCCAGGGGGCCCACACCCTGCTCACGAGGGTGGGGGCGCGCCCCCCTGGGCGCCCCCCCCTACCTCGTGGGCCCCCTGGTGGCTCTCTGACGCCCATCTTCTCCCATATGAAGTCTTTCGATGAGAAAAAAATAGCAGAGAATCTTTCGGGACGAGACTCTGCCGCCACGAGGCGGAACCTTGGCGGAACCAATCTAGGGCTCCGGCAGAGCTGTTCTGCCGGGGACACACTACTAGGAAAAGGCATGCTAGTGGCGCACTAGTTTTGCCTTCTAATGGCGCCTCATCGTGCGCCACAGCATCACGCCATTAGAATTAAATTCTAATGGCGCACCGCTTGCGCGCCATTAGTATCTGGTGTTCTAATGGCGCACCACCTAGTGCGCCATTAGTATAGCTGCTGAGGCGCCATTAGAATGCCTCCCGGGGCCATATGTACAAATGTGCTATGGCATTCTAATGGCGCATCACCTGCTAATGCGCCATTAGTGTGATGATCACAAGTCGCCATTAGTGTCTTTTGTGGTGCGCCATTAGTATGAATATTAGGTTTTTTTGCTTTTCTGATTTTTGCACAGGTTACAAAATATATTATTGCATAGAATATAGACAGCAGCACACAAAGCAACATCAGATTCATCAAATACAATAGAAGATTAGTCTCCGAATACAATTCATCATATTAGTCTCCGGATTCAAAAGACCGGACAAAGATAAAACATTACAAGTCTCAAGACCGCGAGTATCGAGTTTGCCTTCACATTACAAGTCGATATCGATCATCTAAACTACCATCACATAGAAGAGAGCTGTGGTCATCACGATGAGCATCATCGCGATCAAACTGGTCTTCATCCGGTTCCTCCAACACTCCTCCTCTCTCCCGCTAGATAGCGGGCGTATCTAGATTCGGCCTCCGCCCTAGTGGTGTACCCTTTGTAACTATTATCGCTGAAGCGGTGAACCTATCTCCGACACTCCTCCGGTCATCGAGACTCAGGGAACCTTACCCTTGTACCACGACATACGACGGCATCTCTATGCACAAGCCAAACAATGACAATACATAAGCAATGTGTAAGTATGCAACAAAAGGATCGAAAGAGAAAAGCAAGACATTAATAGCACGATTCATGGTCCTACTAATAAATAGCATCGATTACATCTAAGTTGAACAACCGTCCAAACCAAAGAGACATACGAATTCATTAAAAAGTTTAATTACAACATGAGCCAATCAATGTTTCAGAACTAGACATCACTACTTTCGACTCGACTCATCGGACAGGAGCGTGGATGAAGCCGCCGTCTGTCACGATGGTCAATCGCGGTCGTTGTCACCCTGCATTTGTAGCATTCCATCTATCTCACTATTGGACGGTTGATTTCTGAGGAAGAACTGCCCCGACGTATGAAGGACATCTTGATGGTTGATGTCCGCAAACTCCGACTGGATGCGAAAGAATTCTTGTCTGAGGTCCGCGTCCTGGACTGCCGACAAGCTCGCAGCCCAATCTTTGAGATTATCTGGTAGGAGAAGGTGATGATGGTCCCTTACGATCGCCCGCATGTGATGGAGGGCGTAGTAGGCATCCTTCTGACCGCCAGGCGGCTGCTTGACGCAGCAGAACTTCGTATTGTGTGAGAAGATGTGCTTGCCATACTTACGAACTGTCCTGGTGAAGGTGCCTCCAGATTTGGCGTAGCCGGGGAGAACATCATCAAGAACTTTCTTCACATTTGTGTAGTCTATCATGGAGTTACGGTTGAATTGAAATCGTGGCCATGGAATATTTCGGGCTTAAGAGGATGAGTGTGCAATGTGTGTCCGCACGTAACACGGAATGTTAGAAAAAAGAACGATCGAAATCTAAGAAATCATATGTTACGGGCGGTTAAGGGATGACTTACTCGGAAAGTAAGGCACAAGGAAGTTATCCTTATCTGCGTTTGCCAGAATGACGCCTTCGAGGTGTGAACTCACAACTTGGCGGTCCCCAGCGCTGCTCAAGTGCTTGGCACGCATGTAGAAGGGGTCGACTATCACGATGTCCGGGGTCTTGTCTCTAATGATCCGCATCTGCATGCTCAGCAAAAACAGCCGAACGAAGGTGTAGTGCAACGGATGAAGGTTAAACATAGCAAAGATGTCATCAAACCGCGGGGCGATCATACCCCGATGTCGCCATCCACAAAGCCCTTGCTCTCGCACCTTGGCCACAAAACCGGTATGCCACATCCTTCTCTCGAGACGCCGCTTCTCCAAAATCAGAACAACGTCGTGCGAGACTCCGCATAGCACGGTTGCAGCATTCAGCATATTTGGCGGTAGCATTGCCTACCCGCCACATGCACCCTCCTCGAGATATCCTTAGGTGAAGGTGGCCCGTCCTAAGCACGGATCGAACTTCGGTGCTGGCTGGCTTGCACCGGCGCCCTTGTTAGTCTTCGTTTCGGCCCTTCTTCTTGATCTCTGTAATGGGACCGAGTTACGCTCACTGACCGCCTTCTTCAGCGTGTTGGGGCTGATAATATTCGGCCTCAGCTATCCGAGGCTCGGTGAAGACGGAGCTGGGCGTGTCACGAGAACTGAACGCCAGACGACGCTTGTTGCAATTGGATTTCTCCGCCGTACCAGCTAGATCGCGGTGGTCTTGGCTGGGTTCTTGAGAAAGAGGCCCGCAGAACTCGTCAGCGTACCCATGTTCGGCAAAGTACTTGTCAACTTTGGTAAATGTACCGTCGTCGTTGTCGTCGCCGTCCGGATCCTGTGCCATAGGGTTGTCCGGATCATGTGCCATAGGGATGTCCGGCAGGTCCGGTAGCGTTGCGGCGTTCTTGCCATGGCTTGGCGCCGGCACGACTGGCGGTCTTGTCTGTGGGGTGGTGTCCCCCGCCCCCAAACGAATCTGGCTCTTCGGCCATAGCAGGGGCCAGTTTACGCAGGTGCCGAGGGTCATCTCATCTTCTTCGTCGGCTCCAGCGGGTCGAATCGGAGGTAACAGCTCGTCGCAGCCTGGCAGCACCCGGACCACTTCAACCCTATACATTGTGGTTGGCATCGGATTACCGTGGAACATGGGGTTGCCCGGTTGAACGATTCTGCCCTTGGCAACATCGACCAACTCGGCGCCAACGAAGTGCAGAAGAGTGCAAGGAACGTCGGCGGTGCCCTGCGAAAACATGTGTAGGGCATCAGGGATGCCCAGTCAAAGGCAAGGAGATGAAGTCATCGGCCGAGAGGCTTAGTTACCGTGATGCCGTCGAGCTCGGCTAATGTCGAGGCACTGCCAACGGCGGGCATGCAATCGACGGAGCGGGGGCGCTGTCTGGCGAGGTGCGGTCGGCGACACCCGGTGCATTAAGCTCAATACCGTGCGGTGCGGAGACACAAATACCGCCTCCGCCGGAGACACCAATAAGCGCCGCCGCGGAGACACCAATGGCGCCGCCGCGGAGACACCAATGGCGCCGCCGCGGAGACACCAATGGCGCCGCCGCCGGAGACACCAATGGTGCCGCCGCCGCGCTGTGCGAGTTGCTGGCCGTGAAGCTGGGAACCGGGGGAGGCCCCTTTTGGCCGCCCGCAATCCACGTCGTCAGCCCATGAATCAACGTAGGCACCATGGCTTCGAGCTTCGTTCCCAGCTGTTGTTCCACTTGCTCTTGGACAAGCTCCGGAATCCGCGCCACTTGTGCCTTGAGTGCTTCAACCTCGCGCGTCTGGCTTTCCGAGCTAGCCTATTTCTCCTTCCTCACACCAGCGGTATAGTATGACCCCCATTTTGTGGACAAGCCTTTGCCGGCCACACGACCAGCTGACGTCGGCTTATCGAGCTTATCCTTCTTTTTCATTACGTTCAACGCCCTATTTAAAGGGGTGTCGAAAGGGGAGCTCTTAGACGACCCCGCGCTACTGCTTTCATTGTCCCGCGAAAGGAACATGAGCCATTTAGAAATATTGGGGATTAATTAGAGTGCAACCATATGGAGCTAATTACGGCGGGGTGTATTCCTTACGAGAACAAGCTCAAGCGCCTGGTCTTCGGATCCGTGGTAAGCTCCTTTGTTATTGGGTCCTCCTTGTACCGGCCCCGACATAGTTCTGGTGCGCTTGTCACCTGTATTTCTCGAAGCGGGCGGTAGGCCTTGCTCGGCACGCTCCGCGTCCTCCTTGTCCCATATAGGCTCCGCCACTCTATAACCGCGGGACCGAGTTTGTGTTCCCTAAGTTCAACTCCGCATTTCTTTCCCCCACTAAGTTGATTCGAGCTTGCGGGGCTCGGCACTTGATCTTGAACTCCTTGTACTCATCTTCGCTCATCAAATGATATTTCGCCTTGATCTTGTCATAACTATCACCTTTATCAATCATTCTCTTCACGCGCTTCTCCAAGTAGGCAGGTCGTGCTCATCTTCATGAGGCGGCATTGTTCACTCTATTCCGAGAGGCGTGTGTTTTCAAATCGGTGGGAACTTGTATCGTTCGTGCAGCTTCATGAAGAGGAGGCTGCGCAAATTCCTCGGTCCTTATGCCTAAGGTTCTCGGTGTTGATCGAGGCGGTGTTCGGAGAATGCACCCGAGCTGAACCGCGTACCCCTTGACTATATGTTTGGGCTCCGTTGGATTCCGCCGAGTCCACTTGAGTAATTCCTCCTTGACGGTGCGGGCGCATTCGGGCATCGGTCCTTCCTTTGCTTCTTCGGTTGGCTGCCATCTGTGTGTGCGCCGCCACCGTCTGTGTGTGCGCCGCCATCATCAGTGGTGGCATCCTCGGCGGCACCATCAGTAGTGTCATCCCCGACACCACTAGGAGTTGTGTAATCAGGATCGGTGTCTTCCCCGGCGTCATCATAGTAGTGAGGTTGTTCCTCCATCTCTTGGGACAGCTCCCAGAATTGCTTGCCGCCCGAACCACCGGCCTCATCGTTGTGGGCCATGTTTCTCTCTAAATAGGAAAAAAGTTTGGTCAAAAAGATGGTTATTGTCAAGGAACAAGATCATGGTCTCATGATTTAGGGTTTGTCGACACCGAGGCACCCTAAAAGCCTAAGCTTTCATCATTTAGGTTCTCATCGACACCGAGGCATCCAGGGCAGCCAAGTTAAGTTTTCATCATTTAGGGTTTATCGATGCCGAGGCACCCTAGGTTGGGCCTAATCACTTGGCTCTATTGCCACCTATGTTGGGTTTATCATCTAGGGTTTATCGATGCTAAGGATAATTCTAAGTTGGGCCTAATCACTTGGCTCTATTGCCACCTATGATTTAATGCAGCAAGAATGGCAAAGGCAGTTGATCCTACTTAACTAAGTACTAAGATAGCCCGGCCCATGCATTAGTCATAAGTACCCCATATGTCCTATTTTTAGCAAAGTCATGCTAAAATTCACGGAAAATTTCAGCATGACCTTTGCTGAAAATAGGACATATGGAGTACCAATTTGCCGGAACGGAAGTTAATCGACATTCCGCAAACTCAAGGGCCTCTCGGGTACTGCAAATTCATCACGACACAATGGTCGGAGACAAAACCAGCGAACTAGCAAGATGATCATCATCTTTGCAAGACGATAGCTAAAGTTTTTGACAGTAGCCTCTGAAGAAAACAGCATTGCAACATTCAAGTTCGGACATACACCTTGAACATTTGACTAGTTACCTCTGAAGAAAAATATCGCTGACTATTGGACACAAAGAAAACAGCTATTGTAAACATTAAGTCATGGTAGTGTCTTGTTGAAGCAATTACAATATAGGAACAACAACACAACAATAGCAAATACAAGTCCTCAATAAGTGTAAGAGAAGTGTACTAGAGCTGTAAAGCAGACTTAAAAATTCCACATGATGTTATAATCTGTATACCTTGAACATGATGATACCAAATGGGAAGGAAAATTGTATCACTCTAGATTAGTGTAGCCACTATCTAACAAAACCGAATGTTAACAAAATTAAACCATGATGATACCAAATTCTTGTAGCAGTACAATGAGTTCACAGGATAAAAAATCATCCACATTCACCAACCCAAACTGGTGGAGATACTGACAAACCAGAACCTCCTGGTTTACGCCATTTTATTTTCCCACCGTATATGTTTTTGATTCATGTCATGGTACTTGCTGTCAAACCAAGTATTTTCTTTCTACATAATCTGGGAAGTTTCCTTCTTACTGTCTCACTATCTTACTGTCTCACTACAAAAAATAGTATGCTTAGTTGAGACTAGTATGCTTAGTTGCATTATGACAGGCAAAAACTACAAATATTTGTGTTTTTAGTTGATCAATACAGCGACAGTGTGATAGGCAAGTTTCAGCTGGCAAAGTGTCACGATTCAGACAATAGAGCAGCTAAGCATAGCAAGTGGACAGTTTAGTCAGTATGCTAGTACTCTGTAGTTTCCATGCCAAACTTTGGGTGATATCAAACCATTAGAAAGCATGATCATGAGAACAACATCAGTTTGAAAGATATTGTAACCCCTCCTGGTAACAAATATTCATCTACTCATTTGTAGATACCTAGGAGTAACAAGACTGCACTTGCCAATAATGTTTTATTTATGCTTCCCAAGGACCAACTCCTAAACTGAACACAAAAAACTGTGTGCACATCTGCAAGTTGTAGAAGGAAAAGGTGCAACACTAAAAAAACTATCAAACTAACAGATCCATTAATCAATTATGGACTTCTTACATGTTACATCTATCATTAGTGGCCAGAAAGAATAGTAATTAATGTTTCATATTGTTGCATGAATCCAAACTCACTAGAAAATTCACTAATTGAGCCTAGCTACTTAAAGAAAGAATCTCTAGGCGGATGCTTAGTTGAGACTAGTATCCTCTAAAATGCATCTAAATGCAAGCTCAGAGATTTGAACATTTGGACAACCCTAGCTACTTAATTCTCCAACCCCCTTTCCTTGTCCAAATTTCTCCAACCCCCAATCCTAGAACACATTAGAAGGAAATAAAGAGGGGGGAGAGGGGGAAGCGGCTCGGGTGCTCACTTGGGAGGTCGAGGGCGACTCAGGGCAGCCGAACCTAGTCGAGGCGGCGCGAATTCGGCGTCGAGCGGTGGCGGTCCTCCTGGGCAGGCTGCGCGGTCGAGGGCGTCGAGCGGTGGCGGTCCTCCTAGGCGTCTGAGCACGAGGGCGCAGGCGGGGCCGCGGGGGGAGGGGGCGCTTGGGCGGGAGGACGTCGAGGGCACTCGGCTCGGGGACGGCGTGGGAGGCGGCTCGGCTCGGGATGGCGAAGGAGGCGAGGGGGTGAGGGGACGGCGACGGCGCGGGGCAAAGTTAGGTCGAGTGGGGGGATCTGGCGAGGAGGAGAGAGGCCGAGGGGAATAGGTGGAGAGAAGCATTCTAATGGCGCACCACAGGCAAGGCGCCATAAACGATCAGTTCTAATGGCGCACCACCCTCGGTGCGCCATTAGAATTTTGTTTCAACCTAGCCTAGTAGCCATATCTACAGCCAACCCTATCTACAATAGAACCCACCCACTAGCCCGACCGTCAAGACGCAAGCACACACACTGGGAGGTCCTGGGTTCGATTCCTGTGATCCCCAATATTTTTTATGCATTTTAAATGGTGTTTTTATATTTATTTGTGTTTAAATATGTTCAAACTTGTTTAAATCATAACAGTAATATTTTTATGCATTTTAAATGATGTTTTTATATTTATTTGTGTTTAAATATGTTCAAACTTGTTTAAATTATAACAGTGTAATATTTTTATAAAAATAGTAAAAAAATAAAAATATGTTCAAAAAGTCTTTGGTCTTGGGGGCCGAGCTGGTGCTCGGCGGTGGAGTGGGGAGGTTGCGATGGGTGGAGCTAAGCGGGGAGGTGCGGGTGCGATCGAGATGGGGGGATTGAGATCGAGATGGAGGGGAATCGAGATCAAGTGTCCTCATGAATTCAAAAAGTGCCCATGAAATTTAAAAATATTCATGATATCAAAAAGTGCCCATGAAATACAATCGAGAAATGAAGACTACGATTTAAATACAATCGGTCTTAGCTAGCTATCTGTTCACAATCTTCTTGCCCTTCTTTTTCGCAAGCGGAGTTCTTACGTGGAACGGACGTCCTTTAGGTAGGGTGGTCCTGCTTCTTCTTGTGGTGTGTGCTGCTACTTCATCGTCGTCGTCATGTTCGATCTTGGTCGCCAGACTTGTCAAGTCTTGCTCATTGGCTACTCCATCCATTCCGATGATCTTCCTTTTGCCTCTCCTCACGACAACACGACTGGGCTTTGGCGGGTCGGTAATGAAGAAGCATTGGTCCACTTGGGAAGCCAGTACCCATGGCTCATTTTTTGCGGTGACGTTTATACCATGATCTTGGATTTGGCCGGGTATAACCATGGTGGTGAAATACCGGTCTTCTTTTATGACGTTTTTGTCCCATCTGACACGGAACATCGGGACCTTCTCTCCAGTGTAGCTCAGCTCCCAGATCTCCTCGATCCTTCCGTAGTATCTGTCCTTGTCGTTACTGGTGTAGGATTCCATCATTACCCCGGAGTTCTGATAACCATCGCTCTTCATGTCCTTGTCCTTGGTGTAGAATGTGTAGCCGTTGATATCGTACGCCTCATAGGTCATCAGGTTGTGCTCGGCGCCCTGTGACAAGGCGAATGAGTTGTTCTTCCGCGGAAGAATCCTCATGTAAAGGGTACGACAGAAGCTTCTGCTTGAACCAACGCGTGAAACATGAGTTGTGCTCTTTGAGTATATCTCCGTCCGTCCTCTGTTGGCCTCGGTCATTGTACGTCTTCTTAATAAAGGTTTTGTGCTCTACCACCCAAGGATCGACCATGTCTATGTGTTGTAGCGCGACTAGGTTTGCTCTTTCAAAGTCGGCGAGTCGACCCTCGAAGTCGACATGCATTTTGGCGACCCTCATGGTGACCCCATCCAGCGAGCCTGCCGAGGTGCTGCTGACGGCAGACCAACGGGTTCTTGATGCCTAGATAATTCGTGCGAGAGGAGATGCACTCTTGATCGAAAAGCCCTCGCTATGCTTCCTCTGGACGTGACATGTTGCGAACGTATCCTTTGATGACACCATTCATCCTTTCGAGCGGCATCATCTTTGTGCAGAACGTCGCCCGAGTTGGATGATATCCTCCACTATATGGACCAGCAGATGCACCATAACGTCGAAGAATGCGGGCGGAAGTACATCTCATGCTCGCATAGTATCACCACGATCTCTTCCTGTAGCCTTCGAGTTGCTCACGCCAATCGACTTCGAGAGATGGCGTCGAAAAAGTTGCACAGGCCAAATAGCGTTTCACGGACGTGCGCGTCCATGATCCCATGGATTGCAACCGAAGTATATCTGCGTCATCAAGACGTGGCGGTCGTGAGACTTCATCCCCGAACTTCGCTTCACTGGGTCTAGGTATCGCTTATCTTCCCAGCAGAACCATAAGGAAGTTTTACTCCTAGGAGGCGGTGAAAACTGCTCGATCTCCTCGACTTAGAGTGAAGCACGCGGGAGGGTAGTCATTTCCGGTCTTCTTGGCCTTTTTGCCTTTGCGGCGACTTTTCGTGTCTGCTTCGCCTCATCATCATCATCATCATCATCATCATCATCATTAGCGTGAAGCTCCTGCACGATGCCCATTGATTTCAAGTCCGCCTTGCTTTCGGCCCATCTTTGGTCCTCTCTGGCATGTTGAGCAGGGTACCAAGCAGACTCTCGCACACGTTCTTCGTGATATGCATGACATCAAGGCTGTGAGGCACACGGTGGATCTTCTAGTACGGCAAGTCCCAGAAAACAGACCTCGTTTTCCATACCTTCAGCAGCGGCTCTGGCGCCTTTCGCATCTTTCCCGGCAGTGGGCAGTCTTTCCAATTTTTCAACAGCTTGTCTATTTCCTCGCCGCTCCTCATACGGGCGTTTTGGGTTCGGTTTCACCATCGAACAGATCCTTGCGTTTCCTCCACGGGTCATCGTTGCGAAGCCACCTTCGATGTCCCATGAACACGGTTTTCAAGACCCGGATCTCTATCTAGTCTGGCGATCGTTGTGTCATCCATGCACCTTACACATCCGAGAAAATCCGTGGACTACCCGCCCCGCGAGATATCCGTAATCGAGATAGTCGTGCACCGTCGTGGCAAAGGCGGCTCTCATAGGAAATATTCTTTCTCTGCGGCGCCCCACGATTGGTGGCGTTTTCCACAGCGTGTCTAGCTCCTCCTTCAAAGAGCCCCAGATCTGATTGATGTCGTTCCTGGTTGTTTCGCCCTTCAATTAGCATACTCATGTGAATGTACTTCCTCTTCATGCACAACCAGGGTGAAGGTTTTACATCCACACAAACACAGGGCAGGTGCTATGTGTGCTTCTCGGCTGCCAAACGGATTGACTCCATCGGTGCTCGCGCCCAAAGACGATGTTCCTTGGATCCTTCCCAAATTCAGGTCTTGAAGTTCAACGCTTGCCATCGCTCGCATCCTTAGGGTGACTCGGCATCTTGTCTTTTTATCTATCTCCGGATCATTTGCGTCATCTTCTTGCTTCTTCTCCTCCCTATACGCGTGCCAACGCAGGAGCTTTGCTACCTTAGGGTCCGCGAAATACCGCTGCAGACGAGGAGTGATCGGAAAGTACCACACCGATTTTCGAGGAGCTTTCTTCCTCTTCTTGTATCGAGTGACGCCAAGACACCGGACATATGGTAGACTCCGCGTGCTCGTCCCGATAAATGATGCAATTGTTCATGCACACATGGTATTTCACGTGCGGTAAATCCAGAGGACACATGATTTTCTTCGCCTCCGAACTGGTCGGGCACTTGTTCCCCTTGGGAAGACGTTCGTGCCAGAATGACATGTTCTCGTCGAAGCATGCGTCGGTCATTTTGTGTTTTACCTTCATCTCCAGAGCCATGAGCGTTACTTTCAGGCGGGTATCCTCGGGCCTGCATCCTTCATACAATGGAGTAACCGCGTCTATCTCCAGTTGATCCAGCTTGGCTTTCTCTCGGGCGGCAGCTCTTGTGTTATCCGTCCGCTTGAGAAGCAGCTCTTGAATATGAGGGTCCTGCACCCAGCCTCCATCGTCATCTACTCCGACATCTTCATCTTCATGATCATGCCCTTCGTCTTGATCTTCCTCATCATCATGTACGACATCTTCTACATGATGACTGTGTACAGCATCACCGTCATGATCATGTCCTGGAGATTCTTCGTCTTCTTGCCCGCCCTCGCCGCGGTGGTACTTGTCTTGTTGCCCTTCCTCATTTCCTGCCCGGCCCCGGCCATGGACGACTTGATAGTCATCTTCATCACCTTGCCACCGATAGCCATCCATGAAACCACGCAAGAGCGGTGGTCCCGACCTGCCCGAATCCGGGTCCGCAATAAGGCTCTTGACTTGCATCTTCGACATGGACATCTTATCTCCGTCTCGTTCTTTGAAGCATCTCGGCCTTCGCGGAGCTCAAAAACCTATTCACGATGCCTTCAGTCATCATGCGGACCATGGTCGCCTGCGGGGTAGAGCAAAACGATATGTTAGAACCAAGAAAAAATTTGGCATGACCTTCCCTAAAAATAGGACCAAAAAGAATGCATAGTGCCAAAATTCTCGCCAAAACGGAAATGAATCAAAACATTCCGGCAAAATATTGGCAACTATCGCATATTTCAAATACCGGTACCTTCAAACACAAACATATATGCAACACCACAAACACTTGCAACACCACAAACATACATAGATCTAGCTAGGCCACAAAAGTGCATGTGCACGTTGTTGGAGCGAGCTAGGGAGAAAAAAAGTAGATCTATATCATGAAGATAGCTTTCCCTTACTTACCTATCAAAAAAAGGTAATTTCACCACTTAATTTTGTTGAATCTATGGTGGAAATGAGGTGAGGAGGAGGAGATGGCCGAAATCTTGGAGAAGGAGGTGGATGGAATGAAGTGGGGAAAGTGAGTGGGTAGGTGTGGGCTGTCCAAAATATCTTGTTGGTCCCAGGTTACTAATGGCGCACCGTCTGCTGATGCGCCATTAGTAACCCTGGTTACTAATGGCGCATCAGCAGACGGTGCGCCATTAGTAGTTTTGCAAAAAAGAATAAAACAAAATTTACTGATAATGGCGCCTTGCTTGCTTGGTGCGCCATTAGTAGTTATATATAGTAATGGCGCATTGTAGACCTCATGCGCCATTAGTATGTATGGGAAAATTGAAAAAAAAATTCATACTAGTGGCGCACCCTGTCCACGGTGCGCCATTAGTGTCTTCCACACTAATGGAGTATCAGGAACAGGTGCGCCATTAGTATATAGTAGTGGCGCACTGCCTCCACGGTGCGCCATTAGAATCAATCCTATCTATAGCCCTTTTCCTAGTAGTGACACTTCCCTCCGGGAGGGGGAAATCATCACCATCGTCATCACCAACGCTCCTCTTATCGGGAGAGGGCACTCTCCATCAACATCTTCACCAGCACCATCTCATCTCCAAACCCTAGTTCATCTTTTGTATCCAATTCTAGTCTCCAAGTCCGGGATTGGTGCTAGTAGGTTGCTAGTAGTGTCGATTACTCCTCGTAGTTGATGCTAGTTGGTTTATTTGGTGGAAGATCATATGTTCAGATCCCTTATGCACAATATTACCCCTCTGATTATGAACATGAATATGCTTTGTGAGTAGTTACGTTTGTTCCTGAGGACAAGGGAGAAGTCTTGCTATTAGTAGTCATGTGAATTTGGTATTTGTTCGATATTTTGATAAGATGTATGTTGTCTAACCTCTAGTGGTGTTATGTGAACATCGACTACATAACACTCCAACATTATTTGTGCCTAGAGGAAGGCATTGGGAAGTAATCAGTAGATGATGGGTTGCTAGAGTGACAGAAGCTTAAACCCTAGTTTATGCGTTGCTTCGTAAGGGGCTGATTTGGATCCATATGTTTCATGCTATGGTTAGGTTTACCTTAATACTTTTGTTGTAGTTGCGGATGCTTGCAATAGAGGTTAATCATAAGTGGGATGCTTGCCCAAGTAAGGGCAGTACCCAAGCAACGGTCCACCCACATATCAAATATCAAAGTACCGAACGCGAATCATATGAGCGTGATGAAAACTAGCTTGACGATATTCCCATGTGTCCTCGGGAGCGCTTTTCCTATTATAAGAGTTTGTCTAGGCTTGTCCTTTGCTACAAAAAGGATTGGGCCACCTTGGTGCACTTTATTTACTTTTTTTACTTGTTGCTCGTTACCATTTATCTTATCACAAAACTATCTGTTACCACTTATTTCAGTACTTGTAGAAAATACCTTGCTGAAAACCGCTTATCATTTCCTTCTGCTCCTCGTTGGGTTCGACACTCTTACTTATCGAAAGGACTACAATAGATCCCCTATACTTGTGGGTCATCAGGCGACGTCTGGTTCGTCGTGCTACGGCGAAGCTCACACGCAACAGCGCATACGCATCTCTTGTAGCACCTCTTTGCCGTTGTTGCTCAACTACTAGTCGGAGATGAAGACGACCACAACCTCGGCCTTAGAGCTAGCACCGATGGAAAAACACGCACGCTGCACGCACACGAGCACATATGGAGTGACCACGACGTGGTGGTGGTGCGTCTCCAGGCGCCTCTACTCCTTCTACGCATGTTGTCTATCAAGGTGGCTGCATGCTAATGATGATGTGGCTGAGATCTTCTAGGACTCAGATGATGACAAGGAAAATTATGAGACACAAGGTGACATACACCGTCAAGGTCCACAGTCAAGGGGGTGCTAGCAAGTGCTTAGATGTGCTTAGAGCAAGTACAATAGAGCTGAGTCAGCGGGCTATAAGGAATAAACAGTAGTATATTTCTGCTTAGTTGGAGGAAAGAGAAGAGGAGAGAGAAGGTAAGCGGGCTCTTCGTGAAGAGCCAGCTCTAGCACGTGCTCCTAGGCACTTTGTAGTACATGTTGACTATAAGATGGGCTGTAGGCTTATAGCCAGGAGCTGGCTATACTATTAATGCTCTTTAGATGAGGTGCTAAGTGCATTAAATGGCTTAGTAACTCAAGTGTTCAATGCATAGGTGCTTAGTTTATTGGTGCCACATCATATTTTTTGCCTACGTGGCAGGCTTAGAAGCTATACATGGTGGAGCACTGGGAGAGGCCAAGGCTGGTCATAGTGGGGAGTAACTTGTACTGTAACATATTACTATGTTACTCTAAACATCTCCATAAACCGGAAAGGAGGGAGTAGTAACATACACTAGTGTCATATGCAGAGTATGGGAGAACATGATATTTCCCCGTCCAGACTGATCCCAAGTTGGCTTCTCACCTTCTTGGCCCAACAAAAACCCCTCCCCCCCCCAAGGCTTCCGCCCGGTGCCAACTGAGCCCGCCGCTCCACATTGATGGCAAGTCAGGGCGACGCGACCTCTCACTGCTTCCGCCATTGAAGCGGCGCGCCGACCGAGGGCACCGCCCGCTGCACGCCCGACATTTCAGACTACACAGTGGATAGTAACTTTTAGAGAAAGTACTACTATAATTAGATGACATAAGCAGGCTATAAGGATTTAAATATAGTATTTGTGCTTAGTTGAAGGAGAGAGAAGAGGAGAGAGAAGAGAAGCGGATTGTAAGCGTGTGGCGGTTGTACTCAACATACTCTACTTTGTGAGACAAAAGGTGGGGCCATTATTAATGATACTGTATTTATACTAAAGGGACTAACAGACGCCTTAACTACTCCGGGTTTTTTGAGACAAACCTTGGCGGGGCTATTATTGACTTTTTTGGGCTATTATTGACTTGGACGTGGGGTTTGGGGGCCAAAGGCCTACTATTATACTCCGACCTGACATGCTCTACCCTAGCCGCCGCTGTATCATATGGTTTCGCACTATTCCAGATCTTAGCGCCGCCACACAATTCTTCTCAGCCCTCCTTCCGGCGTGCACCGCGAGAAGGGACGATGTCCTCGAACCCCGCCTTTCTTGATCCACATGCGGGAGAGGGCGATCAGGTTTTGGGAGCACACTCCTGTGACTACAGCCATGACGACTTCCTCAACGACAGCCTTCTTCCCGACCTCGGTAACCTCTTCATCAACGACATGAGTGACAACATCAACCACATCGGTTCGCTCCATTTGTCAAGTATGTGATTCTGTCCTCCTTGTTTAGTCCGCATCATTACTTTGATGTTTGCAATTGTCGTCATGATCTATTTACTGCTGATTCGGATTAAATCTCATACTAAATTGCTCATATATTCAACAATCCAATCCAAAAACCTGATCACAGGTAATTTACTCTGAGTTGTTTTGCTGCGCTTTTGAAGCCACCTACTTTTAAGGGGGTGCAATATAAAAGGTGGCGCACAAGAGCAGTATATTGGTTTCAGATCATGTGCTGCTATGACGCCACTAAGGGTAAGCCTGAGGGCGATCTTAATCCTACACAGCAGGAAGCTTTTCAGAACATGGATACCCTCTTCAAGCCGCCCTGCTGAGTGTTCTTGACGATTCTATTGTGGATTCGTATATGTTGTTTGATAGCGGCAAAGACATGTGGGTTGCACTCGAGGCCACGTTTGGGCTCTCGGGCGCTGGCAACAAGTTGTACGTCATGGAGCAATTCTGTGACTACAAGATGACTGATGAGCGCTCTGTTGTTCAGCAGACTCATGAGATACAATCACTCTCTAAGGAACTTGAGTACTTTAAGTGTGTGTTGCCGGACAAATTTGTTGCTGGGGCCATCATTGCCAAGCTTCCACCTTCGTGGAACGATTTTTCTACTTCTCTGAAAAAACAAGAGACATGAGTTTTCTGTTTTGGATCTCATTAGCACTCTTGATTTTGAGGAGAAGGCGGGAGCAAAAGACACACGTGCTCGGGTCGCCGAGGGAGCTTCTAGTGCCCACATGGTACACGAGAAGAACTTCCAGCCCAACCAGCCCCAAAACAACAAGAACAAATCTCAGGGGAAAGGCAAGTTTGATGCAAAGAACAAGCCGTCACATTCTACCAACTTCAAGAAGAATTCTCATAACGGGAAGGGATACAAACCTCAATTTTTGTAGCACCGCACAAAATTTATATGGCTGCATCTACCTGCTATCAGCTAACCTCATGGTGCTCCAGGTATTCCTACATTCGTAACTAGGTACAATGACCACCGCAAGATGAAATTAGCTTATCCGTACGTTGACTTGCTGAATGCAGTGCGGAACGATCATGTCATGTCTGGAGGAGCAAACAAGCAGTGCAGCCGAAGGTGGAAATCAACCAAGGACTTATGAAATTATATGTAATCTTCCTCAGGTAGGTCAGTATCCCCTTCGTCCAGATGATCGTGTTTTGTCATGCCAAGCTATTGATATGTGCTACTGTTTTGCAACACCGTTTAAGTATAGCTACTGTTTTCCTATCTTTTCAGATTCAGGACAATGAATAGGATATCAGGGGAACTGCACAATATGGACCCATGTTGAGTCATCTCAATTGCCTCATGCGTTTGCTGCAAATGTGTCAGCATCAATTGCAAGATGAGGCAGCTAGATAGCTGTGGAGTTGCCAGCATGCTCAAAGTGCTCGCAACATTGAGAAGAAACAAGCATGCCCAGGAAATTAATGCGTCTTGTGAGGAGGCCCTTTGCTCAGAGAAGCATCGACCGATTTTCTTTATTTCCACACCTTCTCACAATTTTGTATATTGGTTATAGTATGGTGAATCATTGAGATGCATAGACATGCTGAACTTTTGTTCTTCTGAATGTTACACTACTAGGAAAAGGCCTACTAATGCGCACTGGTTTTGCCTACTAATGGCGCATTACCAGTGCGCCATTAGTAGCACGCCACTAGTATATTTTACTAATGGCGCACCAGAGTGCGCCATTAGTATCTGATATACTAATGGCGCACAAGCGAGGCGCCATTAGTATGTTACACAATGCGCCATTAGTGTGCCTCCGGGGCCATACCTAAGCATGTGCTTTGTCATACTAATGGCGCATGCTATGTTGATCGCCATTAGTATCCTTTGGCATACTAATGGCGCTTTTGGTGGTGATCGCCATTAGTATGAATATTTGGTTTTTTTTACTTTTCTGATTTTTGCACAGGTTACAAAATATATTATTGGACAGAATATAGACAGTAGCACACAGCAACATCAGATTCATCGAATACAATAGAAGATTAGTCTTCGAATACAATTCATCATATTAGTCTCCGAATTCAAAAGACCGAACAAAGATAAAACATTACAAGTCTCAAGACCGCGAGTATCGAGTTTGTCTTCACATTACAAGTCTATATCGATCATCTAAACTACCATCACATAGAAGAGAGTTGTGGTCATCACGATGAGCATCATCGCGATCAAACTAGTCTTCATCCGGTTCCTCCAACGCTCCCTCCTCTCTCCCGCTAGATAGCGGGCGTATCTAGATTTGGCCTCCGCCCTAGTGGTGTACCCTTTGTAACTGTTACCGCTGAAACGGTGAACCTGTCTCCGACACTCCTCCCAGTCGTCGTAGACTTTGGGAACCTTACTGTTGTACACGACATACGACGGCATCTCTTTGCACAAGCCAAACAACAGACAATACATAAGCAATATGTAAGTATGCAACCAAAGGATCGGAAGAGAAAAGCAAGACATTAATAGCACGATTGATGGTCCTACTAATAAATAGCATCGATTACATCTAAGTTGAACGACTGTCCAAACCAAAGAGACATACGAATTCATTAAAGTTTAATTACAACATGAGCCAATCAATGTTTCGGAACTACACATCACTACTTTCGACTCGACTCATCGGACAGGAGCGTGGATGAAGCCGCCGTCTATCGTGATGGTCATGAAATCGCGGTCGTTGTCACCCTGCATTTGTAGCATTCCATCTATCTCATTGTTGGAAGGTTGATATCTGAGGAAGAACTGCCCCGACGTATGAAGGACATCTTGATGGATGATGTCCGCAAAGTCCGATTGGATGCGAAAGAATTCTTGTCTGAGGTCCGCGTCCTGGATTGCCGACAAGTTCGCGGCCCAATCTTTGAGATTATCTGGTAGCAGAAGTTGATGATGGTCCCTTACGATCGCCCGCATGTGATGGAGGGTGTAGTAGGCATCCTTCTAATCGCCCGATGCTGCTTGACCAGCAGAACTTCAGATTGTGTGAGAACATGTGCTTGCCGTACTTATGAACAGTCTGGTGAAGGTGCCTCCAGATTTGGCGTGGCAGGGAGAACATAATCAAGAACTTTCTTGACATTTGTGTAGTCTATCTTGGAGTTACGGTTCGGGCGAAATCGTGGCCATGGAATATTTTGGGCTTAAGAGGATGAGTGTGCAATGTGTGTCACTTTGCACGTAACACGGAATGTTAGAAAAAAAAACGATCGAAATCTAAGAAATCATATGTTACAGGCGGTTAAGGGATGACTTACTCGGGAAAGTAAGCCACAAGGAAGTTATCCATATCCGGGTTTGCGAATAGCGCCTTGAGGTGTGAACTCGCAACTTGGCGGTCCCCAACGCTGCTCAAGTGCTTGCACGCATGTAGAAGGGTCGACTATCACGATGTCGGGTCTTGTCTCTAATGATCCACATCTCCATACTCGTGAAAACAGCCGAGCGAAGGTGTAGTGCAGCGGATGAAGGTTAAACATAGCAAAGATGTCATCAAGCTGCGGGATGATCGTACCCCGATGTCGCCATCCACAAAGCCCTTGCCCTCCGCACCTTGGCCACGAAACCGGGTATGCCACATCCTTCTCTCTCGAGACGCCGCTTCTCCAAAGAAAGAACAACGTCGTGCAGACTCCGTATAGCACCGGTTGCAGCATTCAGCATATTTGGCGGTAGCATCGCCCTACCGCCACATGCACCCTCCTCGAGATATCCTTAGGTGAAGGTGGCCCGTCCGAGCATGGATCGAACTTCGGTGCGGTGGCTCGCCGGCGCCCTTGTTAGTCTTTCATTTCCGTCCCTTCTTCTTGATCTCTGTAATGGGACGAGTTCGCTCCTGAACCGCCTTCTTGGCGTGTTGGGGCTGATAATATTCGCACCTCAGCTATCTCGAGGCTCGTGTGGCGGGGCTGGGCGTCTCGAGAACTCGAGCGCGGAGCGGCGCTGTTGCAACTGGATTTCTCCGCCGTACCAGCTATATTGCGGTCGTCTTGGTTGGGTTCATGAGAAAGAGGCCCGCAGAACTCGTCAGCGTACCCATGTTCGGCAAAGTACTTATCGACTTTGGTAAATGTACCGTTGTCGTTGTCGTCGTCGTCCGGATCCTGTGCCATAGGGCTGTCCGGATCCTGTGCCATAGGGATGTCTGACATAGGGATGTCCGGCAGGTTCGGTAGCTTTGTAGCATTCTTGCCATGGCTTGGCGCCCAAGACGGTGGCGGTCTTATGCGTGGGTGGTGTCCCCGCCCCAAGCGAATCGCTCTTCGCCAGCGAGGGCGGTTTATCGGCGCCGAGGTCATCTCATCTTTTTCGTCGGCCCTAGCGTGTCGAACCGGAGGTAACAGCTCGTCGCAGCCTGGCAGCACCCGAACCACTTCAATCCTATACATTGTGGGTGGCATCGGATTACCGTGGAACATGGGGTTGCTCGGTTGAACGATTCTGCCCTTGGCGACATCGACCAACTCGGCGCCCACGAAGTGCAGAAGAGTGCAAGGCGTCGGCGGTGCCCTCGAAAACATGTCAGGCGTCGAGGATGCCCGATCAAAACAAGGAGATGAAGTCATCGGCCGAGAGGCTTAATTACCATGATCTTTGTCGAGCTCGGCTAATGTCGAGCACCGCCAGCGGCGGCGGTAACCGACGGAGGGGCGCTTCTTTGGCGAGTGCCGCGGCGTACACCCGGTCACTAAGCTCCAATGCCGTGCAGCGCCGGAACACGAATCTCGCCTCCGCCGGAGACACCAATGGCGCCGCCGGAGACACCAATAGCGCCGCTGCTTGCTGTGCGAGTTCTGGCCGTGAACACGGGAACGAGGAGGCCCTGTTGGCCGCCCGCAATCCATGTCGTCAGCCCATGAATCAACGTAGGCACCATCGCTTTGAGCTTCGTTCCCAGTTGTTGTTCCACTTGCTCTTGGACAAGCTCCGGAATCCGCGCCACTTGTGCCTTGAGTGCTTCAACCTCGTGCATCTGGCTTTCCGAGCTGGCCTTTTTCTCCTTCGGCACACCAGCGGTATAGTATGACCCCCATTTTGTGGACAAGCCTTTGCCGGCCACACGACCAGCTGACGTCGGCTTAGTGAGCTTATCCTTGCTTTTCATTATGTTCAACACCCTATTTAAAGGGGTGTTGAAAGGGAAGCTCTAAGACGACCCCGCGCTACTGCTTTCAGTGTCCTGCGAAAGGAACATGAACCATTTAGAAATATTGGGGATTAATTAGAGTGCAACCATATGGAGCTAATTACGCGGGGGTGTATTCCTTACCAGAACAACCTCAAGCGCCCTGGTCTTCGGATCCGTGGTAAGCTCCTTTGTTATCGGGTCCTCCTTGTACCAGGCCCTGACATAGTTCCTGGTTTGCTTGTTACCGCTGTATTTCTCGAAGCGGGGCGGTAGGCCTTGCTCGACACGCTCCGCGTCCTCCTTGTCCCATATAGGCTCCGCCACTCTATAACCGCCAGGACCGAGTTTGTGTTCCCCTAAGTTCAACTCCCGCATTTCTTTCCCCCACTGACTTGATTCAGAGGTTGCGCTGCTCTCGCACTTGATCTTGAACTCCTTGTACTCATCTTCGCTCATCAAAGGATATTTCGCCTTGATCTTCTCATAAGTATCACCTTTATCAATCATTCTCTTCACCGTGCTTCTCCAAGTAGACAGGGCCGTGCTCATCTTCGTGAGGGCGGCACTGTTGTTCACTATTCCACGAGGCGTGTGTTTTCAAATCCGGCGTGGAACTTGTATCGTTCGTGCAGCTTCGTGAAGAGGAGGTTGCGCAAATTCCCGTGGTTCTTATTCCTAATGTTATCGGTGTTGATCGAGACCGTGCTCCAGAGAATGCACCTGAGCTGAAGCACGTACCCCTTGACTATATGCTTGGGCTCCATTGGATTCCCATTGGAGTCCACTTGAGTGAATTCCTCCTTGAGTGTGTGGAGCGCATTCGGGCGCCGGTACTTCCTTTGCTTCTTCGGTTGGCTGCCATCTGTGTGTGCGCCGCCATCATCAGTGGTGGCATCCTCGGCGGCACCATCAGTGGTGTCATCCCCGACGCCACTAGGGGCTGTGTAATTAGGATCGGTGTCTTTTGCGGCGTCCTCATAGAGGTGAGGTTGTTCCTCCATCTCCTAGGACAGCTCCCAGAATTGCTTGCTGCCCGAACCACCGGCCTCATCGTTGTGGGCCATGTTTCGCTCTAAATAGGAAAAAAGTTTGGTCAAAAAGTTGGTTATTGTCAAGGAACAAGATCATGGTCTCATCATTTAGGGTTTGTCGACACCGAGGCACCCTAAAAGCCTAAGCTTTCATCATTTAGGGTTTGTCGACGCCGAGGCACCCTAAAAGCCTAAGCGTACATCATTTAGGTTCTCATCAACACCGAGGCATCCGGGGCAGCCAAGTTAAGTTTTCATCATTTAGGGTTTATCGATGCCGAGGCACCCTAGGTTGGGCCTAATCACTTGGCACTAATCACTTGGCTCTATTGTCACCTATGTTGGGTTTATCATCTAGGGTTTATCGATGCTAAGGAGAATTCTAAGTTGGGCCTAATCACTTGGCTCTATTGCCACCTATGGTTTAATGCAGCAAGAATAAAGGGGCAGTTGATCTACTTAGTTAAGTAGTAAGATACCCCGGCCCATGCATTAGTCGCAAGTACCCCATATGTCCTATTTTTAGCAAAGTCATGCTAAAATTCACGGAAAATTTCAGCATGACCTTTGCTGAAAATAGGACATATGGAGTACCCGAATTTGCCGGAACGGAAGTTAATCGACATTCCGGCAAACTCAAGGGCCTCTCGGGGTACCTACAAAATCATCATGACACGATGGTCGGGGACAAAACCCAGCAATATATCTTCTTGGGTGAAGACACCAGCACCACTAGAAGGTGTCAGGACTCAAAGATGCTCCTGCAGAAAAGATGAACAAACACATGCCACATATATTACACCACATTCATGGAAACAATAATGATGGTATCTTTTCATATGGACAGCCCTTTCTTTCTCCTCTTGGCTTAAGCCCCAAACCCTAAAGCTGGTCTTGTGGCCTCATCCACTAACTAATGCAGGTCTTGCATTGCACACTACCTTACAGCTGGTAAAAAGAGCTTTGATAGGCTAGTTCATGGAAGATAGACACAAATGTTTTTTCTGCATCGAAGCATGGACACAAATGTTGATATTCTTAGTCAGTGTTTTTTCTCTTTTGCCATTGATAGGCTAGTACATGGAAGCTAGAACTCCAAGCACTTGTTTGTGGTATGGCAGTAACCAGTAGCTTACCAATTCATGGTGTTTGGGGTATGGCGAAAGAACATGTCTACAACTATCAGAACATCACAAGTATCAACAGAACATGTCTACAACCATGTAACAAATCATGTCTAGTTGATCTGATGTAACAAATCTGACCATCACAAAAATCAAAAGAACATCTATACACCATCATTTAGGCCATCACAAGCATAACAGAGAAATGGTGTTTTCTTCATTACCTTTGATCCGCTGCTTGGAATCCATCGACCTTCAGATCCGTGACCAATCCACTAACCTGTTGTTCATCAAAAGGAAAAATAAATGAGCAGGCGTGGTGAGTAGAAGGATTGGGGATTTAGGGTTTCTGTATGGGGTTAGAACTAGTCAAGTCTGAATATTACACAACCCTGAACATTACACAATTCAAACAACGGAACATACACTGTATTCAGTGATCTTTCTAAACAAGCTACAGAACATACACTGTATTCAAACTTGCTGCTATTTAAGCAAGTTTTTGTAAGAAAACTGATTAGGAACCCCCAAAAACTTGCTGCATTTCAATTAGACCAAATGTTTCACTTAATTTTATGAGTTAAGTGAATTTACATTTAATTCAGTTAACCAAAAGTACACTGAATTTTACTGTCAATTAAAATTCAGTGAGTACATTCAAATCTTTGTAGAAGCGTGTCGTTTATCTTTTAGTAGTAGTAAATTAACCACACACTAGAATTCATCTCTGAGCAAAGGATGGGCAAAAGAACATGAGTTCATATAGTTACTGTATCTAATACAACAACATGATACTGCTACTGTATCTACAACTACAACTACTACAACAACATAAAACTATTATGCATCATCTTCCTACTATAATTGCTACTCATCTTTAGAACCAAACACCAGCAAAAACAGAACCAAACTACTATCCATCCATCTAGCAAGCAACTAGCACAACTCATCCATCCATCCATCAGGCATCATATACCTAACTACTCATCAACATACATACATCTATCTAGCAAGTAACATGAGAGGAACAGGGAACAGTGACATGGACAAGAAGCATAGAGGCAAGGAAGAGAGGCTCACCCCAGGCCGCGGTCGAAGGAGAGCAGCCGCTGGCCACACGCAGGAAGAGACGGCGGGAGGTGGTGGCGAGGGTCACGGCACCGTCCTTGGCTCGCCGGCTGCTGTGGAGGTGACCGGTGGTGGAGGATGGCAGGGGCAGCTGGGCAGCGGAGGGTTTGGCCGGCTGGGCGCGCCGCGGTGGCGGGCTGGCAGCGGTGGCGGCGGCTAGGAACCCTAGCTGTCGCGCTCGGGAGGGAGGTTGGCGTGGCGGGGCTGGGGAGGGGGGGGCAGGCGTGAGCAGAGGGGGACAGTGAGGAGGTGGTCGGTGTGTGGGGAAGCGAGCCTTTAGGGGACAGCGAGCACGGCGAGCACGGTCGGGTGTGGGGAGATGAGGCGGGGAGGATTAGAGAAATGTGAGGATTGGGGATTTTTAGTGTGGGGGAGGCTTAGCAATGGCGCACCACCAGGTGCGCCATAAGTATATCCATAGCAATGGCGCACCACCGAGGGGTGCGCCATAAGTAATTTAATCTAGCCCGACTTGTCAGGTTATATACCACCTAACCCTTTATACAACAGAACCTGCCCACTAGCCCGACTGGTCAGTATGCAGCACACACACACTAGGAGTTCCTCGGTTCGATTCCCAGGCTCCCCAATATATTTTTTATGCATTTTAAATCCTGTTTGATATTTATTTGTGTTTAAATATGTTCAAACTTGTTTAAATCATAATAGTAATATGTTCAAACTTGTTTAAATCATCCATCGGTGCTCGCGCCCAGCACGATGTTCCGTGGATCCTTCCCAAATTCTGGGTATTTGAAGTTCAACGCTTGCCACTGGCTCGCATCCTTAGGGTGACTCAGCATCTTGTCTTTTTTATTTATCTCCAAATCATTTCCGTCATCTTCCCGCTTCTTCTCCTCCCTATCCGCATGCCAACGCAGGAGCTTTGCTACCTTAGGGTCCGTGAAATACCGCTGCAGACGAGGAGTGATCGAAAAATACCACACCGATTTTCGAGGAGCTTTCTTCCTCTTCTTGTATCGAGTGACGCTGCACACCGGACATATGGTAGACTCCGCGTGCTCGTCCCGATAAAGGATGCAATTGTTCATGCACACATGGTATTTCACGTGCGGTAAATCCAGAGGACACACGATTTTCTTCGCCTCCTCGAAACTGGTGGGCACTTGTTCCCCTTGGGAAGGCGTTAGTGCGAGAATGACATGTGCTCGTCGAAGCATCGTCGATCCTTTTGTGTTTTACCTTCATCTCGAGCCATGAGCATTACTTTCGGCGGGTATCCTCGGGCTGCATCCTTCATACAATGGAGTAACGCGTCTATCTCCGGTTTATCCATCTTGGCTTTCTCTCGGGCGGCAGCTCTTGTGTTATCCGTCTGCTTGAGAAGCAGCTCTTGAATATGAGGGTCCTGCACCCAGCCTCCATCGTCGTCCGCTCCCGCATCTTCATCTTCATGATCATGCCCTTCGTCTTGATCTTCCTCATCGTCATGTAAAACATCTTCTACATGATGACTGTATACAGCATCACCGCCGTGATCATGTCCTGGAGATTCTTCGCCTTCTCGCCCGCCCTTGCCACGGTGGTACTTGTCTTGTTGCCCTTCCTCATTTCTTGCCCGGCCCCCATGGATGACTTCATAGTCATCTTCATCACCTTGCCGCCGATAGCCATCCATGAAACCATGCAAGAGCAGGTGGTCCCGCACTTGCCCGGAATCCGGGTCCGCAATAAGGCTCTTCAGCTTGCATCTTTGACACGGACATCTTATCTCTGTCTCGTTCTTTTGAAGCATCTCGGCCTTCGCGGAGCTCAAAAACCTATTCACAATGCCTTCGATCATCGTGCGGACCATGTTCGCCTGCGGGGTAGAGCAAAACGATATTTTAGAACCAAGAACAAATTTGGCATGACCTTCCCTAAAAATAGGACCAAAATGAATGCATAGTGCCAAAATTCTCGCCGAAACGGAAATGAATCAACATTCCAGCAAAATATTGGCAACTATCGCATTTCAAATACAGGTACCTGCAAACACAAACATATATGCATCACCACAAACACAAGCAACACCACAAACATACATAGATCTAGCTAGGCCACAAAAAGTGCATGTGCACATTGTTGGAGCGAGCTAGGGAGAAAAAAAGTAGATCTACATCATGAAGATAGCTTTCCCCTTACTTACCTATCAAAAAAAGGTAAAAAGGTAATTTCACCACTTAATTTTGATGAATCTATGGTGGAAATGAGGTGAGGAGGAGTTGGCAGCCGAGACAAGCTTGGATGAGGAGTTGGAGAGAATGAAGTGGGGAAAGTGAGTGGGTAGGTGGGCTGTCCAAAATATCTTATTGGTCCTAGGTTACTAATGGGGCACCACAAGAAAATGCACCATTAGTAACCCTGGTTACTAATGGCGCACCTGCGGGTGGTGCGCCATTAGTAGTTTTTGCAGAATAGTAAAAAAATTATATATACTAATGGCGCACTGTGCAAAAGTGCGCCATTAGTAGTTTAAACTAGTAATGGCGCACTTTTACATAGTGCGCCATTAGTAGTTTTGCAAAAAAGTAAAAAAAATATACTAATGGCGCACTGTCTATAAGGTGCGCCATTACTAGTTAGAACTAGTAATGGCGCACTTTGACATCATGCGCCATTAGTATGTACGGAAAAATGGAAAAAAATCAATACTAGTGGCGCACCGTGTCTCTGGTGCGCCATTAGTGTCTTCCACATTGCAGGTGCGCCATTAGTATATAGTAGTGGCGCACTGCTTACCGGTGCGCCATTAGTATCAATCCTATCTATAGCCATTTTCCTAGTAGTGTTAGTTTAATGCGAGTGTCTGCATCCAGTACCGCATCCTCTAATTTGGTGGATGCACACAGAGAAAGTAAATCTCCTTAATTTACTCCATAACCACCCTATTGAATAGGCCTAGTAACAAACCAGGCGCATGCAGTGGCCGGCGGGCACCTGCATCCTGCATGCATGGCCAGTCATGCAGCAACGCAAAAGAAGAGAGCGGTTCTTGGGAAAAAGCGAGTAGTTAGTGCAGCATGCGTTATAAACACGAACAGCTTGCTCTCCCGCTTTCGTCTCCCCACCAAATTCCCCCCGCTCCCCAATCTTCCTCACTCGTCCAGAAAACCCCGCTCACCTTCTTCCTCACTCGTACAGAAAACGCATGCTCCTCTTCTTCCACTCCTACAGAAATCCCCAGCCCTCCTTCCCCACTCGCACTGCCACTAGGCTCGTCTCTGGCTACTCTGCTCAAACCCGTGAGCTCGGCGCGACGCCCACAAGGGAAATGGAGTCGGCTGGCCCCAGCGCCAAGAAGATGAGGCTCCCTCCAGCGGCGACGCCGGTTGTAGATCCTACACCCAGTAGCGCGGGGAGAAGCGGCGAGCCCCTCCCACCCGGATCTGAGGAACCGGTAGAATCTCCGGTGGACCGCAACAGCGATCTCCCGAACGTCATCCTTGAGGAGATTATCTCGCTTCTCCCCACCAAGGATTGCTGCCGCACACAAGTCCTCTCAACTCGATGGCGCCCTCTATGGCGCACCGCGCCCCTTAATCTCAATTGTCGTCAGATATCTGTCCTTCTTGAATTTGATCTCATCAGAGCCATCATCTCTTCTCACTAGCAGGGCCCCGTTCAATGCCTCTGCATCCCAACAAGCTACCTGCTGTCCATACCCGGCAAGGTGGACGCTTGGCTGACATCCCCTGAATTCGGAAAACTCCAGCAGTTTGAGTTCTACCATTACCACGAAAGTTTCATACCACGAACATACCAAGAATTCGTGCCCACACCACCGTTGTCCATCTCGCGGTTTTCCTCCTCTCTCCACACCGCCACCTTCGCCCGGTGCCATCTACGGACAATCTGGTACAAATGCTTCGACTCCCCTTTGCTAAAAAACTTTCGCTTGTGGTGGTTTATCTGTCGGAGGCCTCACTGCACAGCATCATCCACTCCAGTTGCCCTGCCCTGGAGCGCTTGCTGATTGTTTTGGGAATAGAAATCGGTATCAGTTGTCTCCAAATAAAGTCGCCTCACCTTAAAAGCATTGGAATTTGTTTTAAAGGACAGCAGCTCATCATCGAAGATGCCCCTTCACTTGAAAGGTTGCTCCTTCATAGTTGTTATACACCTTGAAATAGCTGTAGTCTCTGCGCCAAGCTGGAGACCTTGGGTGTAATTAAGTGACCCGTTTAATAATCACAAGGAGTTGGTGTTTGGCTCCTCACTTTTTCAGTACCGTATATTTTCATCTACACATTTGTCATCATATGCTACATTTTTCATTTGTGTGCATAAGTTTTATATCATCTTGGAGTACACTTTGGGTACTAATATTATGTTATATGCTCAATGAAGAGTTCGTCCATTGATAGCCTATCAATGTTGTTGGATTCTGTCAAGATCATATATATCAGAATGTATAGTTTTGATCTGGACATAATTATTGGCTTGCTGCGATGCTTTCGATCTCTGGAGAATTTATACATAGAGGTGATGATTTCATGCACATTGAAAGCCCGTATATATTGTACTAGAATTAACTGTTCAGCTGTCGTTCTTTCGACATACTCTATTTTCAGACATTAGCTGTTTTCAATCTTCATGTCTACTTAGGGAGAACCACAGGGAGAAAAACATATAACCAATCGTTGGCGTAATAAGCACAAGGATTTTCTCAATTCTCATGACATTCATTTGAGGACAATAACGATGGGACGATATGCATCCAACCAGGCAAACAGAAGCTTTGTCACATTCTTCCTGTTGAACGCGAGGTTACTATTGTCCATGAGGCTTAATTTTTACAGCAAGAGATTTCTCACGGACGAACATGTTGAACAGCAAAAAAAGAAGTTTCAGGTGGACAAATGGGCTTCTAAACGTGCTCGGCTTCTATTTACAATAAGTTGTAGACATCCTGAAATAAATTTTTTTGCACAAGATGTTGATTTTATGGATCAGACCGATCCATTTGTTTGTGATTGCAAAAAAGAGTGGTTGGGTTAGATGTTACTGTCATGTTCAATCTGGGTTTTGTCTAAAAATTTGATGAAAAATTAATCCTTGGGCTTTTTGTACCATTTGTATGCTTGACTTGCATGTTGTTGCCCTCGTACTCCCCTCGACCTGCCACTACACTGCCGCATCTTTCATGGCTGCTGTTCGTTCCGTCCGAGGCCTTGCCGTCCTTCTCCGCCTTGGTTAGCTCACTGTGCTCGCCGCCGTCTGGTGTTGTCAACATGGTCGACAACCAAGAGGAATCGAGGAGATATTTGACGTGGAGAGGTGACGAGAGGGACCCACCGGGGTCATTGCATTTATAGCGAGGTGCCTCGTTATTACAAGCCAAAACAATACTTCCTCCTAATTGTTTGACAACTAGGTTCCACGCCATTGTCAATGTAGTCAATAAACGAAAATTACACAATGGCGGATAACACGAGGACCCGACAGCTCGCCCGATTGTTTTTCAGCCAGAGACGGAGCTCAAGCTGCTTGTTTGTCTTGGGGCTGTGACCCGTCTAGCCCACGCTTACGCTTTTATTAAGCACATGACGAGCCCAGTTGATATTTTTTTTCTTTCTAAAATTGGCTAGCCCTGTTCTTTTTTTAGAGAATACCAAAACCGAGGCCTACTTGCTTTTCTCAGCCCTGCTGGGCTGTAAATCTTTCAAGACAATGTGGGATAAGAAATGGGCTTCCCCAGAAAACGGGCTATAAGTTGTAAGAAATGGGCTGTAAATTTTTAAACCAAAGCCAACCGGCAATTGCATTAGAATATCATTTTTTTTCAGGATTTCTCTACTCTCTACTCTTATAAAAACCAAAGCCAACTGGCAATTACATTAAAATATCATCTTTTCACCCACAAGATAAACTACTCATACAAATGCATCTTCATGTTCCGTTCAACGAACGGGCTTCTTGCTAGTTAAGATTCTAAATTTCATTCTTTTTTTTGTGGAGAATTGTTTTTTGAATTTTATTTTGATATAATTTTTTTAAAACTATTTTTAACGTGACTCAAAATTTCGTGATTAAAAGAGTTCGGACCCCACCGAAATATGCAAAATTTCGTTGAATTTTTTAGCAGTGCCCAGAATATATGGACTGTAATGCTAATAAAAAGAATATGAGCTTCAAATATCCTTAGGAATTAGCAAATGGGTTGTAAATTATTGAAAATAATGGCTAATGGGATGTATGCTGTTTTCCATAGATTTGGAGGCTGACTTCTGGGCCTACTAGGTTGACGATGACGCTGTCCTAATTTTTTTTTGACACGTACGCAAGGCTTTGTCAACTTAGTCAACACACAGCAGTGACTGTTGGATGTCCATCCAACGGCCGCCGTGCTTCTTCAATCTCTGATCTTCCTGCTCCAGCCGCCCAAACCAGCGCCGGCAGGACTGCCTGCTCCATCCTCCCGTGGCTGGCTGTGTTGCCGCCAGGCCATCCCTCTAACCACCCACACATCATGTTATTTTCCGGCGACGTCAGCCTCACCCCGCAGCCGACCAGTCAGCGCTTGTTCTCCCCTTAGCGTGGGCATCCGCTGTGGTGGCTTCGCCGGCTCTGGGTGGTTCTCTTCCTGGGCCCCGCCCTCGTCCACCGTGTTTGTTCTCTCGGTGCGGCGAGGTCAACATGGTCAACAAACAACAGCCATCGGAAGAGGCTGACAGTAGGGGCCCACACAGGAAAATGCCTCCTTATTACGTGCAAAATAATGATTCCTCCACCTGATAGCTGGGACCCACGGAAGGGTCTCGTATTCATGAAAAACGTTCCCCCCGCTTTCAGCTCGGACCCACCGGAAATGCCTCCTTATTACGCACAAAAAAAATGAATACTCCCCCTGCTAGCTAGGACTCACCTTGGTGGGAGGCTGACTTGTGGGCCTACTAAGTTTACGGGGACGGAGGGCTTTGTCAACTTAGTCAATATGAACGACTCTAGCTCGAGTGACCGTACGATGTCCATCCAACGGCCGTAGTGCTTCTTGAACCTTTGGTCTTCGTGCTCCAGCTGCCCAAAGCAACGCCGGGCGTGCCGCGTGCTCCTGCCTCCCGTGGCCGGCTATGATGCCGCGGAGGCCTCACCGCCCCTACTACTCCCACCGCTAGCCAGGCCATCCCTCTACTCACCCACACCCCCTGTTATTCTGCGGCGGCGGCAGCCTCACCCTCGTATTCCTCTTCACGTGGGCATCCACTGCTGCGTCTTCCCCGGCTCCGCGTCGTCCCCTTCCTAGGCCTCGCCGTCGTCAACCACCGTGGTGCTCTCGAAGCGGCATGGTCAATGTGGTCCACAACCGACTTCCATCGGAAGAGTACTATGCATGGAGAGGCTGACAGCTGGGTCCACGGCGGCCGCAAGGAAGTGCCTCCTTATTATGCGCAAAACAATTATTCCTCCACCTGACAGCGGGGACCCACTGGATAGGCCACCGTATTTCGCGTAAAAAACATTTCCCCCTGACTGCTGGGACCCACCGGCTACATCTTCGCACGCAAGAAATCGTCGAAAAACGATTCGCCTCGATTGCTGGGACCCACCAGCTACATCTTCGCATGCAAGGAAGTGCACGGCGGTCGGGACCCACCTGGTCGAAGCGTGCGTGGCGTTGTCATTCGGTGTGACGTGTATGTACATCTTGGTCGATGTAGAAGCGCGCACATGTCGTAGATGTAGAGCGGCGCGCATGTGTCGTAGTAGAGGCGCGCGACGTAGCATGTACACGCGTCGTCTGTTGGCGAGTGTGCAAGAAAGAAAATACGGCCACATACGTACATACGGGCAGGGTCTGTAACACCTATCGCGCATACGTACATGGCTGGGTCGGAACGGAGAAACAACATCGTCGTCGTGTTCATGGGGAGCCAACCGGCTGGGTCGGAACGGAATGCGTGGTTGTGTTCATCGGGAGGGCTTGGACGGAGCAGGCGATGGAAACGAGGCTGGCGTCGCGCTGCGGAGAAGCGGACCTCCTGATCGAAATGGGGTCATGTTGATCGGGAGGGTGTGGCGTCCGCAAAGCGGAGAAGCAGACCTCCCTGATCGAAACAGGGTCTGTTGATCGGGTGGGGTGTGGCGTGCCGCAAAAGCGGACAAAACGGACCTCCTATGATCAAAGCGGGGTCATGTTGATCGGGAGGGTGTGGCGCCTTTGCAAAGCAGATTTAAAGCGGACTTGTGTTGGAGCGCTACGGTCGAAATGGGGAGGAGGGGTGTGGCGTACTGCAAAACGGGACTCCACAAGATACTATTCATCTCCACCGTCGACCTCCTCCAGCCTCCACGGGCTACTGTTCAACCACCCCTCCACGGGCACCCCTCCACCGTCTACTGTTCATCCAGCCCTCCACACCACGGGGTCCTGTTGAACCACCCCTCCACGGCCACCCCTCCATCGTCTACTGTTCATCCACCCCTCCACACCACGGGTTCCCGTTCATCCAGAGGCAACGCCACCGCTCACTATTCATCCAAACCCCCATAGCGCTCCTTTGTTCATCCAGAGGCAGCATCGATCGGCTTCAGTTAGCAGCAGTAGTGAAGGAATCGCTCCATCGGGTTCAGTTAACAGCCATCGATTGATCACTCGGGTTCAGTAACGCGTAGCCTATAGTGCAATCGCTTGGGTTCAGTTAGAGCCCAACGCCTCGCTCGGCTTCAGTTAGAGCCAACACCTCGCACACACGCGCGTACGTACGAGAGAAACGCGCATCGCTCCGCCACCGACCTCCCACCGTAATCGGCAACTCCCCAAAATTTTCCTCCCCTCGCTTCTACCACGGTTTTTACATCATGGGCGGCCCAAAGAATGTCATGCAGCTGCGTCTCCGCCCGCCGGGACAAACAGCCCATTACATCATGATTTTTGTCATAGAAGTAGGAGCCCACCACATCTATGATGATACTGGGTTTTGTCACGATTATCGTCATAGAAGTGTCATATGTATGATGAAGAAAAATTCGTTCGCCCAAAATGTCACGGATGTGTCTTTTTTTGTAGTGTGTTACGGCGAGATCTTACCAAGTTGAATGATATAGCCACCCTGTTTACTAATAATGAGAAGTCTTGCTATTTATATATCCTTAAGATATTTCCATTCTCATTAAAGGGTGATGCTAAGACTCGGTATAATTCTCTTGCTTCTGGGTTGTGTGCGTAGTCCCCAGGATATGATTTATTACTTCTCTACTAAATATTTCCCTGCTCATAAGAAACAAGCTGCCTTGCGGAAATATATAATTTTGTGCAAATTAAAGAAGAGAGTCCCACAAGCTTGGGGAGGCTTCTCCGATTATAATGCTTTGCTGATCATCCTCTTAAGAAAAATGAAATACTTGATATCTTTTATAATGGACTAACCGATGCTTCCAAGGACTACTTGGATAGTTGTGTTGGTTGTGTTTTCAGGGAAAGAACAGTCGACGAAGCTGAAATACTATTGAATAATATGTTGACTAATGAAAATAATTGGACTCTCCCCGAGCAGTTCCTAAAGTAATTCCTGAACTAGTTGAGCCAACTCTTGAGCCTATTCCTAAACCCACTCCGAAGAAGAGAGGTGTTTTATTTCTCAGTCCTGAAGATATGCAAGAGGCAAAGAAATCAATAAAAGAAAAAGATATTAAAGCTAAAGATGTTAAGAATTTACCACCTATTGAAGAAATATATGGTCTTAATTTACCGCCTAAAGAACCACATTGTCTTGATAACCCGACACAGGTACTAAAGGTAAAATCTCTCTATAGATATGATAAAGTTGAAATACCCTCTACTAAATTTCATAGCCCTTGCTTCGATGAATTTGATGACTTTATGGCTAGGCAAGAAAATTTTAATGCTTATGTTGGTAGAGAGTTAAAGAATAATGCTTTCGACATAGGACGCATAGGTGATAATTTGGCTAGGGTTAAAGATGAACTTCACCGCGTTAGCGAATATGCTTCTATGGTTGCTACTCAAGCTGAGTAAGTACTTAAAGATCAAAATGGTTTGCTTGAGGAATTGAATAATAAAAATGACTTTGCTGTTAGAGTTGCTACTAGAACTGGTAGAATGACTCAGGAACCTTTGTATCCTGAAGGCCACCCTAAGAGAATTGATAAAGATTCTCAGAGAAATAATGTAGATGCACCTAGTCCTTCTAAAAAGAAGAAAAAGAAAAATTGTAGGACTTTGCATGCTTCTAGTAAACCTGTTGTAAACACACCTGAGAATCCCAATGATATTTCTATTTCTGATGCTGAAACACAATCTGGTGATGAACATGAACCTAGTGATAATGTTAATGATAATGTTCATGTTGATGCTCAACCTAGCAATAATAATGATGTAGAGATTGAACCTGGTGTTGATCTTGATAACCCACAATCAAAGAATCAACGTTATGATAAGAGAGACTTTGTTGCTAGGAAGCACGGTAAAGAAAGAGAACCATGGGTTCAAAAACCCATGCCTTTTCCTCCTAAGCCATCCAAGAAAAAGGATGATGAGGATTTTGAGCGCTTTGCTGAAATGATTAGACATATCTTCTTATGTATGCGCTTAACTGATATGCTTAAAGTAAATCCTTATGCTAAATACATGAAGGATATCATTACAAATAAAAGAAAGATACCGGAAGCTGAAATTTCCACCATGCTTGCATTATACTTTTAAGGGTGGAATACCTAAGAAACTTGGAGATCCAGGGGTACCAACTATACCATGCTCTATTGAAAGAAACTATGTTAAAACTGCTTTATGTGATCTTGGAGCCGGTGTTAGTGTTATGCCTCTCTCTTTATATCGTAGACTTGAATTGAATAAGTTGACACCTACTGAAATATCTTTGCAAACGGCTGATAAATCAACCACTATACCTGTCAGTATTTGTGAGGATGTGCCTGTTGTGGTTGCAAATGTCACTATCTTAACGGACTTTGTTATTCTTGATATTCCCGAGGACGATAGTATGTAGATTATCCTTGGTAGAATCTTTTCTAATACTGCAGGGGCTGTTATTGATTGCAACAAAGGCAATGTCACTTTTCATGTTAATGGTAATGAGCATCTGATACACTTTCGAGGAAACAATCTCAAGTTCATAGTATCAATTCTATTGAAAAAGTTCCAACTATCATTTTTGGGGGTTTTCAATTTCCTCTCCCTAGTGTCAAGAAAAAGTATGATATTCTTATTGTTGGGGATTTTCATATCCCCGTTGAGGTAACTTAGTGTTATTCGAAATTTCTTCGGTTCCGTGTTATTCAGAATGAGCTTGTTAACAAGACTTGATCAACCTTGTTAGTGGATTCATTTTGATGATCACGAGATGGATGAAACTAGAAGGCACAACCTACATACCCTCTTTTTACTTTCTGTTATTTAGAATAAATAAAGCAAAAATAGTATTATCCGTCTATTTTACGAATTATCCGTGCATTAAAAATAGTCGAAAATAAAAGTGCTCCAAATGCCCTGCAAATGTAGTATGATTTTTTGAAATATTTGAGGATTTTAGGCACTGAAAACACTACAGAAGGGGCAAGCACCAGGACACGAGAGAGGAGGGCGCGCCCCCTTAGGGCGCGCCCCCTGTCTCGTGGGCCACTAGTGGCTCCCCTCCACTTATGCCAGCACCCACACACTTCATCTTCTACCCAAAAAAATCCCCATCCAGCTCAAGCACGAGTTCTAGCTCGTTTTGCTGCGATTTTCGATCTATTAGATCAAAGCTCCATTCACAAACTGCTTTGGGAGATTGTTGCTTGGTATGTGACTCCTCCATTGGTCCAAATAGTTTTTATTCTAGTTCTTTATTCATTGCAAATTTTTGCTGCATAGGTGACCATGTTCTTGAGCTTGCATGTTAAATGTTTGTGGTCCCAAGCAATTCCAATGCATGATATAGGCTCTAGACACTTGTAGGAGTAGTTGCTATCAATCTTGTTTAGTTTTATTCACTTTTATTTTGAAGTTACTAAAATTTCAGAAATTTTCAGAAAAAGAAATATGCTTAGAAGAATGTACCAAGGAGGTTCCTCGGCAAAGAAAGGGCCAAGGATTGCTATACGTGAACAAGATGTTAATTTGCCAAGGGACGCAAATGTACGGGCTTGTGAGTGGGCATCCGATGATTTTATGGTCGAAGCAGGCTTCAAGGATGAATTTGACGCGTATGTGCGTAATGCCGAGCTGGAGGACTTCTTACAAGATAAGTGTCGTCAATATTATCAATTGACTGATTCCTTTGTGTGGAGGTTCGAATATATTTCTGCACGTAATTCTCTTAGTGTCATGTTTGATATTTATGATACATCTTATACTATGGATTTAGAGGATTTCTGGCTGCTTGCAAACTCCTTGATGGGGTAATATTAATGATCCTCCCAAATCTGAATTTAGAGATTTTCTTGCTAGTATTACTGTGGGAGAATCTAGGGACGTAACACAAGCTACCATAGGGAGCATTCATTTTCCTGCTATACATTACTTTGCTCTCTTTATTTGTAGATGCATTAACGGTAAGGACGAGGTATGTCACATGTGTGCCCCTAATCTTAGTGTCCTCAAGAGTGTTGTGTCAGGTTATAAAGGTTATAACTTGGGGGCAATAGTTGTATGTAGGTTGCAGAATAATAGTAGAAGGGGAGATTTCTTTGGAGGAATTTATGCAACCCGTGTGGCTAATTTTCTTAATATAGCTCCACAAGAGGGGGATATGATTGTACCTCCTGTTTATTTGGATAAAAAGCTATGTTTGATCATCATTTTCTTGAGAGGAATGAATAATTCCTCCATTATCGACTAATCTATGACAGATGCAACATCGTCCCTGTTACTCTTCCTGCTCCCTACCTTTTTGATTATCAGGCAAAAGGAAGATATGTTGTCACCAGGGAAGAAGCAACTGAATATGAGAGGGGAATGGAGGCAGCTCGCCAACACACTGCTGCTCAGGAGGCGGTCGCCTCTGCATCTCAGTACTATCCCAGTTTCACTTATGGATATCAGCCAGGCGGTCATTGGTATTAGACCAACTTAGGCCAAAAGCCTAAGCTTGGGGGAGTACGTATTTCTCACCGACTTTACATTCATGTTCACACACTAGTCGTCAGTGCTCATACTCTTTCATTGTATTATCCATGTTAGTTTAAATTCCTTTTTCTAGCTTTCTTCTTGTGTGTTTGATAAACTTAAGAAAAAACCAAAAAAAAAAGATTTCTCATTCTTCTTTTACTTGTTGGGAGCTTTCCCGTGTAAATAGTTTTATTTTCTTCTTTCCTTTGGGGGGTCGAGAAGACCATATTGGAAATGCTTAGTGGCTCTTATATGCATGATTGTTTATTTAACCTAGAGCCCATATTACTTGTCTTCTCTCTTGAGTTGAATGCTTGCAGATTCCAGCTTAGTCCAATGCATGTGCACTCTTATTATTATACACATCGTTTGGTCGTGCGAGTGAAAGGCAATAATGACGATATATGATGGACTTATTGGGATGAAAAAAGTTGGTATGAACTCGACCTCTCTTGTTTTTGTAAATATGATGATTCATCGTTCCTGATCAGCTATTATGAAGTAAACATATTTGCAATGACATTTAGAGATTATAGTTACTTGTGACATGCTTGATTAGCTATGAGTTATAATGGTTTACCTTGCGTGCCAACATGCTATTAGAATAATTATGATGTGATATGATGGGATGGTATCCTCCTTTGAATGAATTGAGTGACTCGACTTGGCACATGTTCACGCATGTAGTTGAATCAAATCAACATAGCCTTCACGATATTTATGTTCAAGGTGGATTATATCCTACTCATGCTTGTATTCGGTGTGAATTAATTTTAATGCATGTTTACGACTGTTGTCGCTCTCTCAGTTGGTCGCTTCCCAGTCTTTTGCTAGCCTTCACCTGTACTAAGCGGGAATACTGCTTGTGCATCCAAACTCCTTAAACCCCAAAGTTGTTCCATATGAGTCCACTATACCTTCCTATATGCGGTATTTACCTGCCGTTCCAAGTAAATTTGTATGTGCCAAACTCTAAACCTTCAAATGAAATTCTATTTTGTATGCTCGAGCAGCTCATGTTTTCAACTAGGGCTGCCTATATCTTCCATGCTAGGTGGGTTATTCTCACGAGGAGTGGACTCCGCTCCTCATTCACGAGAAAGGGCGTGCAGGATGCCCAGTCCCATGATCCAAAAAGATCAAAGCAAATCAAAATAATTAAACAAAACTCCCCAGGGCTGTTGTATGTTGGAAGCACTCGTTGTTTCGAGCAAGCCATGGATTTATGCTTGTTGGTGGTTGGGGGAGTATAAACCTTTACCATTCTGTTTGGGAACTGCCTATAATGCATGTGTATGGAAGATACAACCATCTCTTAGTTGGTGCGTTGGCAGCGAAAGTATGCCGCTCAAAATGTTATTCAATCTCTATTTTAAAATCGAGCTCTGGCACCTCTACAAATCCCTGCTTCCCTCTACGAAGGGCCTATCTATTTACTTTTATGTTGAGTCATCATCCCTTCTTATTAAAAAGCACCATTGAGAAACACTGCTTGTCATTTGCATTCATTATTATTGGTTTATATTGGGTATGACTTGAATGGATCTCTTACCATGAATTACAATGTTTAGTCAGTCCTTGATCTTTAAAGGTGCTCTGCATTTATGTTTTTGGTCTCGAGAAAGGGCTAGCGAGATACCATTTTGTTATATCATGTTATAATTATTTTGAGAAAGTGTTGTCATCCGAGTTTTATTATTATGGCTCGCTAGCTGATTATGCTATTGATATGAGTAATTGTGAGACCTATGTGTCATTGTGAGTATGGTTAGTTCATAATATTTTTGAAACTTGAATGCTGGCTTTTCATGTTACAACAACAAGAGCAAACGAGTTTGTAAAAGTTTTTTATCACTTTCGGTTTATCAACTGAATTGCTTGAGGACAAGCAAAGGTTTAAGCTTGGGGAGTTGATCGTCTCCAACGTATCTACTTTTCCAAACACTTTTGCCCTTGTTTTGGACTCTAACTTGCATGATTTGAATGAAACAAACCCGATCGATTTGTTTTCAGCAGAAGCGCCATGATGTTGTTTTATGTGTAGAAAAGAAAAGTTCTCGGAATATCCTGGAAATCCACGGAGGCACTTTTTGGATTTAATAAGAATTTTTGGTGAAAGAATTAATGCCAGGGGGCCCACAGCCTGTCCATGAGACAGGGGGCGCCCCCCTAGGGCGCGGCCCCCTATCTCGTGGGCCCCCTGGACCTCCTCCGACCTCAACTCTAACTCCATATATTCCGTCTCGGGGAGAAAAAAAATCAAGAGAGAAAGTTCCATCGTGTTTTATGACACGGAGCCGCCGCCAAGCCCTAATCTCTCTCGGGAGGGCTGATCTGCAGTCCGTTCGGGGCTCCGGAGAGGGGGATTCGTCACCGTAGTCATCATCAACCATCCTCCATCACCAATTTCATGATGCTCACCGCCGTGTGTGAGTAATTCCATCGTAGGCTTGCTGGACGGTGATGGGTTGGATGAGATTTACCATGTAATCAAGTTAGTTTGTTAGGGTTTGATCCCTAGTATCCACTATGTTCTGAGATTGATGTTGCTATGACTTTGCTATGCTTAATGCTTGTCACTAGGGCCCGAGTGCCATAATTTCAGATCTAAACCTGTTATGTTTTCATGAATATATGTGTGTTCTTGATCCTATCCTGCAAGTCTGTAGTCACCTATTATGTGTTATGATCCGACAACCCCGAAGTGACAATAATCGGGATACTTCTCGGTGATGACCGTAGTTTGAGGAGTTCATGTATTCACTATGTGTTAATACTTTGGTCCGGTTCTCTATTAAAAGGAGGCCTTAATATCCCTTAGTTTCCACTAGGACCCTGCTTCAACAGGAGGGTAGGACAAAAGACGTCATACAAGTTCTTTTCCATAAGCACGTATGACTATTTACGGAATACATGCCTACATTGCATTGATGAATTGGAACTAGTCCTATATCACCCTATGTTATAACTATTGCATGAGGAATCGCATCCGGCATAATTATCCATCACTGATCCATTGCCTACGAGCTTTTCATATATTGTTCTTCGCTTATTTACTTTTCCGTTACATTGTTACAACTACTACAAAACCCAAAAACATTTATCTTTACTTTTGCTACCGTTACCTTTATTATCATACCACTTTTGCTACTAAACACTTTGCTGCAGATACTAAGTTATCCAGGTGTGGTTGAATTGACAACTCAACTGCTAATACTCAAGAATATTCTTTGGCTCCCCTTGTGTCGAATCAATAAATTTGGGTTGAATAATCTACCCTCGAAAGCTGTTGTGATCCCCTATACTTGTGGGTTATCAAACTGTTGCTGAAGAAGAGGAAGATGATGAAGAGCATGTACTGAGAAAGTTGAAGCCAAATATTCCAGACCACAATGATGCTCAATCTATGGCTGAGAACATGAAGCTGAGAAAGGATGCAGGCCTCAGACAGTGGAGGTTGTCTGATCCTTATGCTATCAGGAGAAGGACTGCTGTTGACTACATGTTCCATACTAAAGAACAACAGGATTTCTATGAGAATGTTGCTGGACAAGAAGCCTATAGTTTGTGACATGAGGTGGGTGGACTCGACCTACATGAAGGAAAGTGAGGAACACTATCCTGGTGTGTATGACAGTTCTAGTGCTTGTGGAGTTGCAGACTTTGTTGGGCAGAAGCTCACAAAGTGGAATGATGAGCTCATAATGCAATTCTACTCCACAGCACACTTCTATCTAGATGGCAGGATAGTATGGATGTCTGAAGGTACAAGGTACCAATCAACAATTGAAGAATGGGAAAATCTGATCATGCACCTAAGGAGAAAGAAGATGACTTGGATGTCTATGCCAAGAAGAAGATGGATCACAACTCCATGGCTCATATGTACAAGGAGATCCCAGATGCTGCAGTTGAGACACATAAGTTTGGATCTGTACATTATCTTCTGTCAAGACTGCCAACCATCAACTGGATCCTCAGGCATACTCTCTTGCCCAAGTCAGGTGACCACAACATGATCAGAGGCCATGCAATAAACTTGCTACACTTATTTGATGTGCCACAGAAGTTCAAGGTCGTGAGCCTCATAGTTGAGACTATCAAGAGGACAACAGCTGACCGGACGAGAAGTTGTGGGTATGCCCCACAGATCCAGGAGCTGATTAACTCCAAGATGGGCACAGGCACATACTTGTTGGACAAGGATCACACGCCTATCTATCCAAACTTTGAGGAAAACCAAGTGGTTATGGATGAAGATGAACCATCTTTTGTGCATGCTCAAGCAAAGGAGGAGAAGGCAAGGACAGAGAAGTCTACCAAGATGCCAACAATGGAAGAGGCATCTCAGTACTTTCTGAAGAGCAAATAAGATCAGCTAGGCTACTTGATTGCATCCACTCTAAGGATTGAGAAGGGGCTGGCCACCTTTACTCAAAACCAGGAGAGCTTGGAGAGGATCATGGAGCAGAAGTTCTATGACTTGGATGTGAAGGTAACTAAGATCCAGTCTGTTGTTGAGCAGCATCAGGATGATATGCAGGAGAGGAAGGGCAAGACAACCACTGATGCATTTGCTAGAGTGCCTAGAGCTCAGAGATCAGCTGCGGCGCTTGATGGTGAGATACTAGAGCCACTTCATACGCACTACCACAGCTCCTACAGCTCCAGTGCAACCCACTTGACACCTATACCTCCAGCTCCATCCTCATCAACTAAAGTCTTTGTCCAAGGAGCCATCTCTACACCACCACACGAAGATCAAGCACGAGAGTCGATCTAGTGCTATGCATTTTCTATGAACTTTTGGTAACTTGTTGCCAAAGGGGAAAAAATGTATAGATCACGAGCTTCGAGAGAGTGTGTTGCTTTTTGTTCTCTCTTGCTTTCTTTGGTTGAACTTTATTTGCTTGTTTGAAATACTTTATGTCTATGTGATACCCGGATGATCATGTGTTTGATCATATGCTACATTTATGCTTGTCGGATGACATTATCCCATTTATCTCTATATGATCATTCACTTTGCTTGGTGATGGGTGCATGTATTCAATCATTATCATTTTGAGCGCTCCACCAAGATGTATGTGACATGGAAGAGTAACCCATGAGCCTAACTCTTTGTGCATTTACAGTCCAAAGCAAATCTTAAACTCTGCACAAATTTAGGGGGAGCCCTTGCTTATCACATACCTCTCAAAGCGACAATGTCTTTCACTCTTATTATCATTTGTCGAAGCTTTGATCTATATGTTGTCATCAATTACCAAAAAGGGGGAGATTGAAAGTGCAACTATCCCTAGGTGGTTTTGGTAATTCCTAACAACATATAGCTCATTGAGCTAACATCATTCCAAGATGAACATTTCAGGAAAAGCTCAATGAATGGCATGGCATGGATGAGAAAAGTGGATCCCTCAAAATGCTAAGGACAAAAGGATTGGCTCAAGCTCAAAAGCTCAAAACTCTACATTTTATATTTTAGTGATCCAAGATTACATTGAGTCTATAGGAAAAGCCCATACTATCAAGGAGGGATGAGGTGTTGCTTAATGAGTTTCTTGCTCCACAGTGCTTAGTGATATGCTCCAAAACCCTCAAATACATTCTCACATCCACATATGACCTAAACCAAAAGTCAAACTGGGCCCTACCGATTCTTTCTACCCGGCGCCACCGAGTTCAGATGTCATAGCCACTGCCACAAACCCTAGGCAAATCGGTCTCACCGATAGGGATCTCGGTCTCACCGAGATGGGACTGTAATCTCTCTGTTTCCCTTCGAAACGTTTCGGTACCACCGAGATGAGCGATCAGTCCCACCGAGATTGCAATGTAAACTCCCTGTTTTCTTTTTGTAACATTTTGGTCCCACCGAAATGAGCGAATCGGTCCCACTGAGTTTACCTGACCAACTCTCTGGTTAGCTTATTACCAAAATCGGTCTCACCGAGTTTGTGTAATTGGTCTCACCGAGATTACGTTATGCCCTAACCCTAACCATGTCGGTCCTACCGAGTTGCATGTCGGTCCCACCGAAAATCCAAACAGTCACTAGATTTGCTAAATCGGTCCGACCGAGTTTACCAATTCGGTCCCACCGAGTTTGGCAAGTTGTGTGTAATGGTTAGATTTTGTGTGGAGGCTATATATACCCCTCTACCTCCTCTTCATTCGTGGAGAGAGCCATCAGAACGAACCTACACTTCCAACTTGCTGTTTCTGAGAGAGAACCACCTACTCATGTGTTGAGACCAAGATATTCCATTCCTACCATATGAATCTTGATATCTAGCCTTCCCCAGGTTGCTTTCCACTCAAATCTTCTTTCCACCAAATCCAAATCATGTGAGAGAGAGTTCAGTGTTGGGGAGACTATCATTTGAAGCACAAGGGCAAGGAGTTCATTATCAACACACCATTTGTTACTTCTTGGAGAGTGGTGTCCCCTAGATTGGCTAGGTGTTACTTGGGAGCCTCCGACAAGATTGTGGAGTTGAACCAAGGAGTTTGTAAGGGCAAGGAGATCGCCTACTTCGTGAAGATCTACCGCTAGTGAGGCAAGTCCTTCGTGGGCGACGCCCATGGTGGGATAGACAAGGTTGCTTCTTCATAGACCCTTCGTGGGTGGAGCCCTCCGTGGACTCGCGCAACTGTTACCTTCGTGGGTTGAAGTCTCCATCAACGTGGATGTACGATAACACCACCTATCGGAACCACGACAAAAACATCCGTGTCTACAATTGCGTTTGAATCCTCCAAACCCTTCCCTTTACATTCTTGCAAGTTGCATGCTTTACTTTCCGCTGCTCATATACTCTTTGCATGCTTGCTTGAATTGTGTTAAGATTGCTTGACTTGTGCTAAGATAGCTAAAATCTGCCAAAGACTAAAATTAGGAAAATGACAAGTTTTATTTGGTCAAGTAGTCTAATCACCCCCCCCCCTCTAGACGTACTTTCGATCCTACAGAACACTTTTTTAAAACTTAACTATTTAGAAGACAAACATTTTGTGAGAATATAATTTAAAAAAATTAAAACATGTGTTGAATTTGTGCAGAATTTTTGGAAATGAGAACAATTTTTTCTATTCTTAAAAGGCAAATATTTTTCGAGTTTGTGAAGAATATTTGAAACACCAGACTTCTAAAATTTGGAACAATATTTGAAATACAATTTTTTAAACACGACAATTTTTTAAATTCAGTAATATTTTTAAACTATCCAAAAAGTCGAAGGGGTTTTCTAGAAAAAAATTAAAAAAATCCAAAGAGAACCCTAAAAAGGACGAAACCAATAAAAGAAAAAAAATCTATTTTTTAGGGATCCCACACTTTATTAATTAGAAACAACGTTCATAGGGATACAAATGGGGTCATGAGGGGAAGAATCCACAAATGGCGACCCTGCGGAAGTGAGACAGAAAATTTAACAAGACTGTGTGCCTCTAGATTCGAAGCACGACCTTCAAACACAAAATCACAACTAGAAAAATACCCTCTTATATTATTTATCTCCTTTATGACCGTGATATGGGGGCCTCCTATCCCTTTTTTTATGTCATTCACGGTTGGCTTGCAGTTACATGCAATCACCAAGTGATCCAAAGATAGATCAGCCGCAAGTGCCAAGGCATCACGACAAGCAATGGACTCTAAAGTTGTAGCATTTGTAACCCCATGTAGAACAATTGCTGAGGACCCGAGGTACTGACCATGATCATCCCTGCACACTGCCGCCACAGCTCTAACACGCCCATCATGAGACAGGCCCCCATCTACATGGATTTTAACATGTCCGCTTGGAGGTGCTTTCCAAGAGCTTCGCCTCATTATCGCGTGTGTGCGTCCAGCCGGAGTGGGAGTGCTAACAATCATATTCACGCCATCCAACTCAGAAATGAAGCTTTCTATGAAGCGGTGAGTCAACATTGGGCTTTGAATATTGACTCGTGTATTGCTTTTCTACGCGCTGTCCATATTGCCCAAAGAGTGACGACCATCTTCACAAACTCCCTATGTGATAATGCATCCATCATGTTAAAGAGCCAGCGTTTTGCATTGGGTTCTTGAGACTCAACAATAAGATCAGTTAATTCCTCATCACCTAAGGCCCACACACACCTTGACACCGTGCAATCAATCAACGAGTGCCTCCATGAATCAGCAGCTCCACATAGTTGGCAAGAATCTGTGTCACACATGTTTCTATGGTGGCACACGTCCTCTGACGGCAAAGAATGTCTTGCTAGCCTCCAAAGAAAAGTTATAATTTTGCCTCGAACTTTGGTGTTCCACAAAGATGACCATCACTTCTCCTCGGCCGCGCTATTGGAAGAAGCTCCTCTTTGATCGAGCAAGTTATCTCTCATATTTCTCAAATTCACCAACATTCGGTATGCCGACCAGACAGAAAATGCACCTTTCTTTTCAAATTGCCATGACTAGAAGTCAGTCATTGGTGTCGTGCAAAGAGGTATATTCTTTATAACTTGAACATCAGATGGAAGAAAAAATTGGTACAACTTATCATCTCTCCAAGCTGCTGAGGTGTTGTCAATCAATTCGCTGACCAAAATAGGGGGGTCGCTAGCCAGGCAAACTAGTGGCCTCATCGACGAGTCTCTTGGTATCCAACTGTCTTCCCAAATACGAGTGTTTGCACCATCCCCAATGCGCCTTATAATGCCTTGCGAGAGTACATCTCTACCTTCTAGGATTGACCTCCATACCTGAGACGGGTGTGATCCCAATTCGGCCGTCAGAATGTCATTGTTTGGGTAGTAGAAAGATTTCAGCAACCGCGCGCAAAGTGAATCAGGCACTGTGAGCAGGCGCCACGATTGATGGACCAATAAGGCTAAATTGAAGAGCTTGATGTCCCTAAATCCCAATCCGTCGCACTTCTTTGGCTGAGTCATAACTCTCCAGGAAACACAGTGTGGTTTTCTTTGACCCTCTTTCCTGCCCCAGAAGAACTGGCGAATGAGCTTATTCAGCTTTTCACATAAACCTCGTGGCAATTTAAAGCATGACATCGAGAAAACTGGGATGGCCTGTGCTACTGATTTAATAAGAATTTGTTTGCCTGTTGCAGAGATAATTTTCTCAATCTAACCTTTCACCTTAGACCATAACATGTCTTTCAGATACTTAAAAACACCCATCCTAGAAGAACCAATATCAGAGGGCATACCCAAATATTTCTCATTAAGAGTTTCAATATGGACGTTGAGAACCCCCTTTACTTCTTGTCGGACATTGTCCGGTGTTCCCTTGCTGAAATAAACATAGGACTTGTTCGTATTGATCCTTTGCCCAAAAGCTTGACGATAGGAATCCAACAGGTTTGACACTTCCATTGCCCCTGAACCGTTTGCCTTGAAAAACAGCAAGCTATCGTCAGTAAATAACAAATGGTTAACTCGTGGTGCTGAAGGAGCCACTTGAATCCCACTCAAATGCAACGAATGGTCTCTTTTGAGGAGGCCTGAAAGGCCCTCTTCTGCTAACAAGAAAAGGTAGGGTGATATTGGGTCTCCCTGCCGAATACCTCTCGAAGGTTTGAAATCGTCAAGTTTCTTGCCATTGAAGAGAACTGAGTATGATACCGATTTAATCATATGCATGACAATTTAAACCCATCTCTCAGAAAAGCCAAGCTTGAGCATTACTGCCTCCATATATGTCCATTCTACCTTGTCATACACCTTCATCATGTCTAGCTTCAGGGCACAATGGCGATGTTTCAGGGCTTTATTTCTTTTCATAAAGTGCAAGCACTCATAAGCAACAATGATGTTATCAGCAATATGCCTCCCTGGGACAAAGGCAAACTGCTCTGTAGAAATAATTTCTGGAAGTATCTCTTTCAACCGGTTAGCAATGACTTTAGAAGCAATCTTATATAAATCATTGCATAGGCTGATTGGACGGAATTGGGTTAGCGAGGAGGGATTCTTTACCTTTGGGATTAAAACCAGATAAGTATTATTGATGCACTATGTGCTCTCCTCACCTTCCGCAATGCGCAGTACCGCTTTAGTTACCTCATCACCACAAATATCCTAGTGTTTCTGAAAGAAGTGCGCTGGGTAGCCATCCGGGCCCGGAGCTTTCATATAGATACATTTGAAATAGGGGTGTTTTTACTTTACCAGTAGTGTATGTAGCGTTAAGAGAGATGTTCATAGCTGTCGTCACCTTAGTCGGTACCGCGTCGAAAATATCCTGCATATTTGTAACTCCCTCTGAAGTTTAGAGGTCCTTATAAAACATCGTTGCCATGTCCTCAAGCTCATTTATGTTGCTGATCACGTCACCATTAGCATTCAACAAAGATTTTATGAGGTTCTTCCTTCTCCTCGGCTCATAGTGGCTCTTAAGTGGAAGTAACGAGTGTTTTTATCTCCACAACTTAGCCATTCTACACGCGAACATTGCTTTCATAATATTTCTTCACGGTGGTATAACTCCACCAGCCGCTCTATAATTTTGACTTCTTGATGTGACGGACCAGCCCGGCCAGGATCGGTTAAAAGGCCGGTAGCAGTTCTTTTGTTAAATGGGCTACCCATCTCATTCGTTGGGTCGCTTGCGCTGCCTGTTCGATGGAACTGTTTTCTTTTTCTTCTTTTGAGATCCATTTTTTGGAATTCACAATTTTGTTCACGTTTTCAAAATTATGTAAGTTTCGGTTTCAACATGTATTTCACAAATTCAATTTTTTAATGTTTTCTAAAAAAGTTTGGGAATTTCAGAAAATGTTCGCATTTTTAGAAATGTCTCCAGAATTTCCAAAATGTTGACATAAAATCAGAAAAAATTCTATTTCCGTAAGAATTGCTAGGCTGCGGGCTGCGCTGAACAAAAGAAAGGCCGCTGTGTTTAGGTGGCTGAGCTGTGCTTCAGCCCACGTAGAAAAATCTTTAAAAAGGGCGGTTTGCTGGCTATGGACTGTGTTGTGCTTCCACCTATACATACATGCTGGTCCAAAAAAACATATACACACATGTCCACAAGTTCAAAAAAAGTTCGTATTTTCAAAAATGTTCAGGGATTTCAAAAAATCTTTGCATTTTCAATTTTTTGTTTGTTGATTTCAGCAAATGTTTTTGTTTCAAAAATAGTTCTCAGATTGAGAAAATGTCTGCATTTTCAGGAAAATGTTCATGTTGTTCAGAATTTCAAAATTGTTCACAGGGTCAACAATTATTCAGAAATTTAAAAAATAGTTGAGTTTTAAAATTTTATTCATGATTTAGAAAATATTCATGTTTTATAAAAATAATCATTTTCACAAAAAAGCACATTCAAAATTTTCAAGAAATGTTCAACTCTGCCGCTGCTTACTTTTCTTAAAAACTTCGCGCTGCTCACTTGGTTACAAAAGTTCATGGTTTCAGTGGCTAGGTGCGCGAGGTCAGGAGTTCCAATCCCTCTTCATCCGTACGCATTTTGCGATTTTTTTTGCGCGTACAGTGCCAGAAAATGGGTCGAACAACAAGGTTACGTATGTGTGCATCGAGAGTCTATGAGCCGCAAAATGCGGCAGGCAAGATCTCCCAATGCGTGTTTCTGAGGCTATGTATGTTGCGTTCATGAGTCTATTTGCCAAAAAATGCGGCAGATAGAAGTTCCCCGTGCGTGTTTGGTCGAAAAGTGTCAACCTACGCGGTAAATAGGAGACGTCGTTATTCTAGACTTGCTGAAAATGCTGTGATGAAGAAAAGTAGGGCCGCTCTGTTCAATGGGCTTTACTAGGCCGTAGGCTGAGCTGCGCTTCAACCTATACATACATGTTGGTCTAAAATATATATACACGCGTGCAAAAGTTCAAAAAAGGTACATATTCTTGGAACATTAGCACATAGGTCCCACTACTCACTTATCCATGTTCTCATGATTAGATATTACAATTGCAGTTTCATATGAGTATATGACCCTACTATATTCGTCGTGCAAAATACCAAACTATCATATAATTTAGTAGCCAAGAGGCACCATATGGTGGACACGATTCAGTGACATTCTCTTTGATTAATGCATGATGGCAATGATTACGTGTCCGTCCCAGATCCGCAGTAAGTCACGGATCCGTGGTAAGCAGTGACATTAGGTACAAAAGTCAAGCATTAGGCATTTTTCATGATGGTTTCAGCCATCGTAATGGGGATTTGCGTTGCAGTATCTGAGTTTTCTTGTAGTCGTGAGTGCATATCCTGGTATTTCCCCCACGCTGATAGGTAGGGACCAAGCTAGGAAATATGTGCAAGGGGACTAATAGAAGAGGTAAAAAAGGTTGGAGGGTGCAAACATATAAGCTGAGAACATTTTGAGCTAACAATATAGGGGTGTTTCCAAAAGAATAAAAAATGAGACCAGCTAGGCCACGATCAACTGAATTTCATTTTTGGGCCAGTCACACTTTTTAACATCTTGTAGCCCCACGTATTCCACTCGGGCTCGTACCTTCCCTTCACCAGCAAGAGGATGTGACGCCTGAGCACACACACGCATACGACACACCACATAAAGCATGCACAATCACCCACATGCCACGCAAAAAAGCCCACATGCACAATACACAGAGAAACATCACATGCATGGCATACCCAACATCGACTATTTCTGTCATGCAGATCGAGCAGAATTAAAACTAAAAATACAAAAAAAACATTATTTAAGGAAAAATGAATTATAAGGGTATTTATATTACCTAAAATATGAAAGAAAATGAAAAAAGGGGCGACAATGTCTTGGGCATTTGAATTATTATTTTTGCTTCAATAAAATCATTCTTCACCATTTAATCTAGATCCAAAGGCCTGGTTGGCTTCTTTCTCCACCCTTCTTCTTCCCCTCTATATTAAAATTGAAATAAAGACTAAAATCCAAACAATGAACTTTTCTAAATAATAATGAATTAGTGGCATTGGTTACCCTTAAACAAGAAAGAAACTGGCAAAAACTTAAAACAAAAACTTGCACACAATTTACATGGGACTTAAACATTTTTATAATTTGCAATAATAACCCTATTATACACCTAAAGAATAGATGAACAAAAAACTAAGAACTTTAAGAATGGTGATGATAGGAACAAATTAGTGGCAATTGCATTCCCTTTAAGAAGAAAGACGGAATGAAAACAAATAATGACAAAAATTGCACATAATTTACAGAAAGAATGTGTTTTTTTAAGATATGCAAGAATAAGAATGTAATAGTGAAATTTTCGCAGAAAAGAATCTTTGGAACCAATAACTCTAAGAATGGTGTTGATAGGAATGAATTAGGGACAATTGCATTACTCTTTAAGCAGAAAGAGAATAAACAATGACACAATTTGCACACAATGTACACAAAAAATAAGCCTTTTTATAATATGTAAAAATAAGAATGTAATAGTGAAACTTTCATAAAAAAGATTTTTTTTGAAACAAGTAATGAATTAGTAGCATTGCATTACCCTTCAAAAAGAAAGAAAATAAAATGAAAATAAAATAAAAAACAAAATAATGAAGTTTACCTAAGAAATGAATTGCTGGTACTGGGATTACCCTTTAAGAATAAAGAAAATAAAAACAAATAATGTAAAAAATTCACACAATTTGCACAAAAATGCTCTTTTATAATATGCAAAAAATAAGCATATTCTAGTGAAAGTTTTGCAAACAATAGGTTTTCTTAGAAGGAACGAATCAGTGGGATTGCTATTACCCTTATAAAAGAGTGATTGCACAAGGACCTGTTCCAGAGTCTACATTCATTTCCGCTGCCCAACTATTGGTGAACCAAAACCAAGGGAGCACAAGCAGCATTTAGCAGGGAGAGATGGCCAAGAAGTTGCTTGCCTTAAAAAAGGAAAGAGACAAAGACTTAGAAGACAAGAAAATTGCTATACTTGCAGCAAGGAGAGAAGAACATGAAAATAAGGAACAAGAAGCTTCCAGGAAGAGACATAAGCAAGAGGAGAAGAAGCCAGTAGAGGCAGGGAGGAAGAGTCAGGCAGTTGCTCAGAACAGAGAGTAGAGGAAAGAAGAAGAAGCAATAAAAAAGCAGGCTTAAGCAGAGACAAGGCAGATTATTTTGGAGGTTAAGAGAACTGTAGTTGCTGAGTACAAAGCAAGGAAACCGGCTGAGAAGAAGGCTAAAAAATAACAAGAAGCTGCCAAGAAGCTATCAGAGAAAGAAGTTGCTGCAACAAAAAAAACAGATAAGAAAGCAGAGAAAGAGGGTGCTGCGGCACAAAGAAAGGAGGAGCTTAGGCTGCTATCTATTGCAATGGGTAAAAGACATGTTTATTCACAACAACAATAAGATGATGAGGCAAGGCAACATAAGAAGGCCAGCAGAACATCCATGTTTGATATCTTTAGGTGATGTGACAGTGATGCATTAGAAGGTCAACAGAACATCCATGTAGTATCCAATGTAGTTATTTTGCTCCAATGCAGTATGTACTCAGTGGTAATGTAGGAAAATGTTGCAATTGATCCATAATGATGTAGACACATGAGTATGGATAAATTGTTGCTCATTTTGTAACCAGTACTAGAAGGTACTTAATGCCCAGTTACGATAATGCTTAATGCCCTGGTTATGACAATGCTTAATGCCTTGGTTATGACAATGCCCTGTATATATTTGTCCTCTTCAATTTGGCAGCAGATGCATTCTTATTTTCTTGGCAAATTTGACAGCCTATGCATACTCATATCTATGAACTACATTCTTCTCACCATTGCCATCTTCAATTTGGCAGCAGATGCATACTTATTTTCTTGGCAAAATGCACACCAATGTTCTAGAAGCATCATACTAATTCATTATTCCTTGTCAAATTTGTCCACTACAAATTGGCAGCACACATCAGCATATTGTGCTGAAATTCACAACATCATCTAGCTTTGCAATGTACACACACAAGCCAAATATGATCACATAAAAAGGATAACTTCATATGACATCAAGATGATCCATGAACTTTCATTTGCAGTAAAAGATTGTCACTTTCATTACATAGCGCAACAACATCACATACAAAGCAAAAGATTTTCACTTGACACTGACAACAGTACCACATACTACCAGTTCATATCCTAAACAAACTAGGCATTGCCACTGACATATCTAACAACACAAAGCACCAGTGAAATAGCTGCAAGCACTGCATCAACTCCATCACTTCTTCACCAGTAAAATAGCTACAAGTACAACAAGTACAATTACTGTTGCCATCAGTGCCTTCATCATCACCAACGTTTCATTGCCTAACCCTAGGAGTGCCTCTTCTTGTTGCTTGCTCATGCTACCTGCAAATCTTCCATGAATTCCATCTTCAATGCGTGGAAGCATAGGGCTTTCATCCACCGCATCTGCATATCTTGGACTCCTTGCTCGCATTAGCTCTTCCATCCCATCCTCTACAGCTCCTAATGAATATACGGCTTCATTGCCAACGACATACTGCTTATCCAGCAGGTAGGCAATGTATCCAACTCCCAATGCCAGAAATGGTCCTAAATATCAAAAGAAACGAATAAACACCAACAATCACCATGAAAAGTTCCACAAAAATCCACCAAAAGGAAGAACTAGGGATGCACTCCACTTACACCGACATGACACCTGTAGAAGACCCAAACGTCATGCTTCTCCGTGCTTGAGAAATAGAACTTCATGCGAGTCAGCAAGAAGGGCATCCGATGAGCGGCACCACCACCGAACGACCGTCAAGCGATGACCTGACCGAGCTTGTCGACATGGCGGAGCCAAGCAACCTCGAAGACGCGTCTAGAGGGCGGCAGAAGCAAGCTCCAACAGAGAGAGGTCGGTAGTACAAATGCGGCAGCCTCAACAAAGTGGGGAATTAGGAGTTAGGGATTCTGCTGCAACTTCTAGATTTTAGGGTGGTCGATAGAAATTACATGCGCCGGCTAATTTACAGAAATAACCCCGAGCGGGCCGACGTGAACGCCACTGACTGGTCAAACCGAGCGGCAATGGGTGGCATATGTGGTATAGTGGCCGTACAAACACGTCTTGTCGTATTTGGTGACCGTATTGGCCGTATTTCTAAGTACACTGACCAAAGCGAGCTTTCTTCATGTGTTTGGTGACTGCCTATGCATTATACTCTTTATAAAACTCATTAGTGAGGTTGTCAGGTCCTGGACTTTTGTTGCCTGGCAATCTATTAATTGCAGAGTCATTTTCTACCCAACAGAAGGGCTCATCAAGCATTTTGAGGTCAGTTTTCTCATATAATTTGTGGGGTCTAAAACTGGAAGTGATATGGAAGTATGACCAAGCAGCCATGCTTTGCCTGTTGGGTAACGCAGTAATTTCAAAAAAAATCCTACACACACGCAAGGATCACGGTGATGCATAGCAACGAGAGGGGAGAGTGTTCTCCAAGTACCCTCGTAGACCGAAAGTGGAAGCGTTAAAACAACGCGGTTGATGTAGTCATACGTCTTTACGATCCGACCGATCCAAGTACCGAACGTACGGCACCTCCGAGTTCTGCACACGTTCAGCTCGATGACGATCCCCGGACTCCGATCCAGCAGGGTGTCGGGGATGAGTTCCGTCAGCACGACGGCGTGGTGACGGTGATGATGTTCTACCGACGTAGGGCTTCGCCTAAGCACCGCTACGATATGACCGAGGTGGAATATGGTGGAGGGGGGCACCGCACACGGCTAAGGAATGATCACGAAGATCAACTTGTGTGTCATGGGGTGCCCCCTGCCCCCGTATATAAAGGGGCAAGGGGGAGGCCGGCCAGCCCTTTGGGGCGCGCCAAGGAGGGGGGAGTCTGTTGGGGAACGTAGTAATTTCAAAAAAATTCCTACGCACACGCAAGATCATGGTGATGGTATAGCAACGAGAGGGGAGAGTGTTGTCCACGTACCCTCGTAGACCGTAAGCGGAAGCGTTATGACAACGCGGTTGATGTAGTCGTACGTCTTCACGATCCGACCGATCCAAGTACCGAACGTACGGTACCTCCGAGTTCAGCACACGTTCAGCTCGATGACGATCCCCGGACTCCGATCCAGCAAAGTGTCGGGGATGAGTTCCGTCAGCACGATGGTGTGGTGACGATGATGATGTTCTACCGGCGCAGGGCTTCCCCTAAACTCCGCGACGATACGACCGAGGTGGAATATGGTGGAGGGGGGCACCGCACACGGCTAAGGAACGATCCGTAGATCAACTTGTGTGTCTATGGGGTGCCCCCTGCCCCCGTATATAAAGGAATGGAGGAGGGGGAGGGCCGGCCCTCTCTATGGCGCGCTCTAGGGGAGTCCTACTCCCACCGGGAGTAGGATTCCCCCTTTCCTAGTAGAACTAGGAACCCTTCCATGTAGTACGAGTAGGAGAGAAGGAAAGGGAAGAGAGAAGGAGAAGGAAGGAAAGGGGCGCCCCCCCTCCCTAGTCCAATTTGGACTAGACCAAGGGGAGGGGTGCGGCCACCCTTTTGGCCTTTTCTCTCCTTTCCCGTATGGCCCATTGAGGCCCAATACGAATTCCCGTAACTCTCCGGTACTCCGAAAAATACCCGAATCACTCGGAACCTTTCCGAACTCCGAATATAGTCGTCCAATATATTGATCTTTACTTCTCGACCATTTCAAGACTCCTCGTCATGTCCCCGATCTCATCCGGGACTCCGAACTCCTTCGGTACATCAAAACTCATAAACTCATAATAAAACTGTCATCGAAGCCTTAAGCGTGCGGACCCTACGGGTTCGAGAACTATGTAGACATGACCTAGAACTATTCTCGGTCAATAACCAATAGCGGGACCTGGATGCCCATATTGGCTCCTACATATTCTACGAAGATATTTATCGGTCAAACCGCATAACAACATACGTTGTTCCCTTTGTCATCGGTATGTTACTTGCCCGAGATTCGATCGTCGGTATCCAATACCTAGTTCAATCTCGTTACCGACAAGTCTCTTTACTCATTACGTAATGCATCATTCCGTAACTAACACATTAGCTACATTGCTTGCAAGGCTTATAGTGATGTGCATTACCGAGAGGGCCCAGAGATACCTCTCCGACAATTGGAGTGACAAAACCTAATCTCGAAATACGCCAACCCAACATATACCTTTGGAGACACCTTTAGTACTCCTTTATAATCACCCGATTCGTTGTGACGTTTGGTAGCACCAAAGTGTTCCTCCGATAAACGGAGTTGCATAATCTCATAGTTACAGAACATGTATAAGTCATGAAGAAAGCAATAGCAACATACTAAACGATCAAGTGCTAGGCTAACGGAATGGGTCATGTCAATCACATCATTCTCCTAATGATGTGATCTCGTTAATCAAATGACAACTCATGTCTATGGCTAGGAAACTTAACCATCTTTGATTCAACGAGCTAGTCAAGTAGAGGCATACTAGTGACACTATGTTTGTCTATGTATTCACACATGTATTATGTTTCCGGTTAATACAATTCTAGCATGAATAATAAACATTTATCATGAAATAAGGAAATAAATAATAACTTTATTATTGCCTCTAGGGCATATTTCCTTCAGAGTCGTCCTCCTAGTAGGAGTAGGACTCCCCTTTCCTAGTCCAACTAGGAAGAGGGAAGGGGGAAGGAAGGAGAGGGAAGGAGGAGAAGGAAAGGGGGGTGCGCCCCCTCCCCTAGTCCAATTCGGATCCCTCATGGGAGGGGGCGCACCACCTCTTGGGCTGCTGCCCTCTCTCTTCCCTAAAGCCCACTAAGGCCCAATACTTCCCCGGGGGGGTTCCGGTAACCCCTCCGGCACTCAGGTTTTCTCCGAAACTACCCGGAACACTTCCCGTGTCCGAATATAGTCGTCCAATATATCGATCTTTACGTCTCGATCATTTTGAGACTCCTCATCATGTCCCTGATCTCATCCGGCACTCCGAACTCCTTCGGTACATCAAAACTCATAAACTCATAATAAAACTATCATCGAAACCTTAAGTGTGCGGACCCTACGGGTTCGAGAACTATGTACACATGACCGAGAACACGATTCCGGTCAATAACCAATAGCGGGACCTAGATGCTTATATTGGCTCCTACATATTCTACGTAGATCTTTATCGGTCAAACCGCATAACAACATACGTTGTTCCCTTTGTCGTCGGTATGTTACTTGCCCGAGATTCGATCGTCGGTATCTCAATACCTAGTTCAATCTCGTTACCGGAAAGTCTCTTTACTCGTTACGTAATGCATCATCCCGCAACTAACTCATTAGTCACATTGCTTTTAAGGCTTATAGTGATGTGCATTACCGAGAGGGCCCAGAGATACCTCTCCGACAACCGGAGTGACAAATCCTAATCTCGAAATACGCCAACCCAACATGTACCTTTGTACACACCTGTAGAGCTCCTTTATAATCACCCAGTTACGTTGTGACGTTTGATAGCACACAAAGTGTTCCTCCGGTAAACGGGAGTTGCATAATCTCATAGTCATAGGAACATGTATAAGTCATGAAGAAAGCAATAGCAACATACTAAACGATCAAGTGCTAAGCTAACGGAATGGGTCAAGTCAATCACATCATTCTCCTAATGATGTGATCCCGTTAACCAAATGACAACTCATGTCTATGGCTAGGAAACTTAACCATCTTTGATTAACGAGCTAGTCAAGTAGAGGCATACTAGTGACACTATGTTTGTCTATGTATTCACACATGTATTATGTTTCCAGTTAATACAATTTTAGCATGAATAATAAACATTTATCATGAAATAAGGAAATAAATAATAACTTTATTATTGCCTCTAGGGCATATTTCCTTCAGTCTCCCACTTGCACTAGAGTCAATAATCTAGTTCACATCACCATGTGATTTAACACCAATATTCACATCTGTATGTGATTAATACCCATAGTTCACATCGTCATGTGACCAACACCCAAAGGGTTCACTAGAGTCAATAATCTAGTTCACATCGCTATGTGATTAACACCCAAAGAGTACTAAGGTGTGATCGTGTTTTGCTTGTGAGAGAAGTTTAGTCAACGGGTCTGTCACATTTAGAGCCGTATGTATTTTGCAAATATTATATGTCTACAATGCTCTGCACGGAGCTACTCTAGCTAATTGCTCCCACTTTCAATATGCATTCAGATTGAGACTTAGAGTCATCTGGATCAGTGTAAAAGCTTGCACCGATGTAACTCTTTACGACGGGCTCTTTTATCACCTCCATAATCGAGAAATAGTTCCTTAGTCCTCACTAAGGATATTCTTGACCAATGTCCAGTGATCTACTCCTAGATCACTATTGTACTCCCTTGTCAAAGTCAGAGCAAGGTATACAATAGGTCTGGTACATAGCATAGCATACTTTATAGAACCTATGACTGAGGAATAGGGAATGACTTTCATTCTCTTTTCTATTTTCTGCCGTGGTCGGGATTTGAGTCTTACTCAATTTCACACCTTTGCAGCACAGGCAAGAACTCTTATACAATAGGTCTGGTACATAGCATAGCATACTTTATAGAACCTATGACCGAGGCATAGGGAATGACTTTCATTCTCTTTTCTATTTTCTACCGTGGTTGGGATTTGAGTCTTACTCAATTTCACACCTTTGCAGCACAGGCAAGAACTCTTTCTTTGACTGTTCCATTTTGAACTACTTCAAAATCTTATCAAGGTATGTACTCATTGAAAAATCTTATCAAGTGTCTTGATCTATCTCAATAGATCTTGATGCTCAATATGTAAGTAGCTTTACTGAGGTCTTTCTTTTAAAGAACTCCTTTCAAACACTTCTTTATGCTTTTGAGAAAAATTCTACATCATTTCTGATCAACAGTATGTCACTCACATATACTTATCAGAAAGGCTGTAGTGCTCCCACTCACTTTATTGTAAATACAGGCTTCACTGCAAGTCCGTATAAAACTATATGCTTTGATCATTTTATCAAAGCATATATTCCAACTCTGAGATGCTTGCACCAGTCCATAGATGGATCACTGGAGCTTGCAGATTTTGTTAGCACCTTTAGGATTGACAAAACGTTCTGGTTGCATCATATACAACTCTTCTTTAAGAAAAACATTATGGAATGCAGTTTTGACATCCATTTGCCAGATTTCATAAAATGTGGCAATTGCTAACATGATTCAGACAGATTTAAGCATCGCTACAGTTGAGAAAATATCATTGTAGTCAACACCTTGAACTTGTCGAAAACCTTTTTGCGACAAGTAGAGCTTTGTAGATAGTAACACTACTATCAATGTCTGTCTTCCTCTTGAAAATCCATTTATACAATATGGCTTGCCGATCATTGGGCTACTCCACCAAAGTCCACACTTTGTTCTCATACATGGATCCCATCTCATATTTCATGGCCTCAAGCCATTTCGCGGAATCTGGGCTCATCATCGCTTCCTCATAGTTCGTAGGTTCATCATGGTCAAGTAACATGACTTCCAGAATAGGATTACCGTACCACTCTGGTGCGGATCTTACTCCGGTTGACCTACGAGGTTCGGTAGTAACTTGATCTGAAGTTCCATGATCAATATCATTAGCTTCCTCACTGATTGGTGTAGGAATCATTGGGACTGATTTCTGTGATGAACTACTTTCCAATTCGGGAGAAGGTACAATTACCTCATCAAGTTCTACTTTCCTCCCGCTTACTTCTTTTGAGAGAAACTCCTTCTCTAGAAAGAATCCATCTTAGCAATCAATATTTTTCCTTTGGATCTGTGATAGAAGGTGTACCCAGCATTTTCTTTTGGGTATTCTATGAAGACACACTTTTTCGATGGGTTCGAGCTTATCAGGTTGAAACTTTTTCACATAAGCATCGCAGCCCCAAACTTTAAGAAACGACAACTTTGATTTCTTGCCAAACCACAGTTCATAAGGCGTCGTCTTAACGGATTTTGATGGTGCCCTATTTAAAGTGAATGCAGCTGTCTCTAATGCATAACCCCAAAACGATAGTGGTAAATCGGTAAGGTACATCATAGATCGCACCATATCCAATAAAGTGCGGTTATGACGTTTGGACACACCATAACGCTGTGGTGTTCCACGTGGCGTGATCTGTGAAACTATTCCACATTGTTTTATATGAAGGCCAAAGTTGTAAATCAAATATTCTCTTCCAAGATCAGATCGTAGAAACATTATTTTCTTGTTACGATGATTCTCCACTTCACTCTGAAATTCTTTGAACTTTTCAAATGTTTCAGACTTGTGTTTCATTAAGTAGATATACTCATATCTGCTCAAATCATTTGTGAAGGTCAGAAAATAATGATACTCGCCACGAGCATCAACACTCATTGGACCGCATACATCAGTATGTATTATTTCCAACAAGTCAGTAGCTCGTTCCATTGTTTCAAAGAACGGAGTTTTAGTCATCTTGCCCAAAAGGCACGGTTCGCAAGCATCAAATAATTCATAACCAAGTGATTTCGAAAATCCATCTTTATGGAGTTTCTTCATGCGCTTTACACCGATATGACCCAAACGGCAGTGCCACATATAAGTTGCACTATCATTATTAACTTTGCATCTGTTGGCATCAATATTATGAATATGTGTATCACTAAGATCGAGATCCAACAAACTGTTTTCATTGGGTGTATGACCATTGAAGGTTTTATTCATGTAAACAGAACAACAATTATTCTCCGACTTTAAATGAATAACCATATTGCAATAAACATGATCAAATCATATTCATGCTCAACGCAAACGCCAAATAACATTTATTTAGGTTTAACACTAATCCCGAAAGTATAGGGAGTGTGCGATGATGATCATATCAATCTTGGAACTACTTTCAACACTCATCGTCACTTCCCTTCAACTAGTCTCTGTTTATTCAGAACTCTGCTTTGAGTTACTAATCTTAGCAACCGAACAAGTATCAAATACTCAGGGGCTACTATAAACACTAGTAAGGCACACATCAATAACTCAGTATATCAAATATACCCTTGTTCACTTTGCCATCCTTCTTATCCACCAAATGTTCAGGGCATTTCCGCTTCCAATGACCATTTCCTTTGCTATTGTAAGCACTCGGTTTCAGGCTTTGGTCCAGCTTTGGTCTTCTTCACGGGAGTGACAACTTGTTTGCCATTCTACTTGAAGTTTCCCTTTCTTTCCCTTTGCCCTTTTCTTGAAACTAGTGGTCTTGTCAATCATCAACACTTGATGCTCTTTCTTGATTTCTACCTTCCTCGATTTCAACATCACGAAGAGCTCGGGAATCGTTTTCGTCATCCCTTGCATACTATAGTTCATCACGAAGTTCTAGTAACTTAGTGATGGTGACTAGAGAATTCTGTCAATCACTATCTTATCTGGAAGATTAACTCCCACTTGATTCAAGTGATTGAAGTATCCAGACAATCTAAGCGCATGCTCACTAGTTGAGCGATTCTCCTCCATCTTTTAGCTATAGAACTTGTTAGAGGCTTCATATCTCTCAACTCGGGTATTTGCTGGAAATATTAACTTCAACTCCTGGAACATCTCATATGGTCCATGACGTTCAAAACGTCTTTGAAGTCCCGATTCTACGCCGTTTAAGCATGGTGCACTAAACTATCAAGTAGTCATCATATTGAGCTAGCTAAACGTTCATAACGCCTGCATCTGCTCCTGCAATAGGTCTGTCACCTAGCGGTGCATCAATGACATAATTCTTCTGTGCAGCAATGAGGATAAATCTCAGATCACGGATTCAATCCGCATCATTGCTACTAACATTTTTCAACACAATTTTCTCCAGGGACATATCAAAATAGACATATGAAAGCAACAATGCGAGCTATTGATCTACAACATAATTTGCAAAATACTACCAGGACTAAGTTCATGATAAATTAAAGTTCAATTAATCATATTACTTAAGAACTCCCACTTAGACAGACATCTCTCTAGTCATCTAAGTGATCATGTGATCCAAATCAACTAAACCATGTCCGATCATCACGTGAGATGGAGTAGTTTTCAATGGTAAACATCACTATGTTGATCATATCTACTATATGATTCACGTTCGACCTTTCGGTCTCCGTGTTCTAAGGCCATATCTTTATATGCTAGGCTCGTCAAGTTTAACCCGAGTATTCCGCGTGTGCAACTGTTTTGCACCCGTTGTATTTGAACGTAGAGCCTATCACACCCGATCATCACGTGGTGTCTCAAAGACGAAGAACTTTCATAACGGTGCATACTCGGGAGAACACTTCTTGATAATTAGTGAGAGATCATCTTAAAATGCTACCGTCAATCAAAGCAAGATAAGATGCATAAAGGATAAACATCACATGCAATCAATATAAGTGATATGATATGGCCATCATCTTCTTGTGCTTGTGATCTCCATCTCCAAGCACCGTCGTGATCACCATCGCCACCGGCGCGACACCTTGATCTCCATCGTAGCATCGTTGTCGCCACGCCATCTATTGCTTCTACGACTATCGCTACCGCTTAGTGATAAAGTAAAGCAATTATGTATGCATTGCATTTCATACAATAAAGCGACAACCATATGGCTCCTCGCCGATTGCCGATAACTCGGTTACAAAACATGATCATCTCATACAATAAAATATAGCATCACGTCTTGACCATATCACATCACAACATGCCCTACAAAAACAAGTTAGACGTCCTCTACTAAACTACCAGGAACACTTCCCCGGGGGGTTCCGGTAACCCCTCCGGCACTCAGGTTTTCTCCGAAACTACCCGGAACACTTCTGGTGTCCGAATATAGTCGTCCAATATATTGATCTTTACGTCTCGACCATTTCGAGACTCCTCATCATGTCCCTGATCTCATCCGGGACTCCGAACTCCTTTGGTACATCAAAACTCATAAACTCATAATAAAACTGTCATCGAAACCTTAAGCGTGCGGACCCTACGGGTTCGAGAACTATGTAGACATGACCGAAAACACGTTTCCGGTCAATAACCAATAGCGGAATCTGGATGCTCATATTGGCTCCTACATATCCTACGAAGATCTTTATCGGTCAAACCGCATAACAACATACGTTGTTCCCTTTGTCATCGGTATGTTACTTGCCCGAGATTCGATCGTCGGTATCTCAATACCTAGTTCAATCTCGTTACCGGAAAGTCTCTTTACTCGTTACGTAATGCATCATCCCGCAACTAACTCATTAGTCACATTGCTTGCAAGGCTTATAGTGATGTGCATTACCGAGAGGGCCCAGAGATACCTCTCCGACAATCGGAGTGACAAATCCTAATCTCGAAATACGCCAACCCAACATGTACCTTTGGAGACACCTGTAGAGCTCCTTTATAATCACCCAGTTATGTTGTGACGTTTGGTAGCACACAAAGTGTTCCTCCGGTAAACGGGAGTTGCATAATCTCATAGTCATAGGAACATGTATAAGTCATGAAGAAAGCAATAGCAACATGCTAAACGATCAAGTGCTAAGCTAACGGAATGGGTCAAGTCAATCACATCATTCTCCTAATGATGTGATCCCGTTAACCAAATGACAACTCATGTCTATGGCTAGGAAACTTAACCATCTTTGATTAACGAGCTAGTCAAGTAGAGACATACTAGTGACACTATGTTTGTCTATGTATTCGCACATGTATTATGTTTCCGGTTAATACAATTTTAGCATGAATAATAAACATTTATCATGAAATAAGGAAATAAATAATAACTTTATTATTGCCTCTAGGGCATATTTCCTTCATTGCCTTCTACCATGAAGTAGACGGTGCCCTTCCTCCGTGTGAAGACAAAAGCTCAAGCTATGGGAGAGGACTGGAGTTTATGACATGGCAACGAAAGCGAGGGCAGACCACAATTATTTATTACGTTTACTGGGTTTTGAACCCTGAACCTTTTGGTTGCAAGTTTATACATCTAACCAGTTCACCCATGCGCTCAGGCTGATGGGAAAAGGTGGGCAGTGCATTCAAAGGGCCGAACATTATACTCCAACATGTACTTTGCTGCCACTTGCTACAATTAATCTTCAGATCCTTGATAGGTTTTTTCTGGAGTCTTGAGGGTCACTATGTAAATATTGATCTAGCTCACAATAATGAGGTAACAATATTGCACTTCTAAAAAAGTTTGCTTCTTTCTAGGAAACAGACATAGTTTTATTCGATCCAAATCAAATGATAAAAAATTTCATCAATTCCTTGTGTAATCTATGAAAGTGGCGTATATTTACCCTGATTAGTCAGCTTGATCGATATATCTCATTTTTGTATTATTGTAATTTGTATTCGGTAAAAACTTTATAGCGCAATTCCAGATACAATTCTAAATAGTTTTTATTTAATCTTTTAAGGGTTAACCTTGCATCTTAATAGTTGCAAGGTTACCCAACCATTTTATTTTGCAAGAAAACTTTTGATCTATTCATTAACTGTCAAGATAGTATAAAGAACATCAGAAGTATAAATTACATCCAGATTCGTTGACCACTTAGCGATGAATACAAGCACCAAAGAGAGCCGAAAGCGCGCTGCCGTCATCGCCCTTCCCTTGTTGGAGCCGGGTTGTCCAACCGTTTCACACCAAAAGAAAGATATGGAGAGGCAGAAGCAGACGGATTGAGAGCTACAGCTGAGTAGTGCATCACAGTTGGTAAAATCTCCAATACCATGCGGAATCCTGAAATTATTTTGTATCTATTGTATACATGGACTATTTTGGTTAAATTTAAATGCAGGTCTACATTTTCTCCCGTTGCAACGCACTGACATATCCTGTATGTGCTAGTTTTAATTGTATAAATTAATCGCGCTAGTGATCAAGATCTACAGTATGATGCGACCAGATCCGTTGTAACCGCCGATCGACTCTCGGAGTCTCTGACTGATTTATAGGTTAATTAACGCCTAGTAACGAGTGATGCATCAGGTTAAAAACTCAAAAGTTGTGCTCTGATCCACCGAAGTAGTGGTTTAATCCGCCAGTTAACGCAAAGCATGCACGTGACCATCATGCATATATATGTAGGCGTGCAGGACACGTCATGCACGCCCCCAATGCGTGCACGTGATTCACTGTACCCGTGCGTGAGTTTCACTTTCACCCACCCAGACGAGTACAGTAGTACCCCCGAGGCGGCCGACATGGTGCACGCATTGGGTTATGGCGTCACGTGATTTTTGACTCGAATGTTGCCTATCTCTGCCTAGATTAGACTAGTCACAATGGATATTAGTTACTACCTTTATAGTGGGGAGTAACATATGTGTGATGTATTGCAACACTTAATTTATTAGGTTGTAGACTTTTCTTATTTTGATATATGTGATGTTACAGTAACTAGCTATGTTACCACATGCCTATCTTTCCTCTTTAATTACTCGCCATATCATCTGTTTTGCCTAAAGATGTGTAATGTTATTACCTATATTACTTCCACTGTAGGTAGTCTTACATCTACTTCGTCTTCGTGGAGATCCATTCGGGCATCATATTCCCTCTACTGTCTCTCACTGCCTCCAGTAATATCAGTGGGGCTTGAAAAAAAAAAGTTTGCTTAATTCCGCGCAAAAAAATAAAATATCAGTAGGGCATTAATCTTCGACAGCTGCAACTACGTTTCTAATAAAGAACGCAGCTATGTCAAAGAACTAATGCAATGGAAGCGCATTGCATACGCCACAAAGGGGGGGGAGGGGGGGGGAGGGCTGCCCTTGGTTGGCCCCACGAAGCTCCACCACTGCTTGGAAGTGTAATATTGAGAGGAACGTCTAATTGGTGCTGTACTTAATGGTAAATTGTGATTTTTAGTATAGAGCTTAGACAGTACATACTCAATTTGATTTTAGAAGCAATGTTATTTCCATATATCTCTTTCCTATAATTCGTCACACATAGTTTATTCAAAAATTTCGAATTTTTATTTGTCATTTTCTACATCAAAATACTTGATACGCATGTGATCACGATGCATGGCTAGTATCTGTCACAACTGCGACTGCAGAATTGTATACAATCGCAGGGTGTTTTGTACTCCCAAAATGGTATGGAGATCCACAATACGTGGGGACACTTAAACCACTGTCAGTTCTTAATTTAGCGAATGTCACCATAATGTGGATGTACATCTAGATCTGAAGCAGTGACGTGGCTACTTGGATATGTTTATCAAGCTCGTGATCCTGATCCGAAGCAACAAGATCACATAAATTAAGTTTGGCAGCATGCAGTTGCCTGATGGGTTCACTTCCAGAATTCAAAATTACGAAGTACAAGCTCCCTCAGGAATTAACCGTCGCTGAAATGAGTGTGTCTACGGTTAATTCCGGACAGAAGGAGCGTAGGCGCTCATATGACCTGGTGGTGTCTAACATGCCTATAAACTGCCCCCTTCACTCCATTTCATTCCACAGCCAACCCACACAAGAACCCTAGACACCGAGCTAGCTTTCCTTACTCTCGAATCTCGATCAGCATGGCCAAGGCAAACCCTTCATATTACCAAACCACCGCTGCGGTTAGCGTACCAGTCCAGTACCAGGAGCATCTCTTCCACCTGTTCGTGCATCAGCAGCTCGAAGCAACAAATGGTGCTAACCAGCTCATTACAGTGAACCCAAAGCTTCCCCAGGGGTTCGGTGTCACCGTTGCTACTGACTGGGACATCCGCGATGGTCCTGAAATCACGGCAAAAGTTGTCGCGCGTGCACAAGGCCTGCATCAAGGGTCCGGCAAGAGCAGCGGAGCCTGGTTTATGTCGTTCAACACAGTGTTCACCGATGAGAGGTTCGTAATGCATTTTTCGGAACATGTTTCCTTTAAACTTATGTTGCCATACTTATTTCTTGTTTGCGTGTGTAATGCTTACAAACTTGTATTTTAGGTTTAAGGGGTCCTCCCTCAGTGTGCAAGGACATTTGGTTTCCGACGAAGGTGAATGGGTAGTTACGGGTGGGACTGGCGAGTTCGCTTTTGCACAAGGTGTTGTCACCTACAAGAAAATCAAGGAATTGGCAGGCGGAAACATCAGAGAGCTTCATTTCCGTGTTGTGTGCTTCAACTTCCCAAAGCATGTGAGATTCATTTTTCCCTCGAGCATGTTCTTCCTTAATCTATTATATATTAGATTGTACTCCAGCTTAGCTAGCTAATTTGTAATTTTGTCATGATATGGACACATGCAAAATGTGAGTACATCTACTTCTAATTAGCTCTGACACACACACAAACATATTTATTTATTTATGTATATACGTGCATGTGCAGAACACCCTACAAAAGGTTGGGCCGTGGGGTGGGAATGGAGGGGCACCATTTGAAATCCCAGAGGCAGAGCTACCTCAGCGTATAGAAAGTGTCACAATTCAGAGTAACGAAGTTATTGATTCCATTGCTTTCACTTACATCATCCAACTCGGTGCAAGGCGGACCGTCGGTCCATTTGGTGGTGGCGGCGGGATTAAGCAGCCGGTGAGTGGATTTTGGATTTCGTTTCAATGTAACTCAGTCATCATTTGGATAATGCATGAGCTCAAGTCTTGGATCACATATATAGACAATCTCACACCACATTTGCACTCCCTTGTGGTGCTTAATACTAGGAGCGAAGGAAAATACTAGTATATAGTGTTATAATCACTTTGCCCATTCCTTTCCTTGCAGATCGTGCAGCTTGGTCCTTCAGAGACCGTGAAGGAAATATTTGGCACAACCGGCAACTTTCAAGGATCGAATGTTGTCACATCACTTTCCATTGTCACCAATGTTAAGACATATGGACCATTCGGAAAACAATCCAACGGTACTACTCCTTTCCGTACCACTGCGCCAGACAAGCACAGCATTGTGGGCTTCTACGGGCGGTCTGGGCAATTTGTTGATCAGCTTGGAGCTTATGTGCGCCCAACCCCAAATTAGTAGAAGCAAGTGTTTCTTTAGAAAACTTACTGCTTTGCTCGTCAGCTTCCGCTTCTGAGTGTTCCAGCAATAAGAAGGGCGGCATACATATGTTGTCCTAATCTCGTGTACTTGCTTTCATTTTTATCTTCTATGCCTTTGGCTATCGGCTTGGTGTGGCCTGAGAAATAACGTTCTTATAATAAGAGTGTTGAATGTAATCTTATCCCTGTGTCATGTTCAATATATGTTTTTTTTTCTTTTTCGAAAAGGGGATTACCCCGGCCTCTGCATCAAGAATGATGCATACGGCCCTCTTATTAAAGAAAACAGCAAGTCGTGCATACAAAGTTCCAAGGTCTCAAAAATAAACGAAAGAAAGGCTAGAAACACAGACTAGCCAGAGATAAAAAGCCACAACCGGCAGTGTAAAGAAGATAGGAAAACTAATTGCCTATCCTATTATATGACCGCCATCCAAACCGGTTGAAGATAACCCGAGCAACCATTTTCCATCGGGTATACCCAGTAACCAAATGCTCCCTGGCCTCCATCGGAGTGAGTAATGACCACGAACGGATCAAAGCTGTAGCTCGGAATATAACCTGCAAAAAATGAATTCGTGATGCTCTGTTAAAAACCAAATCATTTCTGCACAACCAGATGGTCCACAACAACGCACAAACTCCCACCCGAATCTGCCTTGCTAATGCGGAGTCAATCCCATTAAGCCAAGTACCAAATAAAGCGGTAACCGACGTGGATGGAGTAATATTAAACGCAATGTGCACCGTCTGCCATAGAATCTTAGCTAGCGGGCAATCAAAAAAGAGATGATTAATTGTCTCATCCCGATCACAGAAACTACACCTAGTAGATCCTGTCCAATTACGCTTTAGCAAGTTGTCTTTTGTGAGAATGACTTGTTTATGAACAAACCACATAAACACTTTTATTTTCAAAGGAACTTTAACATCCCATACCTTTTTGGATGTTGAAATGTAACTTGAGTTAATAACATCAAGATACATTGACCTCACTGTAAAAGCTCCAGACTTGGTCAACTTCCAGCGTGATGCATCAGGTTGGTCCGAGAGTTGTACCTCCATTAGTCTCCTAACTAACTGGAGCCAAACCTCCCACCGATTGCCCACTAACGACCGTCTAAACTGAATATTAAGGGGGATAGTCTGAAATACCGTCGCCACGAACACCTCCCGTCGTTGAGCAATACGATATAAAGACGGATATTGAATAGCCAAGGGTGAATCTCCTAGCCAAGTATCCTCCCAGAAACGCGTAGTAGCACCATTTCCAAGGACAACCTTTGTCCTATTGAACAGTAATACTTTTACCTTCATTAGTCCCTTCCAGAAAGGCGAATCAGTCGGCCTAACTGATACCTGTGATAGCGTTCTAGTGTGTAGGTACTTGCTGCGAATATATGTGCTAATGAATATAGTGAAGTTCTGCTACGGGATGCACATACCTGATATTCGGGAGAGCTCGTCAGACATAATAAAATCGGAACATATTTTGATCAAGCATGCATCGCTAAAAATATAATATGGGCATTGCAACATCACGGTTATTCATAAGAGTAAAAGATAGAGAATCAAATTCTCAAATTTCTCAGACACGAACTAACCACTTGGTCATAAGCTGACTTCGACACCGTAATTTCCTAGTAATCCAATTAATAAATTTTAAAACTAATGAAATAAACTATCTTAGTCTAGCCTCCATGAGCAATGGACATGTTTTTATGAGTTGAGCCTCCACATGTCAAATAAAAATGTTAAACTCCGAATGACTATCTAGGTTACTCCACACAGTTAGAGAATGTAGTTCTTGATCCAATGTGCACGACAACATGAAGTGATTACATGTACTTTGTGATTGTACTAATGACTTGAGTACATATGGATGTGTCTAATTGATGAGGCAGAGGTCAGAAACCTTTGAAAAGTTCAAAGAGTTTCAGAACGAGTTTGAGAATCAACTCGGTAAGAAGATCAAACTTCTATGATTAGATTGTGAAGGCGAGTACCTAAGCTACGAGTTTGATGATAATAGTTCCACAACTCACTCCTATAGGTCTAGCACAGAGAAACGATGCATCGGAATGGATGAACCATACCTTGTTAGACATGGTTCCGTCAATGACGAGTTAGTCTGATCTACCGTTGAATTACGGGGTTATGCTGTAGAGACAGCGACTTGCACACTAATTAGAGTGGCACCAATTAGTGGAGAAAGGCAAAATAGGTTTGAGTTTAAACCAAGAATTAGGCTCATATGATTGATATATATGGTTGGCATACTCGTATACTACCGAGCACGCATCCAGATGTAAGCATCGATCCTGCATGCGTTTGCAATATAATAATCTTGCATCGTCCATAAGCATCTTTTCTCTCGAGAAGATGCACTTGGACCATCCGATTCCAAACTGGAAACAATGCATTTTCAACATCTGATCTGACCTCGTGTAGAGAAACTTTCAGCTAGTTTGTAGCCAATTGTGATGAGCTACGCCAATCTCGTGCAGTGCAGTTGTCATGGGGACTTGGGAATTGCATACTCAATCTGATTTATAGTTGGCCTATTGGGGCGGGCATTTCTTGTACATGGCACCTTCGTCAGTACCAATCACGTGCAATTTGGAAGTTGCATACTCAAGTTGATCAAGTTTGTCGTGTTCCAGCCTTAGTTGAGTATTCTCACCTAAGAGCATCTATAGCCGGGCGTCCCAAACCGTCCTCAAACACCCGGACGGCCCGCTCAGTCCCTGACCTGTCACGAAAATCTAACCTAGACAGATGCCTCAAACGGGCCTCAAACATCCGGGGCTGACGGTACCCCTCATATCCAGCCCAAATATGGGGCGGATATGAAGGCGTCCGGGCGCGCCCGCCACATAGGACTGACGATCGGGTCTCACGCGGAATTGCCTGAAAACCCAGCGGTCCGACGGACGCCTCCTCTATCGCCGCGGCGTGAACGCCGCGTGGTGCCGCTCCGGCTCGCCGCCCGAGACCAAATTCAACTATTTAAGCCGGCCGACGTCCCCCAACCTTAGCCCATCCACCTCCTCCCTCTCTGCGCCGCCACCCGAACCCGTCCGCCTCCTCTCCCCCGCTCTCCGGCATCGCCGTGGTCCGGCGCAAGATCATGACGCTGGAGCACCGGAGGCAGATCGCAAAGGATATCCTGGCGAGGCACGCCGCCCGCATCGCTGCCAGGCTGCCTCCGGACTCGTCGGAGCGCAGGCGTTTGAGGGATCATATGGTGATGTAGATGCTCTAAGGTTCATGTATCGCACGCTTAAGATCCAGATATGGTATACATGTACTTTTTGGTGGACAGGATGCACCAAAATATTATTCCAATATTATTACTTTTCATTATATTACGATGGACACCAAAACCGGAAAAAAGATGTTCGTGTGCGACGGCCGTCAAAGGAACATTGATCTATGCAATTTGCCATAGTTCGAGGCGCATTTCTTGTACATACCCAAAAAGGGTTTCATTACTCGCTTTATATATAAAGCAACCATCATTGAATCATCCAATACAAAGTATACACCCAAGGCAAGATACAAAGACGTCAAAAAAAATAACACTACCCCCTACGAGTCCAAACCAACAAAAGATGAACAATAAGCGTCACTATGGAGTTGCCGAGACCCTCAACAGTGGATAAGCCACCACAATGAGAAGAAGCCATGCATGACAAACCATGGGTTCCAAGATGACGCTTTCAGGAAGGGAATGATACTGGAGCACTGCCACTGCTCAATCTAAGGATCAAGGTCTCCCCCGGAGCACCACGACGAACAATGGGAACCATGACGACGCCTTCAAGAAAGGGATAACGCTAGAACTGTGCCGCCGCCGGCCTGGCAAGTCAGAACGAGTTTTCACCCTAGCTAGCACTCGTCTTCCCCTAATTGTGGTACGGTCTACCGCACCACCGCCAAGAACGTCACACCATGCCCACCATGCCGCCCACGTGGCCATGGTCACAAGACAGCGTCAGAGCTGTGTGCTCCACCCCTGAGCACTGTGGCCCCCACCACCAATGATGCTGTCTCGGCATCTATGGCACCAACTCCATCCCCGCCCTAGGCTCGTAACCAGGATGAAAGAAGGGATGAGCAGGAAGGCGCCTTCTTCCCCGCCCCTGAACAACCCCATGTCCACGCTTGACCAAAGTTGGCATACACCACCCCGCCTTGCCCCCTAGCAAAGGCGAGCTCCCCGGCGGCACACCGCCACTAGATGGGAAGCAAGAATGACGTTGTGGCCCCCTTGGCAATAGATCACCCCTCAATAGTGGACAGAGATTGGAAAAGTCTATCCCTTCGGCACATCCTGCACAAGCACAACTTGGGAATGGAGTGGAAACAACCACACGAGCTGCTTGACAACGGACAGACGCCAGAGAACGCCCAGCCGTCGTCGCGGACCGACCCAAACCACCACCTTGGGCTACCACCACGTCGTCACTGCCCACATCCGCGCGGGATCCATAGGGCCACTGCCACCACCCCGCACCGCACCCGACAAAACAGGGGTGAAATCTAGACGAGTCTGACTAGACCGGTGCCCACCACGCACCTCCACCCGATCTGACGCCGCTCTAGCCGAAGAGCTGAGGATGGAGAGGCCGAGCACCACCGTCACGCCGCCACCCTCACTAGTCATATGCCACGGCAGGGGCAACCGTCCGTGACCCACGTCGCCCATAGCCCGCCCCGCATGAGGCCATATCAGGCCGGGTTGCACACTGCAAGTCGTCATCTTTGACCCGAGCGGGCACCCAGCAGCGCTGCCCGTCACACCGCCACCATGATGACAATGTCGTCCAGCACCGATACACTGCTACGCTGCCACGCCCATCACCTAGCACGGCACCCAAGCCCGCGTCGAGCCACCCGCACGAGCGGACGAGAACTCCTCGCCCCTGGTGGCGCCGATCGGGCTTCACCATGTTGCATCCTCTGGCAGCAGCGACGGGGGGGGAGAGCGGATGGGGCTCCAAAGGTAGCGGCTAGGGTTAGCTTCATACGCTTGTGGGAGCGCCGTGGGAGGAGGGAGGAAGGGGAATGCATTTCTTGTACATCACACCATCCTCGCGTGCAATTAACATAGGAACTTACCATTCGGGACAATGGTTAGCTACTTCAAAGCAATGGAAAAAAACATAGGAACTTGAGACTTGCATATTACCGATCAAGTTGGCAATGGTACCATGGTTGCACATATTGGGGACCACCTATTGGACGCTCTTTGCGTCAAATAGAAGGGTTGTCGCACAGAGAGCTTCGTCTTGATGGGCGGGATCATCCATGAACTGTTGCGCGAGTCGGGACCGAGCGAGCTAGATGGTAATATAGCGAACTGGGGGCTACTGTAGCAATCATATATTTGTAACTGTTGTGAATATTTGTAAACACGAACATATTTTAAAATTTTGAACACTTTTTGAAAGCATAAATATTTAAAAGAAAACACTTTTTTGAGAATTTAATTTTAAAAAATGAAAACATGTGTTGAATTTGTGCAGAATTTTTGAAAATGAGAACAATTTTGGAAGGAAAAAAAAAAGGCCGCTGTGTTAGTGGGCATTACTAGGTTGCTGGCTGAGCTGTGCTTCAGCCCACGTAGAAAAATCTTTAAAAGGGCGTTTTGCTGGCTATGGGCTGTGTTCCGCTTCGACCTATACTTGCATGTTGGTCTTAAAAAAACATATACACACATGTTCACAGATTCAAGAAAAAATCGTGTTGCTGGAAAATGTTCGAGTATTTCAAAAAATGTTCGCAATTTCAAAATTTTGTTTGTGATTTATAAAAATCGTTTAAAAATTGTTCTCAGATGCAAAAATTGTTTGCGTTTTTTCAGGAAATTGTTCTCGGAATTATTCATGTTGTTCAGAATTTCAAGAATTGTTCCCGTTTTCAAATATAGTTCACGTATTCCAAATATATTCGTGAATTAATCAAATGAGTTTATAAATTTATTCATAATTTTTAAAAATATTTGTGCTTCAAGAATATACTTTTTTCATAAAATAGACGATTACATTTTTCATAAAATGTTCAAATACGTCGATGCTTATTGCTCTTAAAAACTGCACGCTGCTCGTTTGGTTACAAAAGTTCAGTGGTTTCAGTGGCTAGGTCTACGAGCGTAACAACAGGAGGTCAGGATTTCAAATCCCTCTTCATGCGCACACATTCTGTGGATTTTTCTTTTTTTTTGCGGGGAAGATTCTGTAATTTTTTGCTCGTACAATGCCAGGAAATGGCGGGGCAACATGGCTATGTGCAGCACGAGTCTATTTGCCGCGAAATGCCGCAGATAGGAGTTCCCACTGCATGTTTGACGCCGTTATTCTAGGCTTGCTTTTTTGCGGGCTGTGCTAAACAAAAAAAAAGGCCGCTGGCTGAGCTGTGCTTCAGCCCAGGTAGAAAATTCTAACGAAAGGACGTTTTGCAGGCTATGGACTGTGTTGTGCTTCGACCTATACATACATGCCAGTCTAAAAAAAATATACACACATGTTCAAAAATTCAAAAAAGTCGTATTTTCAAAAAATGTTTGGGGATTTCAAACAAATGTTTGCATTTTCAATTTTTTATATGTTAATTTCAAAAAATGTTTTTGTTTCAAAAGTTGTTCTCAGATTCAGAAAATGTTTGCGCTTTCAGGAAATTGTTCTTAGAAATGTTCGCCTTGTTCAGAATTTCAAAAAAATTTCCCATTTTAAAAAATTGCTCATGGGGGTCTAAAATTGTTCAGAAATTTCAGAAATATTAGAGTTTAAAAAATATATTCACATTTCAAAAAATAATTCAATTTTCGAAAAACATGCTCGAATTTTTCAAGAAATGTTCAAATCTGCCACTGCTTACAGTTCTTCGCACTGCTCATTTGGTTACAAAAGTTCATGGTTTCATTGGCTAGGTGCGCGGGGTCAGGAGTTCCAATGCCTCTTCATGCGCATAGATTTTGTGGTTTTTTGCTCGTACAGTGCCAGGAAATGGGCCGCGCAGCAAGGCTACGTATGTGTGTGTGTCGAGAGTCTATGTGCCGCAAAATGCGGCAGATAGGATCTCCCGGTGGGTGTTTGCAAGGTTATGTATGTGTGTGTCGCGAGTCTATTTGCCACAAAATGCGGCAGATAGGAGTTACCGGTGCGTGTTTGGTCGACAAGTGTCAGCCTACGCGGTAAATAGGAGATGCGTTAGTCTAGGCTTGCTAGGCTGCGGGCTGCGTCGAAGAAAAGTAAGGCGGCTGTGTTCAATGGGCTTTACTAGGCCGTCGGCTGAGCTGTGCTTTAACCTATACATACATGCTGGTCTAAAAAAACATATACACGCGTGCAAAAGTTCAAAAAAAAGAGTACAGATTCACCTCTTTTATTAAGATTATTATTGGAACATTGACACATAGCTCCCACTACTCACTTATCCATGTTCTCATGATTAGATATTACATGAAAAAAATATGAGTGTCACAAGTCTCATATGACCCTAGTATATTCGTCATGCAAAATACCCAACTATCACAGAATCTAGTTGCCAGGAGGCGCCATATGGTGAACGCGATTTGATGACGTTCTCTTTGATTAATGCATGACGTCAATGATTATGTGACTGTCACAGATCCGCGGTAGGTCACGGATCCACGGTAAGCAGTGACACTGGGGACAAAAGTCATGCATTAGGTATTTTTCATGATGGTTTCAGCCATTGTCACAGGGATTTGGGTTGCAGTTTCTCAGTTTACTTGTAGTCATGAGTGCATATCGTGATGAGAAGTGCTACACACACGACACTCTTGGGACGATTTACGCACGATCAGTCAGCTCAGCCTTTGACCAAGTCTGACGCGTGTCTGACGCGTGGATGCCGTCATGCAAGGGTCGTGCGACAACTCTCGTGCGTGAAGTAGTTTTGTATCCTGATTCCCCCCCCCCCCAGGGCGCTAATAGAAGAGGTAAAAAGGTTGGAGGGTGCAAACATATAAATTGAGAGCATTTTGGCTAATAGTATAGGGGTGTTTCTAAAAGAAAAAAAGGGATTGGCTAGGGCACTGTCGACTGGATTTTATTTTGGGCCATTCACATTTTGTTACCACCTTGTAGCCCCAGGTATTCCACCTAACCTCGTGCCTTCCCTTCACCAGAAAGAGGTCACATTTTATTTTGGGCCATTCACATTTTGTGACGTCTGAGCACACACATGCATACGACACATCATATAAAGCATGCACAATCGCCCACATGACCACACCAAAAAAGGCTCACATGCATGTGTGTGCACATTATATACATGGCATGCTCAACATTGACTTTTTCTGTCATGTGGATCGAGCGGAATCAAAACTAACAAAATGCAAAATGCATTATTTAAGGAAAATGAATTAAGGGCGTTTATATTACCTAAAATAAGAAAGAAAATGAAAATGGGGCGACAATGTGTTAGGCGTTTGATTTTTTTTACGTCGATAAAATCGTTCTTCACCATTTAATCTAGATCCAAAGGCCTAGCAGGCTTCTTTCTCCACCCTTCCCCCCCCCCACCACCAACCCCCCCCCCCCCGGTCCCACCCTATATTAAAACTGAAATAAAGACTAAAAACCCAAAAAAATGAAAAATTCTAAAGAAGGATGAACTAGTGGTATTGGTTACCCTTAAGCAAGAAAGAAATTGGCAAAAACTTCAAACAAAAACTTGTACACAATATACATGGAAATTACACTTTTTATAATATTGAATAATAAACCTATTATACACCTAAGAATAGATGGACAAAAATCAAGAACTCTAAGAATGGTGTTCATAGGAATGAATTAGTTGCAATTGCATTACCCTTTAAGAAGAAAGAGTATAAAAACAAATAATGACAAAAATTGCACATAACTTACACAAAAAATGCACTTTTTATAGTATGCAAGAATAAGAATGTAATTGCAAAATTTTCGCAGAAAATAATCTTTGGAACCAATAACTCGATGTTGGTAGGAATGAATTACTTGCATTGCCCTTTAAGCTGAAAGAGAATGGAAAAATGAAAATTTTCTATATAATTTACACAAAGATTGTGCTCCTTTTAAAATGTATAAAAATAACAATGTAATAGTGGAACTTTCACAAAAAAGAAGTTTCCAAACAAGGAATGAATTAATAGCATTGAAAGAAGGAAAATAAAACTCGAACAAAATCAAAATCAAAATAATGAAGTTTACCTAAGAAATGAATTACTGGCACTGCAATTACCCTTTAATAAGAAAGAAAATAAAAATCAAATAATGAACTTTTTTGCACACAATTTGCACAAAAATGCACTTTTCATAATATGCAAGAATAATCATATAATTTTTTGCAAACAATAGGCTTTCTTAGAAGGAATGAATTATTGGCATTGCTATTACCCTTATAAAGGAAATAAAATTAAATCAAAATCAAAACAATGAAGTTTTGTAACACCCTTGATTTTGGGCCGTTCTTTTTCTTTTGGATTTAATTAAAAAAAATCAATTGCTTTTCTGTGGCTCCTGGTCCTGAAACCTGGGAAGATCATCTCTTCTCAAGATCTCAAGTGGCTTGTCATCCTCAAAACCATCCCAAGACCATGTCATTTTCATCTTAGCCCAATCTCAATATTCTTTTCTTAGGAATATTCCTTTTTCTATTAAAGGAATAACCATATTTGTCCTATGTTGTGAAGCAACCTGTATTTCTGTCACTCCCAAAATTCCAAAATAATTCTCATAAACTGTTGGGGTCACATCTTCCACAAATATGTCAAAACCCATCCTTGCCTAGTACAAAAAAAATTCAGGATAATTCATTTTCCTATTCTGTCCTGAATAGCACTTTGTGAAGGAAGTGATATTCTGTCCACAAATTTTTTGGGCAATCTTTCCTATCCATATTACTGCCACATGCCAAAAGTCAACTTCATTTGCCTAGAAAATATTCCTCAGCAATTTTCCAAAGTTTCTAGCCAGAAAGAAACTTTGGGAAGGAGGTACTAGCTAGGAGTATCCAAATGAGTTGAAATTTCGCCATGACCTCAATATGACCAAATAATCACTCTCCCCAAGATTTGATCTCATTCCATCTTAGCCACGTTAGCTCCTCATCCAATCTTTGTTTTTTGTCAGATTTTCACAATGTAAAGCAACTATATTTTATATTCCTCCATAATTTCTGAAAAAATACCAAGACATTCTCCTACCCATATAAACTATCTATACCAAATTTGGTATCATTTCATATATCCAATCTCTCTCCATGATTTTCCGAAGATTCTGATCAGATTGAAGCATTGTGAAGCAAGTACCATTTTGGTGTATCCAATTGGGATGAAATTTTTACAGTGCTTTCATATGCTCAAATGATTATCCTCCTCCAAATGTCAGCTCAATCCCATCTCCATTTGAGCACAGCATCAAGATTTGCATTTCTGTACAGTGGGGTACATTGTGAAGCAAGTGCCACTTAGGCATCTCCATTTGTGCTCAAACTTGGCCAAGATTATCATATTAGTAGTTGATCACACCCAGCCAAAGACGAGAGTCTATCTCCAGACCAATCTTGTCCAACAAACAACAAACACCTTGTTGTAGCCTTGTCTCCAAGCTCCCCCTAGTCACCACATGCACCCTTGTGCTCGTTTCTTTCCTTCTTGGCCCTCTCTTATGAATGACCGCTCTACCAGACACGGTTTGCAGAGCCAGACTGCAATGTGTGCGCCTGTTCACGCGGTGACTACGTGGCTGGCATGCCTGTGGACGCGCTCTGGCAGTTGGACCCCCTCTGTCTCGTCCGTTTGCTCGCTCCCTCGTCGCCTAGCGGTGTCCATTAGCTCCCCTATGTCATCGCCATCATCCTGAACCCCTCTCCCCCTCTCCATCCACCTCCTACGCAGTGTCATGGCCGCGTCCGCGGACAGACCGTGTTCTGCTCCACCTCGGCTTGTCAATCGGGTCTCCCCGAGCCTTCTCGACCACGCCTGAGCTCTCCCGCGTCGCCCTGAACCCTCTGGACACGCCGTCCCTCCCACCGCGTGGCTCTGCTTGCGCCAGAGCACCGTCACACGCGTCGCCGTGGCTGCGCTCACCCTCATCTCCGGCCCCGCTATTTATGCTCGTCCCGAGGTGCCTCGACCTCACTAAGCTCATCTCCTCCCTCCATTAGACCTCCCAGACTACCCAACCAAGCTTGAGGAGCTCTCTGCCCCTCAAATGGCTGTCGTGTTCGCCGCTGGCCGCCGCCTAAATTGGACAGCACTGGCCCTACATACCCCTTGTTCCACCACTAGAGGCCTCCACCACCACCGCAAACCTTCCCGCACCTCCAACTCCTCCTCCGGCCGTCCGTGGCGCCGTGCCCACCTCCACCGAAAGCCGTTGTCTGCCCTACCTTTGTCTGTCGCCCCTCGGTCCCTTCCCGGTGCGGCTGCTGCACCAGGCAGGTGCGGCATTCCATCCCGGTCCCGCCAGTGGCTTCACCTTGGCCCGGGACAGCCGGAGCCACCAGGGCGCGGCCGCGCCCGCCCCGCCTTCCTCGTCCCACGGGAAGACATGAGGAAGAAGACACTGCCAAAGGGCCCTCTCTCCTCATGGTCCCGCTTATCATCTATCATGCCCCCGCCTAGATGGATAAGTGGAAGCGCATTTTCATACATACGTTTTTGCCACTTGAAAGCTTACTTTCCTCTTACCTTGGCTAAAATATGTTTTCGTTTGTAGAAGGCGTATTTTCTGAGAAGGCGTTTTTTGTCTAGCCCGTCAAGGACCTGTTTCTGAATGTTTTTGTCACAGATTAGTCCCTAGCCTTCAACCGCCCGAATCGTCGCAACCGTAGTTCCGAATCAGGTGATTCAAAAGCCCATGTTCTTTGTTCGACGAGCTTGTTCCATTGTACCATTTTCACTATGTTTTCACATACTGAAAATGAAAATTTTGCCCTTGCCCCTAATCAGCCGCCTTCGGGAGAGAAACGTTTCTGGCGAATCTTTTCGCGAGTTCCCCGCACTTCTTCCCGAAGAATCCGTCAACCCCAGGCAAGCCATGACAACCACTTGCATGATGGCCTTGCAGCAGCCATGGTTTTTTACTTGAATATTTGATTAATCTATGTTTTTTTAATATTTTTCTAAATGCTATACTGTTAGGACTTAGGACCAATAGCATGGGTAGTACAGTGCCAATTAGTACCAATGTAATCAGAAAAAGCATCCTCTAGTTCCTTAACACTACCCTCTCCCTCTGGATGCTTGTGAATCGATGCTCATCTTTATGCCATGATCAGTTGCATTTAGTTGGTTAAATGCTTACTTGCTAATATGGTTATCATGTTCTTTTCTGGTAATTCTGATGATAGTAATCATGCTATGTTCATCTGAAGTATTATTATTTATTATACTTGTGATATTCATGATCATCGGTATGTCGTGCTCATTTGCATCTAGAGAATGATTTATAATTGTTGATATGTTAAATAGTTATCTTGCCCATCCATGTCATGTTGATATCATGCTCATATGCACTCTCATTACATCATGCTATTTTATTATGACTCAGCTCATCATGAATTCAAGTTGAACCGGACATTAATCAAGCTTGAACACATGTTGGTTGAGTCATAGTGCCATCGAGTCGAGATGACCAGTGTAGCCACACCTGCTTGTAGGGGAAGGACCTAATGCGGTCTATTTTCATGCCTCTCGCCGGTGCCTCCAACTAGTGAAGGTTATGCGCATGCGCTACCCTGATCAAGTAGGCAGCCATAAGCCTTGTGTGCCCGAGTTGTATGGATCCATTGTCCCCGTTTGGGACCATTTGTTTTGTTTTGCCACGACGGTGGCCATTTGATGTCCGGAGTGGCATCCAGGGCCACCCATGGCTTAGCTCAGAGGGGAGGTTGTCGGAGTGGTCAGGCTAGTGTCATGCAATAGATTGGTTTTGTCGGAACGCTGTTGGTCCACCCGTATGAGAGTACGAGGCCTTGGGTTCCGTAGTGTGGGTACAATGTACTAACCTCTGCAGAGTGTATAATCTATCGATATCCGCGCTCGCGGATATGGGCCCAGTTCATAGTAGGTCACACTATGGGTCAACAGTAATAATAATCTGACTAATAAACAACTCCGGATTGATGATGACAGAAGTTGGTTGATCCTTATGTGGTCACGAGATGATCACGATGATATTCTTGATGATGATGATGATGATGTGATCACGACGGTATTCTTGATAATGATAATGTGTTCACGATGGTAAGCAATATGGATATTTATGGTGGTTATGAAATAACCTCCGAACAGAGTAAGTTGGTCCATGATATTTGTAAACATGTTGCATACTAGTACTATTATCACCATGCATGTTCTTATCATGTTCAAGCCATGATCATTTTGTTCTAGTAGTATCTTGTTCATCATGGATGATTAATCTGTAAATGTCATATTGTTGTTTGTCTTGATTGCTTTTGGTTGCTGTGAGCTTGCGGGTACATTCAAAGTACTCACCTGGCGTGTCATGCCAGTTTGCAGGTCATGTCGTGATGCTTGTCGAGGATCCCGAGTTTGCGAGCTAGGACACGCGTTCCAGCCAGAGTCCCTGCGGAGTGGAGTTCGTCGCTATCATCATTATTCTGCTGCTAGAAGGTATTCCGCTGCTTCGAGTTGTTCTGCTGCTAGCATAGAACTACCTGAGCAGGCGCAGTGCCACCGTGCCGATGTAATTCACTATTTACCGGAACCCTTGTATCCCTGAGTATTTATAATAAGAGTTGAATTGTTCTATGTCAAGTTGTGTCGTATTCCAGAAGACTTCATCTCTGGGCTGGAATACACGGCGTTCCGGTTCCTCTGAGCCGGGGTGCCACAGTTTTCGAAGGAAGAATGAATTTGAGGCATTGCTATTACCCTTGAAGAAGAAAAAGGAAATAAAAAACTAGTCCCTCTGTTCCATATTATTTGACGCTCAAATGGATGTATCTGGTCGTATTTCAGTGCTAGATACATCGTTTGAGCGTCAACTAATATGTAACGAAGGAAGTAAAACAAATCAAAATAATAATAAAATTACGGATGAATGAATTAGTGGCACTGGTGTTATTCTTTAAGAAGAAAGAAAATGAAAATAAAAACAACAACAACAAAACTTGCACACAACTTTGCACTAAAATTGTGAAAAAAAATTCAAACGCAAAAAATAATCATATAATAGTGCAATTTTTGCACTCTAGTATAATTTACATATTGCATAGCACTTTCGTTCATACTTAAGCAAAAAAGGGAATAATGAAATTTCCTAAGGAAAAATAAATTAGTGGCATTGGTATTACCCTCCAAGAAACGGGAAATAAAAAAGGTAAAATTTGCACACATTTTACATATTGCGCTTTCTTATGATATGCAAGGATAAGCACATAATGGTGGAAATCTTGCAAATAAGAAGTTTCCTAAGAAAGAATGAATTGGGAGCATTGATATTACACTTAAGGAAGAAGAAAATGAAATGAAAACTAAAGCAAAATAAAAAATGAAATTTTCTTAGAATTACTGAATCGGTGACATTGATATCACCTATAATAATAAAATAATACAAAAAGTTTTAAAATACTAGCACACAAATTTAATAACTAGAAATAAGTTTTCTAATGAACAATGACTTAGTGGCATTGATATTACTCTTTAAGAAGAAAAACAAAATGAAAAATATATAAAAAATCAAAATGTTAAAGGACGAATAAATTAGTGACATCGGTATGACCTTCCAAGAAGAAAAAAACAAATTTAAAGTAAACTAAATAATGACAAAATTTGCATACAATTTACATAAAAATTGCATTTTTATAATATGCAGGAAAGAAACGTATAATAGTGAAATTCTGCAAAAAAAAAGGGGGGGAGTCTTCTAACAGGGAATGTATTGTCCTTTGAGAAAAATGAAACAAAAACATCACGACTTTGCACTGATTTTATTCAAAGAATAATCATATAATAGTGCAATGATCACATATATTGTATAGTATTTACATGTATACATTTACACTCACCCAACATCCCAAAAGTACCCATAAATGGAAAAAAAAAAGAAAAACGCATATAAACAAAGAAGGAAAAAATCAAGGGAGAGAGAGGAGGGCTGAGGAGTCCGATGGGCTAGATAGAGGCATGTCGTGAAGGTTGACTCACCCAAAAACATGGGCAGTCAAAAAATGAGCCTAAAACAAAATACACCACACAACAAAAATACAAAATAGAGCACAAATCTTAGAGCAGCAATCGAGAAAATCGGCTATTTGCCACTTTTAATATGGGCTTCACAAAATTGTCAAGTTCAACTAGGCGATAATATGAGAAATGAATAACCGTGTACGCCACCGATTACGGGGCATGCATTGAATAACCATGAAAGACTACCAACTGTAGCTTATTGAAAGACAGGAAATGGGCGGCGTCCAACGATTGAAGCAAGACGTCCAGACGGTCAGGGATGAGGCCAGCATGATATTCTTGGCGGGCAGCACACACTCGTCCGCTTCAAGCACTTTGATTTGTTTTCGAATACATGTAGACAAGATTAGGGATACTTCGGCCCTTTCAGGTGCCAAAAAATAGAAAGAAAAACAAAAGTAGTTAAAAAGAAATGACATGTTAATCAAAGTGCACACAAACTGGGTGGCATATTTACGAAGCCAATGTTGAGAGTGGCAATTGTGCCAATCCCCATATTGGAAGTGGCAAACAGTCGATTCTTTTGCAATAATCAATGGTCGGAAAATCAGTTGGCCCTAATTTGATCTCCAAGTGACGTATAGTTAAAATGGGTAAAAAAAGATTGGGGGGGGGAGGGGGCATATGCCCTCCCGCTGGATCCATTTGTGTTTGGAACGAACAAAACCTGACGCATGGTAGACTCTGAGCACAACGAGCACGGTTGGCGACGAAGTTGCTTCCGCAAGGCGGGTTGGCATTTAAAATGTGACCATGTCCGAACTTGGTAATGGTAGCCCTGCCTGCTATGTGTGTCCCATCGATGACCGCTCCGCCACATGAATGAATTAGTGACATTGGTATTACCTTCCAAGAAAAATAATACAAAATTTAAAGTAAACTAAATAATGACAAAATTTGCACACAAATTACACATAAATTGCATTTTTTATAATATGCAAGAAAGATACATATATTAGTGAAATTCTGCAAAAAAGGTCTTTCTAACAAGGACTGTATTATCCATTCAGAAAAACAAAACGAAACAAAAACATCACACAACTTTACATGTGAATTGCACTACTTTTTATGCAAAAAAAATAATCATATAATAATGCAATTTTCACATGTATTGTACATTATTTACGTGTATAATTTTACACTCACCCAACATCCAAAAATACCCATAAAATGGAAAAAGGAAAATCAAATAATAAAGAAAAGGAAAAAAGAAAAGAAAAACAAGTAGAAATAGAAAAAATAAAGGGAGAGCGAGGAGGGTTGAGGAGTCAGATGGGCTAGATAGAGGCATACTGTGAAAGAATTGACTAAACCAAAACATGGGCGAATCAAGAAAATTGAACCTAAAACTGTTGGGGAACGTAGTAATTTCAAAAATTTTCCTACGCACACGCAAGATCATGGTGATGCATAGCAACGAGAGGGGAGAGTGTTGTCCACATACCCTTGTAGACCCGGCGAAGCGATCACAACGTAGAGGAAGTAGTCGACGTTCTCCTCGCGATCCGACCGATCCCGCGCCGTTATCTGACGCCCGAAGTTCTTGACACACGACAGCTCGATGACGCCCTCAGATCTCGATCCAGCCGAGTGTCGAGGGAGAGTTCTCACAAGACGACGGCGTGCAGGACGATCTTGATGTTTCACCGCGCAGGCTTCGCTTAAGCTTTATGACGGTATAACCGAGGTGGAATATGGTGGAGGGGGCACGCGACACGGCTAAGGAACGATCTCACGATCAACTTGTGTGTTCAAGGTGCCCCCTGCCCCAGATATAAAGGAGCCAGGGGGGGGGCCGGCGGCCAAGGAGGGCGCGCTGGGAGTCCTACTCCTCTGGGAGTAGGATTCCCCAATCCTAGTTGGACTAGGATTCCTGAGGAAAAAGAGAGGGGCGGCCCCTTCTCCTAGTCCTAGTAGGACTAGGAAGGGGGGGCGCGCGCCACCTAGGGCAGGCCCTTCTCCTTTCCACTAAGGCCCATCGAGGCCCATTTACCTCCCGGGGTTCCAGTAACCTCCCAGATTCTAGAATTCCGTGCCGCCGAACCATTCCAACTCCAAACATGGGCTTCCAATATATCAATCTTTATGTCTCGACCATTCCGAGACTCCTCGTCATGTCCGTGATCACATCCGGACTCAACTCCTTCGTACATCAAAATACATAAACTCATAATAACCGCCATCGAAACCTTAAGCGCATGCGGACCCTACGGTTCGAGAACAATGTAGACATGACCTAGAACTATTCACGGTCAATAACCAACAGCGGACCTGGATGCCCATATTGGTTCCTACATATTCTACGAAGATCTTTATCGGTCGATCAAGATAACAACATACGTTGTTCCCTTTGTCATCGGTATGTTACTTGCCCGAGATTCGATCGTCGGTATCCAATACCTAGTTCAATCTCGCATCGGCAAGTCTCTTTACTCGCTCCGTAATACATCATCTCACAACTAACTTATTAGTTGTAGTGCTTGCAAGGCTTCAGTGATGTGCATTACCGAGAGGGCCCAGAGATACCTCTCCGACAATCGGAGTGACAAAACCTAATCTCAAATACGCCAACCCAACATCCGCCTTTGGAGACACCTGTAGTACTCCTTTATAATCACCCGATTACGTTGTGACGTTTGGTAGCACCCAAAGTGTTCCTCCGCAAACGGAGTTGCATAATCTCATAGTTACAGAACATGTATATGTCATGGATAAAAGCAGTAGCAACATACTAAACGATCGTGTGCTAAGCTAAGGAATGGGTCATGTCAATCGATCATTCTACTAATGATGTGACCTCGTTAATCAAATAACAACTCTTTGTTCATGGTCGTGAAACATAACCATCTTTTGATTAACAAGCTAGTCTAGTAGAGGCATACTAGTGACATGTTGTTTTGTCTATGCATTCACACATGTATCATGTTTCCGGTTAATACAATTCTAGCATGAATGATAAACATTTATCATGAAATAAGGAAATAAATAATAACTTTATTATTGCCTCTAGGGCATATTTCCTTCAGCCTCCCACTTGCACTAGAGTCAATAATCTAGATTACATAGTAATGATTCTAACACCCATGGAGTCTTGGTGCTGATCATGTTTTGCTCGTGGAAGAGGCTTAGTCAACGGTTCGCAACATTCAGATCCGTATGTATCTTGCAAATCTCTATGTCTCCGGTCCCGACTAAGTCCCGGATGGAATTGAAGCGCCTCTTGATGTGCTTGGTCCTCTTGTGAGATCTGGATTCCTTTGCTAAGGCAATTGCTCCAAGATTGTCACGAAGATTTTCATTGGACCCGATGCACTAGGTATGACACCTAGATCGGATATGAACTCCTTCATCCGCACTCCTTCATTAGTTGCTTCCGAAGCTGCTATGTATTCCGCTTCACATGTAGATCCCGCCACGACGCTTTGTTTAGAACTCGCACCAACCGACAGCTCCTCCGCTTAGTGTAAACACGATCCGGTTTGCGATTTAGAATCGTCGGATCGGTGTCAAAGCTTGCATCAACGTAACTGCCACGATGAGCTCTTTGTCACCTCCATATACGAGAAACATATCCTTAGTCCTTTTCGTATTTCAGATGTTCTTGACCGCTGTCCAAAGGATCCACTCGATTACTTTGGTACCTCCTGCTAGGCTTATAGCAAGGCACACATCAGTCTGTACACAAGATTGCATACATGATAGAGCCTATGGTGAAGCATAGGAACATCTTTCATTTTCTCTATCTTCTGCAGTGGTCGGGCATTGAGTCCGACTCAACTTCACACCTTGTAACACGTGCAAGAACCCTTTCTTTGCTTGATCCATTTTGAACTTCTTCAAAACTTTGTCAAGGTATGTGCTTTAGAAAGTCCAATTAGGCGCCTTGATCTATCTCTATAGATCTTAATGCCTAATATGTAAGCAGCTTCACCGAGGTCTTTCATTGAAAAACTCTTATTCAAGTATCCCTTTATGCTATCCAGAATTCTATATCATTTCCGATCAACAATATGTCATCCACATATAATATCGAAATGCTACAGAGCTCCCACTCACTTTCTTGTAAATACAGCTTCTCCAAAAGTCTCAGACAAACCCAAATGCTTTGATCACACTATCAAAACGCTTATTCCAACTCCGAGATGCTTGCACCAGTCCATAGATGGATCGCTGGAGCTTGCATACTTTGTTAGCTCCCTTTGGATCGATAAAACCTTCTCGTTGCATCATATACAACTCTTCTTCCGTAAATCCATTCAGAATGCGTCTTTACATCCATTTGCCAAATTTCATAATCATAAAATGCGGCAATTGCTAACATGATTCGGACGGACTTAAGCATCGCCACGGTGAGAAGGTCTCATCGTAGTCAACCCCTTGAACTTGTCGAAACCTTTTGCATAAGTCGAGCTTTATAGACGAGAATATTACCGCCGTCGGTCTTCTTCTTGAAGATCCATTTGTTTTCTATTGCTTGCCTACCCTCGGGCAAGTCAACCAAAGTCCACACTTTGTTTTCATACATGGATCCCATCTCGATTTCATGGCCTCAAGCCATTTTATGGAATCTGGGCTCACCATCGCTTCTTCATAGTTCGAGGTTCATCATGATCTAGTAGCATGACTTCCGTAACAGGATTACCGCATCACTCAAAAGCGGATCTTACTCGTTGATCTACGAGGTTCGTAGTAACTTGATCTCAAGTTTCATGATCAACATCATCAACTTCCTCGCTATTTGGTGCGTATGTCTCGTAAACTGGTTTCTGCGACAAACTACTTTCAAGTAAGGGAGAAGGTACTATTACCTCATCAAGTTCCACTTTCCTCCCACTCACTTCTTTCGAGAGAAACTCCTTTCTAGAAAGGATCCATTCTTAGCAACGAATGTCTTGCCTTCGGATCTGTGATAGAAGGTGTACCCAACTGTCTCCTTTGGGTATCCTATGAAGACACATTCGATTTGGGTTCGAGCTTATCAGGTTGAAGCTTTTTCACATAAGCATCGCATCCCCAAACTTTAAGAACGACAACTTTGGTTTCTTGCCAAACCAAAGTTCATAAGGTGTCGCCTCAACGGATTTTGACGGTGTTCTATTCAGGTGAATGCGGCCGCCTCTAGAGCATAACCCCAAAACGATAGCGGTAAATCAGAAGAGACATCATAGATCGTACCATATCTAGTAAAGCACGACACGACGCTCGACACACCATTACGTTGTGGTGTTCCGGTATGGAGTTGCTAAACTATTCCGTATTGTTTCAAATGTAGACCAAACTCGTAACTCAAATATTCACCTCCACGATCGATCGTAGAAACTTAATTTTCTTGTTACGATGATTTTCAACTTCACTCTGAAATTCTTTGAATTTTTCAAACGTTTCAGACTTATGTTTCATTAAGTAGATATACCCATATCCGCTTAAGTCATCTGTGAAGGTGAGAAAATAACGATATCCGCCACGAGCCTCAACATTCATTGGTCCACATACATCCGTATGTATGATTTCCAACAAATCTGTTGCTCTCTCCATAGTACCGAGAACGGTGTTCTAGTCATCTTGCCCATGAGGCACGGTTCGAAGTGCCAAGTGATTCATAATCAAGTGACTCCAAAAGTCCATCAAGATGGAGTTTCTTCATGCGCTTTACACCGATATGACCTAAACGGCATTGCCACAAATAAGTTGCACTTTCATTATCAACTCTGCATCTTTTGGTTTCAACATTATGAACATGTGTGTCACTACTATCGAGATTCATCAAAATAGACCATTCCTCAAGGGTGCATGACCATAAAAGATATTACTCATATAAATAGAACAACCATTATTCTCTCGATTTAAATGAATAACCGCCTCGCATCAAACAAGATCCAGATATAATGTTCATGCTCAACGCAGCACCAAATAACAATTATTTAGGTCTAAAACTAATCCCAAGGTAGATGTAGAGGTAGCGTGTCGACCGCGATCACATCGACTTTGGAACCATTTCCCACGCAGATCGTCACCTCGCCCTTTGCCGAGTTCGCTAATCAGTAGTCCCTGCTTTGAGTTGCAAATATTAGCAATGTAACCAAGATCAAATACCAGTGCTGCTACTACGAGCTCTAGTAAGGTACACATCAATAACATGTATATCACATATACCTTTGTTCACCTTGCCATCCTTCTTATCCGCCAAATACTTGGGGCAGTTCCGCTTCCAAAGGACTACCGCTTGCAGAGAAGCACTCGGTTTCAGGTTTAGGGCCGACTTGGGTTTCTTCTCCCGAGCAGACAACTTGCTTGCTGTTCTTCTTGAGATTCCCTTCTTCTTCCCTTTGCCTTTCTTCTTGAAACTAGTGGTCTTATTGACCATCAACACTTGATGCTCCTTCTGATTTCTACCTCCGCAGCCTTTAGCATTGCGAAGAGCTCTGTATAGTCTTTACTAACCCTTGCATATTATAGTTCATCACGAAGCCTTTGTAGCTTGGTGGCGTGATTGAGAATTCATCAATGACACAATCATCCGGAAGATTAACTCCCAATTGTGTCAAGTGATTGTAGTACCCGCACATTTTGAGTATATGCTCACTAATGTAACTGTTCTCCTCCATCTTGCAGCTATAGAACTTATTGGAGACTTCATATCTCTCAATCCGGGCATTCTGTTGGAATATCAACTTCAACTCCTGGAACATCTCATATGCTCCATGACGCTCAAAACGTCGTTGAAGTCCCGGTTCTAAGCCGTAAAGCATGGCACATCGAACTATAGAGTAGTCATCACTTTGCTCGCCAAACGCTCATAACATCCGGCGTTGCTCAAAGAAGAAGTTCTGTCACCTAGCGGTGCATCCAGACGTAGCTCTTTCAGGCAAAGCAATGAGGATGATCTCGTTACGGACCCAATCCGTAATTGCTACCATCATCTTTCAACTTTGCTTTTCAAGGAACGCATTAAAATTCAACGGAACAACAAAGACGAGCCATCTATCTACAATCAAACATAAACAAGCAAGATACTATCAGTACTAAGTTCATGATAAATTTAAGTTCAATTAATCATATTACTTAAGAACTCCCACTTAGAAAAACATCTCTAGTCATCTAAGTGATCACGTGATCCAAATCAACTAAACCATAACCGATCATCACGTGAAATGGAGTAGTTTTCAATGGTGAACATCTTATGTTGATCATATCTACTATATGATTCACGCCGACCTTTCGGTCTCGTGTTCCGAGGCCATATCTCGCATATGCTAGGCTCGCAAGCATAACCCGAGTATTCTCGGTGCAAAACTGGCTTGCACCCGTTGTAGATGGACGAGAGCTTATCACACCCGATCATCACGTGGTGTCCGGGCACGATTTAACTTTGGCAACGGTGCATACCGGGAGAACACTTCTTGATAATTTAGTGAGAGATCATCTTATAATGCTACCGCAATCAAAGCAAGATAAGATGCATAAAAGGATAAACATCACATGCAAATCAATATAAGTGATATGATATGGTCATCATCATCTTGTGCTTCACGATCTCCATCTTGCAAAGCACCACCATGATCACCATCGCCACCGGCGCGACACCTTGATCTCCATCGCAGCATCGTTGTCGCCTCGCCAAACTTATGCTATTACGATTATCGCTACCGCTTAGTGATAAAGTAAAGCATTACAGGCATTGCATTGCATACAATAAAGCGACAACCATATGGCTCTCGCCATTGCCGATAACTTCGGTTACAAAACATGATCATCTCATACAATAAAATATAGCATCACGCCTTGACCATATCACATCACAACATGCCCTGCAAAAACAAGTTAGACGCCCTCTACTTTGTTGTTGCAAATTTTACGTGGCTGCTACGGGCTTAAGCAAGAACCAGTCTCACCCACGCATCAAAACCACAACGATATTTCGTCAAATAGACTCGCTTTAACCTTCTCAAGGACCGGCGTAGCCACACTCGGTTCAACTAAAGTGAGAGAGACAGCACCCACGGTCACCTTTAAGCAACGAGTGCTCGCAGCGGTGAAACCAGTCTCAGAAGCGCACGCGTAATGTCGGTCTGGGCCGCTTCATCTCACAATACCGCTGAACCAAAGTATGACATGTGGTAGGTAGTATGACTTGTATCGCCCACAACTCACTTGTGTTCTACTCGTGCAAAACATCAAACCATAGAAAAACCTAGGCTCGATACCACTGCTGGGGAACGAGTAATTTCAAAATTTTCCCACGCACACGCAAGATCATGGTGATACATAGCAACGAGAGGGAGAGTGTTGTCCACATACCCTTGTAGACCCGGCGAAGCGATCACAACGTAGAGGAAGTAGTCGACGTTCTCCTCGCGATCCGACCGATCCCGCGCCAACACTCGACGCCCCGAAGTTCTTGACACACGACAGCTCGATGACGCCCTCAGATCTCGATCCAGCCGAGTGTCGAGGAGAGTTCCACAAGACGACGGCGTGGGACGATCTTGATGTTTCACGGCGCAGGCTTCGCCTAAGCTTCATGACGGTATAACCGAGGTGGAATATGGTGGAGGGGGCACCGACACGGCTAAGGAACGATCTCACGATCAACTTGTGTGTTCAAGGTGCCCCCCGCCCCAGATATAAAGGAGCCAGGGGGGGGGGGGCGGCCAAGGAGGCGCGGCTGGGAGTCCTACTCCTCCGGGAGTAGGATTCCCCAATCCTAGTTGGACTAGGATTCCGGAGGGGAAAGAGAGAGGGGGCGGCCCCTTCTCCTAGTCCTAGTAGGACTAGGGAAGGGGGAGGCGCGCCACCTAGGGCAGGCCCTTCTCCTTTCCACTAAGGCCCATCGAGGCCCATTTACCTCCCGGGGTTCCAGAACCTCCCTAGATTCGTAGAATTCCGCCGCCTCGAACCATTCCGAACTCCAAACATGGGCTTCCAATATATCAATCTTTATGTCTCGACCATTCCGAGACTCCTCGTCATGTCCGTGATCACATCCGGACTCGAACTCCTTCGTACATCAAAATACATAAACTCATAATAACCGCCATCGAAACCTTGCGTGCGGACCCTACGGTTCGAGAACAATGTAGACATGACCTAGAACTATTCACGGTCAATAACCAACAGCGGACCTGGATGCCCATATTGGTTCCTACATATTCTACGAAGATCTTTATCGGTCGGACCGCATAACAACATACGTTGTTCCCTTTGTCATCGGTATGTTACTTGCCCGAGATTCGATCGTCGGTATCCAATACCTAGTTCAATCTCGCATCGCAAGTCTCTTTACTCGCTCCGTAATACATCATCTCACAACTAACTTATTAGTTGTAGTGCTTGCAAGGCTTCAGTGATGTGCATTACCGAGAGGGCCAGAGATACCTCTCCGACAATCGGAGTGACAAAACCTAATCTCAAATACGCCAACCCAACATCCGCCTTTGGAGACACTGTAGTACTCCTTTATAATCACCCAGTTACGTTGTGACGTTTGGTAGCACCCAAAGTGTTCCTCCGCAAACGGAGTTGCATAATCTCATAGTTACAGAACATGTATATGTCATGGATAAAAGCAGTAGCAACATACTAAACGATCGTGTGCTAAGCTAAGGGAATGGGTCATGTCAATCAGATCATTCTACTAATGATGTGACCTCGTTAATCAAATAACAACTCTTTGTTCATGGTCAGGAAACATAACCATCTTTTGATTAACAAGCTAGTCTAGTAGAGGCATACTAGTGACATGTTGTTTTGTCTATGCATTCACACATGTATCATGTTTCCGGTTAATACAATTCTAGCATGAATGATAAACATTTATCATGAAATAAGGAAATAAATAATAACTTTATTATTGCCTCTAGGGCATATTTCCTTCAGTACAACTCACTTGTGTTCTACTCGTGCAAAACATCAAACCATAGAAAAACCTAGGCTCGGATGCCACTGTTGGAGAACGTAGTAATTTCAAAAATTTTCCTACGCACACGCAAGATCATGGTGATGCATAGCAACGAGAGGGGAGAGTGTTGTCCACATACCATTGTAGACCCGAAGCGGAAGCGATCACAACGTAGAGGAAGTAGTCGACGCTCTCCTCGCGATCCGACCGATCCCGCGCCCAGCATCTCGACGCCCGAAGTTCTTGACACACGACAGCTCGATGACGCCCCTCAGATCCGATCCAGCCGAGTGTCGAGGAGAGTTCTGTCAAGACGACGGCGTGGTGACGATCTTGATGTTTCACGGCAGCAGGCTTCGCCTAAGCTTATGCGATGGTATAACCGAGGTGGAATATGGTGGAGGGGGCACCGACACGGCTAAGGAACGATCTCACGATCAACTTGTGTGTTCAAGGTGCCCCCTGCCCCGTGATATAAAGGAGCCAGGGGGGGGGGGCGGCCAAGGAGGGCGCGGCTGGAGTCCTACTCCTCCGGGAGTAGGATTCCCCAATCCTAGTTGGACTAGGATTCCTGAGGGGAAAGAGAGGGGGGGCGCCCCTTCTCCTAGTCCTAGTAGGACTAGGGAAGGGGGGGAGGCGCGCCACCTAGGGCAGGCCCTTCTCCTTTCCACTAAGGCCCATCGAGGCCCATTTACCTCCCGGGGTTCCAGTAACCTCCCTAAGATTCTCAGAATTCCGCCGCCGAACCATTCGAACTCCAAACATGGGCTTCCAATATATCAATCTTTATGTCTCGACCATTCCGAGACTCCTCGTCATGTCCGTGATCACATCCGGACTCAACTCCTTCGTACATCAAAATACATAAACTCATAATAACCGCCATCGAAACCTTAAGCGTGCGGACCCTACGGTTCGAGAACAATGTAGACATGACCTAGAACTATTCACGGTCAATAACCAACAGCGGACCTGGATGCCCATATTGGTTCCTACATATTCTACGAAGATCTTTATCGGTCGACCGCATAACAACATACGTTGTTCCCTTTGTCATCGGTATGTTACTTGCCCGAGATTCGATCGTCGGTATCCAATACCTAGTTCAATCTCGCATGGCAAGTCTCTTTACTCGTTCCGTAATACATCATCTCACAACTAACTTATTAGTTGTAGTGCTTGCAAGGCTTGATGATGTGCATTACCGAGAGGGCCCAGAGATACCTCTCCGACAATCGGAGTGACAAAACCTAATCTCGAAATACGCCAACCCAACATCGCCTTTGGAGACACCTGTAGTACTCCTTTATAATCACCCGATTACGTTGTGACGTTTGGTAGCACCCAAAGTGTTCCTCCGCAAACGGAGTTGCATAATCTCATAGTTACAGAACATGTATATGTCATGGATAAAAGCAGAGCAACATACTAAACGATCGTGTGCTAAGCTAAGGGAATGGGTCATGTCAATCAGATCATTCTACTAATGATGTGACCTCGTTAATCAAATAACAACTCTTTGTTCATGGTCGGAAACATAACCATCTTTGATTAACAAGCTAGTCTAGTAGAGGCATACTAGTGACATGTTGTTTTGTCTATGCATTCACACATGTATCATGTTTCCGGTTAATACAATTCTAGCATGAATGATAAACATTTATCATGAAATAAGGAAATAAATAATAACTTTATTATTGCCTCTAGGGCATATTTCCTTCAAAAACAAGACACACCACACAACAGAAAATACAAAATAGATCACGAATCTTAGAGCAGCAATCAATGGCCAGAAAATCGACTAGCCCAACTTTCATTTTCAAACGATTTACGTGATAAAAAAAAGAATGGGGGAGATATGCCCTCCCGTTCGATCTATCTATGGCTC